>LR746273.1:1205000-1805000 GCA_902729315.2 Spirodela intermedia
TTGCGAGATTGAAACAAAATTTACGAGGCGACTTCGAACAAGTATAATGATTCCGAACCAGTTTCTAAACGATCACGCGTAGATCGCCTCACGAGCTTCCACTCGATGAAGCGGCCCTTCTCTGGCCGTCTTTTTTGATCTTGAGATTATCTGAATGTACGCATAGCGACTGAGAACAAGAGAAAGAGCGCTTGCACGCCATGTTGGCATCGCACCTGACGAAGCGACGACGACAGGGAACCCATCAACGAGATGTAGCCGTCGAGGGAGTCGAGAAGCTGCAGGATGGCCCCGTCTTCCTCGCCTACCGCCTCGCCTCTCCCCTCGGTCCCAGCGGCAGCCGTGGTTCCCATCGCAGAAATCAAACCTTCACCCCTATATGCGCTGTGGAAGAGCTTCGCGCCGAAGAGGCAGGAGAAGCGCAGAGAGCATCAACAAGAGGCTGACGCTGCCCTCATGGAAGGGATCGACGCCGCTGGGGTGCCCTGATTCCTATAAGCATCGAGCTAATAACATCTTCCAAATTTTTATATTTCCAAAAAATCCAGATTTTTAAATGGTATCATTTAACCATTAGTCTAATCATTCTTATTCTCAAGATTTTATGTTCACTATTTGTTTGGACCGAAAGTTATTATCTCATTTGAATAACATACAAATTATGGCAGTTTATTTACAACAAAAAATTAACAAATGCTCATGTTTAATAATTTTCATAAATTGTGATTGCATATTTTTTCTCTGGGTTTAGATTTTTGCGGGCAAATTCTAAACCCAGAGAAACTAAGCATTGGGCACAATCAGTAGGACCTAGGTGACATTATAAAATAATCCCTAGAATGAGAAAATATTATAAGATAAACATTAAAAATAATATGGAAACTTAAAAACAAAAATATTTAGAGTTTAATCAAAAACCCTAGAACAAGAAAACGTGAATTAAATCATAGTTTTTTAATATGATTATTTATCTCCTTGACACTACCACAAATTTACCATCCCAATTTCTTGTTCACAATACTCTAATATTTCTTCCCTTCTATCAAATTTATTTTTAACATTGCTCTTTTCTCTAGGCGTTTGGGTGGTGTCTTTATCTTTTTTTCCCTAAGGAGTGTTATGCCCACCAAGGGTACATCATTACTCTCATACGTGAATGACATATTGTCCTCTAATAAATCATAGTTTATTGTCATTACATATGGTCTCATTTCAAATCTCATTGAATCAACACTTTTGATTTAATTGGTCAATGGTTGCACTTTTTAAATATTACTTATGATTTGACAATCAAATTAAGCTCTTTTTTTGATATTAAGGGAAGTGGTTGGCTACGATCACTTGGTCTTAATGTCTTTCTCACTTATAAAATAAGAAAGACTATGCAAATTGATATGGTGGTCGGAAGTTCTAATAGATAAATAATATGTCCAATCTTCTCAAGGATCCTATGAGGGCCAAAATAACTTTTTCATTTTTTTTTCTAGTGAGTGCATAGTAAAGTTTTAATTTCAAACTAAATTAACTCTCATTGTTCATATTGTATCATCATTCTTTTCAGATTGACTTGTCCTTATTTTGGATTGTGATCAAGCTAAATTATATTTTAATGAATTTAAAATGATGTCTCATTTATGTCATTAGTTTTTCACAAAGATGACCTTTACTTATGCCATATGAAATCAACATAATCAGAAGATCATTGTCACACACCACTTTAAATGAGATACTATTACTATAAATGTAGGTGATGTTGTACAAATATTTCATCTATGTTAATAATGTACTTAACTTTTTTAATACGTAAAAAAAACTAGTAGTTTTAGATTTTTAAATAATAATTGCTTATTTCAATTTTTCTCTATTTAAGATGACATGTCATACTGTGCTTAAATTTATTCTTGTTGAAAAGAAGAAGAGAAAACTCTATAATTGATATATTGAAGAAGAAGAGTACATGAAGTTATATAGAAGAATGAAAGAAAGAGAAAGATAAGGAGAAGTAAAGATTGTGGAGGAATAATAGGGACGTGGAGATAATAAGTCTAAAATAGGCCTAGTGGGCCTAGTGAACCTATTCTAATAGTTTTTGTAACTTAAAAAAGTTTAGGCTAAAAGATATTTAAGAACATCTTGTCATGAATTATCACCATTGATTTTGAAAATTTCATGTCACCTAATAATCTTTTGAATAGTTGTTAATATAATTTCTTTAGTTGTGTGAGAGTCTTAGAGGGATATAAAGTGTATATATATTTATTCTAATTGACAACCACTATATAAAATTATTGCAGTTTAACTAGACTATTCTTTTAATGAAACTTATGAAAAGGTTTTCTAAAATTTGGTTATAAATAGTTAGAGGCTAGAGAGTTATATTGGATATATGGTTCTAACTTTACTATGTTGACATATTGCATACTCTATCACATATTTCTTAATCCTTTATTTCATTATGTTGTAGTGGATGTTTTGGGTTAAACATTTTTAAGTAACTTATAACAGTATTCTTTCAATAATGTTTAAATCATACTTGAATTCTTAAAAAGTACCATTATTCTATGGTAAAATAGTAAATCTTGTTATATTTAAGTCACTCTTTTACCTCTTGTCCTTATGATGTGGAAACATAATAGTTGAGATAATATCTTTACCCAAACATGTACCTCTTAGCATATGTATACAATTTATGTTCTAATTACACTATTATTATTTCACTTGAATATTGATCATGTGTCACTTTGTCCTTATTAAAAATCAAAATTTCTTAAAAAAACTAATATAAATTTACAAAGATAAGATAGTAATATTTAGTTCATTAGTGACTAAAATATGATTGAAATATTATTGAGTCTAAATGGCATAATCAACGATTCATAGTGTCTCTTGTGTGTCCTAGATGTCATTTTTAAAGTATTGTTATTTTTCATTGGCATTTGATGATATCTTGATTTTAAATTTAGGTTGAAGAGTACTATTGTTATGCATAATTCATATAGAAACTTGTTCACAACTAAAATAAAAAATCAGATTCAAACTCTACTATCATCATATTATTTTTCTAAGATTTAGAAAAATAAAAATTAATCAAACTAATATTTGTGATTGGGTTAAATCTAATTCATTTCTATAGTGCCTACATGGGTTGACATCTCACACTTTTTGGGGCATCATTTGATAATAATAGCTTTGCAGCTAGTCATTGGATTGCTCTTAAATTTTTTCTCTCAACCATCAATGTTCTTACCATTTGGTGTGAATTCGATAACATGTAAATATCCTAATCATCCATAATTCAAAGTATTTGAATTCAATCATCTATATATATATTGATACACCTACTGTGATCCCCAATGGGGGTCACAATGTGTCTAAAAGTAGTCACTTCACATGATGTGTAGTCAAGACAAATAAGGTGTAGACACATCATCACTTTTTTTTTTGACTAGTCACCACTCGAGTTGATGGCCATATCATTATCTCTCATGCTAAGTCAGTGTTACTTTAAACAAAAGAACATTTGAGTTCTAATATATAACATGGCTTAGATTGAATTCTCATGTTGAGTCAGTGGCATGACACAGCTTAGATTTCTACCACACAAGCTAACATCTTACAAGAAAATTGAATTCTCATGCCTCTTTATTATGATCAGATCACATGCCACATGTTTCCTATATAGAGAAGTCTAGAGAGAGCGACTATGTGTGTGTTGAGTGAGCAACCATTACCTGTGGGTTATTGTAATCATTTCCTATATGATTAAGATTTGACAAAGAATAGTCAGTGACTTCATTGTCAATTAAGGAGACTCATCTCTTTTTAATGATCATAAGTATCCTCCTCATCAACCTCAAAAGAAATGGAATGAGAGGGCTAGGTGGAGGATCTAGATGTACTACTCAAAGATCTCTTTTAGCAAAGTTCAATTATTGTTTGGTTGAGTGCTATGCAATTTATAAAAAAATTTCAAATTTAGTCCATTTCTTAAAAAGAATGTTAACTCCACTATATTATTTGTAACTACAAGAGGAGTAAGAGGTTAAGACTATCATGTGGGGATTAAGAAGGGGGTAACATGTAAACATTTAAGGGAGTTAAGATGTATTAGGGTAAGAGATTGGGGGTATAATGTGGGGCTTATGTTGGGGGGGTTAAATGTCTCAAAGGGGTTAAAGGATTATTAAGATTGAAGGATGAAAGAAGAGGGAGGCAAAGACTTTTTTGGTGGCATCATCATCCATAGAGAAAGTTGGGCCTCTTGAAAGGTGAACATGATGACTTCATGTTATTAGGTTTGGTGCTAGAAGTTTTTTTTGGTAAAACTTTATTATTCTTCTAATTTTAAATATGTATTTTAGATATTATTTGTTCCAAAATACTATTAACTTGGTGTCAAAATCGTTATGAAGACTGACATAAATAAAAAATAATATAAATAATATGAAGCATGATGGTTTAAATCCTTGAGGTAATTTCCAAAAGTCTATTTATGCAGAAAATGATTTTAAATAAAAGATAAGAAATTCAAGAAAAATGAGTAAATAAGCACAATGATGTAGATTATATTTTTAAAAATTAGGATTGAGGGCATAATCAATATGTTATTTAAATCCTTGAAAAAGAAAACAATGATTGAACATGTCACTATGTGGTAAGAATCCTAGTTGATGGATATTCTAAGCCAAATTATACTTTTCTATGAACAAGATGATGGAGATTGACAAGTTAATAGTTGTAAGACTAAGTTTTGCTTATTAAGCAATCACATGATTGTAGTGTACCTACGCAAAAAAATTCTTTAAGAGTTGAAGAGAATTGAAGCATCAACTATTGTGATGTTTGATCTTGTCATAGGTGAGAAGTCTATACATATTATATATATATATAATAATATCGATTTGTTAGAAGATATATGTAATATTTTAAATCATTTATCTTAATAGAATGACCATCAAAGAAGGTCTTAGAGAATCATTATCAAACATTTGAAATCAAATATCAATGTGGAGATCAAAGTCCTTGAACTAGTCAATTTGAACTCAATTGCGAAGAAAACATAATTAGTGAAAGAGAAATTAAGAATAATTAAACAAAAACCTTAATGACCTATGACTATCTAAACTCAACTTCTATAGAGCACCAAGTATTCTTCTGGGTTACAGAGGTACTAAGAATTTAGATCAAATTAGGAGCATAACTCATGACTTAAGTATATACTAGTGAAACTCTACTAAATGTTGTTGCAAAATAATTTATTATGAAAGGACATCAACTCAACAATTGTAGTGAAGTCGAGTAAGGAATGAGTCTAATTGAGACAAAGATACAAGTAAGAAGGCCCAATGTATTATACCTCTTGAAATAGAATTTTGATGAGAAAATGATAAAATTATTTATCAAATAGAATAGTCTATTAACTTTTGAAGTCATTAGGGAGTCAACAACCATAAGACTTTATATTGATTTTATATAAGAGAGTTATATTAGGCCCCCAATATTTTTAATTTACTTTATGAGTAAGAGGTTGGGTATCATGAGGAGATTAAAGAGTAATGCAATAAATATTTAAGGAGTTAAGGGGGTTATTAAGACTAGGATGAGAGGGGGAGGAGAGCATTAATTTTAGAGGCATTGTAATCCATAGAAAGAGTTGGTCATCTTGAAAGGTAAGTATGATGATTCAAAACCCTAAGGTTCATTTTCTGAGTATTTTTGGTCTCTCTTATTTTTCTACCATATAATCTCTATATTTTTATATTTTTTGTTGTGAAGTTTTGTCAAAGTAATATTGAAGTTGAATAGAAGCTTACTAATAGCTGGATAATCACACATTTCTAGTGCAAGACATTTTATTTTTTTCTTTTAAAAACAAATGTAATGATAGGGCTAAATACTAATTACTTTAGACCTTAGCTCTAAACAAATGATATTATTTGGTCGAGATGTTGCAGTAATGTTGTGTTAGATCTTTTCATCTCCACATGTCATGGTATAATTCTATAATTATTTACTGACTTTTTATAATTATCAACCTAATACCTTCGAGGTAATATCTAATTTGTATAGATTTAGGTCTCATTTATTTTCTAAGTGATACTCATAATAAGTTTTTTAGGTTGATATTTATTTCTCTAATCACTAGTATTTCTAACTATTGTATTTTGATAATCATATCAGTGTTACTAGTTGAAGAGGTAATTAATCTTCTACAATTATCAACCTGTATTTTCATAATTTCTCATTTGTAACTACTTTTGTCCCTCATTGTCTTTTCATTGCCCATTACCACTTATAATTTCCACTAATTTTTGTTGAAATAAAATTTTGCATTGCAATGTATATCTCGATTTCTAACTATTAATGTTAACTTAATACAATTGGGTTATGTTAATCTATCATTAAGTTGATTAACAATTCAATATTTTCTAATGATCTTACTTTTATACATCTTTAATTCATCTAATGTATCTATTATCTCCTCCTCTAATTTGACAATTACTTCTTAATCATTTTTATGTACCACCATAATTTACAAGTATCGTTTACACATGCGGCTTACATTGTATCTTTTATCACAAGATATTCACAATTTTTTACTCTTTATGTTTTGATTTCCACCTTTCCTAAATTGAGTCACTACATGACGTCCTTGTGTGGAAGGTTAAAATTATTTCCACTAGCAAATAGTGAATGTACTTCTCAATATTTATATAATTTTGTCTCATTTATTACTTCTACTCAAAATCTGATCAATATTTCTAGTCTCTCCATGATTCAAGTATGTATTGTTCCCCACATAGAGGATGGGTCTAAATGACCTTGGACTACTTGATTATCTAATTTATTTAAGAGTAATGATTTTCTATAACACCAATTAAACTATCTTCATAATTGATCTCAACCCAATAGATTTTTGGAGTTTAATTTTTGTTCTAATGTCTTGTTTTGGTTCTATGATGAAAATGTTATTCAATACTTCCTCTAGTAATTCTTTCAAGACATTAGTATATAATTCCTACCTATTAAGACCTAGATCTCATAACCAACTATTTTTTCAAGTTCTTTCAACTTTCAAAGGGAATCCTTGTATGTTTATCAGAGTTATGTCATAGCCTTATCTTTAAAATGTATTCATATTATCATTAGTTTCTCAACCTCTATCATCATGTATATAGTAAAATAAAGGTCTATAAAAAATAAATCTATATAGATTTTCTCTTTTTAGATATTGTCATCGTTATTGTCATTCTCCTCTCTAAGACTTGGCATGGTATATTCATCATAAATTTTAAATACTATTTTTTTTTAATCTCATCTTTCATAATTGTACTTCTCTTGGAATCTTCTACCTTACCCTAATACATGATTCTTTGTCCATGATGTAATTCTTTTTCTTTGTCTTTATTTTTTCTATTGATGGGATTGATTATTCCCTCCTCCATCTCTCATGAATTGAGTTGAGTCACAGTTTCTATATTTTTTCCACCTCTAATTGGGTCTATAACTTAATCACTATCTCTAGCAAGTTGTTTCAACTCATCTCTTATATCTTTCGTCTCTTTCTCTAAGTTTTATATTCCAATGTGATTGGTCTTGGATGCTAGCAAATTTTATTTTGACACCAATGATGAAACTTGATTCAAAATAGTAAAACAAATGGTGGAAATAACAAAGAAAATAGAAGAACATAAAGATTAAAGCTTTGGCAAGAACCTTAGAATAAAAACTTGCAAGCTAAATGACGGTCTTCAAGATGACTCTCTCTCTCTCCCTAATGTAAAATCATAAAATTCTCATTCTCTTTTACCCTTCACAACATTCTAATAGTTTCTCCTCTTCTATTATGAACTTAACAGCCTTCTTTTTATGAAGCCTCCGAGTGCTATGGGTGGCTGCTCTCTTTCTATTCCTTTTAGAATATGTTAGGTGTATCGGCAGCCTATATATCCATAGTAAATTAGACTGGTGAAAGACAAGAATCTAGTATTTAGATTCAAACAAAGCATGTTTCATTTTGTAGCTTTGTTATACCTTTATTAAACACTTAAATCAAGATTACTAAATTTGGAAATAAATTGTCACAAGCTCAATGCTTTTACAAAATCAAGTGGCCATTTGTAAATCAGGGTATGGTACCACTAAAAATACAAAATTTTAATTAATTCCATTTTAGTGATTAAAACGAATTTAAACCCCTAAAATGGGGAAGATCGTCACTCAACATGTGGAGGTGGGTGTCTACTAGCCTTGGTGGGAGGGGAAGGATTAGCCACCAAAGGGGGGCTAGTAAGTCATTTACATAACGTAAGCTTTAAGGCAATTTAAACGGCCATTAGTGGCATGCTCATAACATACTGATTTAGCGTCAGATTGTTTCCACATTGTAGGAAAAAAAAAAAGAAGCTTTTTCTTAGTCTAAGAAAATTTTGAGGGAATTAAACTAGAAACAGCTAAAGACTTCTTTTTTAAGATCGGATATTTGTTTCCAATAAAGTTTGAATAGCCTGCTAATCTGCGCGAGCTAAGTCATCGATGATGCATCATGCACATCCTCAACGGGGCACTGTCTGCCTCGACAGAGGACGCCAAACGGGGAGAGTCTTGCGTCCACATTCCAGGATGGCAAATTCACCCTTCTATCTCATTTCATTCCACCCACATTCATCAGTCTGCCTTAAGTGATCTTTCATAGCCACACCAGCCTGCTACACCTGTCTACTCGTAACCCTAGTTCATCTGATTCACCTCTATCTGCAGCGGGTAGATTGAAAAGAAAAACATTTAATCAGCTCTGGCAGAGAACATCTTCCATGATCTTGTGAACTCCGCGTTGATTCTCCATCCATGGAGGACTTCGACTCAGGGAGTTGACCAGAGTCTCCCACACTGTCTGATCAGGGGGGAGATCATTCCCAGCCATTTCATCAAGCAAATGGAAGGCCTTGTGCAGATTCTCTTGCCTGCAAAGAGTCTCAATGATGGGAGTGTAGCTACCTGAATCTGGTGAGCAGCCTCTTGTGATCATTTCCTCGAGCAGCTTCACGGCACTCATTGATTTCCCCTCCCTGCAGAACCCACGGATCAAAGAATTGAAAGTCGAAACCACAGGGGCATAGCCCCTCTGGATCATCTCATTCATCAGATTGAATGCTTCACGCGTGTTCTTCTCTCGGCAAAGTCCGTCGATCAAGCTGGCGTAAGCAAGTACAGAGGGAGTGCCGCCTTCCCCAACCATCTGTTCATAAACCTTCATGGCTTCCTCGAATGACTCCTTTTGACAGAGAGAGGAAATCTTCTTGTGGCGTCCAACAGATCTTGGGAAATACTCCCCCATCTTCTCCAGAAACTCCTGTGCTTCGCACAGTCTCTTCTCCCTGTATAGCCCATATATGATGCTGTTGTAAGGTCCGATTCTCTTCCCAAGCTCCCCTCTTTGTTCTTCCATCGTCCTCAAGAACTTGTACCCCTCGTCAACTCTTCCCACTGTGCAGAACCCTCTGATGATCGTGTCATACGTGTTGAAATCTGGGTTGATCTGGTCTTCTTTCATTTCTCCGAGCAGATCAATGGCCGAATCAATGTCCCTCGCTGCGCAGAACCCAGAAATCAGCGAATTGTAGGTGCGCAGATTGGGGAGACAACCCTTGGCTTCCATCTCCTTCACAGCGCGTTGCCCGACACTCGGTTTCCCCACCCTGCAGAAACCTTCAATTAGAGTATTATAGGCCACCACATCGACGACTCCCCCCTTATCCTCGACTCTGTTCAGAATCTCCACTGCCTCCGAGAATCGAGCCTCGTTGCACAAAATATCCACAATCTTCGTCACTGCAACAACATCAGGGATGTATCCAAGGTCGAAGCACTTCTCCAGCATCACCATGGCCTGGAGGTAGTTCCCCTCCCCGCAGTAGGCTGATATCATAATGTTGAAGGTAACATCATTTGGACAGCCCATCTCGCTCATGAGGCTCCTCGCCCTCCCCACTTTGCCATTCCTACAAAGAGCATGAATCAGAGTATTGTAGATCACTGGATTAGGAGCCAATCCAGAAGACTTGAACAGAATCAGAAGTTTAAATCCTTCGGCGATCCTGTTCGTCCGGCAGAGGCCCTTCATCAGTATCCCGAAAGTGTAGTCGTCACCACGAACACCGGATCCCATCATCTTCACCCTGTAGAAGTCCCTGGCTAGGTCAATGTTTTCTCCGACCAGCACATTGAGAATCGAGTTGAAGACCTTAATCGAGGGGTTCTTGATGCCGAACGCGGGGGCCGTCAAAAGATCGGCCACCTTGACCGCTTCACGGCTCATCCCAGCGCGGCCGAGACCGCGGACGATGGCGATGAAGGTGTCGTCGTCGGGCGGCCGGCCGGTGGCGGCGGGAATCTCGGCGAGGATCTCCTTGGCGTTGTCGAAGCGGCGGAATGAGACGAGAGCTCGTATGAGGGCCCGGTAGGTGCATGCGTCGTGGCGGAACGAGGCAAGCCGGGAGGCCCATCGGAAGGTCTGCAGGGCCCCGGCGGCGGATTTCTGTTGCAGAATGGTGTGAGCAACATCTTCGTTCGTCGGAGTAGTGCTACCGGTGGCCAATGCTGCCGGCGAGATGGAACTTCGAAGGACGAGGTTCAGAGATCTGAGGCGGCTTCCCGACGACCATACGGAGGGGCGAGGTCCGATGATGGCGGAGGAGAAGGGCATGGGATTCAGGGATTCGCAGGAACGCTCGGCATCAGGAACGCAGAGAAGGAGAAAGACGAAGATTGAAGGGCATTATGGGAACTAAGGAAAAGATAAAACGACTAAAGAGCCCAAAATATCAGAAAAAAATAATAATTGAATTATTTAAACATTTATACTAAGATTTCTGAAAATGGAACTTCTTCCTAACGGCCAGTTCTGGGATTCGTTATCTTCATTCCCTCGCTGCTGAGCTCTGCCGTCTTCTTCGTCTTCCTCTTCGTCTGTGTGCTCTGGGAGGGGGGGGGGGGGAGAAGGATGGCCTTCTGCTCCACTTCTGTGCCTACTAGGACCACCCTGTTCCGTTCCCCCTCACTCCGTTCCCTTCTCCCACCGTCGCGCTCTCTTTCTTCGCTTAATTCGTCCCCTCTTAAACTCGGCGTCGTGCCCTACCTAAGCTCTGTGACTCTCCGTGGTTCCTCACGCATCAGCGCCATGGTCGAGAGCAGAACTTCGGACATAGATCCGAAAGGTGGTGTTCCCTTATATAATCCCAAGTCTTACGAGGTTCTCGTCTCCGACGCGGCCAAGTCCCTCGTTTACGCTCTGGATGATGGCAAGACCCGCCTTGAGATCGATTTTCCGTGAGTTATTATATCTCTGCCATATTATGTTTTTCTTATTTATTCCGACGAACTTGTTATTTTCGTCGTGTAATTGGGACATTCAATTTTTTATCTGCGGTTCAAACATTTTTTTCTCTGAAAAAGTATGATATGAGTGGAATGTGATTCCGTAAAACTATGACCTTTTTTTTTCCATTCCCTACGGCCCCAGTGGAGCATAGATAGGTTTACTGTATTCTTTTGATGTATCCACTTCATTTATGTTTTAACTACCGGCTAACTTCTTCTTTTTTCCTTTAGAATTTTTTTCCTACCTTTTATATTTACCTTACTCCCTTTATGGGTTGACAATTGGACTGGATATTTCCTTTTTTTTATCTTTCATTTTATATGTTAAAGTTATTTGGCTTGTCAGTAACGGTTTGGACTCATTTTTACACTAATTCCATTTTATTGTTTCTACTGGTGTAATTACTCAACAGACCCTTGCCAAGCTCCATTTCCTCTTACAAGGTACTTCTCACTGTTGCCAGATCTAACATTGCTAATCTGTATAAAACCTCTTGGAAATTTAAGATGTTTTTTTGAATTTATCATATCTTCCTGATGTGTACAACCTTTCCTTAATATTGTGTTTCTGGCAGGATGATAGAAATTATTTAACACAAGATAGAGCCATATCAGTTGGGCCTTCTATAGATACTTTTAAACTAGTCAACAATGATAATTAAATAAGAGTATGTATTTTAGCCTGCAAAGACTTAGCCATAAACAATATTTTATACGGTCCTAAATATTAAGTTTTATTGTGTTTGAGGCATCTAATTAAGGATGATCTTCCTACACAAGAAACGAAATTTTAACCATATATGCCACGCAATGGTAAACCAAGGTGGTACCTGAGAGTGTACAACCAGTTTTGGTTTCTTAGGATTTTATTTCTCTTTATTTTTAATTCATTCCTCAAAGTTAAGAGCAAGAATACGCTTATAACGTTTTCTAGATTCAGATCTGCGTTCATACTACAATAACTGAGATATCTCTCAAAGGAACATTGCAAATGAAAATTGTGGGAATAATGTCACAGTTTTTTTTGTTCGCATCAAAATTACTGTGTATCTCTAATTCTCTAAGAAGCTTGGCACCTTACTGGATGTGTACTGTCAATCAAGGCTTTTCACCGAGGCAAATTTTGCGGGCAGTAGGGGTGTCAGAGTTTATGGAAATACTTTTAAATCGGTAAAATGCTACCATTTCTAAGATTTTTACGTGGTGTTACTCCAAAATGAAACATTTTTATGGGAGCTAGGACTGAGATAGTTGAGTAATTTTGTGATTCTTTGGTTTTTTAACTTAACCTACACCATCTTGGTGTAGAATGCAACAGATGTACAGTTTTACATACTTTCTTTTTAGTATTAATCATGATGTGGTGCTATCTACTTTCATTTTTTTTATGGTGGAACATCATAATTCTAGGCCATCTATCTCTTTTACTATTTGTAGATCATAGTCAATAGTGCTTGGATAATTAGTTGCTCCTTGCAGTCCCAGACAGTCCAGACTGCCATTACTTGTGTGTATAGGGTCTAAGTTATGGAGTGTATGACTTCGATCATAAGGGTCGGTTTCTGGCTGCGTAGATTCCCACATTTTGACTTTTCCTTTACCCATGGGGCTTCTACCTCTGTGCAGTTGTTCTCCATAAGACTTTTGCCCATTGCAGAGTTGCACACTTGTAAGTTCCCATAATTTAATTGTATGGGACTGTGAAGTTTTATCTGTACATTTCTCGTTTGCTTTATAGGGGATTGCTTTCTACGTTTTGACAATATCAAACTAGACAAAGGGATTCATTGATTGAAAAGGAATGCTGAGCTCTTTGACAACTTGGACTTCAGTTAAAACGAAACAAGAAATGAAAAACAGAATTTAATTCATATTTTTAGGCGGACGTTCTCTTGGAAAATATTATAATATTTTTCAAAGGGAAATACAGGTTTTGGACGATCCTCTAAAGGAAAGAAATGCTTAACTGAGTATATTGATTTTCTCATGAACAATTGAAAATTTTCGGTCGATATCTGCTCTAAAAGAAATTGAAAGAATAATATAATTGACTCTGATTGCCAATTTTACTGACTTCTCATGCTGAAAGAAGTGAAAGAGTAAGGGCTAACATGCTTCTTCAGCTGTATTGTTTCTCAATTTCAGAGATATATGCAATCTTACTGGAGGTATTTAAATATTTGAATTTTTTTATAAATGAAGGGATCATCAGATGAATTTATTGATGCCAACATCCAACTCGCTCTCGCTGTTGTCAGAAAGGTCCAAGAGATGCGAGGAACTAGGACTTGCATCGTAAGTTTTTGAAAATGGATCTTTTTTCTGTGGTGAGGCATTTATAATTACACTATTATGAATTTCGTTTGACCATATTGGCTCTAAACAGCTTGTTACCCTTTTTATGGGGAATGGGATTGGGGAATATGTACTCAGGTGTTTCCTGATCGACCAGAAAAGCGAAGGGCTGCTCAGATGTTCAGGACGGCTCTAGATATGGTATGATATTTTTTTAATGTAGTTCGTTGCTTTTGAGTCCTGTATTGTGTTCATTATGTGTCGGACAGACAATTTTACCCTCTTTGTGAAGGGAAGATCCCATTCCCTTAAATCTTGCATTTATTTTGTTAGTAATTTTATCATGTCGTTCAGATCAAAGATGTAAGCATTGGTTCTCTGGACGATGTACCTGGGGGCCCTGTTACCAGCTTCTTCAGATCACTAAGGAATACCTTGGACTTTGATTTCCCCGACGAAAATGAAGGTTCACTTTTAAAATAACAAATCTGTAGCTATAAGTTCATTTCTCCTTCTTCTTAAGTAGCCAATGCATGTTGTAATTGTTACCATTTGGGATATCTCTGGCAAATTTAATATTTAACTGACACAAAAATAACACATGGTTATTTCGAATCCAATGCCTTCACTTACATTAGCTGTTGCTTTTTGGAGATGGATATCAGTAATCTGAAGCTGTAGGTTTCCGCACTAAAAGCGATAATTGTGGCTTTCACTGTAGGAAATGTTGAGATGGATAAAGTTTTAGGTGGGTGAGCATGGTACAAAGAATACAATGTGACAAGTGGACCCATAACCACAAGGTGGCACATACCGTACATGCAATGCCGCAAGAAGGGATATGCCATTAATAATAATCTTGAAAAAAGTGATAGTTGAATGTTTCCATAGCATAGTTCCTCATTGGCATATAATGGTTGGCATAATTCTAAGCACTTAGATATTCATATACTGTTCCCAACCAGTTGAAATGATTATCTCAAGAAACCCTCTCTATTACCTAGGAAACAGAAAAACTTAGTTTTCAAGATGCCAACGAGAGAGTCAGATATTTCTCTATTAGGTCACCTTTGTAGGGACAGGCATGCTCACTGGTCACCTATCAACCAATTCTATGCCAATCTTGTTCTCGAATTGTCTTTTGTCTGGTTCTATCAATTGTGTACCTAGATTCACTTTGGATGTGAGTTACATTCTCAAGTGGGTTGTAATGATCAAATAAGGAACCGGTTACATTGGCCATGAGTCATTCAGACTCTCATTGTTGACTCGTATTGATGTTATGAAGGTATGATCAGAGATATTGAGTTGGTTGTCAAGTCCATGAAGTGTGAGATCTATTATCTATCGTTAATGTTTGTTTAAAAATTAACTTTGCACCGTAGTGTTGTTGTGTTGATTGAATGCCTTATCATGAGATGAAAATTCTTTCGTTTACTCTTTTGTGTGCCATTGTTCGCTGATTAGTAACATACGAAGCTGTTACAAATTTGATTGGATTCTAAATAAAGGTATACTTTTATCTATCTCTCACAAATGTCTGCACAAAAAAGTTCATGCTTTTGTATTTCTGCATGCGTTGCATTCAGATACATCTTTACTGATTTAATTGATTAACAACGGTCTGTTTACTTGCACAGATGCTGATTCGTCTTCTGTAGATGAGCCGCCATCTTTATATATATTCATCAATTGTAGCACACGTGACCTTTCTGTTATAGAGAAATATGTGGTACGCGCCTCATTGTTTACATTCTTCATCCAACTATGATGGTTCTTTTTTCTTACCCTTTTCTAAAAATGCTCATATTTTTATGCTTTACTGGCTAATTAAAAACCCGTTTTCACATGAAGCATTTGCTGTATGTCCAATATAACTGAGGGCTGCTCATAAGTTGTTTTGGTTCATGGAGCCCAGAACTGAGCTAGTGTAACCTTGCCCGGTATCAATCTTCGAGTCAGATATAAGAAGGGAAATCCACGTGTTTTCTGGAACAGAGCTATCCGAATATGCTTTAACTTGGACCAGCGCTCCTGCAAAAGGAGTGAACAGAAGACCTGCAAAGGAAGCTCCACTTTTGATGGCTATATATGAACTTTGTTCTGGGTTATTTGGCATTGAGGTTTATTGAATGGATCCACACTGGAACCACTATTTGCCAGCCTGATTCTTTTCAGAACAATAGAAAAAATCACAAGTGCGCCAGATTCAACGTAAATGATCATAACCTCTGATGTACGTCTCCTAAATTGTGCTCGCAGGAAAGCTTTGCTGCATCAACCCCCGCACTTCTATTTAATTTGGAACTTGAAACCTTGCGGTATGTATGCAAGATGAAACAGACAACCTAGTGCATATCCTCTGTTGTTGAACATATTTTCCTTTTGATTTCCCAGTGCTGACCTGGGGCTCCTGGGGTTTCCGGGCAAGGACCTGCATTACCGGTTTCTTTCTCAGTTTATTCCCGTATTCTACATACGAACCAGAGATTACTCAAAGGTAGCATCTAATTGTTTATATTCTTTCTTCCATCACTACTGATAAACTCTTTTCCTATGCCAAAGACAATTGCAGTTGCACCTTTTATAGTAAACTATAGTGGAGCGCTCTTCCGGCAGTATCCAGGTAAGAAACTGCAATGTCAATTGCCTTTTGATGAATAAATATACATGCTTGTCATATATGCTTGAAGCAATTTTTTTATCCGTTTCTGACAAGCAGAATCCTCCGAGGATTGTCATATATGCTTGTTTGTGATAAGATCAACTTCTGCGTTTCAGTTGGGTATCTTGAACAAAGATCATACTACCATTTGGTTTCTAAGGGACCAAAGAAATCGTTGCCTTCTTCGTAGGACCAGTTGATAACCGTTCTTTGAAAATTAGCAAAGCAGATGGATTTACAAAATAGAGATTATCTATACCCAATTAACGCACATCTGACGAGGATTTACCGTATAAATATTTTGGGCTTACAGACAAGACTTTTGGATTAGATAAACAAACAATTTGCGGGAGCTAATGAAGTGGGATTCGCATTTTCTTCTGAAAATTCAAAGAAACTCCGGTAGAAGTGCTATTTAAACGTTCATGCCCACAAAACATATGCTGAGTTCACTTGGAAATGACACTCGTGCAGGGCCCTGGCAGGTGATGCTTAAACAAGCAGATGGCTCCTATGCTTGCGTAGCTGCAAGCGGCACTCGTTTCACATTGGGAGAGGTCTCACATTTCTCTGTACATTTATCATCTACTGCTTCATTACGCCAGTAGTCTGCAGTTACCTCTGTCTATTTCATTTCCGTGACAGACCAAGGAAGAACTTCTGAGGGTTCTTGGTCTGCAAGAGGAACAAGGAAGCTCACTGGAGTTCCTGAGAAAAGGTTATAAGGTTCGTAGTGTCTTCTTTTCTTCCATTGATCCTGAGAACTACAGAATCCAAGAGCTCGTCTTCATCACAGATTCTTTGTCCAGATCCTTGATGGATTTACCCAGTTATTGGGAAAATACTGATTCTAATTCAATCCTTTCATGGCTTTCCTTCCAGTAAATAATATTGTCCTTATCTATCATATGACCTTGAGTTTTTGAATGAGTTTAGAATGCTACTTGGTGGGAAGAAGGTGTCGAGCTGGAATCATCTTCTGCATGGCGGAGTTGAGCTGTGGGAAAACTTATTTCTCCCCTGTTCAAGGAGCTTGTTTGGCAATGCGGATTGACCGGAGACTGTTATTGGTCAAATTGCAAGTGATTGGAACAGCAAGAGATCGTGAAAGTACATATATCACGAATCACATGGCGCTATCCCTTGTAATTTATTCATCAACCATAATTTTTTACCCAATTTTTTTTACTTGTTTCGCTGTATTTAGCCTCATCACAGTTGCAAAGAAGGTTCACAGGAGGTGGTGCAACGGCGGATCAAGAAGTGAAAACGAGAGAACGACTTGGAGGAATTGATTGGTATAGACCGGGCCCATTTCAGGATCTCCAGTGATATCCCTATAGAAAAGCAGTGGTTGAAAATTCTTCTTTGGATCCGCCTGTCTAATAAAATGATACCCTTTGAATGATATGTGCCCATCTTAACGCCCATTATCGATATTTCACTCAGTTTTTCAGTGAAATATTATTTCAGAAATCTTTAGTTATTCTCTAGCTATATTTTTATTCTTCTCGTGTACTAACCTAATTTAGGTGCCAGTGGTCAGCGTCAATCTGAAAACTTGGCCTGACCCTTTCCTCTTGGCAGGTGAAAACTTGGTCAAGATTAGGTTACTCATCACTGCTTTTGATGAAAGGTTTCAGAATCGGAAGGGGGAGCATTCGACCTCTGAGAATCCATAGAGCAAACCAGGTTTCCCCATATTTACATAAAATCTGAAGGTCAACGATCAGTTCAGCCTGTGGACGGGTGAAAGAAGCACAGAATGCTCCATAGCTGAGTCTGGGGAGGGATCTTAGAGCAAACCCATGTCTTCTTTATATACAGATACATATACCCATCAGAAAAAGCCCAGCTCACCAGATCATCGTCACTGAGAACAATCATCGGAAAGCCATGGCACACAAAGATCATCAATGAATTCGTCTATCAATTGAGACAGAATCATGCCCTCCACAGCTTCACCCGCTGCATCCATGCCCTTGTGAGGTATCCAAGGCTCCACTCTTAGATCATTGGATATCAGGCTTTCTAATGAGCTGGACTCGCCCGCAGTTGGACGGAGGCTCCTCTCTAGCCGTTGCCATAGACTTTTCATCAGTTCTTCACCACCTCTCAGAGGCCTTCTCTTCATTGAACTGGAAATCGGTGAGCTTACCAGGCAGAAGAGTTCTTCATTCAGTAGATCAAAGAGCATTCTCCTGGAAGAAACGGTCTCAAGAGGGCTTACATCATCATTCACCTTGTCAGATCCAATATAATCCTTTTCTACTTCCTCGAACACCCCTTCAGCAAGCGGCTCTGTGGGTGAATTGCAGAGTGCAATAATTAGGTTAAGGGGCTGGTTGTAGAGACCAGAAGTCAGGAGGATGTGTCTTAGGTAATTTTCCTCATGGGATTTCATGTCTTCATCTTCATGGAGCTCTTCCAGCTGTTCCCCATTGGAGGCTTCTTCACATCCAGGGGCTTCAACTGGCGCTGACTGGCTCGGCACCTCTGTAAGCAATTGAGAAAAATAAAAATGGAAGTTTTTTTCCCAAGAAAAGTACTATTTCAGAAACGGGGATGATTCAAGTGCATAGAAAATGACTATTAGAAGGAACATCAGAAGTTAAGTTCTATAGAGACGGCTTGAAATGATCTAGGCATGTACAAAGAAAAACTGTGGGCACTATTGATTATCTCATTCATCTGTCTCTTTTTCTATGATTGTTTACTGAATCATAGAAACATGCATAGATGCAAGCATAAAATCTTTCTGCTCTCACCAGGAGTCTCAGAGCCGATCTCCTCGGAGATTTGGATAGGGTAATCCTCATTGAAGGACATCTCCAGAGGAGAGACTGGACTTGGAAAGCCCGGCTTCCACACCTCCTCATAAGAGCTTCCGCATATGGAAGCAGGGCTGGGGGGCACCTCAGTGGAGTTATCCTGAGATCAGGGAAATGGTAACTATATATATATATATATATATATATATATATATATGTGTGTGTGTGTGTGTGTGTGTGGAAAAGTAGTGTTGATTCCATATGGTAAAACAACTTGAGAAATTCCTACCCTTCTTGCCCGTGCAATGCCAGAGTGCAGCTTTAATGACGGTGGGGTTGCAGTGGTCTCTATTGGATCAGTTTTATCTTCTGCTGGATCATATGCTGGTCGATTCTTCCTTCTGAATAATTTACCTGGAAGGGTCAGAGCACGCCTCAGGTACGAAATCTTCCCTCGGAGGTTGAACACATCTTTCTTGAGCTTCCTCACTTCCACAGTCGGCTCTTCAACTGGTTCAAGTTGCCTTTGGATGTGAGCTCCCGTCAAATTATCTTGCTCCCGCAATAGAAGCCTTCCCAGAGCTGTTTCCGACATTGGTGCAGAAAAACATCTCACAAGATTTGCAGATAGATTCTGATCGCCACCTCCCACAACCTGGCTCACCTGCCCTTCTCTGAAGGACTGCGCCCTCACCTCCAGCTCACCCTTCACATCTCCATAGTAGCTGTAATCACCTAGCACCGATGACCCAGTTGATGGCCGCCTTCCATTGATGTTCCTCAGTCCATCAGGCAGGAGTCTTTGACCATCTCTCTCAGCAAACTCTGCAGGATTTGATCCTTCTAGTCCACACCTACTTCCATAAGACCGTGTAGATCCAGTTTGCAGCAGAGTTGTGCCCAAATCGCCCATCCCCCTCTCCCTGACATGACTGAAAGGAACCCCATTTGGGCATTCTCTAGGCCTGATCTTATTCCTAGCGTTCCCATGTGGTTCAGATCCGAGCCTCTCCCTCACCTCTTCCAGAAAATACTTGATGCTATCTTCCCTTGAAGAGCAAGGCCACTGTTCCTCAGAATCCTCGCTTCTATCACTGCTGGGCTGCAGGATTACTATTCTTGTGGGAGAGGAAGATCTGTCCACTCTTTTGCTGAACTTCAGTTCAGGGAATCTTCTTCCTAAATCATTTGCGTTTTCTCTGTTTCTTGGCTTTCTGGCCTCCACCAGGCTAGATAGGTGCTCCTTGCTCATATTCTCAGGTCTGCTGCTCCTCCATGTTCCTGAGGGCGAGTAGTACTCCACAGGTTTCCTGAGGGAAGAAGCCCTCCTTGCGGCTCCATCTGGGGCCTCACTCTGGTTGTTTCTTCCATTCAGATGGCTGCCATACAGTTCCCATACCCTGGCCTCTTGCCATGCCTTGAACTCCTCCTTGAATCTCTGTAGCAACTCCTCTTGTGGGTGCTCACGACGATGGGGTCTCATCATGTTGAGTCGCTCATGCTTAGTCGAAATTCCTCCATGACTGTTCTTTCTGAGTAAGTTTCTCAGATTTCCATTCGTATGATCACTTGTTCTCACTCCCATCGCACAGGCATCGACCCTGTGTGTCTCCTGTTGGGCTGAGTTACGATGAAAGCTTTTCATGGTAATGCAGTAAGGATCAGGGTTGAAGGCTTGTTTGGCGGGCTGATTCTTCACCTGCAATGAAATCTGAAATCAAAATCGCATGATGGCCCATTCTGCATCAATTCTAATGCCTACAGACATCTTTTCCATGAGCAAACTGAACTAAGTTAATGCATAAAACTCAAGTGGGTGGATGATGGATGGATGGTAATCTCAGTCGCCAAATTATTTTTATTTTTATTTTTATTTTTATTACCATGAAGCAGCGATTGATTGATCTTAGGTGGGGAGTTTACTGAAGTTTTCCAGTTTAATTAATTTAAAATAAAAGTAAATAAAATAAGCACAGCTACTATATTTCTTACAGCAGATGAAGAAAGAAACATGAAAATACCTGGATTTTCTCATAAATCGCTTGATGGTTCCGAGAAGCTTCGAGGCCTGAAACAAGAGAATGTACCAATAATAGTAAAGTGGGTTCCCAGGCCTGCAGATGGGTACAACCTTCATATTCCTAGAGTTGAGAGCTGTGGATCAGTGCTCACTATCACCATCCTCATGGCCAAGATCTTGAGGATGCAACATGCCCCCTGCGTGGTAAGAGGGTCCTCCTCGAGGAGGGCGATGGAATCCGGTAGTCCACATTTCTTGATTCACTGCATGATCATTCGTTCAGTCTGTCACCTGAAAAGCCATACGAGAGTCTCCCGCATTAGCCATGCTAGGGCTTGAAGGAATGATCATCAGTTCATCTGATTGCGAAGATCCTCGCCATCTATGAACATTTGGTGAACAGAAGTCGCAATTCCATTAAGATCGATGCCCCAGAAACCGCATGTCGATCACAGAAGAGAAATTCTCCGATCTGTGCATTGCGACTGGCTGTGATTCTCTCACATGACATGGAAAAACATGGCACCGAACGAGATCAAATGTAGCGGGAATCCCAGAACAGATCCATGTCCATGGAAACAGGATGCCGCACGAATCGAAGGTCGCCTCACCACAGGAGAACCCTAACTCAGGTCTAGAAGACGGATGATTCGCATACCTACCAGGGAAAGCGGAGCGGCCGAATTCCGGAAAGCAGGAAAGCTACTTCGGCATCGTGAGCCCTCGGCAGCTTCAAGAGACCTCCTCCCCGGGGCGAATTCGGGCCCGAAGCAGGCGGTAGTTGGACACCAGAGCCTGGTGGAGTGAAGGGGAAGAGAAATGACCTTTTGAAGGAGTAGAGACTCCATGCTGGCTCCGGAAAGAGCGGCCGGAAAGCGACGTTCTTCCGCCGTCCCCCTTTTGATTTACTCATTGCCCATTGTTTCATCTCTCCCCTTCTCTCCCCCTACCCCACATGCTTCCCCCCCATCCCCCTCTCTCTCTCTCCGCAATTCACTGGTGCGATGCACAGACCAGTGAGTTAACAAGTCGGTAGGGTAAGGTATTGGCGGCAGTAGCAGCAGTTTCCACACCCTCTCTCTATATCTATCTAGGTATCTATCTATTTATATATATATATATATATATACATCTCTCTATGTACATATATAGAAATCTATCATTCTCTCTCTCTCGACTGGGTTCGACTGGTGGGCTCAGCGTGGAGGTCGGCCGGTTTCGCCCAACTCTACAAACGGTCCCCTCTTTTGTCGTTTTCCTGCACTCGGTCATCTGCTCCTCAATACCGCTGTAGCGTTATCGTGCACCGATGGTTCCGGGTGTCCGGCGCCACTCGTTCTGCGGAATAGACCGCCCTCGCCCTGTCCCGTGTGTCCAGCTAACACTGTACCGCTCTATTTAGGATTTGATTGACCCACGTGTAAGGGCATTTTTTTATCGGTTTAATTACGTCATCCCTCCCTCCCTCTCTCTCTCTCTTGAGGGAAAAGAGTCTGACGTCACGGGCGCCGGTGAGCTGTCTCTCATCCGCCTCCACGCCCGTCGGCGGCCTACCGAGCCCACCTCACCTACCATAATGCATTCTGATGGCCCCACAAAAATTGCTGCCGAAAAGGCCCACAAGGCCCATTAAGATCCAGTTGACTGTTATTCCCCGGCCGGTGTTGGGCCCAGTGGGCTGCCACGTCTCATTGCCAAGACAACGAGTTGACCAGCTGGGAGTATACCTGTTCTTTGATGGCGTCTCTGTTTCCTAAGCTGAGCGTGTACAGAGTCGCCCCCGGATGATTCCTCAACCTTGCAACTGCCACATCAAGGACCAGCTGGTCAGATTCAGATCAGATCAAACACTGGGGACAGCTGGTGTGGATTCCTCAGAGACAGAATGTGGTTGATTGGGCCGAAAGTCAAAGTCAATTAGTCAACAGACTTTCGGTCGGTTTTGGTTTGTAATGATCCAATTGGTCAACCGGGTAAGGTTCACTTCCGATTGAAGATTGGAGCCAGGTGAATCTGACCAATCGTGGAAGTTGAGCTGACTAGTGTTCCGAAATGGGTTCTCAATGGTCCAATAGTCAGATTCACATCAGGTCAATGATCGGAGAAAGGTGATCTGATCTCCTGAGAGATGAATATGACCCATTGTGAAACCGAACCTGAAGTCAACCTGATTAGTCCAATAGTCAACCTTGTTAGCTTCGGATCATATTGATGACAGGAGCCACCTGATCAGGTATCCTCAGAGATGAAACTGGGTTTTTCATGGTCAGATGATTAGCATCTTGATGAAACTGGGTAGAACAGAGTCAGCGCTTCATGACATGATGGCTTCTAGAACACCAGAAGGGAAAGATGTCATGGAGAATGATCATGATACTACTACTATTAGAACAATATAATATATTAATATATATATATATATATGGATATGGTAATGGGCAGTGGGTACCTCCAGGAATGTCGCGGCCGGCCTTTGGGATGGGTATAGAAGCCAGCAATGGGATGCCCGAGTCAAGAACTTGCAGAACAGCGGGGAAGAATGGCGAGCTATACAGCTCCATTTTACCCACTTCATCAATGATGAACAGATCTGTGCCATTCTTCACCTAAGAAAAAAAAAAAAAAAGATTCAGAAACTGCGAAAATGGCTTCTAATCACTGGTTTCATTGCACCGGGTGTTACCTGCAACTCTGGCAGAGCCAGAGATTCGAAAGATGATACGTCCACTCTGTATTTTCCAACAGTTGGCCACCTTAGAGACTCCGAGCTGCAATCCAAAGGATATGGCTCAGTTTAATCGAGAAGAAAACAGAGACCATGGTTAAAAAATATTTGTTGAAGCCCGTGAAACCGATCAAATCTTCCATTTTTATGCCCTTCATGCCAGGAGTGTAAACAAGAGTTGTTTCAACTAGCAAGAGGCCAGATAGAGGGAGGAAATTGAATGCTGGTGAAGATTTCTGCGTGGTGAAGGAACTGGGCTTATTAGCCGGGATTAGTTCTGAGTGCTGGGGAGAAAACAATTATACAAAGTTTTATACAAGGTGGTCAATGCCCTTGGTGTTCTTTGGGAAGTTGACTCGGGTGCCCTCCTTTCCCAGTGCAGATCATAGTAATCATCTTGTGGTCGCCACGAGAGTTAAGATTCAAAGAGCTTTCGAGATATAGTTTGGAGGAAACTAATATGAATTCTCTATCATTTAGACATGAGGTTACCCAGGCTCACGTCGCCACGAGAGTTAAGATTCAAAGAGCTTTCGAAATATAGTTTGGAGGAAATTAATATGAATTCTCTATCATTTAGACATGAGGTTACCCAGGCTCACATAAATGCTGTTGGAAACATACAGGCGATGAGACAAGTTCAATGAAGAAAGTGGTAGATCAAGGAGTCAACGCAAGAGTGATTTTCTGATAAATCCATCCCTTTGAGAGCCAAGAGATTTCTTATGGTAGTTGCTCAAGAGAAACTTGTCTGGGGGTATGGCTTATTAATTCAATTGGCTCTGATCTCCGAATGCTTCAGCATCAAGACAACATGGGAAAAAACCTTCATGGATCTTTGTTGGTGATGTAGAACAGCATAGATAGAAGCAGGGAAAGTCCAACACTGGTGGGCAAGGCACTCTGGAAACGTGAACTATGGGCTAAAAACATGACAAGATCCAAAAAGGCCCAAAATTAGACTAGGCCCAAATAAAATGCGTGAATAACTCGTCAGAGTTGTTAATTTAGTCAAGTATATTTCCGTTAGGTCGTTCTATATTCTTTTTTGTAGCAGATCATCCCATTTTTTAAGAGAGTTGCAACTTATTTGAGCCTATTTAAAGGTTAGGATGTTGTAATTCCAGGATACCTTGATTCAAACATCCTAACCTTTAAATAGGCTCAGATCATCCCCAATTCTTTGAGAGAATTTTGAGTGTATGTGGATTCAAACAACCCTTCTGGATTCAAGGGAGTTATTTTTGATCCTTGTGGATCCAAGGATCAACCCTTGTGGATTCAACGACATTTTTTGATCCTTGTGGATTCGAGAATTGGGGAAAATCATGCCTTTTAAGGGTTCAAGGCCCAATTTTCGTTCTTCTCGCACTCCAGATTCGTGTCTTGTGGATTCAAGAGTCACATCTTCCATTTTCCCAACCTTTCGCTGTGTCATAAGATGCCGAAAAGGAAGATGTAAAAAAGATGAAAGGATTGACGAATTTCTAGAAAAAAACTGTCACATTTTCCTATTGTTTAGAGGCCTCTCTCTCTCTCTCTCGTTCTAGCTTCTTGTACAGTATGTTCCATGGTTTTTGCCTAACGATCCACATTATACTTAGGCCCGACTTGTTTATACAGTTTGAATAATTCCTGCTTATAGAGTAATTAATGAGTCCCTCTGCCCTGCATATTACCTTCCTAGTTTTTTCTGGCTGACTACACTAAATTATTAATCAACTTTCTAGTGGATCAAAACTTCATCACAAAATTCCATTCGGTCCAGGTATGGTTGAGAAAGAGTTCATGGCCGCAAAAAGAACACAGTGAATTCAAAAATAATATCTTCGCGCAGCTTTTGTTGGGGAAACTCTGAAGCATGCACGACGTTATTCCTCTTCTGTATGCTTTCATTTATATCCAGTTCTAGTCGTAGTTGATTCGGCAAGAATCATTACAGAGGATAAATTAATGCCTGGACATATAGATCAGATAATAGATCCAAGGAGATTCCGAGATTAATTGACCCACAGACCCATCGGACATCAACTCTATCTGGAGAATATTTTCTTGACATAATAATGTGTAAGCTACAGTTGATACCCTGATGATAACTACCCAGAGCCTCACTTCAGGTCATACTCCCATGTTATTATGGATGTTCTAGTCTTTCTGAGCCTACATGGCCTAACTGTTTGATGGATCACCTACGCATTTCTTGCACGAAAAACTTAACATCATGAAACCAAGCGACAATCTCCAATAAAAGAAAAAAAAATCTAGATTAATACTCAGATGCTGTGTCAAGCATGCTTTGATGATAATACAGTACAAGCTTGGTTTCCACAGATGAAACGCTAGAAACTTGCATCAAAGAGAAATGCCACCAGCAGTATAAGATCCGAACTGTTTGGTTTATTGATCATACTGAAATACCAGCCAGGACAAAAAGTTGATAAAGAAAGTGGTAAGCATCTCACGAGTAGAATGCAAACCTGTATAACCCATCCACTTATATTTTTATCAGAAACATTCTTGGATCAAAACAGGTTCTCCTGAAAAAAAAAGTTGGGGGATAACGAACGAGGGCGCACCTGGACGCAGAGCTAGAAGCAAGGGGTCCGCGCCTGCCGTCCAATGTCACGACCTCAAATCCCACCCTATGCGAACCTTCTCTCACTTCTCCTAAACCTCAAAGACGGGACGACGTCAATTAATTGAGTCACAGACAACTGCAGTTGCCTAGATGAAGTCCCAGAAAGGAAGACACAGAGGGTGTGTCGCTTACGGGTGTAGAATCCACGGACCTTGAGGTCGGGGTGGGAGGCCCTAAGGCTCTCCAGCACTCTCATCACCAGCGTCGTCTTCCCCACTCCCTGCATTCCACTTGCTCAGAGCGTCTCCCTACGGGCAAACGACGATGCCGGAAACACAGTAGCAAGAGGAAGATAGGGGGAAACATTTCCTCACCGGGGGTCCGGTGACAAGAAAGCACTTCCCTTGAGCTCCCGCCATGGACGACTGCGAACGAGCTCCTCCCTCTGGCAGTTCGGCTCCACCCAACGCCTGTGATCTCTCTCTCTCTCTCTCTCTCTCTCTCTCTCTCTCTCTCTCTCTCTCTCTTTGTGGGGTTAAGAGAGAGAGAGAGAGATTATTGGGCCTGGTTGTTCAGTACTTGGGCCCAATTTAGGCCCATCAAACTTGTACGCCCGGGCAGTGTTGACACCCAACGGTCATATCTTCTAATCCCGCCGTCGTTGCTGGACGAACCCAGAGGAGAAAGGAAGCCCGTGGAGGGGAGTTGGAAAGGCGAAGGATTCCTCGGTCTATTCGTTTCTGAGGAGATGGGTGACGGAGCCCTAGAGGATGGTCGACTTCTCTCCCCCTGGCCCACTGCCATATTTCTCCTCGTCGGGATCCTTCAGCTCATTGATCGATTCATCGGCCGTCTCAAAAAGGTTGTCCCCATCTCCTCGCCCATCTGTATCAGCGGTCGGTTCTTCAGATTTTTGGGATTATTAAATTTAGGATTAATTTAGTTTTCTTTCGTGTTCCTATGTTTGAGAGTTGCTTTCGTGAAGAACCATATTCCCTGCTAGGGTTGAATGTATTGCATTTTAGCTATGCTGTTGATTAGGGCCGAGATTGCAAATCTAAAAGACATGGCTTTTCTCGCAAGCTGTTTTTTTTTCCTGCATGTTGGTATCTCTGTTTGGTCAGCTAGTCTGATAATCTTGATCATAAACCAATGAAGAGATTAAGAATTAGGAGCATATGTCACCCAGAGTATTGAGAGAAATTCGAAAGGGTAGGAAATATAAATCTCGCAACCTTTCTTGTTGGTATGATATATTTATTCTTCTGATTATGCTTTTTTTTGCAGATGACAGATTAGCAATTTGCATGTATAGAAGTTATATTTGTCAAATTAGAAAAATAACTTTGCAAAGGTAAACTTTTATCTGTAGCTTCACGCACACCATTGGGAAGCTCAAGATGCTGAAGCACATGATTTTCGGAATGCTAAGTTGGGTGCTAGATTTTTTATGGTGGCTAGCGTACCATTCCTAGGTATACTTTGCATAAATATATATATATATATATATATATATATATATATATATGTGTGACCTTTGGCTCGTATAAGGTCCCATGAAAGGGTACTTTACTATCCAAAAGCATTTATATATTCGAATTGGAGAAAATGCACAAGAAAGTCCGCTGACCGATGAAGTCATGGGCTTTGGTTCATATCTTGACGCCCCAAGCCTAGTAAGCAACCACGTCAAGATGAGGAGCCTTGTGTTGGGTTCTGTGGCTTGTTTGTTGAAGCTCAGGTGATACACGGTTGCTTCACAAAGGAGCGGGGTCTGAAATTCATATCCATTTTTGCCGGAAAAAAACTGAAAATGGTGAAATGTCTGTGTGATTTTGACAGTCAGCTACAGTGGCTTTACTTCAGCCTGTGTAGCCAGGGTATTCAGGTTAATCCAAGCTATCAGGTTATTGGGTTTAGACGAGTGAGGGGAAGGAGGGGAACAACAATGTTATTAGGTTTTCTTTGTGTTGTCCTTTAAGAATTGTGGACACATTTGGGGGATCCATGGATGTATGATTTGTCAAACAACAGATTATTCTTATTTTCTATTTCTTTGTTCTGTATGTGTATTTAGGTGCGTAATTATGTTGAAATCAAACGACAATGCTTCTGCACGTCATTCAAGTTATTCTCATTTTGTGGGATCACAGCTCAGGTTTGTGGTAGAGACCATTTTAATCTGTATGGTAAGGATGGACAACCAGATGAAGATGCAAGCCAAAAATGTCTGATTGGAAGGGCAACATCAATCTGTGACAGATGAGATGTTATGCATTTGCAAGGATACGTGGTGATAATAAGATCAAAACTCTATAGCGAGGATTGAGGAGAACTAGAAAAAAAGAGACGTCAGAAAAATGTAGATATATCTTATATATATATATATATATATATATATATGGCTCTTTGCATTGTGATGTTAGAGAAGATGGTAATTGATTTGTAGAAAGGAATCGAATTTTCGCAATATAATATATACAGCTCAAATAGTGGGAACAGGTTGGCAGATGCAAAGAAGTAGAAAGAGAAGGATGGGTAGAAGGATGAGATGCACCGGTGGGAGGAGGCTCTGAAGTCAGACTGGAGGGGTGATCATAGTTCCCATCATTCCTCTCCTAGGGAGAAACTCTGACTACTGATATGTCTGGTCCCGTTTCAGGAACTTGACGCTGAAGAAGGTGATCCTTAATCTGCCGTGAAGCATCATGAGGTGGATGATCTTTTCATTTGATGAGAGAGGGCAAATTTCCTTTTAGAGAATGTCTTGGCCTTTTTACTCGTGAGGACAGAATTCAAAAGAGCTAGCTAAAGGTGGCAATGGTAGAAGAGGCCATCACAGCCTTACCTACAGGGACCTCAGGAGACAGAGAAGAAAGCTCAAAGAAAATAATGAAATAAATTCTCTACATTGGAAATAAGATTATTATTTCTATTTGACGGAAAATATAATGGGTAACCATTCGATCCTTAATTATTGATGGCATGAAAGGGACCAGTAGTTTATGGATGAAGTTTCTCTGAGTAATGAATGATGTGCTGCCATCGCAGAGTCACTTTCTCTGAACCCGAGATTCATGTGCGAGGATATGTGGCACCTTTGTGTTTTTTGACCATATACGATGATCATATGATGAATTCATCAAGAATATAATGATTTGTTCTTAAAAAGAATGAGCTAACTTGGAAGGATGAGGATACAAGCGAAATGGAATGATGTTAAGGGGAAACACAGGCTATGTACCAAGAACAACCTGAAAGGAGTTTTGACCAATCATTTGATCAGTGAACCTGTCATATGCAATTCAGTCGTGTATGGCAGTCGGTAAAATCAGGTCCCACTTGGTTTTCTAGTCTCCTTCTGACCTTTCTGTTAGATCATCATCTAAGGGTGGAAAGCCAGATAGCTTTAGTTGAGTAACAAAGGTTTTCCATTGAGTTACCAGAGAAGCTTGTAACTTTTGCATCTCTGTCAGAATCAGTTGGCATGTGTAAGACTAAAGAAGAGTTTGGCGGCACACGAGGCACGAGAGGTTTGCTGAATGAAATGGAAGGTGTCATTTTAGAGTAGTCCACTTTCATAATGGCATCATTGTCCCCTGGATGTTTTGGGAAGTTTTGGAATAATATCAGACTTACAGAGGTGTTATGAAGACCAATGTTTGGCTCCCTAGTCGTAGCCATTTGATATCTGTGGTCTTAGGGGACAATTCATTCGATGTCGCTATGTGTAGAAGGCCAGAAGGTAATCCATTAAGTTGACTTTCACCTCTGTTTACTTATTGGGAAGAAGGTTCTGATCACATACAGTTTATCAGGTGTTGGTAACATGTAGCTAGGCGATCCTATTCATCCAAATAAAATGAATAGTGGGAAATCCTGTGTAGTAAAGACATTCAAATAATCCGAGCAAGGGGTAGTACAATGGATGGAAAAAAGGAGGATCATCAAGGTTCCTAATTTTTTTCTATTTCTAGGTTGTGGGAGGGAGTCCATGGATGTAGGCTGCCTTCCATCTCGTTGATTGCTCACATTCATAAGGGGGAGAGAGAAAGAGGATGAACAGAAGAAGAGAGAGAAGGACAAATGAGAGATTGGCAGAAGCCCTTTGTGATGTGCAGATGTGAAGAGACTATCTTCTTGCATGCCACCAAAGGTAGGGTTCTTTTCTTAATGCTAGTGGGGTTACAAAGGGACAGAACACGAATTCATCTAACATGACTGAATGGACATTAGAGGGAAAAACAGTTGTCAAAAAGGTAGGTCTTCCGGGTTATTAGGTCCAAGATTGCAGTAGCCCATCCATGGGTGCAGATCATAGCCTGTGTATTGTATGATTATTTTCGAACTTATGTACAGTACATCCATAAGCCATTTGAGTGTTGTCAAGAGAAGCTCGTTCCGATAACCTCCAAATCACAACACTGCAAATGTAGACCTCATTCACCATTTACTTTTTGCACTTGCGTCATCTGGTGAAGCCTACATTTTGACTGAAAGATGCTATCGAGCTTTAACAAGCAATGTTACCTTAATCAAAGTTGTTTTACGGAAACTTCAAGATGATACTGAAGGGATAATGGCTTCGATCCCTGCTGGCTTCACATTAGAGTGATATTAGGATAGCAGGTGATGTCAGGCCACTTTGAATGCCGTTTTGAGGTGATGCCATAAGGTCAATAATATCATCAATCTATGTCATTGATCCATCATTTAGGATTGTAAATTGATAAATATTCTAGTAAGCAACAGGATTTCTGAGAATGATACATGTGAAATTAGCTCTGTTAGATAGATTAGACGACGATCCTAGATTTCTTTATTTATTTATTTATTTATTGAGTTTGCTTTCGTTCTTCTCGTTGTTTCAAATGATATGAGGTAAACATATTATAATCTCTTGATTTCTTGATATTATGTTCATCTAACACTTTCTTGCCAACTGCAGCTTCATTGAATGTATAATCTTTGTAACCTCACTTTATTGCTATTGAATCGACCATGTTTCTCAGAAAGAGTCAAGAACCGCAGAGGAGAATCAATTGATAGAAGAAATAAAGGAGCTTTTAAAGCAGGCCAGCTTGCTATCGACGTAGGTTTCTATTACTTCATTGAGTCCATTCTCTCAAGAACCAAAATACAATCTGGTTCTTATATATTTTTGGGATCAACTTGGCAGCTTGAATAATTTTTTTGATGGCGCTTATGCGATATTTCATTCCTCTCTTTCTTGTCCTGCATATTTTTACTTTTCTTTCTCATATATCAATGAGCTGCTTTTTACTGGTAATTTTGGACCAGTTTGTTTTCAGGGTTTTCTGGATTTAGTTGACGGGGGATAAAAAAGGAAACATTCAGAGTCGTGACATTCTTTACCCAGGAGCTGCAAAAAGAGTAAAAATTGAATCCTTAAGAAAACGAATATAATAGAGCAAACAGCATTCTTGAGTAGTTAATGCAAAAGTAATGAATGGTAATGTTTACTTTCGCCAACATATAAAACCCGAGAGAATCAGCAATTTTTTGAAAGTTAGTGCTTTAGAAAAATGATGAGTAATCTTTGTCTGGTTCTTCAGTGTCATTCGTTCTTTGGATGATATAAGAGTGCAAGGATATGCCAATCTTATCACTCATTAAAATTTTGATTTATATTTCCCCGCATGGCAATGGCAACCTTATTAACTTACGTTTATGGTGGGTTATCTGGGCCAAGGTCTGAAAAAGTTATTCTGTGGAACTAATATGTTGATCTGTTTACGTGATGAAAGGGGATAACTTCCTTATTTATGTGCCCCCCCAGAAATGAATAAATGTGCTGCAGATAAAACCCAAAGATTAGAAAGTCGACATGTTCTGACAATTTCTTTCAAAAAAATTATGAGGAAGTCAATAAATGATCCGAAAGTTAATATTTTATATCTCACCATCATCGGCCAATTGATTTTTTCTTTAAAATTCTCCACTGATTTTTATTTAAATTATATAAAAAAGTTTCTGGAACTTGTTTATTTGACAGTTCTTGTTGTTGAATTTTTCTTCTTTTAATCATAAAAAAAAATCGACTTCATTTTTGCATGGAGGTTTAAATCAGTGAAAAGTTATTTGGATTAAACCAAACCCCTTTCGAGGTATTTGATTTAACCTATTAAACTTTTAGTTTATGATTCTCAGTTATACTTAGAAGAATGATTACTTATTACAGAACGAATTGACTGATGAATAAGCTAAACTCTTTTGGAATGACCCAATATGTAAATTCTCTTCAGAAGGTTTTTAGAGATTTATGGAGAACTTACCTTGAAAATACATCGGTCAGGAATTCAGTGTGAATACACACCATCAGGACATGAAAACGGTTCCCATAATTAGTGAATAAAATTTGGGCTAAGATTAATTGCATTGGGTTTCTTTTTATGTATCAACTAGATCTTCTTCTTCTTCTTCTTCGTTTTAAGAATCACGTTTAGGATGCCTCTTCTCTCTGTCGATCAGTTTATTTTGCACGCCAGCTGTTCATATTCTATTTGTTTTCATGTCTGCAGACCATCCTCATTTGCTCATGCTGCGAAGCTTCAACGAATGGCAGCAGCTAAACAGAAGGAGCTTGTGAAGAGTAAGTCAACATTATTAGGAAACATGTTCTGCTCCAAATCCATACCCACTTTCGGAAAAAATGATTAGAATGTTGATCTACTCCTCCTTTTCCATATAATGGTTGAATTCCCATTCAGGGGTTGAAGGTAATCGCCTGCTTTCTTCAAAGATTCGTTCTCATTCTGGTCCAGGTTGAAGTCTGGCTCTTTCAGGACCATAAAAGGCTGATCCCGAAACTGGCCTATTAAAAAAATTGTGGAAGAAATAGTCATGAAAGAACTTCTTCTATAAATAAAAAAAATTGATAGTTCTCTGATTTTTCCTCCCTCTAAAGTCCTAAATGTTAATGTCTTTCAGTTCAGCAGGAAAATAAAAAGAACAAAAGGGTGTCATATGATTCATGTGCAAGGGCTTTTATGCTTCTGAAGGTCCGTTTTGGTGGTTCTCTGGCTGATTTTAGTTTAGAATTTTATTTTTTTATCTGGAAATTATCACTCTTTATCCACTTAATAAATATTTATGGTTGGATTTTTTTTGCAGGTAATCATATATCTTGGCCTTAGCTGGTGGTTTTGGGGAGTTCCCATTGCAGAGGTCCCTCGACAGTTTCTGCAACCTTTGGGTGAAATATTTATTAGATTTTATTTCCTTATTTCTCTCTGTTTCACCAACTATTTTATTTAATTAGACTTTTTTTGGCACCTTATAACATTAAAATTCCCAATTCCAGTAATTAAATCGGATCTTACTATTTTTGGCAACTTGTGGATGATTCTGTAAACCGTGGCCTATTTGGGTAAAAGAACTCCAAGAAGATCGGACTTGCCGATTGCCTTCATCTGATCGGTCTTCTTCAGGCTCAGCTTATCTTAATCCGGCATGTTCTTGCAGGGAGGATGCTGTCGTGGAGAGCTGCGGATCCGGCAACTGACGTCATCAAGGTACGAGAGAGTTCCCCAACAAGTGCTTCAAGCCCTGGTTATGGTTGACTTGACTGGACCCACCCCGCTGACCATCATCTTCTATCTGAACTCAGGTTGGGATAATTCCCTGGCTGGTGCTGACCAACCGGGTCAGCAAGTTTCTATCTCAAAAGCTGCCTGATCTATTTCTCTAGATCCCTCATGCGTTGGTTCCTCCGCACTTCAGCGTACTCGGTCAGTGCGGATGTTGTAGTGGTTGTGGTTGACTTGACTGGACCCACCCCGCTGACCATCATCTTCTACCGCAAATCAGGTTGGGATAATTCCCTGGCTGGCGTTGACCAACCGCGTCAGCAAGTTCCTATCTCAAAAGTTGCCTGACCTATTTCTATAGATCCCTCGTACGTTGGTTGCTCCGCACTTCAGCTTACTCGGTCAGCGCAGATTGTTCTGGGCACTGTAAGCACCTGCATGGGCCTGTCGATGGTCCCGGGCCCGAATCTGGATGGGCCTTTCGGGCCGGGCTTTTGGCCCATTAACGTCTTAATACGGTCAAAGTATTTGTTGAACGAAGTTTCTCTCTCATAAGATGGGTCGATTTGGTGTCATCATCCCTCTCATGACGTGGAAGGGATATATTGGGCCAGGCCATATTTATTGTCAGATCTTGAGATGAAAAATCTGGAGATGGCCGTATATGGACCGGGCTAGGCTCCAAGCGTGCAGCCCATTAAAATTACCAAAAACAATATTAATATATTGTAAAATGTATTTTATCGAAAAAAAAATGCAATTTGCTCATATAAAATCCTACCCGCGAGGAGTCGAGGGTATAATTTAAAATGTATGGATATACGGGTCAATTTTTTAAAGGTTGGAAGAGCATGTGAGGAGGAATGTTTCTCATTTTGGATATGTATGCAATATAAATTGGTCATTTTTGAAAATATTAAATATATTTTGGTTTTAGTGTAAATAAGAAGCCCATCGGCGTAACCCTGATTATTTCACTGTGGACTTCCTCCCGCTCCGTCCCGCCGGTCTTCTGAGTCTCTGCGAGCGAAGGAAGTCGAGGAGTTTGGGGGCTGCAGGTTAGGGTTTTGCTGAGGGCCCTCCGTCCACTGCCTTCTCTGCCATCTCCTGGTCAATTTTATCTGACGGGCAGGGGAAGAGGCATCCAATTGCCTCTTTTTTATGTTTTCTTTGTTCACCTCAGGGTTTGTTGCGGGCGCTCGCGGGGGAGATATTCTTCCCTACGGTGGTGGCGATCGCGGTATCTCGTGTGTTCTTTGTCTGGAAGGTACCCGCAGGATTCTCTACCAGGCGCAATGAGCATCTACGGCCCTAGGGGGTAAGTGTGACGAATAGATACCCTAATCCTAGCGCCTTGCTTATTGTTGTCTTCTTCTTCTCGCCTGTCTGGTAGTGTCATTATTGCCTTGTTATCTTTTATTTCTATTTCGTTCATTTCACCGAGTTTTGATTTTGTCTTCTGTTTCAAGATGTGGTTTCCGGCCTTTGTTTCTTGGACTTTGCTGTAAACCCCATTCAATGCTCTCGCCCTAAACCTAGGTTTCTCGGGCAGAAAATCCGTCGAGTAGCGCGGCATATCCCTAGCAGGATCCGTGAATTTGCAGCTTATGTGGGTTTTTATCTTTCTAAGGCTGCGATTTTAGATGGTAGAGTCTTAAAAGCCAATGTCTACAAAATGGTGCTGGATTAGGCTGTTATCCGCACAGTATTTTTTCGCCCCTCTGAACAATTGAATGCTATGTTGCAAAAATTGGCTATCATTTAATTTATTTCTGGAAATTTTCCGGAGGGATATTACGTCATTGTGTAAGTTGATCTGATGAGAAGTCGACTTGCTTTTCGTCGATAAAAAATATCTTGAATCCTAGTCAAGTTTTTTTGTTATTCTAATTAGGATTTGGTGCATTAATGGGTGATTTAGTGGAAGATAGAGGAGTAAAAAGTGAAATGGCCCGTTTGAGAATGAATAACGGAGTTTATTTCTTATAAACCAGCCAACGGCTTGTGATTTTCAGAAACCTAGGGAAAAATATTGATTCATCCCGTACTTGATGAAAACTAAATTTACAAAGATTATGTCCTATCACTCATAATACGTTTTTTTTTCATATAATTATATGTGGATTTTCCATTGAAGTAATATTTTTTTGTAGAATGAAAACTGTAGTCGATATTAACCTCTAGCGACCTTTGCTTTGAAATTCGACCGACATCAATCTGAATTAGCGGGACTGATGATTATATCGGTGAAGCATGGTTTCCCCAATAGTGGAAAACAAAAGAATGAATCAGCTTCAATGCCCTTCTGATGATTGTTAGAGAGAGGTTCTTTGTTCCTCCATTCCTTTCTTTATAACATACCAACCTTCGCCACCACCCTCCTAGCATAGTCTGTGCAGCTTAGGAAGAAGAGATTGGGAGGTCTGTACCACTTCCACTTCGCATAGTTCTTGTGGGCCTCAACTCTCGCCCAAGGATGATCATCTGACCACTGCTCTAGAACATTGCCTTTCTTGCATTAAATGATATAATGTCTCAGTTCCCCAGTGGCAAAAATAGTAACCTAATTTCAATCTTTGTCTAATTAAAATTGGGGCGTCAACTATCATGTAGACCGGGCTCTGTAAAGGACCTCTTTGCTTTCTCAATTGTCCCCAAAGCAAGATCCATCAGTACATTGGGAAAGGAAAGAGGGAGGGGCGAATTACTGTGAAACATCATAAGTTAAAAAAAAATCCAAAGAACAGGGAAAAAGAACCTCAGATGCTCTTAAATTCTGATCTCTCTACACCCCCCCGCCTCTCGTGAATCATATACGCACCAGGGGCTCACCACCTGCGTTCTTCAGAAGTGAGGTTAGAATTGGACATGATGATTAGGTGAGAACTGGGTTGTTTCTAATATAAAAAGTTCTGATGGTGAAAATTACAAATGCTTCATGGCTTCGCTATTCTCCTTCTAAATATTTATACATGAACTTTTTAATGCTTTTTATCTTGCATCGAGCCTCCATAGCAGGTTTCCTCAGCTTGCCTAATCATTAGGTGGGATGTTGGCTTTCCTTTTACCCTGAAGGATCAAGCAATTTGGGTAAACATTTTGACCAACCGGACACCAGACTGAAATCAGATTTTCTATGTGGGCAGTTACTACTACTTTAGCTAGCTACAAATACTTTGTGAAAAGTTACTTTGCGGGTTAATGAAGGATCTCAGCGGGTTACTTTGGTTGTAAGTGATTAATCACCATTTTTTTGGGTTCAATAGTTCGAATCCAACAAACGAGGTAGTCCTTCTAGGCTTTCAAAATGCCTGAGTTTAGCAAACCTACAACCGTGCTTCTTTTGGAAATATGCATTCACAAAATAATTGGGTCACACCACACAACATAATCCCTGCAGAAATTTCACTGGTTGGTCCTCAAACCCTATTTCCTGTTTTCGTTTGCTCAAGAAGGCTTCTCCTTCTAGTTTATGTGGCTTTCGGCTGTAAGCCTTTGTTAGTTATCTTTTATCTCTGTTGGCTATGGCAGTCTCCCATTCTTCTCTTTCCATAGATTTTTCTTCCTCCCGAGTGCATGGTTTGTTCAGACCCAATTGTGCATATTGGAATTTAATATTTCTTCCGCATGTCCCTGGTGTGTTCAGTTGTATGGTCCTTGATAATATATGGAAAAACGAAGTTCATGTCTAGTCTCGGGTTTTGGCGCGCCAATGAGGTGGGGAACTGACGAGTTTTGAGGCTTTTGCTCTCCCGTTTCTCCTACCCTACGAGAAGGACGATGTGGGGGACCGAGGGGTATTCAGAGGCGTACGAGGTCGGATCCAAGAGACCGCGGGTGGTAGACTCAACAAACCCCTACTTCGCAGTGGGCGCCGCCAGCGCAGGGTTCCTCCTACCCTACGGCGGCGGCTACGGTGGCGGGGACATCAACTATGGCGCAGCCCTCAGCGGCTACGGCAGCAGCACTGGTAGCAGCAGCATGTACGCCTTCCCCGTGGTCCGCCTCAGAGGCCTGCCCTTCAACTGCACCGACATCGACATCTTCAAGTTCTTCTCCGGCCTGGACGTCCTCGACTGCCTCCTCACCAACAAGAACGGGCGCTTCTCCGGCGAGGCCTTTGTCGTCTTCGCCTCCCCGATGCAGGCCGAATTCGCCCTCGAGCGGGACCAGCAGAACATGGGTCGCAGGTATGTAGAGGTCTTCCGCTGCAGGAAGCAGGACTATTACCACGCCGTCGCCGCAGAGGTGAATTCCCTGGGCATCGGCGGTGGCGGCGGCGGTGGCGGCACTGGCGGGGAGGGAGACTACTCCCGTGGCGGCCCCTCGTCCAGTGCCAGGGCCCATGAAGGAAAGGACCAGATGGAGTACACCGAGGTCCTTAAGCTCAGGGGGCTCCCCTTCTCGGTGACCAAAGCCGACATCGTCAACTTCTTTGGCGGCGACTTCGGCCTGGCCGAGGACAATGTCCATGTCGTTGTGAGGGCCGACGGCAGGGCCACCGGCGAGGCCTTTGTGGAATTTGCCTCGGCAGAGGAGGCCAAGAGGGCGATGGGCAAGGACAGGATGACGATCGGGCCGAGGTATGTGGAGCTCTTCCCTTCTACCCCTGAGGAAGCCCGGAGGGCTGAGGCCAGGTCTAGGCCATGAACAATGGTGGTGGCGGCCAAACATCAACCCTCCATAGCTTGTTTCTATGCTCCTCCCTGCACGGTTGGGTGCCTGATTCTTGTGTTTTTGAGTGTTCTTAGCCCGTCTTCGATGCGAGGCTGATCAATGTAAACAACTCTATTTAGGGCTAGATGTTTTATCAAAACGGTGAGCTTTATTTATGTAATAAAGCGAAGGATATGGTGAGCTCCGTGGGTTGTAGTGTAGCAGGGGACGGGACGGCGGCGGGGAAGAAGACCCTTCCTCGTTTGGTCGTCCAAAACAAGTTCCCGTTGACCTACTAGCCTCCCATCAAGAAAGAGAAAGGTCAAGGGGGGAGGGGGGGTGGAGAAGGGGACCAGGGAGCCACGTATCCGTCTCGTCTGGCCGAGAACGGTCAACGAGTTATTGTCCTCGTTGACTGTTCAGACTATGGGCCCAGTTTCCGTGGCTGCTGGATGCGGACGGCCCAACTACAACTGTGCACCCGGCGGAACATTCCCTGCCGTAGTAGTCAACCATAGCCTGGATTTGCAGCTTACTACCGAGAAAAGCTGGAGGTAAAGATCGAGCTCAAGGTCAACGAAAGGTTTCTCCAAACCTTTAAGCTCTTCTTTTGAGGTGAAAGGGAGAGATAGTCAACGAGGGAAGGAAACTCCATGATTTGACCAAAATTCCCATACACATGCTTCACAAGATCCTCGCCCAAACTTGACTCCAAAATTGCAGCATGGATACTTGGCGAGTCAAAGTATATTTGTTTAGATATATTTCATCCAGTTATCATTTTCCTATTTTTCTACTTTTTTTTAGTAGCTCTTTTTTGAAAATTTATAGATCCATCCTTCTTAATGTCCCGTAAACTTTAGTCTGATATTATTCCTGATTAAATTATATAATTATTTAGCCATTGCATACTATGCGCCAAAGTTTTCTTTCCCAGTTGGCTATGAATGGCGACAATGACTGCTATAATCTGAAACCACGACAGGAAATAGAAGCAATTTTCTCTGGCGATTGACTTCGATTAATCTCTCTCCTGAATCATTAAGCCCATCTTAGACTACTATACATCAGTTGACTTTCTTTCACGATCCACTTAATATCTTGGTCAACGATCACTATTTGTCGTTGATTCGTAGACACGTCAATGAATCCACTCTCCCACAAACGAAAAAGGAAAAAAAGAGCGAGATATCGACATACCAGTCTGCACGGACGCATCAAATACTGTTACTATTATTGCCTTATTCTAGCGGCTACATAATTTTTATAATAATTAAATATGCACGTGAGAAAAATAATAATATCCTCACATTTATTGTCACTGGTAAGTCCACGAAAAAAATAAAATTAATTTATTTAATTCAAAAGGTAATTAATTACCCAATTGTAGTATTTGGATGATAATCCTAATTAACAAAACCGCACGCATTTTTTTAACTAATAAGAATATATTAGCATGTTTCTTCTCCGAGAATGGGGGCGACCAAGTCAACGTGGGACCGAGTCGCGCGCCACACGGCGAGCCGGTTCGGTCGCCACATCACCCTTGAAACCCCGTTCCGATAGCGCCTTCTCGATACGCGCTTCGGGACTCGTCTTTTTTGACTCGGGAGGATCGGGCGGAAATTCAGTCTTCGTGCGTCGTATTCCAACGGCAACCCCCGAGTGAGTTCCCTCACCGATTCGACCATCCAAAAGAGGGGAAACTTCCACGTACCTCCTCCTCTTCAAGAAATTGCAGCAACTGGAACCGGGAAAATGTTTCACCGAATTAAATAGAAATTGTTTACATATCCCCAAAGAGGGGTGGAAATTTTATCACGAGCTCACACTTTTATACTGGGAAATTTTTATTTCACTGTGATTTATTTTATATTGTTTTAGTAACCCTCACTGAAGTGGGACCCATACCTTACTTGCGTTGACTATTTTCTCTCTCTTACCTTCGGTCGCCCACCATGGCGGCGTTGTCGTCTTCATGGACCGTCGATCTCTATGAAACCAGGACCCGCCTCTCGCAAGCGCCGCCACCAGGGGGAAGGACCAGCGGCTGGCTTCCTGGGAGATGAAGAAGATTCGGTGAAAGAGAACTTGCCTTAGCGGTGGAGGAGGGGGGAGGGATTATCAGAGAGAGAAGAAGAAGAAGAGAGGAGTGGTCGAGAGGTTGGGAGGGCGGTGGTGGTTCGGGATATGGGGAATTGTTTCGGTTCTGTGAGGTCTTCTCCGATCCCTGCCAGCAGCGGGACTTCCGGCCCAGGTACTGCGTGAGATGAGATGAGATGAGAGAGAGATGATCTCGATCTCTGTATTTTCTCTCTGATTCGTTGCCGCTCCGTTGATCTCCACTTTTCTTGTTCTCTGCTGCGATTCAGTCGTCTCTGGTTCATGCCGTTCCCTAATCGAATTGTGAGCACCACTGGGTGTGAGAGAGGGAGAGAGAGAGAGAGAGAGAGAGAGAGAGAGAGAGAGGGGGAGAGAGAGAGCTGCGATTCAGTCGTCTCTGGTTCATGCCGTTCCCTAATCGAATTGTGAGCACCACTGGGTGTGAGAGAGAGAGAGGGAGACAGAGAGAGAGAGAGAGAGAGAGAGAGAGAGGGGGAGAGAGAGAGAGAGATTCGTTTCCTCCCTTGATTCACTCTACTGGAGGTTCTTCCCCTGACTGAGGAGCGAGAAAGGACCTCATCTGGTTTTTTGTTTTGCTAATACTCGAGGGATCTCTTCATGGAAGGGATTTCCGAGGACTGCGTCCTTCCCTGACCTCGTCTTCTTCTTCTTCCTTCATCTCTCCAGTGTCAGACAACCTCAAATCGAATAGCGGCAGCACCACCACAAACACGACGAACAGCGAGTCCAAATTTTCGGCCGCTTGCAGCAGCAATGGACAGTATTCCACCTCCAGCCAGAGCACCGAGGAAATAGAAGCCAACGGACGCATCCTGGAGGCCCCCAATCTCCGGATCTTCACCTTCGCAGAGCTGAGGAGCGCCACGAAGAACTTCAAGCCGGATAGCTTCCTCGGAGAAGGGGGATTCGGGAGGGTGTACAAGGGCTGGGTCGACGAGAAGACTCTGAATCCGACGAAGAGCGGCTGCGGGGTGGTGGTTGCCGTCAAGAAACTGAACTCAGACAGCATGCAGGGGCTGAATGAATGGCAGGTACCGATCGGTTTCCAGTTCTCAAGAGCAATTTTTCAGTCTTCGTTCTGAATTTTCCACACTGAAAATATCTTCCATAGATTCGATTCAAACCATTTTAAGGGGATCATCTGCTCTTATCCTACGAATTTGTCTGGATCGTTCTCCAAATCGATATCAGACAGAGTCTTCTGATCCCCTTTTGTCATGGAAAAAAAATAGTCTCCGCGGGGAAGCCTTCCATTAATGAACTCCCTCCGTCTTCCGGTCCGAATGCCTGATCCAGAGACCATCCGCCATTCAAAGCCGGTCAAGGTCTCCACTGACGTGCCCCCCCCTCTCTCTCTCCGTCCTCGCAGTCAGAGATCAACTTTCTGGGTAGGCTCTCCCACCCCAACCTGGTGCGGCTGCTGGGATACTGCTGGGAAGACAGGGAGCTCCTCCTGGTCTACGAGTTCATGTCCAAGGGCAGCCTGGAAAACCACCTCTTCAGAAGTAAGCTCCCTGATCCTTCTCTCAGCTGATAAATTCAGATGTCAACGGCGGATAGAGCTGATGCCCAGTTCTTGATGGAATCAGAGGGAGTTTACCAGCCCCTGTCATGGAGCCTACGCCTGCAGATCCTCATAGACGCCGCCCGGGGGCTCACCTTCCTTCACAGCTCGGAGAAGCAGGTCATCTACAGAGACTTCAAGGCCTCCAACATCCTCCTCGACTCGGTAAGCGAACAAAACCCACAACTCCCCGTGCTTCGCTCTGCCATGGCTGGCACTGATCGGCGGCCATTCTTTCTCCGCGGGGAGCAGAATTTCAACGCGAAGATCTCAGACTTTGGGCTGGCGAAGAACGGGCCGGCGGGGGGAGAATCGCATGTGACGACGAGGGTGCTGGGGACGTACGGCTACGCGGCGCCGGAGTACATGGCGACGGGGCATCTGTACGTGAAGAGCGACGTCTACGGGTTCGGCGTGGTGCTGCTGGAGATGATGACCGGGCAGCGGGCGCTGGACACGAACAGACCGAGCGGGCAGCACAACCTGGTGGACTGGGCGAGGCCATTCCTCTCCGACCGGCGCAAGCTCGTGCGGATAATGGACTCTCGAATGGAGGGCCAATACCCTTCTAAGGCGGCGTACCAGGCGGCGCAACTCTCGCTCCGCTGCCTCGCCGGCGACCCCAAGAAGCGCCCCAGCATGCAGGAGGTGGCGGAGGAGCTGGAAAAGATCGCCACACTCAGGGGGAAGACGAAGGACGTCAACGCCCCCCCGGCGGCGGAGCGCCACCACAACGTACGGCCCACCGCCACCCCCCAACGCCACCACAACCAACACCACCATCAGCATCAGCATCACCAACGCCGCCCCTCTCCCATCCATCCCCACCAGGTCGCCTACTGATGATGATAATCATTCAGAGTGACGGCCGTTTCGGGTGTCTTATTTTTTTTTTTGGTTTCTTTCTCTCGGTTCAGTTTTAATTGTTTGGGTGGTCCTCGGAGGTTGTGGCCGGTCCTTGTCTGTGTAAGATGGGGCTCCTTGACCAGCTAAGGATTGAATCTTTGGCGGCTGTTCAACGCCAGTGGCGGCTATGCGGGTTAAATGTTGGGCGGCTGTAGAAATCGCTTCTGCGGCCGGAAAGCGACACCTGAAAGCTTGGATTTTGCCTCCGTGGGTCCGTCCCCGATTAACCAGGGCCGTTGACTGCCCCCAAGCTTGGAAATGACAGTAACTGGGACATCTGCGAAGACCATATATAGAGATTTACAAGGAGATCAGCTCCCTCGTGGGAATCTTGGGGAGAAATCAATGTACAGCCGAACCTAATGGAGGAAGGAGGAGAAAGAAAAAGGGAGGGGGGTGGGCGAGGAGAGGAATGATCGGATCTGTGGCCGGCAATAAATGGTCAGGATCCGCTCGTCGGAGAGGTGGCGGCGGCGGCGGCGGGCCTTGGACGAGCAGGATGCTGAACGGAGATCTTGATGGTGGGGATACCCGAAGATCTGTGGATGTCGCCGCACTCATGCAAGTCAGCGTCGCAGGTCATGAGGACCCACTCCGAGTCGTCGTCAAGGTACTTGAGCTCCATCGAGCTTGACCGGACGATGCCGAATCTCCGGGCGATCTCCTGCTTCAGATCCTTGAATCTCCACGCAGGTTGCAGCCTGAGTCTGATCTTCTCCTTCCCGTGGGTGGCCTTCACTCTCAGTAGACCGGCCGAGGCCCTGTTGTACGGAGCGGGATTAGTCTCCCCAAGCGACTGGAAGCTCTGGGACTTGATCAGAAACCCAGGGTTTTCCGCCGCGGGGGGGAGGCGAAGCTGCGCTTCGCTGTGCACTCTCTTGAGCATCTTTCTCTGGTTCTCCTCCGGGAAGCCTTCCTGCTCTTCCTCTTTTATCGGAGCCTGCGTTCTGTGGGAGCAGGACTGGCTCGAGCTGGAGCTATGGCTGCAAGACGAAGACGGAGAATTGGAGAGAGAAGCTGGAGGTTCGTCGTGTTTCTCTGAGCTCCTTCCGGGCTCTCTCTGGGCATTTTGATCCGGGGCACCAGCTTTGGGGAAATCTGAGTACAGGGAGCTGAGATGGTAGGCGCTGTCGACTCCCTGGATGGAGTCGATCACCACCTGTAGCTTTCTCAGGGAGTGACCCACCTTCTTGATCTTTCTCGAGGGCCAGCGAGAAATCCCATGCTGCCTGCATATCCTCTTCAGTGTAGTAGGGCACACTGCAACACAGCAGGTTTACGGATGTCAAGTCAGTGCAGGGTCTAGCTATTTTTTTACCTTTTTATATATATATTTATCTCGATGTTTCCACGGAGAATGATGAAGTCAAGTCTACAAGTAGATAGAGCTGAAGGGGGTCATGCCCCCTTCAGCTTGATAGAGAAAGTCAGCAACTCATATAAAACAGAGTGGGCAGCTAAGCTGGTGAGGGTGGTAAGAAACATCGAAGGCTTCCTGTGTCTGCGGAAGGAGTCTAGACTGAGAGGGAAAGAGGGAATCAGGGGAAGATTTCCAGTACATTGCATGTCTTTTTTTGTAAAAAAAATTAAATCGGCTTTACACACACGGCGGGATGGCAAGAAGATTCCACGCTTTCCCATTCCATTTATGAACTAAAAGTAAGAAGATGATTGGCAAAGTATTCCCAAGGCAAATAGGTCTAACACTCTCTCATCCAATATCTGCAATCGCTATAAATACTTGGAAACAAATTTATATACTTTAAATGGAATTGCTTTGAGATTGTACTTCAGTGTGTCTCTTTTATTTGAAATCTGTGCCTACAATCCGACATCCGTAGGAAGAAATTCTGAAACCCCTGTGACAGGATCTTGATCACGCCCTGGTATGGGAGGGATAAATAAGAAACATAGTTTTCATAAAATCCTTTTCGGGGCATATCATCAGACCAGAAACAATGATCTAGGGCCTAACGAACCCTAGTAAAGTCATTGATCAGGTAATCAAATCATCAAGTGATGAGCCCTCATCTCGCATGGATAGTTTGAGGAAATTAGACAGTAAGTCTAAGTGGAAGCTGATAAATAAGGTTTTCCGTTTAACCAAAGTTTTTGATCTGCGAATCGGTTTATATTACCATCTATGGTGAAATCTTCTTTATTTGTCAGGAAATGATCAAGGGACTTCCTAAGATGTTGTGTGGTGGAGGTGCACAAAATGACGATACATATGAATAAAAACGGACACGAGCAGGTGGGTGCCTACCTCCAATGCTCTTCGCAGCATCTTTTAGACTACCAGAGAAGTGCTGTTGAAGGACCTCCATGCTGATTGTCTTCTCCATTTTCGTCCGCTTCTTTTCTGCCGCCTTCCCTTTGCTAGAAACGTCGGATTTACCGGTAATATCTCCACCTGGACCTTGATTGCGGTCTGCTGATGGCTTACTGCTCTCTGTCAACAGCTCTGCGTCAGGTCTACCAAAGAAACTTGTCCCACTGAATCTCTTCAACTCCGGGTCTTCAAACTGCAATGACGAACCAGCACGGAGAACGTTGGCTTTATTATTATTCAGTAGAGCTTCTACAAGGTCTTCAGTGCACGTTGGATCCGGCTCAGGAACTTCTGCAGCAGGAGTTAAGATGCCTAAACTCATATTCTGACCCTCATGAAATCCAAAACGTGCTCCGCACAGCATGTTTGAAGCCAGTTGTTCATTAACTTGCAGAGTGGTTTCATCTTGCAGCTCTTTTTCTGTGAGGACCCGAAAACTCCGACAGACCTGCCGCATGGTTGTGGACAGTGAGTGAAGTATCACCTTCTGCTCTTCACCCTCATGGCATTCCATCGGCAAGAAGAATTCCAGCACGAAGTCACAGTTTCCAGAGTTAACACCGCGTAGTCGGATAGCCACTGCGGCCCGCAGACTAAACATTCTGGCATAGTGAGAGAGAGGGTACTCGGTCTTGCTGTAAGCACTGACATCAGATGAAAAGCAAGGCTGATTTGTTGTGAATGCCTTGCCAACTACGCCTTGCCCTCTAAGCAGATGGTGCTCAGAGCATGCCTCGTGGAAAGCAAACAGAGAAGAATCGTTCACGAAACAAGCGCCATCCACAGTGGAAACGCAGCCCCTGTAGTTCTGATCAGAATGACGACTGCCACTTTTACCTTGCTGGATGCAGGGAACCCAGGTCTGAGCTAAAGGCAGGCCATGAGTCTGGCAGACCGCTCTCAAGACTGCTGATATCTCTGGCATAGCAGCCACGTAGGATTCAATTTTCATCTGAACCAAAATAACCCTGCCCAATTTTTAGAGAGAGGAATGTACTAAAATAAAAATATAAATATTCATGTCATAAAAAATAACTTCTCCCATCCTCCCTACTTATTTCATGGGCTACTTCACCAGAATAATCACATACCTTTATGCGGGGAACAGTGGGGACTTCAGAGCTTCTCAGATCAACAGCCTACAAAAGCACAGTTAACTTGATGAAACTGCGCTGGCTAAGTTATAGGTTTCCCCAAGCATCTTAAAAGGTATCTGATCTGATCAATAGATCACTCAGAAGGAGCGAATGGAGATATCTCTTACACAACGCAGAAAAAACATATGCATCTCCCCCTCAGTTTTTAATGGTGGGTAGCACCCCCACATCATGAAGCTAAAATGATGAAATATTCAAAAAATATTTCGAATGCGACTCTTTGATGAACATACTTTTTTAATGGATGGGAAGGATCGGTGATATCAGTAACTTAGTGAAACTACATCAAATTAGCTCGACAAGCTTCACTGAATTAATCCAAAGATCTTCTCACTTGAGAGAAAGGATTGTGATCTCGAGACTGATCATCTAGACAAAGCAAGTATTGAAGTGTTGAGTCAGAGTAAAAGATCTCCAGATAATGTAGAAGGGATGAGCAATATTGACGAGGTGGGCCCGATATGAAGAATTTTAATGATTTTCTAAGCGCGGGGGAAGAGGCTCAACAAAAAGGATCACATTAAGATCGCTTTAGAGAATAGCGTGACGTACCATGTAAGCTAGAAAGAATAACTTGAAAGGAAAGACGACATCAATGAAGAAAAACCACACCTGTAGGGCATTGCAGATGCTATCAAGATCAGAGCGGTAATTGATCTTCTCTGTGGTCATCACAACCTCTAGAACGCCTATGCATGGCCGGCTACCACGCTCAAATATGGGAAGTGCAAGCGTGCCGCGCACATCAAAATGTTGAGCATAATTAACCCGAGCATATTCGTGTGAACTAAAGTATCGGACATCTGGAGACCATTCAGGCAGCTTCCCTACAAAAACTCTTCCGGGCAATCCGAGGACCTCATCGGAGTTCTCTTCAGCTGAAAACTGGTAACTTGTTGAGATCGTCCTGTAGTCCAAAAGCCTTTGGCAGTTGGGATTGAGAGAGAATGGTTGCCCATAGGTAGTAAGAATCTGTTGATTTTCTTTCCTGGTAGGAACCCATATCTGAACCAGCACGTCACCATCTCTATGGGCCTCCTTAATCCAACCAACAGCCTGGACTACTCTCTCCTTCAATGAGGACATGGGATCTGGATCTGCGCTTGGCTCAGTACTCAAACTCTTGCTCGTTCCAGTCTCCCCAGGTTCACTTGCTTGGACTGAGTCGTGACCCAAACCCCTAATCCCTGGATTGAGTAGTGTATCTATCATGTTCTCAGCTGGCGTTCCAACTTCAGGTGGATATTGGGAAGAGCCTGGTGCTTCGAGATCGGCGGGGCGAGCATCATCCCCGTGGCCGGGGTAGGAAACCCCCGTCTCTGTCTTAGAGGGGGGAATCAGATACGAAGAGAGAAATGAATTTGGAGAGTAAGGGGAACCCTGTTGCAGCAAGTCTGCGGAGTTTGGAATCCCTAACCAAGCATCTTCCGATAAGAACTCGTCCATCAGATCAAAATCCAGCGACGCATCTGAAATAGTCGGCAAGCGGATGGTATCTTCCATTGCTCGATTTCTTCAGAACTCGATACCAGAAACCGTGAGGGAGGCAATTTCCATGGCTTTCGTGATAGGGACCCTTCTCCAGGAGTACTACAACTAGGCGAGAATAGCATAAAACATAACTCCGTAGATGCCAAAACAAATATATGCGCATTTCAGCATCACAGTAGGGAACTATTGGAGAAGTCCCAGGCAAATTGCCGGGATATAAACTGAAAAAAAAATAAAAATCAATGAAATAGAGTTACAGACTGATCGATTAGTTCATCGCGCCAGGTAATTGAAGGACAAAAAATGACGAGCACTTACGTCGAGTGAACTTTTCCCAGAACGAGCCGCCCTCTCTCGCCTTCGTGCACTCTTCACCAGTCGTCGAAGAGTTCAAGCACCAAACGAGCAGAAGAAGAGGGAAAAAAGGGGGAATCAAGACCACAAGCTCTGCCCTCTCGGCGACGAACGCAGACGACCACAACCTGCTAAACCCCGACGAGTAAAATCACTTCTAAATCCTGCGGGACGTAGCTCCTTCTTGGCGTGGCCCTCCCTATATTTGGCTGTAGGAATGACACCGTGCCTTCTCTCTCACCAGGTTGAGGAAGTAAACAGCGTCCGGAATCTTCTCCCCTCCTCCTCTTCTTCTTCTTCCTCCTCCTCCGGCAACGGCCATCGTCAGCAGATTCATTCAGCGAAGATGCTCTGCCGCCGAAAAGTCAACCGGAGGGGATCGGCGTCTTCTTCTGGCCGAGATTACTCGCATCATTATTAACGTCTCCGCCGCCGGTGAGATGATGCGAGGCCGCCGCCACCGCCGCCCGTTTTACTTCTAAGAAGATGATCTGAAAGAAGTAAAACCAACCCCCCATATTTTACGTAATGTTTTTTTACCCTTATACTTTATTTAATCGTTTTTTGGTGCTTCTAGTTATCTTTGGACTGAAGTAGTCTGGATTTGTCAAAGTGAGAAAAGGATAATTTAGCATTTAAAGTTTTTTTGGGTACTTTTATGTAATATAACAGAAAGATTGGGTGCTGAATATCAAGAATCCCGTTCCGGTAAAAAGTGTGTTAACTGTCGACAGATTCCGTCGGAGCGACGAACGGATCGGTAGCGTGCAGCGGTGGTCTGCCGTAATTAAAATCATTCACTCATATAAATTTGTAATTGCGTATGTAGACAGATGACCGGTCAGCAATAAATCTGAGATTTTTTTTTATCGTCGAGTTCCTATCCGGCCTCCTCCGTTGACGTGGGGGACGTTGATACGCGCCGTACAATGACGATGCGCCGTCTAACGTATCGGGCTGGTGAGATTAGATTTTGCTTCTTTGGTTTTAGTTCCCGGATTAACTAGATTAATTATTGCGAGATACACTTTTTATAATTATATTTTATCCATACCCCCTAAAAAATTAATTATAGCACCTCCACCTCCACCTCCACCTCCATCTCTATAATTTAATATATATTTTTTATTTTTACAAGGACTAATAAACCCTTTGTCTCGGTGGTCCTCTCCCCCTGCATCACGAGGATTTTTCTGTATTTTCGTATATTCAAAGGGAGATATGATATAAAATACATCAACGGGGATTAAAAAATAAACCCCCCCGGTGAGAATTTATTAACGTGAGATTCCGTGATTCCTTGAATCTACAAGGGAAATTGGCTTCCAACAATGTGAGCGAGCTAACGTGTTCAAGGCCCTGTCCGTCAACGTTAGACACGTCATCAATTATTTTATTTCATATTGAAATGAAAAATTTCGGAAAAAAGGTCTTCAGGGAAAAGGGTTGGAATCTTTTATTTAACTCACATTAACTAAAAAAATACAGACGTGACGTGGTCTCAATATTAACAAATAAATTATTTAATTAATTCAGTTTAATTAATTTCCCTCCACGGACCAGGTCGTGGATCATTTTTTAGGTCGGATTTAATGATTCGAGGAAGTCCGGTGAGGATGGCTTGCTATTTGGTCCCTTCTCCCTCACAGGGGGGGCGGGCAGAGAAAGAAGAGCTCCGGATCCATGCGAGAATGGCGTGTAGAGATACCGGCCTCTTCCTCACTGTTCCTCTTTTTTTTTGAGGTACGCGATGATCTTTGATTCCGCATCTTCTGCATTTCGATTTCCTAGGGCATCCGTCTTCCCCACGCAGCTAGTTATCTCAAGAATGATCTGAGAAAAAAATCAGCGAGAGAGAGAGAGTGTGTGCGTGTGCCGATTCGATCCGAGTGATATTATTCTCTTTCTTCGATCCTCTTCTGATGAACAGCGTAAGGATCTTCTGGACGAGTTAGGGTGGAGATTTCTGGTGCATGAAGTTGGAAGCGCTGTTAACTGTTCGTCATTCGTAGGGAGCATCTAGGAACTTATGCAATGGATGCACTAATCTTGATGAATATTTGCACATATATAGTATTATAATTTATATGCGCAGAGATCCACGCGACGGACCAGGGTGGAGACTTTCCGGCGAGAAACAGGAAGCTCTGTCAAGTGTGTGATGTTCTCTACGTATAACAGGTGTAGAGCTTCCAATTTCTTTCCTGGAATGCTCCATCCGGGTGGGATCCGTAGAGTGAATCTTCACTTGTATGAAGTTATATCCCGATAATGACTGAGAGAACACCGAATCACAGAGATCAGGCGCAAAGAGAGAAGTTACACAGATATATAGATCCCCATTGTGATCGTATTGTTGACACTGCGTGGAAGTGGCAGTTTATTACATCGATTCAATAGAGTTTTGACTTGAGAAAGGGAGGGGCTCCCATTATAGCATACGAATAGACATCTCCATGGATCTCGAGGACCGGACACTTCTTCAAAAAATAGGCTTCAACCTCTTCACATGCTGGGCTTCACGTTGAGGCGAGTCGCCAGCTTCTGGCCCAGGGATTTGTCACACTGCAGTTACAGTCACACAACCAGGGATTAGACTGAAACAAGGCAATGCTCATGGTAGAACTTGTCTTATGATTCTATGATGGGATGAATTAGGATATGAGCTGAAGACAAGAAATCTCCTGGGAGTTGCCGATTAGGGGGGCTCTCACCTGTGACCAGTATGAGATCCAGATGCTCCGGATTTCGTGGGTGACCCTTTGGTCGGAGAGCGCCTCGATCCACCTCCGGATGAATCGTTCTTGCCTGAGACAGACACAGAAGAGGATGATCGGCTCAGTTGTTGAGGACGATAATAATCTAGAGGGAAGCCTTGAGGATTGGGATGTGAGCTGGGAAATTACCTGTCAGGCGCCCACGATCGGTACCTCTCTCCGGGCTGCTTGAAGTTGTTCTCCTTCTTGATGACAGTCTGCGGTCAACGGAAATATATGGCATGAGTACCTGGCATATGGTGATGCAGTGCATGCAAGGCGATCGGAGCTCACCTTCTCACGTCTACCAGTAAGAACACGGGAAGGAATCGGGTACTGCTCTGCGTGTCGAACAGGGTCGTACCTCGAAGGGAAGTAGTTGACCTGAGAAAGTGGAGATTCATCCAGTCATTAGTTGCCACAGAGGGACCAAGGCCGCATAAAAGGGTGATCGATATGATTTCATTACCTCCTCGTCCCGATGCATAAAATTCATGAAGCCCTCGTGGTGGTTGTTGTGGTGCGCGGACTTGGGGGCATTGGGCGGGAGCAGCAGGTAGTTCGGCCCAAGGCGGTGCCTCTGAGTGTCAGCGTAGGAGAAGATCCTGGTCTGCAGGAGCTTATCATCTGAGTAGTAAATCCCCGGGACGATGATTGCCGGGCAGAAGGCAAGCTGCTCATTCTCCGCGAAGAAATTGTCGATGTTCTTGTTCAAGACCAGACGGCCCACCGGCTGGAGGGGCAGGATGTCTTCGGGCCAGGTCTTGGTGACGTCAAGTGGGTCAAAGTCAAACCTGTCCTCGTGATCCGGGTCGATTGTCTGAATGTAGAGCTTCCATTCTGGGTAGTTTCCGGCGGCAATGGAGTCGTAGAGGTCCTTGGTGGCGTGGCTGTGGTTGGTGCCTCCAACCACAACTGCTTCGTCTTCCAGCAGGGACTTCACCCCGCAAGTGGGCTTCCAGTGGAACTTCACGTAGTGGGTCTTCCCTGCCTTGTTGACCAGAGTGTAGGTGTTGACCCCGGAGCCGTCCATGTGCCTGTAGTCAGCGGGGATGCCGATGTCGTCGAAGAGGAAAGTGAACATGTGGAGGCTCTCGGGGTGGTGGGAGAAGAAGTCGAGGATCCTCCAGTTCTCCTGGATGTGGGACACCGGGTTGGGCTTCAGAGCGTGGACCATGTCGGGGAACTTCATCCCGTCTCGGATGAAGAACACCGGGAAGTTGTTCCCCACAAGATCGAAATTCCCCTGAAGCGCCACAAAAAAAAAAAGAAAAGGGAACAAGAACAAGAAGAATGTGATGAGGATCAGTCATCGGAAGCTAAGTAACCATTGTTTGACTTGAGATTATCTAATGATTCGACCCATGATTTGGAAAAGTTGACTGAGTGTGGGACAGAGCGAGCTAGAAAAAATACCTCTCTGGTGTAGAACTTGACGGCGAAGCCACGGGGGTCTCTTAGGGTTTCGGGGCTCCCCCTCTCGTGAATGACGGTGGAGAACCGTACGATCACCGGGGTCTGGACACCGGGGCCACGGAGGAAGTCCGCGCAGGTGAGGTGGGTGATGTCGTGGGTGACCTCGAAGAAGCCCTTGGCACTGGCTCCTCTGGCGTGGACGACCCGCTCGGGGATCCGCTCCCTGTCGAACTGCGCTATCTTCTCGATCAGATGGTAATCCTCCAGCAGAATCGGCCCTGCCAGGAAATCCCACAGCTTCCATTACCACCATTCATCATTGCAGTCTCTCATCTCACACTCTAATAATCCCTTCTTTCATCAATCCCTTTTCGACCCAGAATGCAACTACCATCTTCTGGGCCTCCCTCGTCTCATCAACCCCTGATCATGATGCATCAAAGATGAGACGGTCTTCCCTCTGTTTCTCTCTGACCTTAGCATGGTGTATTATACATAGTTTTCTTCAATTTCCTAAAGAGTCTTTTGAACAACTAGAATATGTGTTTTATTTCATGGGGTAGTATATATATAGCCTTCATTCCCAGTCTCTGATCTCACATTGTAATAATCACTTGTTTCATCAAACAGTATTCTGTCTCTCTGTCTCTCTCTGTCTCTCTCTGTCTCTCTCTGTCCCTCTCTGTCTCTCTCTATCTATCTCTCTGTGATCTAAGGATGGTGTGTGTGTATTATATATATAGCCTTCTTGGATTTCCTCAAGAGTCTTTGGAGCATCTAGAACGTGTGTTTATTTCATGGCAATAATCACCTGAACCCCCCTCCCCCCCTCCGTGGTGCTTCTGATTCTTCGAGGAGGAGAACCGTTCTAAACGGGGGAATTATTAGGCGGGGATGGAATCGGAATCACGTATTGCAAACAAGACAGAAAGAAAAACTTGTTCGAGAAAGCAGAGATACGGCGAAAACCACCAGCAAGACCATTTCCGGAGACAAACCCATGGATTTATTGCGTGCATGAAAGATAATCAGGCGTAAAAATAGCAGCAAGGGAGAGGGAGCAGCTGGGTACCCCTCTCTCCGACAGTGAGCGAGTTGTTGTTGTTCCAGACCGGCGCCCCGGAGTTGGTCGTCCAGAAGGGAGAGTTGAAGGCGCTCGAAGGCCGAAACTGTTCCAACCCAACATATCAGACGTCTTATACACAAACGAGAGAGAGAGAGAGAGAGAGAGAGAGAGAGAGAGAGAGAACCTTGTAAGGATCCATGGCGTCGTCTCCACCAATCTCGCTCTCCCTCCTCTGCGAATGCCCGCGAGCGCCTGTGCAGCCCCCCCCCGCCCCCCCCCAGAGCTATATATACATACCCATCATTCTTTCCCGAGTTTCTTCCAGAGCTTGCTTCTCCGCCCTCCAAATATCGGAAAAATCCGTAAATTGCGCACCATTTTAACCTTATCCCGTTACCCCAACCATCTCACGCAAATTATCGTCTGCTGCCAATTTGCCGTCCCCGATTTATCGTGATAAATATCTCCATACCGCGTGCCGGGCACACATGTGAGTCGACATTTTTCGCAGAAAAAATAACCGAGGGGCGGCCTCGGATTTATTTCGTTTATATCTCGGATTTTTCTCACGAGCGGCTCTTCCGTCATGTACGTGCAACCCGCGCGGTGTGAAAACCAAGTGTGAACGGAATCTACGATATGCCAAATGGCTCCATCTAGCGAAGACGCCAAAAAAATCTGCGCCGCTGAGGAATTCTGGCGGCGCACGCACCACAAATAATTAGCTCCAATGCTAAGGCGGCCTAATCGGCCACGTGGCGGAGAATTCTAGGCGCCTCTCTCAGCCACGACAGCGCCCACAAACGACAAGCTCCTTATCTACCGGCCAACCTATTTTCATTGAAAAAAACTTAATAAATTTTCAGGTGTAAATCATTTTTCAAATAAATATACCGAGAATATAACTACAAAATTTTAGCACCCATCGTATGCAAGTTCTTTTTTAAAATGGGCATTTTTGAAAATTGCAAAAAAGGGCCCCTTTTCGACCCAGAATGCAACTACCATCTTCTGGGTCTCCCTCGTCTCATCAATCCCAGATCATGATGCATCAAAGATCAAACGGTCCCCTCCCCCCTCTCTCTCTCTCTCACACACACACACACGCACACATTTTCTGAAAATTGCAACAATCGTCTTCTGTGTCTCCCTCGTGTCAACAATCCCAGGTCATGATGCATCAAAGATCAGACGTCATGATGCATCAAAGAACAGACGTTCCTCTCTCTCTATCTCTCCCTCTCTCTCATTTTCTGAGCTTGCAACAATTCGACCCAGAATGCAATGACCATCTTCTAGGTGTCCCTCGTTTCATCAATCCCAGATCATGATGCATCAAAAGATCAAACGGTCTCTCTCTCTCTCTCTCTCTCTCTCTCTCTCTCTCTCTCTCTCTCTCTCTCATTTTTGAAAATTGCAAGAAAAAAAGGACCCCTTTTTCGACCAAGAATACAATGACCATCTTCTGGGCCTCGCTCGTCTCGTCAACCCACCCCAGATCATGATGCACCAACGATCAGATAATTCTCTCCCTCTCTCTCTCTCTGTCTCTCTCATTTTTGAAAATTGCAATAAAAAGGTCCCCTTTTCGACCCAGAATGCAACGACCATCTTCTGGGTCTCCCTCGTCTCATCAACCCCAGAAGATCATGAGGCACCAAAGATCAGCTAGTCCTCTCTCACCCTCTCTCGTTCCTCTAAAAGAAGCAGGAAGGAAAGCAGGACTGAACCACATGCAAGAACAGCCCACCATTTTGGAGCACCATTTAGGCATCAGGACGACCAGAGAGGATTCCCCCACTGGAAAACAGAGCCCATGAATAGAAATAATTCACAGTGATGCAGACTGCATTAAGAAACTTGTGTATGTACAGAAGATCAGATTCCTCCACAGACAGACGGACAGACAGATAGACAGGCAGACAGACAGACAGACAGACAGACAGACAGACAGATGATAATCTCAAAATAGCGAGCGAAGGTCCCCGTCTCCTTCAACCTCAAGCGTCTAAAATTTTCCACTCCATAGCAAGGGAGACGGCGAAAGAAGCCCCGGCATCGTCTTAAATGGTCACGAGAAAAGGCAAGAGACGGCCTAATTTTACACGCCCTCCTTCCTCCGGCGGCGGGCTGTCATAAAATTAAGGCTATCTTCCCTCATGGCGGCGGCAGCAGTGGCGGCGGGTTTACTGCCCAGGATTCCCTAAAAGGCGCTCCACGGCGGCGTGGACGTTCCCTGCGGTGGCCCTCAGTGCGCGGATATTCTCCTGAGTGTCAAAGAAGCCCATTTCCTGGAGCTGAGACAGCTGCGTCGCATAGAGCTGCTCCGGTGGCACTGCACAGAAGAAGAAGAAGAAGACTTGTCAGTCCTACTGAGGCCCGGAGAAGAAGTCGTAGAGAGAGAAACGGGAACGAAAGGAGGAGATGGAGTTTACTGACCTTCTGGGCCCGCGGGGGCGGTGAAACTGCCGGCGCCGAGACCCCCAAACATGTTCATCAGCAGATCCAGTCCACCGCCGTTGTTCAGCCCGCCTGCAATCACAGACGACCCGAGAAGAGGAGAATTTAATGGCGATGAGGGTGAAGCCAAGGGCAGCTGGCTGCTTCAGCCAGAAATGGCGACGAAAATAAGAAGATACGATGGGGGGCGGTTCAAATATGGTTTCCGTGCCCACAATCCCACGACGAACAGCAAATATCTCATCGGGTTTGTACGATGAAATCTGGATTATTCGTCATCTAAGTTACCTGCGCCGGCTCCCGTCTGGTTTTGTCCCCTGAGACAAAAAACATACATATTCCGCTTAGTAACCTTGGCCGTCAATTCTCTGAGAGATGAATAATCTTTCAGCCCAAAAGAAAAGTAAAACCGCCAAGAAATGGAAATTCTTCAACCATGTCATCTCGATGTACCCATTTAGTTCAATATAAATATAAATAGTTTTAGCGAGAGACAGAGAGAGAGGGAGAGAGAAGGGGGACTTACTGGCCTGGTTGCTGTCTCCCAAGGGACATGAGAGACTGCTGGAGGGTGAGCAGTTGCTGGAACATGGAGGAAATGACACAACGGTCACGCAGGAACCAGGGAGGGGAGTTAGTCAGGCAAGAGAGAGGAGAGAAGAAAAACGCGAGGAGAAAGAAAGAGCTCGAGAGGGGCACCTGCACTGTTTCAGGCGAAGTCAGTTGCCGGAGAAACTCTGGATTCTGCAGCATCTCCCTCAGCTGGGTATTGGACTCGAGCAGGCTGCGCATCTGGGGATTGAGCCCGAGGATCTAACGAGGAAAAGTAAACCAAGTAAGACGAAGCACAGCTAGGCGAGAGTTTTACCCAGCAAGCGGGCCCAACACCCACCTGGTTCAAGTACTGGGGGTTGGAGAGAAGACTCTGCATGATATTCGACATGGCCGGGTTCTGCAAGACCTGGTTCAAGAGCGCCGGGTCCTGCATTCCGTTGACCATCTGCTCCATGTCTGGGAAACCAAGGCCCCCAAGCCCAGGCAGCCTTGTCTCCGCCGCAGGAGGTGGCGCCCTCGCATTGGCTGTCGGCGCCCCACCGGCTGTAGAAACAGAAAGTTGAGAGCAAAAAACAAAGACCGGGGCAATCGATGGCGGATGTGAAATTAGAGTAAGCAACTACCAGGAGCGCCCCACGGATTAGGGAGCGGGTTGGTGTTTGGGGCGGGAGATTCGGTGGTGGTCTCTCCGGCAGCCAATGGGTCAGCTGCTCTGTCTCTGTTCTGGGCGCCGCCAAGGAGGGCGGCGAAGGGGTTCGACCCAGCGGCAGCTCCAGCATCAGCCCCCATTGTGGTCGCGTTCAAGAAGGGTTCTTGGACGGTCTCGTACATGCGGCGGAGCATGTTGAAACCTTCAGGGGAGGACTCGATGTTGCTCATGGCGCGGTCTGTGTTCCGCATCATCTCCCTCATAAGCTCGGGATTCCTCGCGGCCTCCAGCGTCTGCCGGAGGGTGCTGGGGTCGTTCAGAATATGGGCCAGATCCGGGTTCCGGTCGATGATCTCCCGCATCTGGGGATTGGCCATGATCAGGTTCCGCATCAAGTCGGGGTTGTTCATCAGGTTCTGGATGGCGGGCAGGTTCATGATCTCCCTCATCATGTTGGGGTTCTGAGTGAGCTGCTGCTGGACCTGGTCAAATTCCGGGAACCCAGCTCCAAATAGGCCTGATGGGGCATTGCCACCCAGTCCAGCGGGACTGAGGCCCGGGAACAGAGAAGTTCCAAATATGCCCCCTCCGAAGCCCCCACCCTCATTAGGACCGGCATTCCTTCCGGTGCCCTGGGTGTCGGCGGAGGCTCTTGATGCATTGGTATTGGTTCCTGCTGGTGCAGCAGCAGGCGGAGATGATGCAGACCCACGGACTAGGTGAACAGTGTGGTCCGGCTCCAAACCTACAGGGCGACAAGGTAATAAATATGGAGGGAAAAATAAAAACACGAGATTCGAAGTAATATTTTTCATTCGGTGAAAAAGAAGAAAAAGTTCATTATCATGAAGCACGCAAGCAAGCGAGACTAACTTAAATTTAGGATGTCGAGCGTCAGGCCAACTAGGGCAGAATAAGATGGAGAGGAAACATTAAGAAACGAGGAAAATAGAAGGAAAAGAGTAGAAGTAGAAATATTGAATAAATAAGATTCTGAGAGGTATAATTAAACTAGTGGCATAAGAATAAAATAAACTAATTAAAAAAGGACAATAAAGTTCAAGAAGCACTAGAGAGTGTTTGGATTGTTAACCTTGACCTTACTTGACGAGTTATTATTTGTCAATTACAAATGTTGATTTCTAACACGGAACAAAACAAAAAAGACGAGAGCGGAGAGGAAGGAAGAAGAGATCTTCGCCTTAATTCTAAACGGTAGGTTGAACCAATGTGACATTCCAAAGTCAACTTCCAAAGTCAACTTTTCGGCAAACGGATCGAATACTTATCTTCAAGTTCTTGCAGAACACTAATCCCTCTCTAATTCCATTTTCTTTTAAAAAAATCACTTAAATCTTCAAAATGGAATGCGTTCATCAGTAGAAATTTTCCTCGTGTTCTCGTCAGTGCAGTGTCTTTGGGACAGCAACCAACTTTGTCAAAGTCACACGATTTTGACCCGTTATCTAAGTCAGGATTGTCGGACTAGTTAGTGAAAGAGAATCTCTTGTTTCCAGAGGGGTCTTATGCATAGACCTGAGCTGAGTTCAAGCCGAGGTTTCTGGGCACTTATCATGTAAGTAAATTTTGGTTAAAAATGATCTCTTTGAAGTTTCAATTCAACACTGAATCGGTCTTGACACAGAAATTAAGATGCGATTCTGTCAGGATCAAGGTTAAAGCAGGATTTCTCACATGGGAGAGTCTTCAGGGCAAAGTTCCAGGAATCCATCCATGCAAGATAGTGACACCATGGGAAGTTCAACAAAGACAGGTAGGACACTGAAGGACTAGAATCCAAACGGGATCACCAAGGATCCCACGTTGTTTGATAAGGACGGTACTGGAATCATAATCTCGGTAGCGATATCCAAAAATGAGCAAGGCAGAGTCTTCCAGTTGTATTAGTGGGCCTCAGGTGCTAAGCCAATCATCATAAAAGTAGCGCACATTACACAATACAAAATTTCCTCAATCACTCATAATTTTAGCATTCTCAAAGCGATCAATCAGATACGAATTAATGAACCCTAATTTGTTTGCATTTTATACTAAAATAAATCCATGTACGACAGTAAGAAAGTAACCGACAAATCGGATCCGAACTCTCCAGCTTGGCAAATTGATACATTGTCGACTCAATATGTAATTACTCTCAGTGCAAAATGCAGCCACTCTCTACTTGAATACTTGCATCTGAAGTCCTGAGATTCTAGTAAGATGAAGATACAAATCAGGATATGAAGGGCCCACATCTAAAAGATGAGTTATCATGACCCCTAATGTCAACTCCCAGGTTTAAAAAGAAAATACAAATGTATCGAGCATTTCCAACCCCAGGAAAAATGTGAAGGGGAAAAAAAGAAGTTAGTACGTAAAGAAAATAGTTTTTCCCTTCACAATCAGGGAATGCTAGTCCAGGATCATCATAGGTGAACGAAGAATCTTCTCCAATAGGTTAGTGGGACATGTCCCCTTGCACTAAAGAAAATTTGGTAAAAAATCCCAAAATTTAAAAGTAAAGTGCCACAGCTTTACCTATATCAATTATGATATCTTAAAAGTTTATTTGGCACGTTTAAATGACAAATAACAGTAAAATGCTTGTCAAACGCAGCATTCACAGAAACTTCAACTAAATGCAATTAGAAAACCCTATCAAGGTTGAGAAATCGCAACCCCACAATGTCCTAATCCATGGGTGAAAATTGGCTTTGCTTCCAAAAAAATTCTCAAGATCCAGACCACTCAAGTGGAACATATAGCCCATTTACAGATTAATGGATAGTGTTTTACACCTGTATGTGAAACTGATATCCGACCTATAAAAGCACAAGTAAGAACTAATCGAAATAAAATCAATGAAACTAATGTCTAAACGTAAATACAAATTGGCCTTTACTTCAAAACCATGGATAAGTAGGCAGAGAGATAAATATCAGCTTGAAAATAAGAACTACATACAGAGACTGATAAACCAACGGAAGGCAACACTGGTACACATGTTAATCTAAAGGAGTAAATAACCAACGGAAGGCAACACTGGTACACATGTTAATCTAAAGGAGTAAATAACCAACGGAAGGCAACACTGGTACACATGTTAATCTAAAGGAGTAAATAAATACAGTCTGCAATCGAAATAAAACAGTCTGCGAGTGGGGACGAAAATTACTACGAAAAATTAATCAGCACTGTCCTCAAATCTGAGTGCACTAGAAAATGAAGATGACAGCATGCATGAGAAACTTATATCACACACGATGAAGCGACATAGTGTAAGGCAGTGCACTAACAACTCGTGGACGAGAAAACTGAAACATACAGGGTTTCTAAGGCTTTCCGTTTTCAGAGTGGGAGCTGCCACCAACTTTACAAGTAGACGACACTTTATCAATATCCAGCATAACTCTCAGACAGAAAATATGATGTCAACGTTCTACCGTTGTTACAATTTCACAATACTGTCTCCACCACTACTGAGCAAATGATGTGGAACAAATAGACTTCTGCTAACAAAAATCCTCCATCCTTGTTTGGAAATAATTTCGATCCAGAACGTTTCTACACAAAGAAATCGTTTGGAAATGATACTAGTTCCGCATCCACCAATAACTAGGGAAGGAGTTGGAGAGAACAAAGAAGTACTAATCGGAAAATACCATGCAAAGATTTCCACAAAACAAGAGAAATTCTGCGATATGAATCCTTGTTAAAATTGTGCTTATGGATTTCCCCGGTGTCCAAAAAGTAGGATATTCCAATGGGCTCTTTCAATCTGGTGCTTGAATATCAGCACTTGTCTTTTGGCAGATCAGGAATGAAAACAGTCACGGGCTGGGCTTACTTTGAACTTCCTTATTTTGGATTCAGCAAATGTCATTGTCTAAAAACTGAAGGGAAGGAATGACAAGTATAAAACCACCTGGCTCACATTTCAATATGGAACTATCACAACTATAACAAGAAATAGATCGAATTTTGGAATGCACACAGTGTCCAATCAATAAAGGAAGGCATGAATCATTAATCTGAGCATGGCACTTGAAAGCGAAAATGAGCACTTTTTTCTGTAAAAATAATCAATGCAATGATGTGATACTGAAACTTTTGGACTGACGAAAAAGGAAGACAGAATCATGTTGGACCACTTGATCAGAGCTAGCCAATACCAACATAGATCAGCAGATGTACTGTTGTAGAACATCTTTCAGATTCTTCTGATTTGTAATCTTTTTATTTTTTACAGTCCAACTTTCCTCCCAAAATAGCCTCTTTTTTTTCTTCGGAGTGAATTGGATTATTGGACTAAAATAACCATTCAGATTTCTTACTTGAAAGCGCACAAATCAGACAGTGCAAGATTAGGAATCTGCGATTATTCTTCAATGAAGCCACAGTCCTTGACAATAGTCAAGATTTTCCTATGTTTGGAAACCTATGGAGCAAGATTATCAAATCAGCCAGTGTAATATCCAGATCGAGTCAAAAATGTGCCCGGGTTAAGACTTCTATAGATGGTTCTCTTGTTTCATTTAAATAACTAAGGGAGGCTAAGGCAGAACTGAACTATCAATTAAAACATATTGATATCAATCAAACCTAAACCTCCTGAATATTAGAAGAGAGCCCTGTTCAGGGGTCCAGTGAGGTTTCTAAATAGATCGCATTAGAGTCGTAGAATTCACTGTGCACTCAGTGATTAAAATTTGCAATCTATTGGAATGCAGATCATGTGCTCGAAAAGCCAATTAGTACTCTGGAAACAAATTGGGGATACTGATCGCATACTAAAGGATAAAAACGTATCTCAAGTACCATTTTGTTCTTCGTGCATCCTTCTAACTGTTTCCTTACAATAACCATCTCTTCTTTGAAGTAACAAGGAAATCCTCAGGAGGAGGTCAATTTTTAAACACATTCCCAGTCTACTGCTTTAAGATTTAACAGATTTTACTCATCCCAGTTATTCCATAATTCATTAATAACTTAACTGCTTTTGACCTGCCTTCATGTGGGACATCCCATTGGACGATGAAATTCTGCAGAAAGGTGCAGGGGATTCTAGCAATAGGCACATCAGAAATATGCGCCAGAACACTAAGATAAATCTCAACAACTTCCAAATCGAACTTACACTTAAGATGAATCTCTCTGGTTTTGAAAAAAACTTCTTGAAGTCAGAAAATTCCAAAAAAACTGTCAATAGGAAACGACGGCATCAATGTGAGCAATTCGAACTAGAAGTATATCACATGCAGAGTCTACAGAAAGGAATCAAAGCCTAGATTGTGCGGCAATATTACCATCGAGATTAAATCAGATCAGATTAGATCAACTGGCCAACTAATCCCAGGGAAAATGGCTGATACAGGTAAAAAACAGGAAATTATGATTATTTTCACGAATATGCTTATGAACAAAACGAAATGGGTACAAAAAGCTTTCTTTCTTTCATGTGGCATTTAGAAAAAAAAAAATCAGCATCTTCAAGTACTCTTCCACTGTCCCGATCTTTGCTCCATTCTTGAGGAAACCAGGACAGAAAGTGAGCATGATGGGTGGCTACAGAGCCTCGACAAGCAGTAGTAGGCAACAATGGGCAGTAGAGCGATGGCATATTTTCTTCCATGTTTTCAAATGTTTCTTCCTTTCACAATCACTACCCTTCCTGGGCCAGTAATTCTTAGAAAAGTTTAAAGTTTTCCTTTGGGCACTATGTCTCTTCATCATTCCATGATCTTCCTTTGGTTGGAAGAAGGATGGCCATAAAAAACCCCGCGTGACCCTGAATTAGTTGATCGAATGTGATTAACAGATTTAAATTTTTTTTATCTTCACCAAATAATCCCTTATGTAGATGGCTACCCTCCCCTCCCCTCCCAAAAAAGGTAAACTGACCAAAAGTGATAGGTAGTTAACAGCAGTGAGAAAATACAAGGCACCTCAATCTGATAAAGGTATACATCAGGCCTCAGTACCAGACAACTACCAAGTGGCACAGGATATAATCTGCTATCAAGGATCTAAAAGAATATCACAAAGTAAACTAGACAGCTTGCAACATAGCATTAACCTCAAGTATGTTTTCATCACATTTCTGAGAGAAACTAATGAATGGCACGTTTTCTGAATCTTGCTCTATCAATTTGAAGAGGCAAGGGCAACCTCTGATTTCTAGTTGCTGGTTTCTGCCAGACTAATCAAAACAAGTTCCAGTTGTAATCTTAACAAAATAGAATATCATCAAAGTCAACATTCTATAACCGACGGTGTAAATATCACATATCTATATCAATCAAACAGATAACTCAGTAGAGCCTGGAGGAGATGTTGGAATGGTCATTTCAATGATGTATCCACAAATATAAAAAATGTAACACTTCACAATTCGTCGGAACCACCATGAAATACTCAAAAGTTGATTGATAAAAAGCCGTATAGTACCAGCTTAGATCATCATATATGATCTCAACCCAATCAGATGTCCGGGATTTTCAGATAAGAGGAAGCAGATAAGGTGATCAAAAGATTAAATTTCAGCTACACACAAAAAATATCAGGATTCCTTTTCCAAGAAAGGAAAGTAACATGGGGGGGCATATTTTTAAGTCCAACCAAAATAGACTGGTAAATATGCACCAATAAACAGAATGAAAAAAAGAAGCAATTATCGATTCGAGTATCAACATGCATAACAGGCATAGTCCTATGATATCACAGTCCCCATCAAAACAAAACAACAACAAAACAAATGCTCCAAAAACTACAAGCTTTAATGTGCACGAGGAATTCGCTGGATATCTTCTAGTCATCTGTTATCAATATTCCATCTGAAAAAATTGCAGTGTCGTCGTGGAAAGATTCTACCAAAAACGAAATATCGGATATAAATCATGACCAGGACGCGATGACAGCATAATTGACCCAAAGCGGTTGACCGACATTGAATATCTCAACGGATCGTGCTTCATTAAAAGATTGAAAGGAAACAATACCGTAGCTCTCTAGGGTTTGCTCGTCCTTCAAGATCCGACCCTTGTAGATTAGGCGCTGCTGCTCGGCAGGCACGTCCGACTTTTCTGCAACGATGGCCTTGAAGGATCTCACGGTGGAATCTAGAGACACCAGGACGGAGAACTTGGACCCATTGGAGCAGCGGACGTGGACCGTAACCGGACCGCCGCCGCCCCCAGCGCCGACGACGGAGTCGCCCGCCTCGCTGGAAGCGCCGTCGGCACCCATGGAAGGCGCGAGCGTCTGCTGATCCTCGGACGCTAACCTTGGGGTGAACAGACCTCGATCTAAAATTCCGAGGTTGGGTGTGGGGGGAGGTGGCCGGGAGAATTCTGCAGAGAAGGGTTGATGGGCTTTCTGGGAATAAAGCGGAGCGCGTGGGTAATGAAATGTGCTTTTGCTTGCGGGTCGGGGCGACGGACCGAATGAATACCTCGAGGAGCCTGAGGGAGACCGGTGACGAAGATGAGGGGCTCGGATTAGAGGATGTCGCCGAGGACCCTCCAAGCAAGAAAAACACGCATTTTAAAGCCCGTCCCTTTCAGCCTTTCTCCTCTCCGGGCTCCAACTACCGACTCGGGCCTCCAAAGATCGTAAATTCCCCAAACCCTAGAGAGAGGAAACAGCCGAAACCTTTAATGACTGGAGGTTGTCATCGGGCGGGGCCCAAGGCCCTAGGCTCTGGGCTCCTGGGCCCGAGATGCAGCTGGGTCAAACACCAACCGAGCCTAGTGGGAGTCAGATTCTGAGATTCAGATCCCTAGGAAACCAGTTCCAAGAGTGCACCCTCTTGACCCACTACCCCTATTGGACCCTTTTCATAGCACGAGAATGATTCCTATGTTGTGCTTTTCAGTATTTACATTATATTATTCCTAGACAATTTCTTAAAAATAAATCAGTTCATCATTTAAACTCTGAGTCTTTCAGATTGTCTGTTAACTTTTTGACGAGTATTATAATTTCTGTTGACTTTGGTTGAATGCGATTGATTGCAAGTATCATTCTAGAAAAATGCATGCAAACATTACATAAATGAAACGTAAGTTCAACTATCACATTATCTTCATGCTATTTAAATAATAAAATGGGTTTTTGGTCATAACTAAGGCTTCCACTTTGAGGAGAAAAAAAGAAGGCATCAACTTATTTTAGCGCCCAGTGAGTGGAAGATGAGGAGGGAGGCGAGGTGAGGCAACAGAAGCCATCAACATGGTAGTTGAGGGTGTTAGGTGAGGCTTTAGACCCAACCAGAGATGACACTTGTCGAGTGACGTGGAAGACAGGGGGCGTCCACGTGGCAATTAGATGAGTTGACAATCTAATCAAGGGTCCATTATTTAAAATTGTGAATAATAAATATCAATTTTCTGCATAAAAAGTCTCTTAACCCCCCAAATTTTAGTAAATATTTCCTGTTAATTATACTTGTCCCCAACTCCCCCACACCCAGAAATCGGATCCTAATCGAATCTAACACCCCGCACAAACAGGTCCGATATCAGAGCCGCCCAGTCGGATTACCAGAGCAGCAGTCTTACCAACATTCAAATACACCACCGAGGAAGAAGTCTAAAAGACGCCAAGCAGCAGCGAAAAGAAGCCTCCACGCGTTGACCGTGTTCTCCCTGAGCCTTTCCATCGAGAGATCCAGAGGAGAGTCGGTTACCGCCTCACAGGAGGAGCCACGCCCCTGCCGGGTGGAGCACCTCGGCCGGCAGCCTGCAAGAAGCACGCCAGAATGCTCTATCAAAACCGTTGACCAGAATGAAACAATAGAACAGGGGGGCACCATGAAGGTTCACAATCGGTCGCATTCGATGGGTGGGTCATTCCAAAACAGCAATCACATTGGTCAAACCATATTTCCTTCCGAGGGTCATTCTTTTTTGGGCATTTTGAGCTTCCAAGAACAGGTTTTTTCTGTCACCGCCTGATTTCATGAGGAGACGAGAGGTGAATCATGGACTAGGAAGTAGGATCGAGCTCTTGGCTATGGAAAGAAAAGATATTTCCTTTTAAAAAAAACAAAAAGAAAAAAAGAATTTTCTTGTGGATGACGAAGAACATTCTCTTGAACCTTCCGCACAAGATTCTCCTAGTCTCCGCAGTTCCTCGTTCCTAAGACAGGAGGGAGGTCAACTGATGGGGAATATCCCAAGTCAGAGGCCACAAATCATACCACCTCTCGACAGACCAAACCTCAAAACCATGACCCCCCCACTAACCAAGCTTCTGGCATTGCCGTGCATGCCAATAATGGGTCACCCGGATGATTAAATCCCCTGTTCACTGACATTAAACCCTTGAAGACGCTGGCCCAATTTTCTTCATAGCCTCTCCTCTCGGGTGGCAGTTGCCAAAGCTTACTGGGGATTTTCGCTAGAATAGATCCGGATGGAGTCAAATGCAATGCATTTGATGAAGTGATTTCAAGTTGAACACGTAACAAAAAAATTTAATCAGACAGTAAAATTCCTACATGTTGACCCACATAGCAGGTTAGCTTCCATTTAGGAGGAGATGAACATCATTTGAGCAAAGAGCAGGGGCCTCTAATTTAATTCGATGAGGGGGTCCTAAGTCCCCACTTGAAATAGAAAGAAAAATGGAACAAAAAGAGAACCGCCCAAAAAATCAGCTTGATTGGTCTTATAGAACCCATGCCTGCCCGCTAGCAGGTTGTGACGTAAGAAAACCTAGAAAGATAATAAAATAATAATAATAATAATAATAATATATATATCACCTGCCACTGCCTATGCACCAAGGTTCTTGTGGGTCGGGAGTTCGTGTGCGGGTGGGGGTTCTGTTAAGTAGTGTCTTGTTAAGAAGCCAAGTTCCGAATTCTATTCTAACTATGACCTTTAGTTAAGGTTATTTGTCTGACATTATTCATAAAGTGAAAAGACTATGTCAATTTTCCATTTTTTAATTGAATCAAGAAATTTAACATTGATTCACTTGAATTGACTGTTCTGACACAGAGCTAGATCAGATAGGCCCAGACTATCCGTAACCCAACCCAAGTTGACAATAGATCAGCAATAGAAAATACTGGCCTCTAATACTCGTGTCTATGTTTTTTCTAAAAAAAAAACTCTCCTGCTTTTATGACAATATATACAATTATCCAGAGTAAATCTCAAACTTAGAACTTAAAAGTTTCAGTATCATCAAATGGGCCCGATACTTATCTGTCTATTGGAAGATTCCATGAGACTTTCACCTAAAAAAACTAAAACCAGAAAAAATTGATCTAAATCATAATCCATGGCACATATTCATCATCTAAATCAAGAGCATCTGAAATGAGAAAATCAATATGCCTCTTCGAAAGTACCAACCCTCTCTTTAATAATGTGTCCTCACAGAATGGGCTCCTGTACCACGGAAAAGTTTTCCTGGATGTTTCTCTCTTTAATAAAACGCAATATGTTACCTGCACACCACTCTGATGATCATCAACTCCAAACTATACCCAGAATCCTCATGATAATCTAATACGCTCTAAAGCAAGCTAACCAGTGCAACCTGTGAACTCTCAGAGACTACCTTCTTTGGGATCGGTACCATAAATGCCTTGTTTCTACTTGTTTAGTGAAAGCATATCCACTTATAATTCAAATATAGCAGCAAAAGGCCATCTTTGATGACCTTTCAAAGTAATCTTAGAACGTTAGGAGACGACCATCTAGGTATTGATAAATCCGCCAACCTTCTTGTTGCCTTCCATCACCTACATCTCTCAAAAGATTTCTACTTTAAGTACTGTTGTTCCTTTGCCAGAAGGCTTGCCGCTCATAGACATCAATTTGACCAGTATGTGTTTCGCTTATCACTTGTATTTCCAAAGTTTCTACGCCCTCTTTGCTCCACCAGCCTGTCTTTGACCTTCTTCCCTGAAAATCCCCTAGCTGCTTCCCAGTGAACCAAAAGCTGATGCATCTTTTCAATTCTGAGCTCCTCTACAAATTATTGCTCAGTTGTAAGGAACACGGCTCAGAAGGGTCTTAGCAAGGGTGGATGATATGCGACTATAAAGACACTTGATACAATCTTAGTAACGAAAATCTACAGCTGAGCTAATTAGCATATAGCAGAAATGGCTACAGAACCATTAACATCATGAAATCCTAGATGATTTGTTGACTCAGGTAAAAGACAGTTATGACACAAAAAATTCGATTGGAATTGGTAATGGGTGACATCCTGGTAGATTTGCGGGAAAAGTAACCCATTCACCCAAGAACTATGATGAAATTTACGATAAGTAAACAATCACACTTATAACTAAAAGAACGAAAAATTTACCCTGGCACGCATTGCAACTGCACGCCCACGACCAACTCCAAGAGATGAAGACTTGCCCTAAAGTAAAAAGCAAAGAGACAAATGAAATCAAATGATACATTATTCTAAAACGTAAAAGCTTAACACTTGTTAGATAACTGCATGCCTTAATTCTTGCATCCAATTTCTTGAACATTGGAGCATTCTTCAGCATATCCGGTATCACCATGAATCTGAATGGAAACATTTCATAGGCATCTTATAATAAGAAAATAAATTGAGAATTTCCTAAAGACAATTACCTTAGAAATACACAACCAGGGGAAAATATTAGTTTACCTTACTTTACTCCCTCGGATAAACACGTGCTCAAGTTGTGACACCTTCCCATCCTGCAGAAAGAATAGCACACGCTTTACGAATTAAGTACAAGTGAACTATAAAGTTTTTAAAAGTTCAGAAAGTAAATGAGAAAAATATGTAAAGGCTCAGACTCGATACCAGAAATTTTACTGTGCAAAGAATTAAATATTTGTATAGAAGTGAAGTTTTTTCATACAAAAAATTGGCCAAAAATTTTCCGGCAGTACAGATTCTAAGAAAACTCCCCCCCGTAGATGGAAAGGTGAAAACCATAGATGATTTCAGGAAGTAAGGATGTTGAAGCACATAGCTGAAAGCCAAAGATGAGTCAAACTCAAAATGGGGCAAGAAATGACGTTCTGGGGAACATATGGTGAACCACTCATTCCACGGCATAATAAATCGGCGTCTCAAGGCTTGTAAAGAGTAGGACCTTAGTAACCGCTTCATCTGTAGGGATCTACTCTAAATTTAATCACTTAATCCCCAAAATACAGAAGAAGGGAAAACACAACAAAGAACGAAACTAAAACACAGTGGTACCAGTAATGCCATTCTTTCTCAGCGGGCAGAGAACCGTATCGTAACAGGAGGAGACCTGACTTTCTCTTAATTTGTATTTTGACACGAGCAACTCGGTTTCTTTTCCCAGATCGAACCACGGAGGACACCAGCCATATGAATTTGGGCACTCTGTGGGAAGAGAGAACCCAGAGCCTAAACCCTAGAGGAGGAATACGAAACACCCTAAACCCTAGAAGAGGGATGACAGGATGCCGGGAAGAAAATACCCGAAGAGAGACGCTCTTTCTCGTCCAATCTACAATGGTACGAAAGCATACCTTGGCCGTGTACGTAATACTCTCGAGCTGGCAGTTCCAGTTGTCCTCGCACTCCAGCATGCTGCCCCTGTAGAGCTCCCCGCTCTTCAGCTCCACCGTCACAATGTGCCCCGCCGCCTCGTGCAGCAGCTTCACCGGAATTCCCAGGCTCCTGCTCATGATGACAAGCCCGAATCCTCTTCACCCGATCTCTACGTCCCCGTGCTCTCTCAACGCCTCTGCGCGCTCGTGAATACCCCCCACTAAACAGCTCGAGAACGAAAAACCGTTCTACCTCTGGCTTTTCAACTGAATTAGTGCACGCTTTCTATAAATATATATTTAAAAAATCGCGATATTTATTACGACGAATACCCCAGGGTATAAAAACTTATGGAAACAATATTTTCTTTGCTTTAACTAAATAAAGTATCCAATTAAAGTACTCCGATTCCACGAAGATTCTCGAGCGCTTATTAGCTAGTCTCGGTGGAAGTCAGCTGCGTTTGTAGACGGTTGACTTTGAACTCAAATTTCTTCGGGAGGATTAAGTGACACGTGTTTCTTAATACATGGTGGCTTGACTTCTACATTCTCTCATACTCGGATATTTTCTCATTTTTTTATACATTATTATAAATCAGTAAATAATACGGTAACCTTTAAAGTTATTAAATAAATATTATTAACAAGTCGTTGTGTTGATTTTGAGGATTAAAAAAATTGGATGTGATGGCTCTATATATATTTTATTTCTCACCATTTTAGGCATTTAATTACTAATTAGTAATGGCCAGATGATCATACCTAGAGTTCTCTTAGGTGGCCCCTATTTATCACATTTATTTCTTATTTGCTCGTCCTCATATATTTACACATATTTTGTGAACTATCATTGCAACTCATTAAATAAAAGATCAAACAAGAACTTTGATAAGGAGAATTCTAAATTTTCATAGCCAATGAAATCAAAGTGTTGATCTAACTTAGATAAATAGTAAAACCCTATCAATATTGTTTTTAGATAGCTTAAAATTCTCATGATCACCAACTATTGGTTGCTCCCTTCTATATTTGTGGCACCATCATATAATCAAATGACTTCAAATGATTGTTCGAATGTCCTTTTGCCACGTCAACCTCTCTCTATGCCCCACCGCTTGCAACACTAATTTTGAAGGTTTTGAATTGCACACACAGATTATCTGCCATCTTTATTTTCCTCCCCCACTTAGGAACTTTTGATTGCTCTCATTGTGTCACTACTTGTGATTCAATATGTCTTCTTGTGATTGCCACTAAGAGACCTTAGAAATAACTATTTTTTGCTCATGTGGTATATTATAGCCTCATGATAAATTGATTTTTGATCTACTTAAAGAATGAGTATCCTGTTTCAAGAGATTTTCTTAAATTATTTGATAAAATCTTCTTCCATTCACTGGTGTTTTCTGTCAATAGACACAAAACCTCCTATCTTCACGCCTCAACCTCCTTCACTCCTTGTAATTTAAGAAGAAACAAGAGCAAACACAAATAGAACATAAGAGGACAAAATAACACTAATTCAATTCAAGAGCTTAGGGATTACATAGGGTTAGTACTTGTATCGACCAATTAGTGAAAGATAGAGAGGAAAAATTGTTCTAGTTCAATTTGGACCAATTCAATTTATAGTAATAATATGAAAGAAAAGAAATATAGTGAAAGAACACAATATCAAAGAAAACATAGTAGACAAATTAAGAAAACAATGATCATTTCTAACACTTTCCCTCAACCTGGAGAATGTATGTCATCAATTCCTAACTTAGAAGTGAGATGACATAATATTTACTTTGTAATCCTTTATGTAATATATCTACAATATGGTCAGTCATATACACATGATTTGTAGATCAACTCATTCTCTAAAATTTCTTTAGAAAATGATTGTCAATCTCAATGTGCTTGATTCTATTATGTTAAATTAGATTATGTACTATATCAATGGTTGACTTGTTGTCACAATGAAGCTTCTTTGGTTCATCTCTTTTTATTTTCAAATCTTCTAATATGATGATGTTCACTCATAATACTTTACATGTACCTTGTGTCATAGCACCAAATTCAACATATACCTTGCAACTCTGCTTTGCTTCTTACTTCTTTATAGAATGAGATTCCCTTCAAAGAAAGTATAATATCTAGAGGTCAATCTTCGATTCATAATTGACCCTACATAATCTACATCTATGTAAACTTCAAGTATTAAACAATCATTTCTTTTGAATACAATTTTCTTTCTAGGCATTCTTTTAAGATACTATAAAACACAATGAATTACATATAAATAAATTTGCCTTAGACTATACATAAATTGATTGATCATGCTAATTGCAAATGTTATATATGAGCATGTATGTGAATGGTAAGTTAACTTACCAATCAATTGTTGATACACTTCCTTATTAATTAAAGCATCTTCCTCAATTGTACCAAGTTTCAAGTTTGGACCAATAAGAGATATATCTAGTTTGCATGTTGTTTTATCAATTTCTAGCATCAAATCAAATAGATATTTCTATTGATAAATAAAAATATTATTCTAAAATTGTGTAACTTTAATTCTTATAAAATATTTTAATCTTCTCAATAACTTTATTTCAAACTCCTTGAACAAGTTTTGAATAAGATATTCATTTTCAAAATCATCATTTACATTAACAATGATATCATCAATTTACCGTATGAGTATTGTAACTCCCCCTGAAGGAGAGTGTTTGATTAATAAGGTATGATCACCTTGACTTTATTTATATCCCATTGTAATCATAGTTTTCATACATCTACCAAATCAAGCTCATTGAAATTGTTTGAGTTCATAGAGATTTTTTTTCAAACACACCATGTCAGCTACCAAACTCTTCTCATAACTTAGTGGCAATTCCATATAAACTTCTACAAGATATCAATGGAGGAAAGTACTTTTTACATCAAATTGTTAGAGATCCCATCCAAGGTTAATTGCAAGTTCCAATAATATCATGATTGTATTTATTTTCTTCATTGAAGCAAATATTTCAAAGTAATCCTTGTCATAATTATGTGTATACCATTTAGCTACTAGTCAAGCCTTGTACATTTCAATAGAGCCATCAGCTTGGTACTTAATGATATAAACCCATCTACATCCTACAACCTTCTTTCTTGATGAAGGTCTCGTCAATTTTCACATTTCATTATTTTTTAAAGTCTTAATTTCCTCATTCATAGTTGTTTCCACTTTTCATTAGTTAAGGCCTCAAAAATTGTATATAGAATGATGGAAGTATGTAAATGAGACAAAGACTTTATGAGATGGTAACAATCTATTATAAGATAAGAAGAGAGCCATAAGATATAAAAGTTTTATTGTGCAGGTAGTAACTCTTTTTTTAAGGGCTATGGGTAAATCTTCATCATCAAAGGGCACTTCATTTGACTCTTCTAGAGGATTATTGGACATGCTCAAGTTTTGAAATTTTCACCTTTTTCCTTAAATATACATGACCAAATCTTCATTTTTCAAGTTCTATATCTAAAATAGGTTCAATAATGGGTTGTGTTAGGTTCTAATGAAAAGTGTGAGAAAGATTTATAAATTATAATTAAAAACCTACTTTCTTGCTCCTCAATAATCTACAAAGGTACACTTTAGAGCCCTACGAGACTCTAAAAGTTATAAACCAAAATTTAGCTCCATATTGTTCATGACCATGGACAAAGGCTATAGACCCAAATAGTTTTAGTAAGAGGTTTGTTTTTAATGAGACATTAAGATAAAAAAAGATAACATATCTATGGAACCTTTTAAATTTAGGAATTTAGATGGTAGATGATTTATGAGGTAATCAGTCATAAGAACCCCTTAACCCCAAAAAGTTATGGGTACTTTATTTTGGATGATAAGTGATCTTGTCATCCCTAATAGGTGGCCATTTTTTACATTCAGCCACCCCATTTGTTGGGGTGCAAACTTACAAGAGACTTGTGTAGAATTCACTCCTCAAAAAAGGAAGTTAACGTTTAATTAAAATAGTCTCTAGTATTATCATATCATATTTTTTATAGTTTTATCAAATTAATTTTTAAATAGAGTACATAATTGTATTAAAGCTATGCAGACATCAGATTGATTCTTAAGTAAATAAACTTGTCATCTTTGTACATTCATCGATAAAAGTGATGAACCACATAACCCCAATTGTGCTAGTTAGGGGTACATGTTCTCATATATTGCTCTGAATGCAGAAAAAATGAATTGAACATTTCATATTACTTTTAAAAAATTTGAAATCCTAATATCAAAAGGTAGAACAAAAGGGAGGTGATTAAGCCCACTTTTCCGTTGTGCAGCAAAGAGAAATGATTGGGCATATCAATTATAGAAAATTATAGAGGAACCCCCACATGCCTAAGAACTATAAGCCTCATGCTCACTTTCTTATGCAAATAACTTTCCAAGTTTTAATGATTTACTTTAGATTACTAATTCAAGTGCTACTATATACATCTTCTATGCTTCTTATTTATTTACTATATTTTCATCTTGCTCATATGATAGAAAAACCACTACAATTATTAACACTTTAATTAAGATGGTATAGTGACCTCCACCTCTCACCCTTTATTATCCTTAAAAGTATTTTTTATGTACCTATGTTGACTAACAACCTTATTTTAGTAAGTAAATTCACAAGAAATTTAGTAAATACCTCGTTTGATCCTAACACCTATCTATTTTTTGACAAGCTATTTGAGAGAGTAATTAGATGTACTAGATGACCTTAAATTTTCCAACCAAACAAATGTAACAATAAGAACAAGTCATCCTCCTACGAATCCTTACAAGTCAAATGTAGAGAAAATCTAGCTCTAACATCAAAAATTGGGATATCCTTATTTTGTAATCTTGAAAACATTGTTTCCCTTTTTGTTTCACAACTTGAATGTATCTAAATATAAGAATGAAGTATGTAAACCTATAAAATATCAAAGGCATTCCGCACACTAATGCCTCTCTCTCTCACACACACTCATCTCCACTAGTTGCTAGTACACAGAGGCATGTTTCTAGTGACTTATTCAAAACAATAACATGCTGCTCTTCATGAAGTTTATGTGTAATTAAATTAGGGAATTTGATTTATACAACATTCAAAAGCTATAGTGGTTACAAATTTATATGATATTACAATCACACACTAATGTCGGGGCTATAACAAAATGAATGACAACTTTATTATTGGTAAATGACGATAATTCACTGATTTCTCATAATATATTTGGTCTTCTAGGAGCCCTAATTCGTCAAAGTTCTACTATAGTAGGTGGGGTAGATGACAAAAGGCTTTTTTTTTCTTTTTTTTTTTAAATGTTGAGAATTTCACTCATTAAGGTGTAAGTACTAGTTGTAGGTCACACAATGTCCAAACTTGATAGCTAACATATATAGAAGGATAGTGATACAAACTCATTTTCATAATAAATTAGTTTTGTGTTGAGTTTAAAATATTTTTTATAACATGATCAGTCACTCTATTAACAAAGTCAAAATTAGGTCAAGTGAAAGTTTAGTACAAACTCATTTTCATAGTATAAGATTTCTATGACTTTCTTTCCCTCTAATTAAGGAAACTACCTCATTTAAGGGGTTAATTTTTTTTCCCAAGAATTTTGGATTCAAACGTAATCATATTCAAAATTCAAACATATGAGGTACTCATAAGTCATATCATATTTTATTTCTTCTCTATGTAAGACATCATCAACATAATCTCTCATATCTCAATAATTTTCAATTGATCAAATTTTTGTCCTAATATTATGACCTCATGTATATATACTCTATTACAAACTTTCCTTTTTGCCTCAAGGTCATCATCTTTAATTTTAATTTGTAGATTTGTGCTCCATCATTTGCTTGTGAATATGACTGATGTAGATTTTTCTATATATCTCTAATTGTAGATAAGTATAAGTACATTCTTTAGATCTTATGAACTATTGTAATCTACAACCACACCATGATTCATGAGTCTCTTTGATCCTCACATCTCGAATTCTAAGTCCCCAACCTTCAAACTAAGTCTAATCAAGTAAGTAGCTGATAATGTATGAATAATACATTATATATGAGGTATGTTGCATCAAAGTTTATGATTTTAAGACTCAAATTCATTGATTTATTAATGAATTCTCATGTTTATAGCACGTATCAATATTCATACATATTTTATGTATTCTACTCATTTCTCATTGAATTATATATTTTTAAATACTTGATGTATATCATGTGAGAACATAATATAATTCTTTGTCTGCTAACCACATGAGCTTCATATACTAAGTATTAGCTTGCAGCTTATTAAGGAATCAAGATCGCACTTGGGCCTTGGGTGAAGGATTATAAGCTTAAAGCTCATAAGCATGCAAGGGGAAGCAAGCAAGGTGGGCCCAAATAAAGAGTTATGGACATAAGGCCCATCATCACCTAAAGAGCGTCACTTAAAGAGTGAGGAGGAAGATCGACCATCTATTCAAGAGAATGGAAGCATTGATCAAACGACCAAGATGCCTATTTATCTAAAGGTATAGGAGAAGGCATGAAGAAGGATTCATCGTCAATTCAAAACTAAAGGAGTATGAATTTAGTGGTCGAGATATACTTATCATGAGGCACACAAGAAAACATATAGCGTCGTCTATATATATATTGTATGTTAACAATAAAAAAAAAAATCTTAGTGGAACTTCAGGTAGTTGTCATCCTAGCATGGTTCAAAGTGTCGCAAGCTCCATACCTCACAATCCAACGTGTGTCATTTGTTCGTCATCAAGTTATTCACCTTTAACGAGATTCTCTCTCATGACTAGTAGCTATCACCTCCTCCTAATAGTAATAAGGAAGGAGACATGGTGCTAATTAAGTTGGTTTTGAAGAATTGATGAATCGAATGTTCTAACTTATGAAATAGATTTTGATTAGCATTAGAGTTGATCACACGATCCTTTTAATTACGTGACATCATCCATACTTTGACAAATCTGTTTCACACCTTGGCCTCTTTTCTTCCATTTCACTTCTCATTTCTTCTTCTTCGTGATCTTCATCATTCCTATCAATTTTAATCAATAAATAAAAATGAACTCTACCCACCATTCTCTAAAGATCAATCCCCGAGCTTACCATAGTATTGAGCTATTTTAGAATATAATATAAAAGGAGTAAATATGGGAGTATAAGTATTATTAACTAACCAATTTTAGGGCTTTTCAACGACCCTCAATATCGTTCAATCAATAGTCAGCCCCTTTTCCTTGAAAATAACCTTAACTTATTATGATCAATTGAAGTAATTTCTATTATCAAGATGATCTATCTACAAGAGAATCAAAAAATCTCTGTGTGGTTTGGCTATATTTTCACCATGCTAGAGGACTTAGTGGTTGAGGTACTTTTAAACATCGTATTAAAGAAATGAGATATCTCATGAAACCCTAGCCTATTCACATAGATTGTGAGAGAAGATATTCATTATAAATCTAATATGTGTTGCCTAGAGAAAATGACACATGATTCTCGTGTATTTTATGTAGAATATATTGTCAATTATTAAACAAAAGGTGAATGAGTCATAGGGAATTTGTGATAAAGAACATGTTATACATCATCATAGTCCAAAGAAGCCATTAGGCCCAACCTAATATGGCCTAGTCCCTACATAAGAGGCAAGAAGGAAAGCACAAGAGGGGGGCCATTTTTTTGGATAATAGCATATTAAGAAAAGTCTTTCTCCCTCTCCCTTCTCACTTTTCTCTCTTCCAATCATGACCTTTCTTCTACCACTAGGTACATGGATGAGTCTGACAGCATCTCTCTCATATGTCCCATATGAGAAGGCACCACAACTAGATGTCATCAAGCAAGAGCAACCCCTCTATGGGGACAGCCTTCTATCCAACCCACCAGTTGTTGTGCACGCCATAAGTTACATGACACTGTTTATCCCACACCAACTTGGCTGCCCCTGCCACCACTGCCAACAATACTAGTTGCTCCTTGACCACCACCACTGCTACATTTTGTCCTAAATTACTTTTTAAACATAGAGGTTTAGAACCAATTGAAATTTAGACTGAAGTTGAAGTTAAACTAAGATCAAAATATTTAAGTATTTACTATATAACTAAGTTATTAGATCAATGACAAAGAACCATGTACGAATATCATTTTGTGGATTATGTTACCCAAATTGACTAATTCCTACTAAACTCCAAAGTAGATCAAAACCATAATATTTATTTTTCTTTAAGACATGATTAAGAGAATATCTTAAGGAACTCTTCATTAAGGATATTAACACTTTAGAATAAGTTCACTAGATGGTCCTCGACTTAACTTTTACAAGCCCTTTTATATACATACTAATCCTCATTTACAAACACCATGATTCAAAGTTCAACTTAGTGAACAATCTAAATTTAATCAAGAGAATAAATTATTATCCCTCAAATAAATAAACTTTCCTTATGACCCTCTGATCTTAAACAATTAACATGAATAAACACATAATAGAGAATCCATGTGAGACTACTTCTAAATTAATTTATTTTAAATGACATAATTATAACCACATAACAACACAATGTTCAACTCATAAGTAATTATGAGTTTACTCATCATACTTTAGAAACTATGATGGAACTAAATGAACTAGAAGAAGAAGAAGAATATATCATGTACAAACCCAAAAGCAACTATAATTTGTAATAAGGGAATGAAGTTAGGAACCATGCAATGTATCTTGACCCAACCAAAAATAAAAACAAATTCTAGGTGAACCACTATATTCTATTCTTTTATTAAAATCAAACATGTCATCCATAATCTTATCGTAGATATTAGTAGTAACATCAATACCTTATCTCAATATGTTATCATCAGACTTAGAATTGATGTAAAAGATCACTCTAGTCCTTATAAAGTTTTATAGATCGATTCTACTCATATTTCAATCCAAATTAATGTTTAGCATCCCTTAGATTAATTCTTAGAAGATAAGATTTGGTGTGATGTACTTTATATGAAATTTGGAAGAATTATTCTAGGTAGAGCTTAGTTGTAGAATTAGAATGTTACTCAAATAGGTAAATTTAACACTTCTTCATACATTTAAGGAAAAAAGATTCTTTAACATATTTATCTGTCTAAGTTACATAGAATATGAACTCCTATTCTTGAACCTAGCTTGAATATAATGTGTTTGATCCTATTAGAAATAAATAGAAATTTAATCCCCTATTTAAATTGTCCTTCTCAAGAGGACTGAAAATAAATTAATACAAGAACTATCTCACGAGCAATCTTTAGAAGTTCAACTTTTAGAAGAATATATCAACATCTTTCTTGACAATCCACCCTAATCAATGGCCTCATATGAGAAATATATAGTATGTTATTAACTTAATACATACATCAACCTTATTAAAATTACTTCATTATAAGCTTAGCCACATAGAACATGAGGAATTAAATAGGCAAGTCATGAAATTATTAGAAAAGTGATTCATCTATAAAAGTTTTAGTCCATGCATTTTTCTTAAACTTTTAACATGATTCATAATGAATGTGTATTGATAATAGAGTTAGTAATATGATTACTAACGTATATTATTTTCTCATTACTCATCTCAATAATATGTTAGACATGTTAGTAGTATCTAACATTTTCTCAAAAATAAACCTTAAAAGTGGATATCATCCAAGTAAAAATTATACATGTAGACAAGTGAAAATTTACTTTCAAGATTAAGAATATATTGTATGAGTAACTAGTAATGACTTTTGCGTTGTCTAATGCATCAATTTGTAGTTATGACCTAAAATTATATTTATTAAACTTATGTCCCACATGTTAAAAATCATATCTAGAAAAATTTGTAGTAATAAATTTTTATGACATCCTCATTTATAGTTAGACTTATGAAGATCATTTACAACACTCTCATATAGATTATGAAACATTTAGGAATGAGAAACTATATGCTACTTAAAAGAAGTATGTTTCTTTACTAATCAAGTCAACTTTCTTACATTCATATTCTAATCATTTTAAGTCTTTGTTGATCCACAAGAAATACAAACTATTGTTAAATGATCCAAGCCTTAAAACATCTATGAAGCTAAGAGTTTTTATGGTTTAACTTCATTCAATAGGAGATTTATCAAAAACTTTAACACAATTATAATCCTCATAATTAATTGTATGAAACCAATGATATTTGAACAAAAAAATGAAGTCACTAAAATCTCTAGTCTTATTAAGAAATAAATTGATTAATCCCATGTCTTAAAATTATTTGATTTTTCTAAAAACTTTGAAATAGTATGCAATGAATTTTACATTGACATAGGTGAATTATTGAGTCAAGAAGGACAACCCATAACATATTTGAGTGTGAAATTAAATCTTTTGAAGCTTAAGTATTCTACTTATGATAAAGAGTTATATGTTCTTGTTCAAGTCCTTTGTACTAAAAACATAATTTACTTTCACAATAATTTATCCTTTATTTAAATCATGAAGTCCTATATTTTCTTAATTTCCAAATAAAATTTAAACATAATCATTAGGTATAATGCTTTCATGTATATAATTCTGTCCTTAAACATAGAGTAAGATATGAAAAATATAGTTTTAAAGTCTTAAGTCAAAAAATAACTTTTTATCTATCTTTATTCCAAATGTGGTTGGCTTTGAAAAGATGAAGAAGGCTTCTGATGAGTGCCAAGATTTTGCACAAATTATTACTATACTCAAAGATTGATATCTTTTTAGAGAATATTGATTATGCATTTCTCAATCTTCTTTGCAATATTTTTACATGGGAAATGCATGTGGATGGACTAGTTGGACATTTAGAAGATATGAAAAAATTGAAACTAAAGGAAAATATACATTAGAAAAACTAATGTCCTAGCCTAAAATAATATGTAGCTAAACTTGTTTTACAATGCTGAATTTTCACATGAGCAAAACTTCTGATGAAAAACATGAGATTATATACTCCTCTCCTTATCCCTTCAACAACCATGAAAGATATGAGAGTAAATTTGTGTTAAGCTTACCTCCAACTCCCAAGAAATATGATTATACCTTTGTTATTATTCTTGTTGATAGGTTCTCTAAAATGACTTATTTTACTCCTTGCTCCAAAATCTCTAGTGCATCTAAATTGCACTAATGTACTTTGATGAGATTATTAGACTCAATGGCCTATTGAAAACCATCACCTTCAATATAAACTTTATATTTATACGTTATTTTTAAAAAATATGTTAACACATAATGAAAATTAGGTTAAGTTATTCATCTATATTTCATCATAAATAGATGAACAGATATAGGTGATTAATATGAGTTTATGGTACATTTGGAAACATGTGATTCAATCATCCCTCATGCTAGAATTACATACAAGAACTCTATTAATTACACTACAAGGTCAATTCCTTTTAAATAATTTATGATTACAAATCAAGAAAATTGTCAACCTTAATTATCTATTCATACATCTGAGGACCTCTATTTCCACTAAGTCATTTGCACAACAAATTAGAAGTTTGCATGAAGACATTTAATATCTCATTAACATCAGCAATGTATCTTACAAATAGTTAGCACATGCTCACAAAGATTCAAAGAATTTAAATAAGAAGATCTTGTTGTGGTTAGATTCCATTTGAATTTAAAGATGAAAGACTATTTCAAATATTGAATCAACTATCTTCCCATTTCAACATGAATAAATAGAAGATATATTAGATAAAAAAATAGCTTTTGATGATGATAAAGAACTTTAGAGATTTCTTATTCAATAGAAGGGTCGTCCTCTGTCAAATGACTCGAGGGTCACAAAAAAAAGAGCTTCATCAACTCAACACAAGTGCTTGGGACCAGCATTACATCACTCCACATCTTCACTCAACAAAGTTAAGTTATCTCAATCCATTGATGGTTGATATAGGAGCATAGCATGTTTTGGATTCCACCATTTTTACAAGAATTCTGGACACCGTGCAACTAGGATTTGAAGCACCTCACCCTCAAATTTTCAGGAGCTTAGTGGACATAAAACAACTTAAAAAAAAATACATTTTGAGTGAGATTTTCACCTCCTTTCACATTGATTTTGGGAGTTGATTGTGAGGACATCGTCACCTTGATTGGACTGGTCTTAAGGATCCCATTGCTCCTGGTTGGATCCCCATTCTCTTTGCAATCCACCTTTCATATCATCAAACCAAGCACTTCACACAACCACAAAGCTTCTTTTTGTTGCATCAACCTCCCTCTCCAGCTTGCAGCCTGCAACATTGATTCTAAGGTGTTGAAAAGAACAAATAGATTATCTGTCATGTCGACTTTCCTCTATCCCACAACCTACAACACTAATTATGAAGGTGTTGAAACACGTGAATGGATCATTTGTCACATCAGCTTCTCTCTCTACTCTACAAGTACCTCTTATTGCTCTCATTATCTCACTACTTGTGATTTAATATATCTTCTTGTGATTGCTGTTGAGAGACTTTAAGAATAGTCATTTTTTACTTTTTGGTTGATCAATGTCTCGTGATAAAATTGATTTATGATCTATTAAAAGAATGATTGTCCTATTTTAAGTGGTTTTCTTAAATTATTTGATCTAATATTCTTCTCTCCACTAATGTTTTTAGCTAATTCAAGAGAATTTTTTTCTTTAGTCTAGTGCGTTTGAATTGTGATATGGGGTGGACTTTATCTGCATTCATACATGTCACCTATCGTGACCCTTTTACTAATGACATTATTCTTGTAAAACTCAAAATATCTCTGAATCTCAAGACCATCCAGACATCAGACATTGAGAGGGAGAAAAAGTTGCATGGGTCAACTTTTTGTTCACAGCAACTTTTCATATCTAACATTTTAAAAATGTCGTCAAGATCAATATTCATGGGTTCTTATCGATGAAACCCGACCTGGTTGAGTTGCTCGAGGAGAAGGCGTATACCCTTGGCCTCGTGTGGCTAGAATCTATTGAAAACACCAAAGATCTTACCTATGAAATTAGGATACTCCCCTGCGGACACTACGTGTACCGTTGGTGACCGCTTTGCAGCTTCCAGCTCGGCCGCGAGAGCGTCATACTTCACAGAGAGCTGTGATCATGGACAGCAATCAGAGAAAAGTCGACGAGGTGCCTGAACTCTCGTTACGTGCAAGAGAAGGACACGTCACCTTTTCAAGCGCCTCATTGAGCTCCTCGATGGTTTCCTGCATCGAGGAAACGGATAGGCTGATCATGTCCTCCAAGGCTGACTCCAAGTCCTCGGTTGACTGAGGGTCGAACAGGATTCCCTCCCGTATAAATAGCTCCTCCAACAGCATCACGTCCTCTGGATTCAGGGACTTCCTCAACTGCGAGAAAAGGTGATCCAATAAACAGGATAACCCAAAAAGGGTCGGGTCAAGCGAACCATTGCGATCTACTGTTCTTTTCCCACCTTCTCTAAAATTCCGTCGTATGCGCTTCTGCGGTGCTGAAAGGGGGTCGCCTGTGTGGGCAGAGCAGGAGCCCTCAATGGGGCCTTTATCCGCTTAGTCCTGGAGAGATATAAACAGACGTCAGTGACGAGTCGTCCTCATCATCGGATTAGCTCCATTAAATCGTAGGATGTATACCTTGTTCCAAAGCGAATCGTGGACAAGCTCTCTGACGCATTCGATGAACTGGGGGAGCAGCAGCACAGTAGTGCCGTGCGAGAATTCCCACCCTGAAAGGACAAAAATATGAGTAGAAAAGATGTTCATGGGGAAGGAAGGAGGGATGGGGGTTAGGACCGACCAATGCATCTTGCAGAATACGGGTGAGCTTTGAATCGCGATAGGGAATGTGGTTTACTTTACCTGTTGATTGGTTTAAAATCATTGGATTCCGTGTAGTATGTTAAGTGGAGAAAAAGGTTGAACTGAGCAAGGAGTTTGTGTTCACCCGTCGTGAGCGCATTGATTACGTTCCCAAGGGCGGAGAGGGACTTATTGATGGTCTTCGCTTCGTCGAGGTTCCTCCCTTCAGCGCCAGATTTCTCAACTTTCTCGGAACCAGCCAAGTCCACCAGAACAAGCTTTCCAGTTCTGGACCTGTTCAAGTTATCAGAAGGTCCAAGGTGACCACAAGTAATTCTTTCTTCTGCATAGACAAGGAATATGGCAAATTTAAATTCGTAAAAAATAGTTGGCTGCAAGATTCCACGCGCACATAAAGATATATATATATATAGCGAGGGAGAGAGAGAGATTAGGATAGAGGTATCTAGGTAATGCCGTGCCTCCAATGGCCTATATGTTTCTATTTGATATCATGTTGTGAGAAACATGAAGAAAAGATGACAATACCAATCATCCTTCAAAGATTCCTGCTGAACCAAAAAGGTGTATACACAATGACTCCTGCTACTCGTCATGTTCATTTCTGTTAATGTTAAGGTCCAAAACCAATACATGATGGTGAATACAAGTTCACAAGTCATAATTATTGCATTTAATAATGTCAGGCAACATGATCCAAGTAATGGATACGCGTCTCCCCAACTGCTCTATTAGAAATTCCACGCTGCAAAGCATAATAGATATTAGACAGTGATTATAGCTTAGAAGAGAACAGTTGGATGATGAAATATTTCTACCGAAAGGCATCTCAATGCTTCTTCAGGATCCAATATGGTGACCTGAAAAGCACCAAAGCTGCAGGTAATGAATGTCTGACAGCACGGGGCACACATTATTTTGCACTGAACCATGCAAGCGATGAAAAGAGTGCGCTGACTGAGAGTTTGCTCACCTCTGTTACGCCAGAAAGGAAAATACCTTGTGTTCGATTTTCCTTGATTTGCAGATTGTCTTTTGATAAATCAAAAAGATCTCTGACATAAAGAGTGAGAGCATTAGATTTTTCGATCTTGATGTGTCTGTTAACAGATAAAGCTCTGTTTGTATGGTGATCATCTGACTTTCTTGAAATAACAAAAGGCCTTTCCTTGAGAGACGTACCTCACTTTCTCCATATAAATTTCCACCTGAAGAGAAATTGAAGTTAGTGGGGACAACTAGTAACCTTTCTGAGGTATAACGCAAAGGGCGTACCATTGATATCTTGACAGTACATTTAGTAGTCTCCTCAGAACATTTTATATGCTCAAAGAGGTTGTCAACCACGCGAGGAAGAAGTCCTTTTTTTTGTCCATCACTTTCTGAAATACTGGGGCCCTAATTTGGTGTAAGATGTTGCCGCGCGTTAGCAATCAAATACATAGAAGCACATTACAAGTTCTCAGGATATAATAAATTTTAACAGTGGGTCGTCTGGGTGCATGAAGTAGAAATAACCAAATAGTTTCACCTCCATGCTGTACGTTTTCCCTGCTCCAGTCTGTTCGCAGCGTGTGATTCAAAGGTAAAATACGTCATTGAAAAAATCTAATCAGAATGTTTTGTTGATTGTGTATATGGATATCTTTAGGGACGAAGTAAACAATGAAACAGAGTTAACCCTTTAAAAGGCATACTTTCTACCATCCAGATGAGCATATGCTTCAGAAGCCCAATTCAAAAATTCTTATTCTTACTTAATCTTAGCGAGTATTTATATTGTAATCCATTAGCAAAGCCATGAGGAACCAGAGCTAATAGTAAGCCTTCATTTTCATTTTAATACACAGATCCTGTTCACCATTCTTCTCTACAGCATTGTATATTCATATTTATTGTACGAATATTTTAATGTACTCCTATTAATGTACAATGCTATCAGCAATCATGTCCATAACCTTTCATCGTTAGAAAAAGAAAATACTGTTTGTGTAACATCCACTGCTAATATGGTTATATCCTCACAAACAAACAAGCGATAATAAGATAAGGATTCTTCCAATAATAACCACAGCTTAATAAACAAAAGTCTGACTGGAAGGCATGTTGATTTCTGATGCATTTGTCCTTGTAAGATGCCTAAAATTTTTCCAAGCAATTTTAGGTCAAATATAAACAACGTAAACACACGAAGTGCAAAATTCGAAATCACGGAATCATATGAAATCCCTGACGTAGTATCCATCTTTATGTGCTGAAGAAACGTGATTATGTGAATAAATAACAAGTACACAGATTAAGCAAACACAGTAGTTGGCAAAAAGGAAAAGTTAAGAAGATAATCAGGCAGAAGACGTGCCAACATAGACAAATTACATCTTAACGTGACTCACCTGGCCATAAGTAACGATCGTGCCATTTATTCCGTTCAGGGTGTCTGTTAAAAAGATGTTCCGAAGAATGACATGGATAAAATCGCCAACATTAACTCATTATCACAAAGGAAATAATGAATTTTGCGTCTGAAAGTTGATGCCACTGATGATGTTAGGGCAGTCCCGACACTAAGAAAATGGAGGTATGACGTGTAATTGGTCGTAAATGTGATAACTGTAGGTCTCCACCTTGGACGACAGGCATGGCGAGATATCGGAACACATCTGCTTGTTCTGCGTCCTGATAGAACACCTTATCGAAGCAAAATGCGAGCTCTTCTTCCTTCTCAGCCTACCAGACATCCGGTTGGCATGAAAAAATTTCAATCATGAAATTACAGATATAGGGAGGAAGATGAACCTTAAAAAAGAAAGACTCAGAATCCAATCCCTGAACACATATTGCTCCGCCGTCAGCTTCCTTTTCTTTTGGACTTAGAGGTCTGAATCGCACACATACTGTTATATTTGACATCATTCGCACCTCTCCTGATATAAACGGACAGTGAATTACAGACTTGTAATCTAAGTTCCATTCCAGGTCTGGATGATTCATATTCATTTGTAGAAAAAACATCTTCATCAGTACATTATGAAACACGTCACTGATATGAACTATATAATTATAGATACGAACAATGGATATTTTCCAATTCGATAATACGAGATTGTTCTTGGATCCACATCTCTATAATTACATCAGAGGTCGTCTGAACGGACAAGGATCACAATGGGAATCGTGTTTTCCCAAACCACCCTAGACTGATCCACTCAGTTCCACGCAGGCGGGAATTGTACAACCAGTGAGCCAATTTCACGGAGATCAATCAGATTTTAGGAATAATAGATATCGAAGAATGCAGACGCAGAGCACAGAACACATAAGCCTGAGAACGGAGGAGACCGTACCAGCATCCACCGGAAAACAAGCAAGGATTCTCTCCGATGCCATGGAAAAAAAATAAAATTCTCCTGCTGCGAATTATGATGCTAATCTAAGACCAAAGAACCCAGTATTTATATGTTCTAGGAAGCGCGGGAAGGGAGTGCGCACGAACTGCTTATCCAAAGCACCCACATTATTCTCACTAATTATCATCATACCCTCCCTTCTCCTCGATCGAACTTGTATGATTGTTACCGGGTATCAGTAGCCGATAAATAGCACATCGAGCCACCGTTCCACAATCAAATAATTTAAAAATGTCCCAGAAATTAAGTAGAGAAAATCGAAAAAATCTCAAAATATAGAATAAAAAAAACAGAGAGTATTATTCCTTTTGTAGCCATAATCCGCGACATACAATTGTAAAAATATATTTTTAAAATGGTTTTCTGATTTTAAAAAGGCATATTTTCTGGTTCTTACCTTGCTAAATAACATAATTGTCAATGCTAACGGTCTGACTAAGCTCTAGCTTTGTATGAACTTGGGCTTCAATTTGTCGGGCTTTGATAAAATCAGGCCCGATTGAGTCGTTTCTATTTTATGAATCTCGACCTCGGGCCCATTTGTCGGTGCCGCGGCGCACCGACGTAGAAAGGGGCAGTGGGAACATTAGAAAGTGCGTTAGCACGTGTTCCCCCTGCCACTGCGCGCGCGTTGACCAAACACCGACCGTCGCAGGATGGCTATTCGGCAAAAACCAATCCGTTTATGAAGGAAAATATTGTTAATTTAAGGGCACTTTCTCAATGGCACGAATATTTTTGGGCAACAATGGAAAAAGCTCATGAACGAAGGACCATCTTACCCCTTGCCGGCCCACTTCGAAAACGTGAGATAAAAGGACGAGGAGGCGCCAACCGCCAAATCCGCGGTGCCGTAACCGCGTAATTGGAAACATGGGAGTAGCAAAATGAGTGTGAACACTTGGATCGCGTCACCGTGGTGATGGTAGGACTGTATAGGCGGAGACACCTACCCATGCGGGGCCTACGCCCTCGCACCGGACGATATTAACCAGTCGTCTCCTTCCCCATCGGCTTAAGGCAGCCAGCCTCTGTCAAGCGCCCTCCAGGAGCTGAGACAAGATAAGCATCTTCGGTGAGCAGTCAGAGGATCTCGTCTTCCCCCGCGCTGTGATAAGCCTAGGGCTTAATCGCCGGCATTACCCACCTCGGTTCTATCTCCTGAGTCCTTATCGTCGGCGCCGGCGGAGTCCAAATCTCATATTCCCTCCTCTTCCTCCTCTGCATCCCTTTTATTCTTCCTGTCTGGCCTCATAAGTTTAGGATTCCGTACCTCTTTCCCACGATTTCCACTGAAGGCGGTTCCGAGGAACCCTCGACTCTTCGAGGGTTTTGCGTTGTTTTTGTACCGCTTGTTGTTCGTTTTTCTATGTGAGTCGTTAAGTGGAGATGGGTTTAGTCTTCGGATCTCTTGTTGAGGCCTTGCGGCAGCCAACGATCGGCGGCGTGGTGGCTGAGCTCGTACTTTTCTCCGTTCCTGTCTGGTTGGCCCTCTTTGTGGGTCTCTTGGTCGGCTGGGCGTGGCGACCGAGATGGGCCGCCGATTTGGTGTGCGGAGAGAAAGGGAATTCTCGCCGTGATTATCCCCAATTGCGGTCTTCTTCTTCCTCAGAATTTTCTAGTGGATTGGAGTCGCACAAGGCCCAGGCGGATGAGAGCACCGGGAAGGCGACCTCTATGTACGACTCCGTCCACAATCATCTCCATAATCCTTTATGGTTTTCGGCTCGTTTCTGAATTTTTGTTGAACCCAGATCGTCTGAGGATGGAGGTGATGGATTTTCTGTTACAAGAGAGGACCTTGGTTACCTTTCCCAGCTGGTAGAGATGACGGATGGGGGCCGCGAATGGATTCAGATGATGGACAAGTCATTACCCACCATGAGCTACAAAGCTTGGCGAAGAGACCCCGAGGTATCTGCTATCCCTGATTGACCGCCTGTCCTAACAATTCTCATCTGGGAACCGGCAAATACATTATAATATTGCATTTTAGAAGGCAATTCCGGTTCGTTCCGGTTTCCTAATTAGGTGGTGTTCCTTCTGCCAGACTGGTCCTCCACAGTATCGCAGTAGAACAATCTTTGAGGACGCAGCCCCGGAGACAGTCAGGGATTTCTTCTGGGATGATGAGTTCCGAATGAAAGCCAAGTGGGACGACATGCTCATCTACCACAAGACATTGGAGGAATGCCCGAAGACTGGGACGATGATTGTTCACTGGGTTAGAAAGGTGGGCCTCTCTCTCTCTCTCTCTCTCTCTCAACCCATCACCATGCTTCTGTGTATCTGTGCTTACGCCCTTCGTCCCTTCTCCAGTTTCCATTCTTCTGCAGTGACCGGGAGTATATTATCGGCCGGAGGATCTGGAAGTCAGATGGAGCATACTACTGCGTCACCAAGGTATGCAAGAGTTGCCTCAAAATACTGAATTCATCGGTAGTGGTGGCCGATTTTACCTATGATCTACCTGACTGATGCGGTTGAGGTGAAATTTCATCTGGTTTTCGCTGTATAATTAATTTTTTTTATAAGCTTCTACAGAAGGGTAGTTTTAGAAAAACTATTCGATAATCACAATTGTTCGAAGTTTCCTGAGAAAAATGAAGCATTGTTTAGTACAGCCTTGTGGAATTTGAACTGAATCCCATGGTTCAGGGGGGTTTCAACTAATTTTAGCTCTATTAATATTACATATTTTCAATTGTAGATCGAACCAGTATCCGGGCTTTTGTCCTCGTTGTGTTCTTGAGCTTATGCTCTCTCTCTCTCTCTCTCTCTCTCTCTCTCTCTCTCTCTCTCTCTCTCTCTCTAGATATATATATCTATAGATATAAATACATGTATTTAAATGAGTGTGTATACAAATAAATTCGACCAATGCATCTGTTCGAATTATTATTTATCGCATCATTCACTGCTTCGTATGGGCCTTAAACTCATCTGTTGGAATCATCTTGCATCAGAGTGTCAAAAACCAGTCTATACCAAGGAAGGGTAAACCAAGACGGGTCGACCTGTACTACTCCAGCTGGTGCATCCGCGCAGGTGCGCTTAATCTCTGATCATGTCCGGCAGAACATTCAATCTCGTGGGTGTTCTTGATTAATCTGAGCTTGGTTTTCTCCTCCTCTTCCAGTGGAATCGATGAGAGGGGACGGTCAACGGACGGCGTGCGAGGTCCTGCTCTTCCACTACGAGGACATGGGGATACCGTGGGAGATCGCCAAGCTGGGCGTGAGGCAGGGAATGTGGGGCTGCGTCAAGAAGGTCGAACCGGGCTTGCGGGCCTACCAGGCAGCGAGAGCCGCCGGTGAGCCCCTCTCACCATCGGCCCTTTTAGCGCAGATCACCACCAAAGTCAGCGCCGACGAGTTGAATTCGCTGGACGGCGGCAATGGTGAGCTGGTGGAGAGTCAACTGCCAGAGAAGACCCAGCCACTGGGGAAGGCCATTCCAAGGTTTCTGGTCATCGGTGGGGCTATCGCCCTTGCATGCACGTTGGACCGAGGCCTCTTGACGAAGGCGCTGGTCTGTGGGATCGCTCGGAAGTTCGCCAGGCCAGGGCGGTGATCAGTTGACTTTGTACCCAGGGTAGGCAGTACCCGGGCAGTTTTGACTTTTGCTGCAGGAGAGGTTTTTGGTGGGAAAGGAAGTCGCCTTGAGGGCTCATTCGCCGGGGTTGTGAGTTTGAAGAAAAACTACATTGCCGCGAAAGCTTAGGGTTTGCACTTTTACTTTTGCCATAAAAAATCCGATGTATAATAAGGTAGAAGTAAGTCTGTCGAGTTCATCAAGTAAATAAGAGGTGTGAGTCAAAGGGAAGATTGCCGGTCCTTCATTTCCCTTCTCACCTTCTCTCTCTCTCTCTCTCTCTCCTCTCTCCTCTCTCCTCCCTCTCCCCTCTCTCTCTCTCTCCCTCCTCTCTCTCTTCTTTTTCTCTCCTCCCCTCTTCTCTCTCTCTCTCCCCCTTCTCTCTTTCACATCTGGGGTTCTTATGAAACGGCAAGAACTAACAGGGCCACCCCGGAATTCACCACAGAAAAAAGAAGAAAAAGTGATGATTAATCAGAAGGAAGATTCACCCCCGAATTCTCTCTCTCTCTCTCTCTCTCTCTCTCTCTCTCTCTCTCTGTGAGAGGCACCAGGAAATGTTTCACACCTGGGGCTCTAATTAGCCGGCAAGAACTAACAGGACTACCCCTGACTTCACCAAAGAAAAAAGCAAGAAACTTGAACCATTGAAAGCTGGTCAAAACTGAGCATGGATCCTCAATATGTTCTTGTGGGTCATACAAATAAGTCTCTGAATCAAACTACACACTGTCGAAAATGATGATCTGAGCCAAACAGCCGAGGTCTGGGATAGGCCCCCGTTATCTGAGGACGGCTGCGGGGAGAGAGAGAGTCATCAAACCTCAGCGGTGCCCTGGGTGAACCCAGGGTCCTCGCAGCGGTACTTGCCGTCAGGCCCGATCCCGAAGCCCCTTGGGTCGGCAAATACGTTCTCCAGCAACTGGCTCCGAGGGGGAGGGGGGCTTGCGTCGGCGAACTCCACCGCTTCCTCAATCACCTCGTCGATCTTCTTCTCGATGGCCTTCAAGTCGGATTCGGTCGCCAGATTGTGCTCGATCACGTATTTCTTCAGAGCTACAATTGGATCCCTCGCAGCATAGCGGGCTTTTTCATCTGGAATAGAACAGAGACAAGATCGTGAGGAGATTAAATAACGGGATGCATTTATTTATTTTATCAAAACTAAAATCATTTCCAATATTTGGGGACGGGAGAAAAGATGGAGGGAATAATCAATAGATGAAGAATCTGGGGAGGAGATGAGCACAATTCAGATTTTTTTCCCATAATTGCTCGAGTTCCTTTAAATTTTATCTGCCATTCCATACTTGAAATGAGCAATAAAAGGACAAATTCCACGGAATAAGTCAACGTTATAATGAAGTTCTTATACGAAGTCAACGTTCCTTCGAATGCAGACATTATCTGGCATCACTGTATTCAAAGAGCTCGATGTTTCGATAGTATGAGCAGATCCAAGAAAACAAATCGAAAAGGGCAAATGGAATCGATATCTTAAAATGAAGGTCAACGCACACAAATACGTTGAGGCATTGAGATCAACAAAAAAAAGGACTCCTCTTAACAATGGGTTCTGGGAGTCAACCTCTTTTGAAATGGTTCTGGAGATGGAGATTCATCGACAGTTGACTTGAGAAAAAAAAAATTCCCTTTATACGGTAGATCAAGCCATCCCCAAATGGGTAACATGTTGTAAGACGAAATTGATCAGATCGCAATTTGATACGTGATTAAGCCGAGGAATCATGCTATGCGTACTCCAGGTCAAGGAGAATTCTTAGCAAAGAGGAGTTGACTTTTTCTGGGTATGAATGGGATTCAGTAGTCATAATATAAAATCAACATCTCTATAAAATAAGTCCTAAAAATATAAAATATAGAGTGTTCAAGATTCCCCAAGTCCATATAATAATAATGCGAGGCATAGTTTCTTTGATTCCATTTCCAATCAGGAATATCTTGCAAAGTCAAAGCAGATTCAAGATGCCAATAATGCCATCAGTGGCAATGATTCCATGTCCAGAAAACAGATTGCGAGTTATTCTATGTTTCGTTGTTTAGGCGCCTAATAATCCAATCAAAAATATGTTTCCATGGTAGAATGGGATCTAATAACATCGTATTTTTATGAAGCATATGACTAAATTAAATTGGGATCCATTTAAATACTGGATCACAAAGCACCATATCGCCTACACTGCAATAAAAATAGCATAATTTATATTTATAAATAAAAATGCTACTACCCATTGAAGAAAATGAGAGGGGAAAGCCATTGAAACTTGGACGAAAAGTCAATTCAGGGGGCCACTGAGGAAGATGCAATCTCACCAGGGTTTCGGAGTTCATCCGGATCAGCCAGCGAGTGGCCACGGAACCTGTAGGTCTCACACTCGACCAGCGTCGGCCCCTCTCCTCGCCTTGCCCTTCCAATAGCCTCCTTAGCCACCTCCCTCACCTTGAGCACATCCATCCCATCGACATGAAACCCAGGCATCCCAAATGCAGGTCCCTTCTTCCAGATCTCTGGGTCCGAGGTTGCCCGCAGGTGGGACATTCCAATCGCCCACAAGTTGTTCTCCACCACGAAGATGATGGGCAGCTTCCATAGGGCGGCCATGTTCAAGCACTCGAAGAACTGGCCATTGTTGCAGGTGCCGTCCCCGAAGAACGCGAGGGTAACATAATCGCAGTTGGCTTCCTTGAGCACCTCGCGGCGGTAGCGGGAGGTGAAGGCAGCGCCGGTGGCCACGGGGATTCCTTCTCCGATGAAGGCGAACCCACCGAGAAGATTGTGCTCGGCGGAGAACATGTGCATGGAGCCGCCCTGCCCACGGCAGCAGCCGGTGGCCTTGCCGAAGAGCTCCGCCATGACAGCGCGAGCTGGGACCCCCTTGCTGAGGGCGTGGACATGGTCGCGGTAGGTGGAGACGACGGAGTCCTCCTTCTTGAGAAGCCTGATGAACCCTGTTGAAACGGCCTCCTGCCCATTGTAGAGGTGGACGAAACCAAACATCTTCCCCCGGTAGTACATCTGAGCACACATGTCCTCAAACGACCGCCCGAGAACCATGTCCTCGTACAGATCCAGCGCCTCCTCTCGCGTGATCAGCTGCAGAAACCCAGCCCGTGAGAGCACCATCCGGGAAAGATCCGGGATCTTCTGCAAATGGAAGGGAGGATTACCAGGTTGGAGAGCGGGGAATTCGGTTCGATCTTCGAGCTGAGCACATCGGAGGAGGAGACGGCCTGGATCGGGCGCAGAATGGAAGGGGAAGAAGAAGACACAGACGAGAATGGCTGATGAGGGTGGAAGGGGCGGAGGATCCTGCACGAAGAGGACCCGATCCAGGCGGATGCAGCCGCCTTGTCGCCTGAGGAGGACCTGCCGGCGAAGGGGCCCGAGGCCAGCACTTTCACGGCCGTGAAGGCGGACATCTTCTCTCTCCTCTGCTTTCTCTCTGTTCCGCCTCTCTCTCTCTCCCTCTCTCCCTGGGAGCGGAAGAGGAGCTGGGTAGCTAAGCTATAATGGGGGATCGGCGGAGGAAACGAGGGGGATGAGAAGGGTCGGAGAAAGATGGCACCTTTCTGGGAGGGGACTGCGTTGGGGGGTTCGCTGGCCGGTGACTCGAGCAGTTCGAGCTCTGATTGGGATCGGATTGGGTTGAGCTGGGTTGCGTGGAGGCGGCGGGGGATGAGGTGTAGGTCAAAGCCACAGCTCAGAGCACAAAACAGAGACTTCTTTGGGCCTCGGATGGGTTATTTTTGGGCCTCCACACAAGGCCCAAAAAAGACTAGGCCGAGTCCAATGGCCAAGGGAAACAGTTTTTTTCAAGTAAATAAAAAAATTGAGGCTGAAGGCCCATTAAAGCCCATTAGGGCTGGCGGCGCGTGAGATAAGAATGATATTATTTGAAATAATTAACGAATAATATTTTTTAGAAATGTACACGTGTCGTTTTTTCGAGCCACCCGTCGTGAGTGAGTGGATCAAAGGTCGCCGAAAGTGTGAACGAGGATCACCGTTGACGTGACCCCGCCGGTGATTCCGCCGGCGATTGTTGGAACTCAAAAACGGAATTAAATCCCGTTTATATTCTCGGTGGTGTGGTGTCACGCGGGTTCCGTCATCCTTCCCCGGGATATATAAATGGTGGGTGGGCAGGAGGCGGGAGCGTGTGCAGGGGGGTGAAAGTAGTTTTCCGACGTCGAGAATCGCCGCCGCTTCCGATTCCGGCGAGCGGGAAGGATGAAGAAGGCCGGAGCGTTCGTGGCCTCCATCGCGGCGGCGTCCTCCATGGCTCTCCACCCTGGCTCTGCCTCTTCTTCCAACTCCTCCGACGGCGCTGGCAGGGTTCTCCACCATTCAAGCTTCGGCTATGAGGTATCGCTTCAGTCCCTCACCCTGTGGCTTATGATCTCCCGACTGATGTTCGCTTTCCGCTGAAATTGCTGCTGTTGATCCTGTCCTTGTAGGTTCCGTCGTCGTCGTCGTCCTCTGGGAAGCAACTGGCCAAACCAGCGAACGGAGGGGCGGGGCCGGAGGACAAGTTCGCGCCTCGGTTTGACGGTTTGAGATTCATAGAGACTCTGATCACGGCACACAGGTGACGATCTCCGCCACCGTCTATCCCGGGAGGTCTACCGTGCCTCCTCAACTTTTTTCTCCTTTGGGAATCCAAATCCAAATCGAAAGAAAGCACGACGATCGAGGGAGCGGAGAGGATTCTATATCTGTCGGTACTTGCGGTGCCATTCTTCCATCTTCAAAGCATTTAATTTGTTCCCGCTTGGTAGCCAAAGAGCTACACAGTTTTGTCTTTCGAGAGGTGCTACCGCATTCAATCTCCCGCAGAAACAAATCGCAGCTCCTACACCATCCGTCGATTCTCTTTTAGATTTTCTGTAGGTTTTCTGACCGTCTGATCCACCATCTTCCCCACCGGAGGCCTCCCACCGCCACCGCCAAGAAATTTTAATTGCGCCGTCGGCGACGTCCGTCGTCGCTTTCTTCTGCCCTACGTCAGATTCAGGAATCTTCCATCGTCTACGTCATTTGTCCGTAGAGCTGATGCCAACTCACACCCCTTAAAGCTCTGCCGCAGCCACTAACTAATTTCACCTGCCCGATGTCTCAACCCACATAGAGCAGCAGTCAACGGCCCGGTGTCGGCCCGGACATCACGAAGCTCACGCGCAGTAGACACCTATTTATGAGAGAGAGAGAGAATTATTGTATATATATTATATTCCCTTATCATTACCTGGACCCAGGTCGGGCTGGGCCATTTTCCTTTTTCGGGCTTGTTCGAAGTACGGGCTTCTTGGCCCATCATCACCACAGCCGTCTTACAGCCAAGATTAGGCGTTAATTAAGACCTTAATTTATAATTAGCCATAAACAAGAGAGGGAAAGAGAGAGCCTGCCAATTCAATGATTCCATTATTTCATCATTCAACACCCCATTTTGGGCGAGCTATTCGCGGAATACATACGGCTTCTGCCATTGCAGCTCCCTCCGGTCTTCCCAATGAGCATGAAGAAAAGTCAAAGAGATAACAATCGGAGAATGAGTCAAACTGTTGGAAGTTGGACCGGCAGCTGACTTAATCCGGCGGGAAGCTGGAGCGTGTGGAATCGCTTCCAATGGAACCCTGTTGAGCGCGGTCAACAGAGGATATGCACGAAGCCCCCCAATCCACATCCATTCCCATTAATGCCGAGAAATGGCCGCATCTTGAAGAGCATGAACTGATTGACTAGAAATGAAAAGAAACCCGACGATGGACTTTTCAGCACCGGTTGACTGGGGCTTAGCACACCCAGCTGGCCCACACCACTTGGTTGACCGGGTAATGATAAGGCAAGAACTAGTAATTATTAATAATTACTGTCATCAGTTGATCGCCGTCAAAAGTGACCATTTGGATGAAGTAAATACACCACAGTTGTTCATATAGATGTTCACATCGAGTCAAAGGAGGTATGAATCAGAGAAATTTCATATCGTAGGAGAGAATCTCACCAGAGGGGAAGCTGTCTTGGTGAGCTAAGTCAACGTGTTGCAGCTCCCAGAGGGGTCTGCGTGTTTCACGATCCAAGGATGCTCCAGTATCTTCTGGAGGGAAAGCCTCTGTGAAGAGTCCTTCACCAGTAACTAAAATTAAAAAAAAAAAAAAAATTTAAGAATATTCAGATACTACTCTCCAGATCGTGCCCTCTCACTGATGATAAGGACGTTGAGAATCTTACCTTGCTGATGAGATCCTTCGCTTCCGCAGAAACATATGGAGTGGGGGGGAATCTCAAGTCAACCTTCATAATCCTGAGCCGGCATGATTTTTGTTAAGAATAGTGAATAGAAAGCCCTGAGTATGGGGTTAATTACAGAAATAAATACGCGATTACATAGATAACCCATTTTTCTACCTACCAGAAAAAATGAATGACATTAGTTATTCTGATCAGTAAAATAGAAAAATGGAGAGTTCCTTTTTTTTTATGAAAAAAATATTAATTGAACTCTGCTCTATATCCAGTACAAGAAGGAAAAAGAAGAATAACGTTGTTTATGTTAACTGCATGAAAAAGCCCAAAACGTTGACCAGAAATAAATCTGTGATTTATAATAATGGGCCTAACCCAGCCCTTTATAAGTGGTTATGAGTTTGGATGGCCCAATAAATCTACACAGTTTGTATCCCTTCAATAGAGCAATCAATGACTATTCTGTGAAAAGAAAACTCGACTACCTTCTGAAAGTGTTGCCCTGATCTTCCTCTTCGAATGGCGGGACTCCGTAAAGAAACTCGTAGCACAAGACGCCTAATGTCCAGTTGTCAACAGCATGGTCGTGAGCCTTCTTTTCCACCATTTCTGGTGCAAGGTAGTCAATTGTGCCGCACATGGTGTGCCTCTTAGCACTTGACTGCACGGCCCATCCAAAGTCTGCAATCTTCAGCCTACCCTGATTGATTAGAGACTATCGAACATCAAATACCACATGAAAAACAAGGTAAATTGGAAAAAAATCATGACTGTTACCTTTGCAGGACACATTATGGATGAAATGTTCGGTGGATATTTGGAGCAAGAGCAAAATAAAAGGTCAAAGAGAGGAATCCATCAAGATTTTGTTAAATAATAGCAAAGCCAGCCATTCTTAGCCGGAACCATCATCCTCTCACGCAAAATGCATTCATGTTTCCGTCTCTTCGAATGCTCTACAGATTCGTTTTTTTTGTGTATTATTCGCCGCCAAAAACTCACCCCATCTAATACTGTCTATCAGTCTCTCTGTCAATCTTTCTTTCATTGTCTTTATCTCTGTCTTTCTAGGTGTTTGAGGATCTATCTGTTTTGGGGGTTCTAATCTCTGTCTGTTGGGTTTTTTGAGATGCATTCATCCGTATCTTCCAATGCTCTACAGATATTCGTGGTTAAAACCATCATCTTGTCATCCAAAATGCATTCATGTTTCAGTATCTTTTAATGCTTTACTACATTCATTCCCAGAGTGGAAGGGGATGCATACTAGTCTTCAATGGGGGAGGAGATGAAGGCCACCACAGAGCAGTGGGAAATTAGCATCCTAACGCAGTCATAGCTTACGAATTCTACGGTGGGATTGTTTACCACTTGATGGGGCTACTGTAATTGATCTCCAATTAAGCGAGAAAAAAAGCGATTGTCAAAATTGATGCAAATATTTTGAATCATTTTTAAAAAGATGATGAAAACCATGACAAAAACCATCTCCATATCCTTTTCAGAGAAGCTAGAAGAAATAAAAAAACCACCTCATAGGTGTTAAAATTTACACGACATTTGGTGTCTGTTTGCTTATTCTTTCTCAATGCAAAGATAATCAAGCTGGTAAATATTTGGGTGATTAAAGATAATCACACCTATGACCCATGAAAGATGCCAATCAATTAATACAATCCCCCCATGGAAGGGAGTTTACTGTCATTTTTATGGATCTTTTCTAATATCCAAATATTAATATTGGTTTTAAGATACAAGACCCTATCTGATATTAAGATATTGAGAATTGTCTACGGAATGAAAAGAATGCCTTAGGAATTTGTGCCGACGTGATATAGTATACAGAAATGACTCCAAAATCTGTCGGTGCATCTGGAAAAATAATAATACATGAAGTACCTCTAAATCAAGCAGCAGATTTTCTGGCTTGATATCCCTGTGGATCACCTGCTTCTCGTGGAGGTAGGCCAAGGCCCTTGTGAGGCTTGCAATGTACTGCCAATTTCACCCACGACGATACATAACTAAGAAAGAAAGTAGCCAGAACGCAAAGAAGGTAATCTCACAGGGAGGAAAAAATGTCAGGAGCTTCCGGTGGCTACAGTGGAAGCACGCTTCTCAGAGAAGCACTTGAGATCCTGGAGGAGCTTGTAAAGCTCCCTTCCAGCAGCGTACTCTAGGATCAGGAAGATGCGGGTCTCATCGTGGAACCAAGCATAGAGGCGAAGAACATTGGGGTGTTCCAGGCTGCACTGGATCTCGATCTCCCTTCGCAGGTGGTTGTGGTACTGGTACTTGTCGAGCTTCTCCTTAAAAATTGTCTTCAGGGCAACCACGTAGCCGCTCTGTACAGAAAAGCGAGAGACGACGATTTGAAGTAGCAAAAGAGACACAAGCTTACTAAAGAAGATCAAAGATTAAGAAATTCCATCGTCGCAGGTGCCTGAACTGATCATTTCCGGAAACATGAGAAAAAAATGGATAACCGAGAACCTCTCTCTCCCGCGCGAGGTAGACCTTCCCGAACTTCCCTTCGCCTAGGAGCTTGCCGATCTCAAAATCCGCGAGAGACCATTCGTCCTTCTACAAGTGGCGGCTCCGGTGAGAAGAAACGAAGAGGGCAAAGAATGCGAATGAGGATGTGATGAAGAGAAGAACGTCCCACTAACCTTACCGCCCTCTCCTTGACGAGAGGGATTGAGCGTTGCCATGAGCAAGATCGGGGTTTCTTCGGAAGGCGAGGGGGTTGGAGAGGAAGGAGAGAGAGAGAGAGAGGGCAAGCGTCTCCAACGTCGCGCTTTGCGCCGGAGGCGGGGTTTGACTCCCGACGTCAATTCAAATTTTAGAGGCGTAAAAATGTAAAACAAATAAAAGGTTCGTATTCTGAATTATTATGTTCGGACCGTACGGTTAGGAAACTGAGGGTGTCGACGGGCCCCGCCCGGCCCGAGCTCAGACACCTATTCTAACATTTCGATCCGGCTCGGGCCCAAAACAATTCCCAATTAAACGGGCCAAGGGGTCTTCATCCAAGGGTTTCAGGCTTACAGTCTACATCCTTAAGCATAAAAAATATGGAAAATCAGTGTATTCAAGTTTCCATCAACTCCATAATAAATCAGATGCTTCCTCGACTGAGAGCAAGTATTTCAAGCTAAGGAGCTAAAGATTGCATATTTAAGAATGTTAAATTGTTCCTAACTCAATTCATATGTGTGTTAAAGCCTCCACAAACATTGCATAGGCTCTAGATATTTGATATTTAATTAGTGGAGCTATAGGATTCGGCATATAGACTTGATTAAGTCTATACATTCAATGGTTGGTCATTGGAGTCATAGGATCCATAATAAGGGTTTGTTGAGGCCTGATTATCAGTGGAGGTCTATCAAAGTTATTGATTCACTATATTCTCTTTGCAACCTTTTAGAACATAAGTATTTTGTCATTAGAGAGTGGATTAATATAAATTAACTTAACCACTATAAGTTGTGTTAAGAAATGCAACGAGCCTTAAATAAAAATATCATACACTATTCAACTCATGCTAAGAAAAATAATTTTTTTATAATGAACTATTGCTTTTGACAGTGTCGGTATCAAGGTATGTTAAATAGAATATTGAGAGAATGGGGGGAGAGATGAATTGAGTGGGTTTAAAATATTTATCTGTTTTTAGTTGGGTTTGTTTTAAAATTATAGATTAAGTGGGTTGACTAGATTGGGTGGACACAATGAGTTAACATAGTCAACAAAAAAGCTGAAGTGAACACTTAAAGTTATAATGGTTAGCCTTCTTAGCCAATATCTATTTACAAATATTTTGTACCCTTTTTCCCACTATTCTTGATAAATTTCACACATATACTTCTCCATGCTAGACACTGCAACACTAACTTACTTTTCTCTTTCTTATTACCATCACTCTGAATGCTGACTTTACATATAAAGTAATAATATGTTTCCTATAAAATGATCTTGAAGCAAAGAGGATGAACTGACTTTAGTTTTTTGAGTATTTGAATGCTTGAGTAAGCTTTAGTGAAGTCATGCTAGTAGTGAAAATAGTAGTGGAACGAACATGTGTGTTGTTAATGAGGCCTAACGATCAGCGTTATTTGATGACACACATAGTAACGAACATCTCTCCTCAAACATAGGTTTTTCATAAGTCCAAAAATCTGATAATTGGACTTCAAATATGTGAGATTTGATATATCAAATATTATTTCAATTGACCCTAAGTATACCCACAAAGTAATATATGCAGACAAATTGCCAAAACAACTAGCCTTTAACTAAATCTTTCTACATATATGACAATGCAAGATTTATGTTTTTTCTAATTTGATGTTCTAACATGTTAGGATATGTCTAAGTTTATTAAAGATCTTCTAGTGTGCATCAAATCTTATGAAACCCTACAAGTGCATGGCTCCAACAATTAATTACTGGTTAATTTTGTCAACTCTTGAATTGCATTTTAAATAATTCTCATACCATATTTTCACTCTAATCCATCGATCCATTTCACTGCCCAAGTCAAGGTTTGAGTCGAGGCTTGACTAGTCAACGGGGGAGTGAATCTCCATGATAATGATCTACGTTAAGCTTTGAGACCTTCTTTCTGGGAATTTGGATTGGAAAGTAGATCCGATCACATCATAGAATTCATTATGGTAATTGTCGGATGAAATCCTTTTCTGAGCAAATTTTACCTCAGAGACCCCTGCGGCTGATCTCGCAAAAAAAATAAATCTACGCTTATTTTAATCATTTGATGTTGAAAATACTTGGAAGCAGTGAGCTGAGCTCTGATTGGTCACCCCCTATCAAAGAAAAGTAGCCGAAGACTAGTCCGAGGGGCTCCGATTGGAAGTTCGCTGGAGTGAAGAACATTCGTACTCAGGTGAGCTCCGTCCTGTAGGATGGGGGCTACTTTCCCGCATGGTATAGATAATGGTGGGTCCTCATGGAGGTCAACTGTGTCCACGTGCCGGCCAGTTGGCTGAGGCGGCGAACGAGTTGAGAGCTCTCGCTGGCTGTCCGTTTGCTGACTTCCCCGTCGTTTAGCGCGGGCGGTCGCATCATTTATGAACTGCCCCCTGGAGCCGTCACCGGCGCCGAGGGCAGAACCCTCGTGCCCAGCGCGTAGGTGGTTGACCATGGAGCTTCTCCATTTAATTTATTTACTGTCCTGTCTCCCTCTCTCTCTCTCTCTCCCTCTCCCTCTCTCTCTCTCTCCACCATCCTCAGTGGGCAGTGGGTGGCACCGCATTTTATCTTCTCCGTGCTGTTGTTGGGAAAGCCCTAGAGAGAGAGAGAGAGAGAGATAATAATGACTTTAAAGGATAGATTGAAGGATACGTACTCTCTCTGCTGTCCACTGGTGAACAGATACCTTGAGAACGAGGGATAAATAGATAGATAGAGAGAGAGAGAGAGAGAGAGAGAGAGAGAGAGAGAGAGAGAGAGAGTACCCACCGATAATGGTAACCGGTAGTCGATGTAGTTAAAAGATGTATAGGAACGAGATACAGAGAGAGTAGCAAGCAACTCATAATGGTAACTGGTGGAGGGTAGATTTAAAGGACAGCCTACGTTGTCTCCTCCGCCCTGCATGCGGATACGTACCATTTCCTCTTTTTTGACGATCAGCGTGGTTTGAGGAGAGATGGGGGCAGCGTGGAAGAGAGAGAGAGAGAGAGAGAGAGAGAGAGAGAGAGAGAGAGAGAGAGAGAGAGAGAGAGAGAGAGAGAGAGAGAGAGATCAAAGCGCATACTTGACAGCCGTACTGAGATGGGAGACAGCGAGCCGGGGTCGGCATCATCCAACCCACCACCCTCAGCGTTCTCTGGCTGCACGTGCGAGTTGGCACGTAGGTGCCGTATGCAGCGTGCATGCATGCACGGGATACGAAATAGGAGATTATTCAATTCGTCATCCACCCATGCGAAGATAATTAGCGTAACGCCCCGCCAGAGAGAGAGAGAGAGAGAGAGAGAGAGAGAGAGAGATCGTGAGACCCCAGATTTAAGACTCTCTCTCTCTTTTTCTCTCTAGATATATAGATGTATATCTAACAAACGAAAACCTTTTGCAGCGCTTGCCTTTTCTTGCCTCCCTTCACACCGGGCATCCCCCACCTTTCTTACTCCTCCGTCTGTCCAGCAATGATTTCGTCCTCGCTGTTGTTGCTTCTGAGGCGACGGAGCGAGACCCAGGAAGGAGCTGTAGCCTGAGTTCTTCTTCCTTGATAACCAGCCGATCTTTGGCGTTTTCTTCCTTCCCCAGTACCTCTCCTCAGACACATATCAAAGTACTTTCACAGACTCTCATACCCCCCACCTCCCTCTCTCTCTCGCCGATCTCGCCATCGTCTCCTCCTCTTTCTTCTCCACGGCAGCAGTGAGGAGCTCATGGCGCAGCATCCGCAGAGGCAGCATCACACGGGTGGGGGGCCGTTCGGCGACACGACCTACACGAAGATCTTCGTCGGCGGGCTGGCATGGGAGACGCAGAGAGAGACAATGCGGCGCTACTTCGACCAGTTCGGTGAGATCCAGGAAGCCGTCGTCATCAGGGACAAGACCACCGGCCGCTCCAAGGGCTACGGCTTCGTAAGCTTTTCCTCTTCTTCGTCTGCTGCCCTAATGAGGCCTGTCCCTTGCCAACAGATCTCCTTCTTCGCGCAGGTGACCTTCAAGGACGCAGAGTCGGCTCAGCGAGCTTGCCAAGACCCATCGCCGGTGATCGACGGAAGGAGGGCAAACTGCAACCTCGCCTCTCTTGGGGCCTCGACCCACAGCCGATCTCGCCCACCCACTCCCCAGCACGGTTCCTCTCGACCTTTGAAAAAGATTGCAAATATGGATGCTCTTCGATCTTCATGTTCTCTTGAAAAGTTTTCTCCAAATGCCCTCAGGGTTCAGGCGCTTCAGAGCTCCCTCCACAACCTATCATGCCCCCTCAACGCCCACGGCAGCGACCTTCTACCATCAACCCACGCATTACCCTCTGCCTTTCTCAGTTTGCGGGTAGAAACACGAGATCCCATGTTTCCTCCTCTTCTCCTTCTCTGAGTTCGTCTCACGGGATATGTTCTTACCAGGTACTCAGGTGGATTCTCTCAGGAGAACGTGTACCCCATGGTCTGCTAGTTTTCTGTTCTTTACTCATCTAGTATCGATTCGGAAGGAGCAATGCTGACGAAGGAAAAACCTTCCCGGCGATGGTTGCAGAGCTACTATGGAGTCTGCGGAGGTGGGCACAACCAGTTCTCCCCCTATTACGGCGCCGGAGCGGCGGAGCTGGGTGTCTTCCACAATTTCTACCCCTACTACCCACAGATGCTGCAATACCCCTACTTGCCCCCGAGTTTTGGTGGCGGAATCCTCTCCACGCCGGCGACCGTGGCTTCCACTGCAGGTCAGAACTCTGCCGCCTCTTCCCCATTCCTGTCACTCCATCGCCGTCGCCGGTCTTTAATCTATCCGTTCACTGAAGTCGGTGGCAGCTGCTTGTCTGGTGCAGCAGGCGTGACCCCAGCCATCGGAACTGCTCCTTCCCAGTTCCCTGGAATAAACGCAGATTAGAAACCTTTATCATAAGATAAAAATTACCAAGAAAGGAAAGAACGGAGGAATGGAATTCCCTTCTGTTCTTCCTTCGGGGTGGGCTGATTCTTCATCGTCGACGTCGTCATCGCCCTCATCAGTGATCATCATGCTGTCTCCATCGCCGTCGTTGTCGTAGGTGATTTCACTTTTTCTTTGTTTTCTTAGAATTTTATCTCGGGCATTATTTAGATTTATTCATGTATTTAAAATCCTCCCCCCCGATCGCCGGAGGGAACAGATTTATCGTCGCCCTCTGGCATTCAGAGACGTGGGTCCGTTTTTGGGGAAACGCCCGTCTCAGCTCTTCGTCTTCTCCTTCTTCTTCCTCTTCCAGCGGAAGGGTTCGTCTGGACGTTTTTATGTCGCAGAACCCACCGGCAAGGTCGTATGGGCGGCGGACGCAGGGATTTCTCCGCCGCTCGACCATGTACTAGCTCATTTTTCTCCTTCTCTCTTCAATCCGTTGGTCATTCTTCGTTGTCAATTAACTAAGACGATTTTTTGTGGACATTGCCTCCGTGGTTATGATAAACTTATCCTGCCCATCATCTTCCCTCTCTCTCTCTCTCTCTCTCTCTCTCTCCGGACGCCGTGTGGAATGCAGAGGGGAGATCTGCCATGGAAGCCTTACAGTTACTGAGAGGAAGGGAATCCGAAGCCCAGGGTCGCTTTAAGAGCATGTTTCTCTGCAATGATCAATAGTCCCATCCCCCCACCTCTCTCTCTCTCTCTCTCTCCCTCTCTCTCTCCGGTCGCAACAGTGGATTTCTTTTTCATGGCCCTGCGCAAAGGAGAAGATGGCATGTGAAGAAGCAACGTGGGTAGGCAGTGCGTTGACTGACATAAACTGGTCAAAGAAGAGAGAGAAAGAGAGAGACAGAGAGAGAGACAGAGGGAGCATGAGCTTTTTGAAAAGCGAGCCTCGCGTACTGGCAGATAGGAATCAGCTGCCGGTCTAAGAAAAACGTAGAGGAGCCGGCGGTGTTCTCGGTGCGCAGGAGTATTGACCGAATAACGTCGACGTTTGACCGCTGTGGTCCCCCCCCCTCCCCTCACCATGTAGGTTAATGGATCAAATATCAGTCCCTTTCGCTGGCCTGGCCCCAAGTTCTTCGTAGAATGGAGGTCCAAATGGCTCAAAAACCTTAGTGTGATCGAATCATTGCCTTAATGGCCCGCTCATAGTTGACCGCCATGAACGGAGTCTATTCCGTCTTCCCGTCTCTTCGGCGAGCCCTCTCTGATTCGTTCTCAGCTCAAACGAAAGGGAAGTCAGAAGGAAAGCAGTGGGTCTCGACGGAGAAGGCGATGAAGACGAGGTGGCCCTTGTTGTGTTGACTATCAGCTTTCCCTTCTGCGCTCCACACCCTCATAGCCGTGGTAGCGGCGGCAGTGGAGGAGTGCTTCAAGCGTGGCAGTGGGTCCTTCCAATAGCAGGCGCTTCGTTGGGGATGTCGGCTATTACCGGGAGTTGTCCTCCCGATGGGGAGTCCAGGTTGTGCGGCGGCGGCGGGATGCTTCCGTTGTCGGCTACTACTGCCTCCTCCACGTAGTCAGTCGAGATGAGATCCAGTCGACAACGTGTTGCCGCTGAAGAGAGAGAGCAAGAGAGAGAGAGAGAGAGAGAGAGAGGATGGGAGGGGGTTAGGGGAAAGGAAGCTTCATGGTCTCTCCAAAGGAAGCTTCTCTGTCGGAATAGATGTATTGGGAGGCGCCTCTCCCTTTCCTGTCTTTTACGATGGTCTTCCCGGCCTTACTCTTCGTTCTTCTGCAGTCGATGGCGTTGGAAGGTCTCCTCCCTCTCTTTTCCTAGAATGATTGGGAATAGTTCATACATTGTTGGATCGTCAAATATAATTCTCTATCTCTTTCTCTCTCTTCTCCTGGAGATGGGTGACAGAGAGAACAAAGGCAACGGATGAGGGTCTCGATAACGAGGTTCTTGCCTTCTTCGTTCCGTTCTCCACGGAGTATTTATTGATCTGTATATGCGGACATGAATAGACAATTATTTAGTCAACGCTTGCGGATTGTCTACGGGACGTTGACGGTGAATCTGAATCCGGAGCTCTCGTAAAAGCCCAGAGATTCATGTCCGCCGGGTTGTATTCCTGAGAGTCTCCGCCGCAGCCGCCGTAGAGCAGACCGTTGATGGTAGGGCAGAAACTGAAGGCAGCCTGCTCGGGGCAGCTCGATTGCCCGTTGAGGTGGGAAGCGACGAGCCTGTCCAGCGCCGCCCAGTCGTTGACTTCTGGCCCCTCGTTGTACCCCTGGTCAACGCTTAGCAGCACGTGGATACTATCTTGGAGGTAGCTCGACCGGCCGACGTGAGGCGAGCAATCGAACGGAAGCGATATCGCGCTCGGATTCTCGAGCGGGGGAAGCTTTGCTTGACTTTCCACGCTGGCTCCACGAGACGCGGTGACGGCGTAGCCACCGTCAGTGAGGATGGGGTTGACTATCGGGAACTCGTTCTCGTGCTTACAGGATCTAGAGAGGAACTGGATGATCTGATCCAGTGTTCCTTCGCTGCAGGAGCGGAAAATCTCCTTCGTCTTGGCGGCGCCTGCTACAGATGAAGTGTTTTTCGAGCTACTACTCTCCGGAATCCTATAATGGCTCTTCTTCTTGAACACCCGACAAACCACCCAGCCCTCCTCCGGCGTGTCCGTCTCTACCAGCTGGCTACAAGACTAAGCGATAATGGACAGGATAAATAATCAAACGAATGAGCTCCGAGCCACGAAAAGAAAGACTGAGGAAGTCAACTCACAGAAGAATGGGAGCCGTCGTCTCGGCTCTCCTCGAGCCTGTATTCGTGCATGATCCAGTCTGACTTTTGGCCATTGGGGGCCCTTCCGCAGTAAAAAACAAGTGTCTTCCTCATTCCGATGCGTTTGACCCCGCCATAGATGGCCTTGTCCCGACCAGTAGCCTTCCAGAACCCCGCCGCCGTCGCCCTGTTCGTCCTCGTCCCCGTTGGGTACTTCTTGTCCTTGTGGCTGAAGAAGTACCAGTCGTTCTGCGGCGCCGACCCGATCCTGCACTTCTCTGAGAGATCAAAACCATTCAGCCGGAGATTTCCTTCCATAACTGGAAACATTAACGGCGGTGGAATCGGAGATCCTCGCCTTGAATGTCCCACGGTTCGAGCCTGTTGAGGTCAACGTCTTTCATGATGTCCAAGTCGACCTTCTTGCCGGCGACCTTCTTTCTCAGGTAGTAGTCGAGGAGCTCCTCCTCCGTCGGATGGAAGCGGAACCCCGGCGGTACGCGAGACTCGCCGTTGACTGTGATGCTCATCTCCTCCATCCCCGCACCAGAAGGGTAGAGAGATTGAAAGAGAGAGAAAAAGAGAGAGAGAGAGAGAGGACGAAGTGAGAAGGAAAGCCGCGGCGGCGAGGGGGTTTTATATGGAACCGGACGGAGAAAAACTGAGTTGCTTCGTTTCTGTCCATGCTTTGGCATGCTTCTTCTGAGTTGGCCTGGTTAGTTTTGCTGCGATGTGAATCGCCACCAACTCTGTGCCGGTGAGGATGATGAAGAAGAAGGCAGGGAGAGAGAGAGAGCATGATGGTCCCACGTGAGATAATCAGTGGCTAGAGATGGGGAGATTTTGGTGCACGTGTGCATATGAGAGAGAAGAGAGAGAGAGAGAGAGAGAGAGAGAGAGATGGAAGGAGGGCTTCGGGAGGAAGGGTTCCATCAGGAAGAACGACGGGCGACCTTAAAGACATGGGGACGTGGGCGGCGGAGCTGAAAGGGCCATCTTTTGCCGGGAGAGTCGCTAGTTTTCCCTCGCGGAAGCAACCACCGCTGCAACGACGCCAACAGCAGCCACCGGGGGGATTTTTTTTGTGTTCGGAGACACCAAGTTCCTACCCACCACTCCCTCCCCTTCAGAAAACCTCTTTGACGCGATGGCGTCACGCCACTAACACTCGAAGTGTTTTCTTAAAATAAAACGAATTATTATATATTTTTGAATTTCCATAACACCACAAAGAAATTATTATATTTTTATTTTTATTATACAACCATTTAATTATATCTAATAAACGGTTGTGAATATATATATAATATGAATTTAAATAAGTTTATTATACTTTTTGGGGTTTTTTTAACCTTTTAGACTCTCTAATAACACCACAATAATATTTCTCGATATTTATTTATGGATAATATACATGGAATATTTTTTAAAAAAATCACTGGCATTTAACTATTTGCTATGCTTCAACTTGCAAATGTGATGTGGGATTATTATTATTATTATACAATTATTTTAGTTTATCTGCTGGCGAAATATGTCTAGGCTGTCCAACTAGAGCCATCCAAGGCGCTTAGTGCCAAATTAATATTAGAGGAATAACTTTAATGGGCGAAGCTCGCGTCAAATATAGGTGCAGCCCAACAAGATTTTTTGTATTGGGCCCGATAACTAATATATGAGCTCGATTAGGTATTGACAATGGGCTTACCCATTATAATATCATATAATATAAACCGATTAACGGATTTTTATTTCAGAATTAATAAAGGGGTTAAGTTTTGGAGTTCGAATCTGTGAGATGTTATGGTTAGTCCCTCGTTTCTACACGTGCGAAACCACGCGTGTGGCGTCTGGGTCTCACAAGTTTTATCCACTTATAATAAATAAAATAGAATTGGGCCAGATCTAAGCGTGCCGGCCCATGTTCTGTTGGGCCCAGCCCGTTGAGCCTGCGCTGATCGCGTTCGCTGCCGTTTGATCGACGGAAGATTATCTCAGAAGAACACGTATGAGAGTTTTCAGCCGTCCGATCTCATCTCGATGGCATATCCCGTTCCCTCGTGTTGACTGTCTTGGTGACGGCTCTTGAGGTTTGCAGAGAGATCCTTCTCCACTCCCTGCCCTAGGGTGGTAGCACTATTTCCTCCACCTCCACCACCACCATCACCGGAGCCCGGACACCTGCAAACGGGAAGGTAGGTCCGCCGGTAACGAAATCGCCTCTTCCTCCACCTTGCCTCTCCTCCCTCATCGCCAGCACCACCATGGCCCTTGCCTCTTTGCCCACTTATTCGAAAGTAGACGAGCTTTCGTCGGAGGGATGTTGAAGGGTCTGTGGAACTGAGGAAAGGGGCCATGAGGCGGCGGGGAAAATCGTTCCTGCCCGCCTTTTTGACGGGTTACCTTCATCTGAGATGGATCGTTTGTAGATCGGATTTCTATAAACGGATAAATCTGGAAAAAAATGTGTCTCGTGCCAGATTATTATGGTTCCTCGGCGGACTCCACTTCCGGATTGGGTAATGTGGATTATAACAGCAGTACTGTGGCGAGGTTGTCAGTAAGAAATGTTTTAGGGTTTGCATAGCTTCTCTTTCTACAGTTTTTGTCATGCTTTCGGATGTGTTTTCTTGAAAAAGGTTACAAATTTCGTTATACACTCTTGGTGGCCAGTTTATCCTCTGTAAACATTAGGAAAACCAGTGAGATGCAGTGCCCTCACGATTTTTTGTCTGATCGCCTCACGGGATAAATTTAGAGTTGCGAATTTTGGTGCTTTTCTCGATCTCATTCCCAAGACTTTTGTCTTTTGAGCTAACATAAGTGATTCAAGCCAATTCCGGTCAGCGATTCCTCATGTGTAGTCTGGATTGTCCATGTTTGCCATTTCATAATACGCACATCTCTGATTGCTCTTATTTCCCTGTTTCACAACTCCTGTTCATGCATGCAGGCGATTATATGGTGGTCTGTAGCTGATGATAAGAGTCAGGATCTGACTATGGCTGATCACGGGTTAGGTGAAGTGGAAGAGCAGGTTGATCTCGATGGTGACAATGACATAGAGGAAATGATGGACGATGAAGCAGAAGATCCTGTGGAGGACGATGATTTCAGGAAAGAAGGAGATGAATATGCGGAGCTGCCACATGGTTCTGAGGGGGAAGAAAATGGTTCAGAGGGAGAAGACCATGGCTTTGCCGCTGATGTCCGTGGCTCCGAAGGTGAGAGCCAGGACAATGTGTCGCCATCGGAGGTAGATAATGACGTATCAAGCGCTTCAAAGAACGAAGGGGAGACTACGCGATCAAAAGGCGAGGATGAGAGGCTGAAGTATGCCGAATTGCTCGCTCTTCCTCCTCATGGATCTGAAGTCTTTATTGGTGGGATTCCCCGCAACGCAACAGAAGAAGATTTGAGGGGACTTTGTGAACCGTTTGGTGAAATTTTTGAGGTTTGAATGACTAGTACTTTTTTTGGTTCTTCATAATGGTTTCTTTATTTGGGTGGTTGTGAGATTTGAAACTCCAACAGGTGAGGTTGATGAAGGACAAGGACAAAAAGGAAAACAAGGGCTATGCTTTCATAACGTTTACGTCGAAGGATGCTGCTCAGAAAGCTGTTGATGAGATTCATGATAAAGAGTATCAGGTTCCGCGGCATAGCCTGCTTCATCTTTAGTTCCTCATGCAATAGTTTCATGCAGTCATTTGAAGTAAATGTTAATTGGTTCTGCGGCAATTGGTTTTTTTTCCACCAGGGTAAAACTTTAAGGTGTTCTCAGTCTCAATCTAAGCATCGGCTATTCATTGGGAACATTCCAAAGAGTATGAATGAAGACGATATGAAGAGAATACTTGAAGAAAATGGTCCTGGAGTTGAAAATATTGAATTTCTAAAGGTGGATTTGCTGTGAGAAAGTCAATTAGCTTGATGTCTCCGGGTTCTGCTTGCCCATCTCACTATTACTGCCTGCTGATTGCTGCAGGATCCTGTCAATCCGAGCCGAAACCGTGGATTTGTCTTTGTGGAGTACTATAATCATGGCTGTGCTGACTATTCACGACAGAAAATGTCAGTTGCAAGCTTCAAGCTGGAAGGTACAAAGCCTACTGTCAGCTGGGCCGACCCCAAGAACTCTACCGATTCTTCTGCCTCTTCTCAGGTGAAGTAAATCAACTAAATGTTTGAAATCCATGTAGTCGTAATTTTCAACTGAAAACATCCATCCCTTTTTTATGAAAACCAAAAATTCTCAACCAATTTTCGCCAGTCGTTTATGTAAGTTGTGTCATACTAACAGACTACAGTATAGGATGAAGTATCTATTTGGAATCATTTATATGTTGAACTGGATTTCGGGGTCTATACAATCTGAGATGACATAATTTCACTTTACGCTCCCCGTGAATGAGATCTTTTTTTATTTAGTTCTCTTTCGGATGACTGCGAATGTTATTTACTGCCAAAGAAATGTCTTACTTAAAGATCTTGATGTACTGCTGCTGTGACTCTCTTCCCTCTACAAATTTTCTTGATTTTTGCGTTATTTCTAGGGAAATGTATTAGATGGTACGGAATACTTTGGTCCAAACTCAATCAGAGTCTAGGGCGTGGAAATTCAACAAAATAGTATACACAGTTGATTTATCCAATAGAATTTTTTTCTTGATAGTATTTGAGATTCTTTTTAATTGAATAAAATGAAGTAGAAAGTTTCTCCTCGCACTCTTTACCTTTATTTGTACATTGTAAACTCAATGTTTGGTCTCGTCTCAAAACTCAGGAACAGCGAAAATACAGACTCTCTATTATGGCGCTGAAGTTAGGAGCTGCTTTAAACTCACTTATGAAATGCACTTGCTTCACACGTGATAAGTTAGTATTTTTACAGTAGTGCAGAGAGAGTTGGAAGAAATGTATGTTTTTAATGATTTACCAAAAATACGATGGTACTTAACATTCACTTTACATTTGCCAATGGAGCAAAAGAATTACAATCATAATGCCTTGATAATGAAAAGACTGAGGGTTGAAATCTTCATTTTACGGTAAGTGGTCCACTGGATGTTTACTAACTTCAGTATTTTTTTGCTGAATAATGTTTTTATGAAATGGGTTAGTCACGAGCCATATCATCTCGTGGTTATCAGGCTTTAGTCTCTCCTGTGGAGTGCACCTCTTGAATTCTCGTGACTTGTTTTAGTCTGTATCCTATTTGATTGGGCTATGAAAACCTTGAGATTTGTTTATCGGCTATTTTTACATTTGGTAGGTCGTCTCTTCTCCATAATTATTTCACTGTCTCTAAGGCCATCCGGGATATCCTGTTGGCCTATTAGTTGTTCTTTGTTGAATTTTCTGTCCCAGGTTCTTGCCCTTGGGTTCATGATAATGATGGTGAACTGGGGCCCTCTCCATTTCCCCATTCACAATTAGCTTGTTGATTTTATTTACTTTTTTCTCCATATTTTATAGGGATATTTTTATCTACTTTTCCCCCGTATTCAGTTATTCCTAGTTCAGTCCCTTCTCTTTCGCTCATTTCTCTACACTTGCCGTTCTTTGTCAGCCACATTAAACTTCAGCAAGTATAGCGCATTGTAGACGTGGAATCGTGGGCATGAAGTCTTGAAAATTGACCTGCCAGCGATTATATGACTGACCAATTTCAAGTGCATTGAAAGACCTCTTATATCTTTAGTGGTATTTAGCTAGTCATCAGTGCTCCTAGTCTTTCTGCTCTTGATGTATGCCCATCTTCTTTGGAATTCAGTCATAGGACCAAGTGCCCGTGCCATCTCTCTCTCTCTCTATACACGTACTTGGAAAAAAGGAGTAGAATATTTCTGATAGGATCATTCGACCCATTGGAAGAGGAAGAGAGCAATCTTCTTCATCCGGGATAATCGAAAGTTGCCAACGTGGAGCCTTTCTCTCATTAAATGAAAGAAGTACTTGTTAATGGGGTTTCTTTAAATGAATGAGAGGAAAAAGTCACCAAACTGAAACTGGAATCACAGTTCAAAGCCTCTGATTTCGTTCCGGAACCACATGCACACGTTCTTTGACTCAAAGCCTGCTGTTGTCTAGTGCAACCTGTGTTCTCTTGGAGGGTTCTGTTGGACCTTCGTTCCCTTTGGACTGAAGGGGCTAACTTGGGCTTAATTCAGCCAAGCCTTCAGCCTGCAATAGAAAAATATGTCATGAACTTGGCTTTACTCCTTCCCCTATACCATTGGATTGTTTTTTTTTTGTGCCGGTCTGAGTTGATGGGAAAATTCCATCACATTTCGCCGTTGCAAATTTTGGTGGATGGAACTTCGATTTTACCTTTCCATTGCCTCTGATGTGATTGATATTCCATTTTTTCAACTTTTTATTAATATCCCTATTCATCTCCTTTCACTATTTTATTCAGGACCATGCATTGAAGATTACATTAGATATTTATTTTTTAATTTCCCAGATGAAGAACAAGCAGATGTATTCCTCATAATTTTTATACCTATTAAATTGCAGAGTTCCAGATTGGTATCCCTCTTTTTTGTGCAAATCTTATGATTATATATATATTCCTGTGCAATTTAGATCCCTGTTTATGTGCATGATCTTGTTGGAACATGTGTATGCATTGCAATCTATGTTGATAATTCTTTGTGATCTCCAGGTAAAGGCTGTATATGTGAAAAATTTGCCTGAGAGCATCACTTCAGAAAAGTTAAAGGAAATTTTTGAGCGCCATGGAGAGATCACAAAAGTTGTTCTTCCACCTCCGAAGGCTGGACAGACCAAGAAAGACTTCGGATTCGTCCATTTTGCCGAAAGATCAAGTGCACTAAAGGCAGTCAAGGGAACAGAAAAATACGAAATCGACGGTAATTTTGGGCTCTTCACTAGTTTTATGATTGTTTAATTGAGGTCTTAGTCTAATTTCTTCAGTAGTTGGTGAAATGGAATTTCCTTTTCTAGTATCTCTTTCTTTTCTGATATCAGAATATTACTTAGTAACTTATTTACCGTGGAATTATATCCTAGGTCATGTTTTAGAGGCGACTCTTGCAAAGCCCCAGAGTGACAGAAAGGTCGACCATGTCATGAATTCCAGCAAACCCGCCCTTCTTCCCAGTTATTCTCCTTATCCTGCCTACGGGTACGGTGGAGATCCATACGGAGGCTACTCTGCCGGCTACGGCGCCCCAGGAGGGTTTGGACAGGTGGTTCCTCTGGTTCTATGCCTACTCACCTGTTGTGGCCTTGTGATGTCTTGATATTTCCTCATACAAAACCTTGCTCCGGTGCAATGTCTCTTTGCAGCCCATGATTTATGGCAGGGGCCCAATGCCTCCTGGGATGAGAATGGTGCCAATGATGCTGCCTGATGGTCGAGTTGGCTACGTTCTGTGAGTTCTTCCATTTCCTCAAGGCCGGACGTGTCCTCCATCCTTCTTTATTGGTGATTTCTTTCTTACCCCACTTCATCTTCTTCTTCTTCCCGCAGACAGCAGCCGGGTGTGCAGTCTTCACAGCTGCCACTGCCTCGGAGAGGCGATCGCAGTGGCGGTCCTAGTGACAGTGGAAGTAGAGGCCAAGACGGAGGCCGCGGCCGGCGGTATCGCCCTTACTAGATGGACTCACTGGTTAGCAAGATTGCCCTCTCTCTCTCTTTCTCTTTCTCTCTCTCTCTCTCTTAACCCCAAGAAACCGGTTTGGGGAGTGATACTCTGATACGATTGATGACTTTCCATACCCACCTGCATTGAGCAAGACGAAACGTTGTTCTGACGATTTCCTCTTCTTCCCACGCTACTCAGATTGTATTCCATCGCCATATATAAATGATACACATCTCTGAGCGGCAGGTGTTCTACCGAGTTCTTCGATCGTCATGGTGCATATATAGTTAGATTGTGACCCATTTCTGTCACGGATTTACTCAGGCCTTGATGTTGCACTAGAAAGAGCTCCCCTTCTACGGCTTCCCGGCGGCGGCGAAGTAAGCGAGGGCGCCCACAAGGGGGGCGTTGATGTAGGTGGCGGGCTCCGTCTGCTGGTAGTTGTTGCGGTAGTCGGCGAAGCCGTCTCTGTTATCCGGGCCGCCGACGACGGCGCCGACGAGGAGGTTTGGGTTGGGGGAGCTCGAATAGAGATACCGAAACCCTTCGTTGCAGGGAACGGGAGAGGGATGAGCTCTCACCGACGGCAGTGAGGAGCCCCGGTGGTGCACCTGCTGTGGGTACCTCTCCCCGAAGCCCACCATGTAGGACATGTTTGCCGGGTTCTTCCCCAGGATGTAGTCCACCTAGAGAGAGAGAGAGAGAGAGAGAGGGAGAGAGAGGTGGAAGGAATGGATGAGGTGGGTTGGGGGGAGGTGGTCCGAGATTGATTGGAGAAGGAAGGGGAATGTAGAGAGAGACCTGTTTCTTTGCCAGGGAAACGAGGTCACCGGCGGTGATGGTGGTAGCGCCGCCGCCGCACAGGGCGGACCCGCCGTTGGAGTCGAGGTACTTGGCGTAAGTGAGGAGGATGAATGCGGTGGAGGTCACGTATTGCAGGTTGCTCTCGCTGCCCCTGTATAGCAGCCCCCCTGCGTCTCGTGATCCAAACATTGAGAGAGAGAGAGAGAGAGAGAGAGAGAGAGAGAGAGAGAGAGAGAGATAGATGGTGATAAAGCAAAAAACTTGATCTTTTCGCGCCATTTGTGAGATTTATCTCGGCACGGTTTTCCGAAGAAACATAAATCGGAGGCTCACCAGGCGTGTACTGGGCTTGGAAACCAGGTGTCCCGGGGATCAGAGAGCAGATGTAGTTGTCTGCATGGATCTTATACACCTGGAGCGCCTCCACCCTGTTCTGAAGGAAACCCTGCAACGGAGAATGTAGGACCAAGCTTTCAGATTTCAGATTCCGCCACCTTCCCCTATCAGTCGAAGAAGTTGAGGCGGCGACGCCACGGTATAGAGGAGGAAGAAGATACCCTGGAGAGGAGAACCTTGGTTCCCACTCGCTTGTCGTCCCAGCTGAATGAGAAGTCGTCTTCCTCCGCTCCCAGCGTGTGGCCATTGGAGTTTATGTACGACATGTAGGACGTGTTCTCTGAGGCCATTTGAAGCCAGGAAGCTCCCCACAGGAGCTCGTCCTGTCGCCATTGCTGGATCAGCAGGTAGAGAGAGAAGACCTGGGGAGACTATACACAGAGGGACGGAGCTATTCTTACGTGGTACCCGGAGTAGGAGCAGTAGAACGGGCAGACGACTGAGCTGAGAGAGTCGCTGTAAGACCCTCGGTGGCGGTCGGCGAAGTCAAAGACCTGCGCCGGAGGATCGTCTTCCTCGGATTAGGGTTTAAAAGAGATAATATGGGGGTGTCTGATTCTCACCATCATGGCCGTCTGAATGAGTTTCTTCGAGTACGCAGGGTCGACAGCTCTGAAGACGATGGAGGCGGCCGCGAGCGCCGCCGCCGTCTCCGCCGCCACATCAGATCCCGGGCTCTGGCTCGTCACCTTGTACACGCTTCGAGGGGTGTCCATGTCCTCGGGCCTCTCCCAGCACCGGTGATCCACGTTAGGATCTGCAACCTGCACCAAACGAAGATAGAACACTAAAGATCGGAGGCCCTCTCCAAAATTATTCTCGAAGAACAATGACATGATCGAGAAACCAGTTTCACAGCACTAAGTTTGATTTGATTTGGATTTTTCTTCCATCACCTGCACGAATAACGTGTCAGGAGCGGCGGTGGCGGCCTTGATCAGGTAATCTGTGCTCCAGCGGACGGCGGCTATGGCGTCCTCAAGCTGGGCCTGCATGAGATCCCCGAATTCGAGGATGCTCCATGAGAGCATCGTCGTCGTGAAGGCCATCGGTAGGCCGAACTTGACGTTGTCTCCTGCGTCGTAGTACCCACCGACCAGATCCACCTGAGAAGAAAAAACTCCCCGTGGTGCTGCGGTTAGGAATGGAGATCGCGCAGCTACAAGGACGAGGGAAAGAAAAAAGATTACATGGTTTGAAGCTCCATCGGACATGCCGGAGTCGCCCCTCCAGGAGAGCCGCTGCCCGGGGGGGAGTTTCCCCGACCGCTGGCCCTCGAAGAAGAGGATCGACTTCTCCAGCGCGTCGGCGTAGTTGAACCCCACGGCGGCGCTGGCATGGCGTCGCGCGCAGGCCATGGAGAGACATGCAAACAGGAAGAACAATGCCACTCTGGTACCCATCTCTTCTCCTCCCTCTTCCGGCGAGTTGGGGATGTGGGCGTGTGTTATATAGACAGGTCGAGCAGATGTTGGTCCTGCGAAGGAGGATTCTCTGGTTATGGTGCTCACGGGTCGCCTCTGCAAATCCTGAATCCATGGAGGAGGAGAAGAAGAAGACAAGGGAGGCCGGCGGGAAGAAATCCAGAGAGGAGGGAGGGGAGGGCGTTCGATTTTTGGTTCCTGGGAGTGGCGGCGCCGCCGTGCATGGCGCGTGTCGTCGGAGAGCGGCGGGAAAGCAGAATATTTGAAACTCTGCGACTGGGGAGATGCTTGTGATCGATCTCTCCGTCTCGGCGGTGGAGCCTGGCATTCTTCCTGCCGGGTGCTCGTCGGGTAGCCGGAAGTCACGGACGGCCACCGCCGCGGGGATCACATGCCGACCGTCGGGACCAAATCTGCGGCGGATTCGATGTGTTTCAATCGGAATTGCTTCCGATATTGTAAATCCCCGGAAACAGAAGGCGTTTTCTTTTGCGAAAATCTCTCTCTCTCTCTCTCTCTCTCTCTCGTTCTCGTGACTCATGCTGCATCTGTAGGATTTTGCTAGTCTCAAAAGGGGAATATCTGGTCGTGTCGATTACATTATGGGACCATTATTAGTAATTCATGAGGAATACATTTCACAAGAACTGGGTAGATGAACGCAAAAGAAGCAACTTTACTGTACGATAGAGGGGGGGTGGATGACGGCGGTAGAGAAAGAGACGACCCCCACGGAATCTGTACCATCTACCTCAGCTGGTAACTGTATTATCGTCATCTTCTTCCCCCCATCTCGTCACCCGCAGCATCGATCGGATTCACAAAACCACCCTTCAGAGCTTATAATCTTGCAACAAAGGACCTCGTACTATGAACGCTGGATTGCAGTAACATCTGCGGGTATTATTTCAGATTCTGTGTTCCCCTATTCGCGCTGCTGCTGTGCCTGGAGCTCCTGGACGAGGCTATCGAGCTCGTCCAGGCGAGCGGCCCAGTCGCTCTTGATCTCCAGCGGCCGAACGTTGCTGTAGTCGCGGGCTTCTCCCTGCCCGTCTCCTCCGCCGCCGCCGCTCCCTCTGGTGGCGACGCTCCTCTGCACTTTCGCCCCCCTTCCACCACCGGCCGCCGCCCCCTTTCCGCCGGCGGCGGCCCTGCGCTGAAGAGCCTGGAGGACGTCCGCCCCCCTCAGCGACGACCCTCCGGCAGAAACCGCCGGCGTTGGCGGTGGCGGTGGCGCTTCGGAATCGAGATTAGTGAGGAACTCGAGCACTCCGCCGCCCGCTTCTGGCGTTCCCTCTGGGTATTCGCCGGCGTCATCTTCCTCCGGCGACGGGCGGCGCCACCGCCGCAGTCTCTTCGCGGAGGCCACCACCGCCGCCGCAGAGGACGCGCGGTGGGGGCGGGCGGAGCTCTGCGGCTGTAGAGGCGCCACGTAGGCAGAGACGGCGCCTCCTCCAAGGATCATCGCGACCCAGTCGGAGGTTAACGAGAAGCCGTACCCCCCCCGCTCCCTTTCTTCTTCTCATCCTTTCTCTCATTGGTCTACAACCCGGTCGTCTATGGGCCTGGTATAACGGTAGCCTTTAAAGCCCATAAATTGGCCCATTAGAAAGCACTTGTCCACCTCGCCCTCTAACTTTCCAGGAAGTGACAGTTCGTACGCAAGAGGGTTCATCTCTTCTACGAGAGCCTTCAATTCGAAAGGCACCGCCACCGATCTTCATGTTTCCCGCCATGGATGAGACAGACACAGAGATAGGTAGATAGAGAGAGAGAGAGAGAGAGAGAGAGAGAGAGAGAGAGAGAGAGAGAGAGAGAGAGAGAGAGTCAAGCAAGTGGGTGGGATGGAGTTATGATAAGCCGAGAGATACGTTTTACCAAATGGGTCGGAGCAGAGGTACGCAGAGATCCCGCGATGCCTGGCTGTACAATAGGCGTTGACTGTCGACCACCGTCCATCCTGTTCCATGTGCCCATTTATGTCTAATCATGACGGCAATGAGTGGCGAGAATCAGGAGCGCTTCTCCAAGATTCAATGGTTATACTCTCTCTCTCTCTCCCCCCCTCTCTCTAGATAAATAGAAGTATCTGGATAAATATGAGGGGGTGAGTTCTTGTTTCAAAAAAATAGAATCTTGAGGCCAGAAACTGCCGCAGGTACAATTGGGTATGGTAACTGCAGGTTTCGGGCTATGGATTTTGGCCCTTTCGGACAAGATAACCTAACCGTATACAGATTAAACGCCTACCCTCTTCTTCAACTGTTTTAACTATCTTACAGTTGTGTAGGAGGAAGCGGGGGGAGAGAGAGAGAGAGAGAGAGAGAGAGAGAGAGAGAGAGCGTGGTAAATCCTCGTGTCAGCCTTCCTTGGTTTGGGGAACGAAAGAGCACGAAGGTATCAAATTAATGCGACTTCATGAGTTTCTTGACCGAGAGGAGGCTATCAGAGGGCGGCGGCTTTGACGGGGTATCGGTCAAGGCAGTGCACCCAGGGATTGCAGGTGCCGTCGATCTCCTCCTGCGACAGCGTGCGGAGCGCGCGCCACACGGCGCTGTTGCACTTGAAACCAGAGCCGAAGGCGATCTGCCACACGCGGTCGCTGCGGGAGACGCGGCCCATAGCCTCCGTGTAGGCGAGCTCGTACCAGAGCGAGCTGCTGGAGGTGTTGCCGAAGCGGTGGAGCGTCATCCGTGAGGGCTCCATGTGCCACTCCTTGAGGGTGAGGTTCTTCTGCAACTCGTCCAGCACCGCGCGGCCGCCGGCGTGGATGCAGAAGTGCTCGAAGGCCTTCTTGAAGTCGGGAACGTAGGGCTTCACGGTCTTTATCTTGAAGACCTTCCGGGCCACGAGAGTCATAAGGAACTTGCCCTGCTCCGCCAGGGGGAGAACCAGGGGGCCAAGGGTTGTGATGTTGGTGGTGAGGGCCTCTCCGGCCACCGCCATGAGCTCCCTGGCCAGCGAGACCCCGAGTTGGCCGGAGCTGTCTTCCCGCTGGTATACGCAGTTGTAGCTCTTGTCGTCCATGCCCTTGTGGGTGCGGACGGTGTGTAGGAGGCGGTACTTGGAGCGGCTCTTGTCGGAACGGCGGTTGGAGAGGAGGCTGGCGGCGCCGCCCATGCGGAAGATGCAGTTGGGGAGGAGCATGGACCGGTCGTTGCCGAAGTACCAGTTGAGCGTGATGTTCTCCATGCTCACCACCAGCGCTAGCGAGTTGGGGTTCGCCTGCAGGAGGTTCCGGGCCAGGTCGATGGAGATGAGACCTGCGCTGCATCCCATGCCGCCGAGATTGAAGCTCTTGATATCCTCCCTCATCTTGTAGTGGTTGACGATCACGGAGGCCAGAGACGGGGTGGGATTGAAGAGGCTGCAGTTGACCACAAGAATTCCGATGTCTCTCGGGTCAACCTTGGTTTTCTTGAGGAGGGCGTCGATGGAGCCGAACATGACGTTCTCAGCCTCGATCCGCGCTTCCTCCATGGACAGATTGGGAGGCCGTGAGATGATTCCCCGGGGGAGATAAGTCTCTTCGCCGAGCCCCGATCGCCGAGCGATCTTCTCCTGAAACTGGATGGTCTCTTCGCTGAACCCTCCGGAGCTCTCTGTCATGTCGAGGAACATGTCCTTGGTGATCTTCAGCTCGTCGTCGGGCTTGTAGCAGGCGAAGTCGACCAGGTAAACTGGTCGAGGGCGCTTGAAGTAGTAGACCGTGAGGAGGAGGATGAACACGGCTATGCCGGCCAAGCGCAGGCCCAGACTGATCTCAGGGAGGAGGGGGGTTGACCCGAAGTGGAGGAGTGGGGCCGACCATCTCGTCGCCGCCGCCGCCGCCACCAAGAGGAGGGCGACGGCGGACAAGAGTAGGGGCAGCGGCGCGAGGGAGGCGTAGCGGTAGCCGAGCCGAACGTACTTCAACTTTACGGACTGGAGGAAGTCCGGTAGCCTGCGACGAATCTTGATGACTATTGAGGAGTCCTTGAAGTCCATCTCTGCTGTTAGCCTCTCCCTCTCCATCATCGCCACCTCCGTGCCCTCCATTATCGCTTCTCTCTCTGTCTCTCTCTCCCTCACTCTGTCTCTCTGTCTGCTCTCGTGTTCTCGAGTTGGGTGAGCTAGCCAAAAGGAGGTGACTATATATAATCGAGTCGTCGGCCTACTGGTACCAGCACAACACCATTAATGGCCCCCGGCGGCAAGAAATTGATACTTGGAGGAAGGACCGAGGTACACAACACACGCACGCACCCAGGAAAAATAGCGCGTGGGCGAGGATCGCCAAGCTGGTGATGGACTCACCGCGTCAGGACTCGCAAGCCGCCCGAGTTATTCGGGGTTGGCTGGAGTTAGGCGGAGAAGTCAAGCCGACGGGTGCATTAATTACACCAAGCAACGCCACCTCAAACAAATCTTACATGAGGCATTAAACCTATGGTTTCTTCGAATGAACTCTGTCTGATTCAAAGTATAAATTATTCTCCAAAATGGTTTGACTGATTCTATGCCAATGTTGATAAAATTTATCGGAGGGTGAGGTGAGACGAACGGAGAGTGTTGCTCCATAAGCCTCTGACTTGTCCGGAGAGGCGATGGGCGGTCAACCATTAATGCAAACAGTTCAGACGGCCGGAAGAAAGGAAGGGTTTGGTTTGCTCAACCACCACCCAACTCTGGCCTGACAGAAACTTTGCCTTCCGGGGAACGGGATTGACAACAGGATGGGGGCCCCGTCGGTCGATTAATGGCGTGGGGGCTCCGTCTTCTGCGTGCGCTGGCTGAAAAACTGGTAACTAGAGTTCGCTTGCCGGCGTCGGGGGGGAGGATGACGGGCCAGGCGGTGTCTCCTGTGGATAAAATCGCCGTGGAGGCTTCTGCTCCCGCTTCGTCTCATCTGCAGTGGCAGACGGACGGCGCCAGCGTGAGGGCAGCTCGCAGAGACTCTTATCTTGTTGTTTCCGCAAGCAAACGTCCGAGGTTTCGTCTACATGGAGAAATTTCCCGGAGAATATGCTATTAAGAGATCGTCATGCTAGGTTCATCTCCCCTCCCACTAGGGGAATCCGCCATGAAAGAGGGTTCTGTCTTCTGCTTGCGGGAAGGAGGGATGCATTGAGTGCCGACCCCTGGCACCTCCTCGTCTGCGTGTTACAGCATCAGGGAGGCTAATTGATCATGATAGAGGTGCATGCATGGCTCGAGTATCTTAAACAATTCCTCACATCCCAGAGAGTTTAAGCATCGCCGGAGGAAGATAGTGATAAGAAGAAGAAGAGAGAGAAGACGCCGATATCTTCTATTTCTGGGCGATTCCTGCCGGTGAGCTACCAGGAGAAAATATGACCTAAGGTCGTCACCCTTGTCCGTGCAGAGCATAAAATATCATTGGGTATTACTTAATAAAGAACAAACATATGATCTCAAGATCTCCCTGGGCACGGAATGATTCCTTGAAATTGACTCTCGTGCCATTTTGATCTCATGTCTGAGGCTTTGACTCGTCGCCGGCTGACCTGATCCCCAGCTGTCGGAAGGAAGCTTCGAAAGTGATCTTGGGTCGATCTGAATTCATGTTCCTCCGGCAGAGGGGCTGATCACCCAGTGACCGTTCATTTAAAGAAGACCCCCCCCCCCCCACAGTAATATGTTCTTCCGCTGGAGACTCGAAAAGTCAGCGCTCTTATTTCAGCAGAAACACGGATTTTTCCACCTGCTTTCTTCCCAGTTTGCTTACCAAACCAGTTGACATTCTGACTGTGTCCTTGTCAGTGGTCCATTCAAGGCCACAACCATTCTCGTCGCTTGCTATATTGGAAAAGGACCATCTCGCCATGTAATTCTCCCACTAAACTATTATCAGACGAAATATCAAGAAAATATATTTGATTTACATCATTTACGTAGATCCTCACGACTGTTTATGTGGTGTGGTGCGGTCAACCCCTCGGACGCATCCGGTAACCTTCCTCGACGACCGAGTCTCATTAAGGTCCACGTCAGTCGTCCACCCAGCTCCGGTGCGCACCACCATATCGCCGCCGTCCTCTTCAACTCCGCCGCCTCCCCTTCAAGGACACCACACCAGAAGCTCTCGCCTTCTTCTCCTGTTCAGAACTGGGCTGTCGCAGCGACCCTCCAACCCGGCTCTAACGGGGGAAGATGCCGATTACCTACCCAGAGTTAATGCAGATGAAGCCTCAGAGTACGATGCTCATTACTGGAACTTGACCGGTCAAGTCAACGACCACGGCCGTGCCCGGAAGCCCAACTGGCACGAGGGCCGTCGGGCTGACCCCCAACCGTCGAATTAATGATGCGGTCAACGACCTAATCATGACGCCCAACCGTAAGGGGAAGCGGTGGAAATGAAACTGAGGTGGGGCTGGGGCGGCAGCCGCCCTCCGCCCCCGGTCGTGAATAACAGTTGGAGGGCCTCTTCTGAGACGGCGGCAGCACTACTAGTAATGGCCCCCGCTTAATCGAATCGGAAAGGGGAATGGGGGAGGTGAACCGATCTGTCTCTGTCCCAAGAGCCGCCGCGTTGCAAGTGCATGAACTTCACTCTAAATGGAAGGGCTGAGCTTTGATGGCGCCGCCTCTTCGCGGAAATGGTTCCCCTCCGCGGTCTCCGACGGTAACGCCGCCGGGAGAAGCTGCCCCTCCAGACCACGGGCTGAAAAGAAAGGAGAGAAGATAAAGAAGAGCGAGAGAGAGAGAGAGAGAGAGAGAGAGAGAGAGAGTATCCTTTCTCCCTCAGACATCAAAGGGCCTTCAAATCCCCGTTACTGGACTGAGGGAGGGAGAGAGGGAGGAATGAAGAAAAAATTATGGCTGAAATGATATCTTACCTCCGTCGGTAAGTTATTGGGCCAACCCGGCCAAAAGCCCATTAGCTGTTGCTGCCCTGTGGTCTCGATACTGGTTGACCGTCGCAACATTCAGCTTTTGTGGGCCGTCAACGTGGTTCTAGTCAACTGACGGCCCTGTTAGAGCCCGAGCTGGGCCCGTTAAGAAAACACGTTATTGCATAATTCTTTCTTTAAGTGTGATAATTTGTATGTAAAATAATTTAGATGTACGGGACGACTCAAACCATTGCTTCACAGTCAACATAGGACTTTGGTCAAATCTTGACCACTTTCTACCCATTAAGTCCACCTACGTCGCCCCTTCTTCTAATCCCCTCCCCCCCTCTCTCTCTCTCTCTCTCTCTCTCTCTCTCTCTCTCGCTATTTGTCTCTCAGTGGCCCAAACCATCGCTCTAGACGCAGGCGCCGATGAGCGTGAGTCTCTCTTCTCCGCTTCGAGGTCGACGTGAAGACCGGAGACGATGCATCATGAACAGAAGCACGTCTCATATGGGAAGAAATTTCGTGTAGGATTTGTTGAGTCGCCATGAAAGCTCGACCCGGAAGATTTGCAGGTCTGAGCGGAAAATTCCAGTGAAAGGAGGAATGAGAAGACAGACGGAACTCTCGCTCAGCTGCTCAGAGAGAAGAACAGGTAATACTGCTGGAACGCTTCGAGGCTGCTACTAGAATCTTTCTATCTACAGAATGAAACCAGATGAAGCCAGCAAAACCTGGCCGATCAGTACGACATCATACGAATTCAACCCCCCTGCTCCAAGAAGCCGCTGAGATCATCCTCTCACTGAGCGGGGACAGCCTCGATTAGCCTGGAGAAGTAGAACTGAGTCGTCACGAGCCCCCTCTTGCTGATCTTCCACCCGACCTTCTCCAGCGCGCGCTCCACATCCTTCTCGGAATGGAGGTAAGCCCTAGTCGCCTTGGAAGGGCCTGGGAAGAGCTCCCCGATCCTCTTCAGCAGGCTGTAGTAGAACGTCTTTGGGGCGAAGCTGAGCAGGAGCCTCCGCTCCGCCAGTGAAGCGAGATGAGCGATCATCCCGTCGGCCTTGTTCTGCGGGTAGTGGATCAACACATCCAGACAAACGACCGTGTCGTACTTCCCCTTCAGGCTCTCCAGATCGCTAACCTGGAAAACAGGTAACCTGGCGGCGCCGCCGAGAGCCTCCTTCGCCCTCTCCTGAGCCTCCGCCACCATGGCGGCGGAGATGTCGCTGGCGGAGACGATCGCCCCCTCGCGAGCGAGCGGAATCGACAGGCTTCCTGTGCCGCAGCCGGCATCGCAGATGGTGACTCCGGCGAGGGGGCCGCCGTCCTTGAGCATGGCGATGGTGTTCTCCACAGTCTTGGCGTGGCCGATGCGAATGTCGAGCTGGACCTTGTTGACGCCTTCCGTCGACTCCCCGTAGATCTTCTTCCAGCGCTGGAATCCGGTGTTGTTGAAGTACTCCCTCACCACCTCCTTATCTCCTCCTCCGACCTCCTCCGCCTGGGTCCGGCGGCGCCGCTCGGGATCCGTCAGGGAGAGCGCCGCTAAGGCGGCGACGGAGCCGCCACCGAGGACGGCAAGCGCCGCCGGTGCATCGAGGCTGGAGATATCGGCGGGAACGGAGGCCAGAAGAGAGGGGAGAGCGGGGATGCTCGTCACCGTGGAGTGGCGCCGCGGGAGGACCTGTCGCAGCGGGGAAGGCGGCGATGGCGAATACCGGCGAGAGAGGTTCGTTGCAGGAGTGGCGGAAGACGAGACCAGTGATAGCGCCGCCATTCTCCTCCCCCCCGCCGCCCTTCTTCTCCCTCTGGTTCGATGGCTCTCTCTCTCTTCTGTGACAAGAAGAAGGGGCGCGAGAGTTCAGATTCTGGAGGATAAGGCCCTCGCTATCCTTTCTCCTGATTGCCCGTCCGATGTTTGCTGATAAAGCGGTATCATGTGTCGCCGGTACAAAACTTCAGTTCTACTCTAGCGGTATGAGACTCTCTCACGTGACCTTTCCCACTTCTTGGTCTGAGAATATCTGCGTACCAACATAAGGAACACTATTTGTAAATATGTCCATTAGAGGTGCCAATGTTTGAGATACTAATTCTCTCACGTGACCTTTCCCACTTCTTGTCTGAGAATATTTGCGTACCAATATGAGGACCACTATTTGTAAATATGTCCATTAGAGGTGCCAATGTTTGAGATACTAATGGGCCTGGCCCAGACCAATAAGAAGCATGGGATTTCCACGTCAGGGAAGTCTCAACCAAGACTCCGCCATGTTTGGGGAAAAAACCATTTGATGAAAATTATGCGAACTTTGAGGTTTCAGATATCGGTAGTAATGTTTTCGGGGTATAATATAAATATAAGTCTGATGTTTTTAGGGCTAAAGCACAATAGACTTCGCTAGTTGTCACAAGGGTTATTTTTTTAAGGTTATTTATAAAATTCGTTGAACTGAGTTTTTATGATTTAATATGTTTTGAGGACTAAAACATAATTTCGTAAATTTTGAAAAGGTATAATTTAAATGCACGTGGTCCTTTCGTGGACGTGCGTGGGTAGGTGTTAATCGGCCTAAACCAGATCCGCAATATTAACGGGCCGAGACCAAGCTCGGAGATTCGATATGGGGGTAGACGGCCCAAGATTAGGGTTAGCACATTGGGCTGGTACCATGGTTAACCACCCCCCCTCCCCCCCGGCCCCCTGAGGCACGAAGTGGGCGGAATCGTGACCAGAACCGGACTTCTCCCTCCGCCTCGGTTCCGCGGCTATAAATTTCGGGCGACCTCCTTGTCGTCTCGCCTCGTTACTTCCTGTTCCTCGCTCGAATCCACCAAATTCATCTTGCTCGTAGATGAGTAACACAGAATCGACGCTGATTCTGTGTTTGATATTTCTTTCGACTATCGTGTTCCTTGATAACCTGATTCTGTAGCGGCCGAGAAGTGGAGTTCTTCGGGAGGGGCGCTCTTTCCCCCTCATGGAGGCTGCCGCGGGGCGCGGCGGATCCCTTCCTGTGCCCTCCTCGTCACAGAGAAAGGAGTGGCGTGCAGTCCCCGAGCACTGCTTCCGGAGTAATGGGAGTGGGGTAGGGATAACGCGCCCGTATTCTGCGTTTAGGGTTTGGGCTGGCGTTTTATTTTTTATGTTTTGTTGGGCAGGGGTCAGAACATGGGAAATTAGGACAATCTGATGAGAGAACAATATACGAGGTAAACAGTCAGGTGGACTAGCTGTCTTCTTTTTCTTCCCCGGACGATGAATCCCAATTTGAGGGGTAAAATTTCGTCGTGGAAGGTGCAGGAGGAAACTGGCCAGCTCGAGGTGGACTTCTGTTCCATCACGATTGATGGTAGCGGAACAAATGATGACATACTGCAGCGGCGGTTGCACAGTATATCCAGGCAGAGAGAAGAGCTAGAGCAAATAGAGATCGACCTCAGAGCACAGATTGTTGCCAGATCAGAGATTATGGAAGTGCAGAAGAACTTTGATGCCCAGATCAAGGAACATGCCAATGCTGCCGCCAAACTAAAGGTTTTATCTTGTATTCGTTTTTCTTCCTTTCCTTTGGACTTCGTAAGTAAGGGCTTACTTGAATGTTTTAATGTTTGAAATTCCCTTTAGCTTCATTCGCGTCATTGACGTACTTACTGATACTTACATCGAATAATTTTCCCACGGCATTTTATAATGCAATCTAGCTCATTTTGGCTGATAACAAGTTGGTTTGCCTCAGCACTGGTTCTTCTTTGCACAGCACACCTTAACCAGCGTACTGGTCTCATCTTTCTACTCTGATACTTAGACGGCATTTATCAGTCATTCAGCTAGTTGAATGTGAATTCATCTTCAATGTTACCTTCCTGAGGGAAAAGATGTTGTACGTTCTTATATTAATGTCGGGAATCTGTTCGTCCTTTTTTTTGACGAAAAGTGTTGAGTTTCTATCCATGGCATTCTAAACTTTCTAAGAGGAGAATCACAAGACGAGAGAGCTTGTTGACATGTCATGCGTAGAGCGTTGGTTCTTTTTATTTCCGGACTGTGTCAACTATACATTTTCCTTCCTTTTCCCTGAATTATTTCGTCCATGCTTGGCGTTTGTCTTTTTCTCATCTTTTCATGACCACAAACCATGTGCTTAGCTGATTTGAAATCTCATTGATTTACATATAACTGTCTTCTATTCAATTGAACTGAGAGCTTAGGTAAATGATCAAACCGGTGAAATATGTAACTTTTTTCGACCAGACGTACACTGACAAGGTTTGGCTATATGTAGGTTCCTTGAAGCCAAATCCTTGCAGAGGATGTTTTACCTGTCATCTGGATATTTATTCTCATGAAATTTTATTATGTCGTGTAGCTTTTGCCCATTGGAATGGAAAGTTTGTTGTTTGATGGAGTAGAAGTGTAGTTTTGCGTCAGCATTAGCTTATCACAGTATACAGGAAATTCTGTATTAAATGTAGCACATCAGAAATGAGGCATATGATTAATTGTGCACCATATAGGGAGGAATGCGTACCGTCGCAGAATTTAGTGTTCTAAATGAACATTGGTATTTACGAAACATTGGAAAGACATGAAGATTCATCTTTCCTGAAATAACGATAGGAGGCATGGAAAGAATTCATTAAGTTTAAACTTCTCTGGGAAATACGGGAAATGCTCCTTTTTAATGTATGGGATATACGTTGAAGATTTTTCTCATCCTGATAAAATGAAAGGATATATGTAAGGATTCGTTTAAACATCACGTGCAAAAGATGAATGAGAGTTTCTGACTGTTTTATGTAAAAATGAGCTGACTGCGATAGATGTAGTGACCATGCTGCAGATGTCTCTTTTCACCTTGCTGTATTTCTCAGAACTTCCTGGCACATATCTGAATAATATCGTACAATTAATGGCAGAAATGTTACTTTTTATATTTGTTTCGGATGATTTTTTTGTTAAGCATGAAAATGATAATAGTTTATGTGCTTTTGGTGGCCTAGGAACAATTACATGAAAGAGAGCAAATCATTTGTGCGCTGGAGATAAAGGTGGAAGAAAAAGATAGGGAGTTACGGGCAGTGAAAATAGACAACGAAGCGGTTTGTTTGGTTTGCTTTTTATGTGATTGGAGTGTTAATATTCTCTCTGTTGATGCTTTATCTGTGGTCTTCCAATTTCTGTTCCTAGGTTTGGGCTAAAGAAGATCTTCTTAGGGAGCAAAACAAAGAGCTAGCAAATTTTCGGTGGGTGCTCCTTGTCCAGTATAGTATTGTAGTCTGTTCTCACCGCTCATCTTTGAACGTTATTTTATCGTGAATTTCTTATTTACTTTGTTGGGCTAAAATGAAGTGTGTTACCTGAAGATTTAAGATTTTGGTTCGTTTCCTAACGGCTCGAGCTCAACTCCATTAAAGGGTTTTGATATGTTTTGTGTTCAGCACTAAAATGCCCTTAGATTATGGCCTTCTGTTGCATGCATCCACGACTTTTAGAACCACAATTTATGTGCAGCCTCTGTTATTGTTGCGCTGTGGGGAGACTCCTTTCTCAATTCTTCAAACAATAATGTGTTTTTTTTAAGATGGATAGTCTCCTATTAAATTAGAATTTTTCGGTATTTAATTCCTATCTGTGCATTTAAGGATATCCTGGTAGTTGATTTTCTGTATGTCAATCTATACGACTGTGAAACTGGACGCACCAGTTTATGTTAAACAGGTTGCTGAGTCCTAAGAACTTTTTATCTTTTATTTCATTCCAGAATAGAGCGTGATAGCCTAGAAGCTGAAAGAGCGCAGCATATGAAACAAATTCACGATCTTCAGGAATGCATTCAAGAAAAAGATCATCGGTATCTTGAGTTAGAAGAACAGGTTCAGACATGGCCATGTCTATTGACAACGTTTCTTGATGAAAAGAGATTATTTATGCACAGCATTGCAATTCAAATTTAGATAGTATCTATGAATCCTTCATTTATTTTAGTATTTACACCAAGCATTATCTTGCGGTTTTCGATTATTTATAACATATGGGATCCTGTTATCTTGTATTGCCTGATGCTGTAGTTTTTCAGTCATTAATTTTCATCACCGTGGTTGTTTTCCTCCATAAATTATGGGATTTAGTTTTCTTTTATGTCCAGGAGATTCACAACAAGGGCGTGATAAGACTGCTGACATACATGAATAATGTTGTTGTTTTCTTTTTGGTTAATTTAAAACACTAGCTATAGGATATGCAACTTGTATCCTCGCGGAGTGCTAACTATTTTCCAAAGGTGCAAAAGCATGATAAGACTGTTAACAGATATGTTTCTTTTTTTCTTTTTGGTTAATTTAGTACACTTGCTATAGGATATGCAACTTGTATCATCACGGAGTGCTGTAGAATGACGATTGCCTTGGGGTAACATGTATTCTGACAACCCGACATACAACCCCTCCCGACCACCCCCTACCCGACCCCAAATGGAAAGAAAAAAGAGACGTGATGTTGCACTGTATCGTTAAATTTGATCTAAATAAAGAACAATAGCTGACTTTCCCACCTAATATTGGTCATTTTCGGCATCAAATATCCTTTTTTATTCCCTGCAGCAATTTTTTTTATGTTTTGAGGAATATTCTTGGCATTAGCTATTCCATAAAGACCGTGGCTGAACAAGTGCATCTCTCTTACTATGCTTTTGTACATTTTTTATGTATTATGCCCTTTTAGTATCAGTATCTTCACAAGTCTGAAAAATTGTGGTAAGAGTAATACAATGAGTGTGTTTTATCTCACAGCATAGGGTTGCACAAGAAACGATTCTGTTTAAGGATGAGCAGTTAAGGGAAGCACAAGCTTGGATGGTACGTGCTCAAGAAGTGGATGCGTTTCATTTGACTACCAATCAAACATTGCAAGCCGAGATAAGGGAACGCACTGAACAGTTTAACCAATATTTTCTTGCCTTCCAAAAACAGGTGAGCGGATGTTCTATATAAAAGTGAATTTACTTGTTTCCTTTTCCACTCGTTTAATCATAGGAGTAATTGAGACATTCAATGTCTACGATCTAAAACTCTTAACATACATGTCATGCAAGATTCGAGATCTAGAATCTATTATCCCTTAACATAGTCATAGTAATCTCATTGTTATTTGTTTTTTCTAGTTTGCTGAGGTGGATAGACATCATAGGCAAGCAATACAACAACTTCAACTGGAGTTGGCTGAGGCCAAGGAACAAAGTGGAATTCAGAATGATGACTCAAGATTCGGGCACACAGGTTCAAAGAATTCATCATCATATCTCCAAAACAACGGGAACCAGTTCGCAAATGATGGTAGCTCGGCTTGTACGGCAAATGGAGATGGTGTGTCTTTGCTATCAGCCCCTAGTGCATCAACAAAGGTGAGGCATGGAGACTGCTTTTGTCATTTTGTCACCCGGATTTCAGATAGCAACATTCCACTTTGCTTTTTACAAGAAAAATATCCTCTGTTGTCTGACCATCAGATATTTCTTGAAAACTATTGACGATCCAGACTCAGTGTGTCTCCTCGTATGAATTTAGGTGATTGAATCCTATACCCTATGTGAAAGATCCATTGAGTACTGTTGTCCTAGTGTTAAGCTATTGACGATCCAGACTCCAGGTTCTATCCAGGCCTTAACACATGCTGGCTGTTTTTTCCTCTTGATATTGTTTTTAACAACGAATGATGAGGTCTGTTCTTTTGAACTAGGATTGAAGCTAGTATTAGCACCTCTAATCATTTTTGTCGTGCTGACGTTTTTTGCTTTCTTTTACGTTTTTGTCATGATATCTTAGCAATGAATGGTGAGCTTATAAGTTTTTTGTGTACGAATAGCAGTTTGGTTCTGTTTCATACTTTATACATTCCCCCAGCTTTGCAACTGAGGCAAAAATAACGAACTTTCCTATTGTATAGATCATCCTCCCAAAGCATTTCTGTTTATACACTAATTTTTATGGAATTTCAGTCTCAGCAGGTTCCTGGAGTTCCTGGAGTTCCTGTTGTTCCATCCTCTATCCTTGGGATGGGTGCGTTTATTCCATCCGGGCCAGTGGTTGCACCTCATCCCTTTGTCGTCCATCCACAGGGAGCTCCGCAGTCTGTGGCATCTGCCAGTTCTCATCTTTCTCAGAATCAAATGGGTTATTTCCAGCCAGTCCCTGCACTTTCTCACCAGCATTGGCAAAGCCAACAGGTATCCATTGACATATACTTTATAAGAACATTCATTGATTTTTCTAGCCCCTTTCCGGCGTTCTTTTGAACTAACATTCGAGATTCTGTAAATGGTTAGGCAGTCCAAGATGCACACCGACCACACAGCCAACCTCCCTCGCAAGTAGACCAAGATCTTTTGAAATCAGATGGCCAATACAGTTACGAAATCTCATCTGAGCGGCAAGTTGTCCATTCAGACATTTTGGAGACTCTCAAAAGCCCTCGACAGGGCTCCGAATCAATGGCCTGTGGATCAAATGAAAAAGGGCGTGCTCTGGACGGAGAGGTTGACTTGGAAATTTTTCTACTTTCGCATCTGATCTTGTCAAGAGACCCCCAGCATTTTCCTTTTATTCACTTTTTGGCCTCATAGGTTTGAGTCAGATGCTGATGGTCTTCTTCATGATTTGTCTCAGGGACCCCAGGAAACTACTCATAAATCTTCCAGCTTTCATGCAGCTATAGTCTCTGATACGCTCGAGAGCAGCAGCGAACATAAGGTTCGTGGTCTTTTGCACATATTTCAAATGAGCATCTAAGGCTCATCTTTTCTTTCAAGTCAAATGGAATCAGTCCAGCTTTCATGAACTTTTCTTCCGTTGACTGCCACCAGTAGCTTCTGCTTCAACTGGAAATTTTTCTCATCATCTTTTAAATCTGCAGATAAATATCGAGAAAACGGTGTCAGCGAATGGGGTAGAGGCACAAGTTGTGGCATCAGAAGACACATCAGGGTCTGGTGCTGTGTTGAATGGTGGAGAACGCTCAGTTAATTTCATCAGTGTTTCTGAATGCAACATCAATGCTGTTTTGGTTCAAGAGGCGATACACACAGAATCAACATCCGGGAAGGTGCCTGAGCCAAATCTCCTGGATGAAAGGGCGTTGCTGGCTTGCCTCGTTCGAGCAATTCCTCCCGAATCTGCCAGTGGGATCAGCATTACTAGCACGGTGAGAAAGGACCCTGAGGCACTTGGACGATGGGCCTTGTTCCAGCTCGATTCCTAGAACACTGTCACCCTAAAAATCTGATCTTCTTCTTTTCCCAACGTCCACCACAGTTGCAGAATCGGCTCAGGAAGATCCTCGCTCCTCTTCAGTGGAACGATTACATGAAGCAATTCGGAAACCTCGATGAATTTGTGGCCCGTCATCCGGAAGTGGGTTATTTAGCCGTTGTCAAGTTCGAATCACCCCTTGACTTCTGTTTCTAATACTCCATTGACTCTTTCTGGTGCCACTCCAGCTGTTTGTAATCAAAGGAGACTTCATTCATCTTCGTGAAGGAGCTAAGGAGATTATTTCTGCGTCAACAGCAGTGGCCAAGGTTGCAGCGGCAGCAGCTTCCTTTGCTCCCTACTCTTCAGTGTTGCCCTCTGTCGCCGTCACTCCTGTGGCTCAGACCCACCGCCAGAGAAAGGATTCAACGGCAGAACTGAAGGCTGGGAGGAGCATTCCAAACCCAGACCCGTCTGGTCTGGTCTACCCTGGAGATTTCTCCAGGGCACCGTCACAGATTTCTACAGGGCACGGTCAACGGCAGAATGGTGTCAATCTGGTGCGTATCCCTCAGACCCGTAACTGAGAAAAACAGAAGAGTTCTTCAGGAACTGAGTGGCTCCCCTTTTGAAGCACAGTCTGGTCATCAAGCTGTAAATATGGACAGAGGAGTCGTGTGCTCTCCTCAAAGCAAGGGATCAAGTAACGGAAGGCGTGTTGTTGGAAGCAAGCAGCAGGGAAGGTATGCTGCGTTGTTGGGTCATCAATGGCCATCTTCTAGGAGTCAGCATGTGAGCTTAATAAAGCCCTTATTTTGCCCTTTTTCTTCTCTTATCAGAGTCTCTGGAGCTGGGGCGATCTCCAGGAGATAGTAAGTGCATCTCTCTCTCTCTCTCTCTCTCTCTCTCTCTCTTCTCTCCCGCTGTGATAACTACCAAATGCATTGACCTTGGCCTGGCCAAAATAATTTGAGCAACTAGTGGGCCCTATTTTTTGTTCTTTATTTGACTTTGACTTGCGCTGAATCGTGCCGCGTCTGGCAAGCAAGTGCGTATTAAGAAAACCCAAGTGGAATTGTTATTATTAATGCGTTTATCGATACTCTCTGTTAGGTGGTTCGCCGTCTGCCGACCCCCGTGATCACAACTTGAATCTCACTTCGTTTCTTTCATGCTGCAACTGATTTGTTTATCGTCTGTTGGCAGGATCTGGCGGGCGGTCCAGTGCTGCGAGTGATCTTGAAGAAGCGCTCGCTCTTTGTCCTCTCTCTCTCTCTCTCTCTCTCTCTATTTTGCAAGCCCAACATTCTTTCTTGCAGAAATTGTCCATTTCTTATGGAGGGCTCGGCAAATGTGACTCCATCTGACGTTTCCCCGAAAAAGTTCCCCATTTAATAGGATATTTTTCTCGCATTTCTCTCTCATGAATCGGCCGCCAGTATGGATGCCCGCAAGATGTCTGACAAATCGCCGAGCAGACCTCCCTTCCCCGCCCTCTCTTACCTGCTACGGGCCCAGCCGTCAGTCCCATTTCGGGCCTGACAAAATGAAACGACGTCCGCTCCAGTAGAGCTGCTGCCGCGTTAAGATGCCTCCTGCAACCCGACGACAAGATTCACAAGAACCCGGCAGACAGCTTGACCTACCCTTTCGTCCTCGTGCAGAGGAATACCCGCGTCCTCAAGCATGGAGATCAGACGGTCGACGTCTACTCTCATGCCTCCGTATTACGCGGCCAACGTTAGATAGACGGCCAAGGAAGTCTTCTCGGGGTGGCCAGACGATGCCACATTGACGGCAGTCTTATCATCCGGCGCCCCGTTCAGGCCCTGGTGAAAAGGTGGCACCCAATGCCTGTTCGATTCTATGAGCAATCATGGGAGGTGTAGCCGGGTCTCGAGCACTGGCATTGTCTGATCTTCACAAGGTGGGCATTGCCCTTCCCGATCTCGTTCCACCTCCGTTGTTCTAAGCTCCGTCACGGGGTGGGCTTCGAACCCCTGGAAGAAAGCTAGAAAGTGAGGAGGCTGCTAGACAATCTTCACAAGGAAGCTTCGGGTAGTGATCGACAGATCTCTCCTCCGTGTCCCCGGTCAAAAGGGCTCAAAGGGGGGAGCCAAGAAAGAAGAGAAAGCAGAACGCCGTGGGAAGATCACGCTTTTGTAGTGATCGAAACCACCAAGGGGGGGAGGAGGAGGAGGAAGGAGCCCCGCTTTGAAGCATTTAAACAAGCAGGTGAGAGAGTCGCAGCACGAAGGCCCACTTTTGAGAGGGACAGAGAGGATAGATTTCTGGATATTCGCGGGCATTTTCATTTCAACCCTCTTTTTATGGCCGATAAACTGTAAACCCCCCGCCGGAGATCAAATCTTTCACGTGCCTGTATCACGTTATCTCAGGGAATGAGAAAAGTGTCATATGCCGGAACAGTGGCAAGAAGAAGACGGCACTACGGGGCCCACCCTGCCAACGGCTAGGCCCACGGGGGGGCGTGGGGGGAGGGGGAGGGGGGGCGGGAGAGGAGGCCTCCGTTTGCTTTGTCGCTGGTCCGTGCGGGATTCAGTGACGTGGCGCCCTGCTGGCCGCCCGCTAGCCGGCGGCGCTACCGGGCGGGGCGTTGCCTCGCTTCTCCGTGATTGGACGCCAGCGTCGTGCAATTACGCGGAGGCAGGCGTAGGTGGCTCTTCCTCCACTGTCGGTGAGATCTCCGGAGAGGGAAGCCCAGGACGGCGCTGACCTCTCCCGGAAGTAAACCTTCTAGAGTGGCTTCAGTACCTTCTTCCAGAGATGCCTTCCACGGTACCCCGACTAACAGCGACAATCTCCCACTCTCTCTCTCACTCTCGATCTATCCATTTCTGGTAGTTCGGACAAGAGGACGTCATGAAAGCCAGAAGTATCGGTGTATGACGAAGGTCAAAAGAGCTCAGTGAAACTTCGCTGCTTGGATAAATAACTCCGCAGCTCGATCAAACCCATCTTAAAACGTCACAGACTCAAAGCTTTCGTTGCGAGAGGATCCTGACAGTATTTTAGCCACTCCTCCCCAGGTGCCTCCCCTCCAAAGGCGAACCCCCCACCCGTCGTCAAGCTCGAGGTCAATGGCGACCCTCGCCCCGCTCTCCTTCGGTTCTTACGCCGCCCTTCTCCTCTTCCTCCTCGGCGGCGCCGCCGCGGGTGGCGGGCGGTGGAACGTCCTGGAGAGCAGCACCGGCGTGTCGGCCATGCACATGCAGCTCCTCGTCGGCGACCGCCTGGTTTTCTTCGACCGCACGGATATCGGCCCCTCGGGGCTTCCCCTCGACAGCGGCAGGTGCCGAGACGACCCCTATGACACGGCCCTCCCGCACGACTGCACTGCCCACGCCGCCGAGTACCACGTCGCCTCCGGCTCCCTCCGGCCGCTGACGCTCGCCACGGACTCCTGGTGCTCGTCGGGCACCGTCTCTGCCGCTGGGGTCCTCATCCAGACCGGCGGCTTCAACGACGGCGATCGCACCGTGCGCATGCTGCGCCCCTGCGCCGACTGCGACTGGGAGGAGAAGCCCGCCGTCCTCGCCGCCCGGCGCTGGTACGCCACCAACCAGGTTCTCCCCGATGGCCGCGCGGTCATCGTCGGTGGCCGCGCGCAATTCAACTACGAGATCTATCCCCCCTCGGCGGGGACCTCCTCCCTTCTGTATGATCTTCCCTTCCTCCGGCAGACGAGAGAAAAAGGGGAGAACAACCTCTACCCCTTCGTTCACCTCAACGTCGACGGCAACCTCTTCATATTCGCCAACAAGGACGCCATTCTGCTCGACTACCGGAGGAACGTCATCTTGAAAACGTTCCCGCAGATGCCCGGCGGCGGCCCGCGGAATTACCCCAGCACCGGCTCCTCCGTCCTCCTCCCGCTCGGCCCCTCCGGCGCCGAAGCGGAGGTCCTGGTCTGCGGCGGCGCTCCGACGGGGTCCTTCCAGCGGGCGTGGCGCGGGGTATTCCAGCGGGCGCTGGACACATGCGGGAGGATCAAGATCACCGATCACTCGCCGGAGTGGGCGATGGAGGAGATGCCGGTGGCGAGGGCGATGGGGGACATGATCCTCCTCCCCACCGGCGAGGTGCTCATCCTGAACGGCGTGGAGAGGGGGACTGCGGGGTGGGAGCTGGGGAGGGACCCGGTACTCAGCCCCGTCACCTACCAGTCTGATGGCACCCCTGGTTCTCGGTTCCGCGTGGAGGCCTCCGCCACCATGCCCCGAGTGTACCACTCCTCCGCCGCGCTGCTCCGCGACGGGCGGGTCCTTGTCGGCGGTAGCAACCCGCACGCATACTACAACTTCACTGGCGTCCTCTTCCCGACGGACACCAGCTTGGAGTCCTTCTCACCGGAGTACCTGAGCGATGAGTTGGCCGCCCACCGGCCAGTGATCCTGCCGCCGCACGCGACGGCGCTGAGCTACGGGGGCGACTTCAGCGTCAGGTTCTCGGTGGCGGCGGGGCTGGGGAAGGCCGGCGTGAGGGTGACGATGCTGGCCCCATCCTTCACGACGCATTCCTTCGCCATGAACCAGAGGCTGCTGGTGCTGGAGTCCTCCGCTGCAGCAGCCGATGAAGGGAAGGCCGCGGCCTACGAAGTGAAGGCCACGGCTCCCCGCTCGGCCAACCTCGCGCCGCCTGGTTTCTACATGCTCTTCGTCGTCAACGGCAACGTTCCCAGTGTAGGCGTCTGGGTCCACATTAAGTGACACCTTCTCTCTCTCTCTCTCTCTCTCTCTCTCACTCACTCACTCACTCATTTATCTCTTCTGTGTGTGTGTGTGTATCTTTGTTTCGCCATTGATTGCAAACAATAAGGCGGGTAATGGAAACCACCAAACCCACGTTCACGGGTTCAAGTAATGCCGACGCCAAGGCGCGGCTGCGGGGAAGGGGACCGCCTGTCCGCCGCCCCCACAGGGCAGTCCCTACCGCCGCTTCGGCCACATGGCGTCACGTGCCTCACGTTGGCCGGACCTCGACGACTAATCTCGACTGGCCTTCCTTTCGACGGTTGATTTGCTGAGGACGATAACTCCCAGTATGATGAAAAGGGCGCCTGCGAGCCACTGAAACGAGAGGCGCCTAATGTTAGCAGTCCCGAAGAACGACCGGCCGAAGGTCAAAGCTTTCAGTCAACCCGACGGGCCGGGGGCCAATCTGGACAGGCCCAGAACTGGAACCGGGGGCAATGATACATAAGAGAGTCCAGCTAGCGAATAAAAGACTGAGTGCTGGCTGTGGAGATGGCCTGTGCCCAGATCCGAACACAGTTGGGCCTCAGATCGATGGAAATATACATCAAAACATATAAGCTTATGAGATCCAGCGATGCTTACCGACCGAAGTAATAAAAAGAATAGTAACTGGTAGAATCCTCAGAAACATGGGATTTTCACGGATCAAAGCATTGACCGGAGAAACAATATGCGGAAGAATATGGCTATAGTGGGCCGCCCTCCGCCGTTTGACTTCGGCCATAGAGGGTGATGAAATCGTCGGTCAACGCCGGCATTCTATGAAAGGCATCGCCTTGAATTGGTTTAGGCATCCACATGTGAATTACCTTGGAAGACAGAGGCTCTTCGAACAAAAAATATCCTGCTAGGCCGGAAGATAAGAAGTTTGCGGCGAAGTTTGTGACTGTGGCTTGCAATGAGGAGAGAGCCTTGAGGCTGTTGACATAGCAACCCCACATCGTCACGTTGAAGAATATGACGAGCCCATATTTCAGAAGCTGAAAAAAAAAAAAAAACAAAAAAGAGGAGCATTCGATCATGAACGTAGACAGAGGTGGATCATAATTACTTATCAACGCCGTTGTTCTTCGATCATCTGCAGCTAAGAGGCACGCAATGTAATAAATCACGCAAAGGATTGGAGAGAGCAGTTTTGGATTAACGAAGATAAAAAATCGAGCATATTGAACTCCGCGGCTATCCCACATTCATACAAACAGATGAATGAACGAGAGCTCAGGTTTATGCCCTTGTTTCCAAATCAGTAGTGAAAAGGAGGATGAAGAACGAGAGCAGAAGGAAGACATTCGATTGGTCTTGTTCGAAAGATACTGACTGTGACTCTCACCCAGAACTGGATCTTGTTAGGGGTGATTTCTCTTCTCATTCCCGTGTAACCATATTGCATGAACCACTGTTTTTTTTTTTTTGCAACGTAATTTGAAGAAAAATAATCCCGCTTAGACTAGGAATGTGGTTCGGTTTCATCGGTAAAATGGCACCGTCACTAGGTTGAGTACTTATAATCATAAAGAGACAAAATAATAGAAGCTAGAAATCTAACCCGTGGAACCAGTTATAGAGGAAAAGGATGTAGATGCAACGAGAACCGAAGCAGCGATTCGGAAAGAATTAGGAATGGATTGGGTATGTAAAAGTGTGATTCTGGAGTTTATAGGGAAGGATTGGGAAAGACCACGGGTGATTCGGAAGAAACATTCGAGGTCCTGAAGCAGCGAGAACCGAGGTATCGCTGACTTTGCCATGATTGCGCAGGCACAGATTGCTCAGTAGCGAGTGATAGAATAGTCCCGGACTTTGCCACGAGTAACGTGGATCGCCGGGGACGGCAGAGCCTCCGTGGTATGCTCTTAGTCTCTCATTGCGTCAACTACGAGACTAGTTGCAGAGAACCGGTGGGAAACTCACAGCCATATTATGTATCACATGAACATATTATGTAATTTACGGAATGAGATAGCGCCGCCATTGTAGACAGAAGGAGACCTCACAGCCACTCCTCGGTGACGGAGTACCCCTAAATCCCTAAAAATGACGTCGGATTCATCTCATCTAGATTATATAATCGAGTATTGTGCGTCGTAGATCAAACGAGGCTGGCCAGGCGATCGAACGACGGAGAGTCGGGGATGAGGCCCGGTACCTGGTTGGACACGAGTTTGGCCGATACAGCAGCAAGGGCGGCATTCAATCCGGCGATCATCGCCCACCCGTAGCCTTTCCGCCGGTCGTCGCCGTCCATCGGGGAACCCTGCTTCGTCCAGCCTCCCGCTGCTCTCCCCCGGGATGATGGAGATCGAGATCGAGAGGAAGGGAGATAGACGGAGAGAGAGGAGATCTCTCGGCCCCCTTCAACAGAGCCCCGTCGACTGAAGTTCAACGTCGGGCTCCTTTTCTCTCGTACACAATATACATAGTTAATTGAGAATATTCTCATATTTATGTTCCGGAGGGACTCTCGATACCTGTCAATAAAATAATAAATCCTGATTCTAAGTTTCTTTTCTCCCTAATAATAGCTAATAATGTCGATAAATACCTTCCATTTAGCATAATTATAGTGTGGTCCTTTGAGAATAATTTCCATTAACTCCCTCCATATTTGGACCCGGGTCAAATAAAAAACTATAAGAAATAATGATGGCATATATGTAATTTCTTAGTCCATGTGATCTCTTTATATTTCATTAATTATTAGAATGAAAAATCAACCACCCATCATCTAAAGTAACTGGTCGTTATAATTTCCGTCGTAAAAAGTCAACGATGCGTGGCCAATAAAAAGTAACACTTGACTACGACTGTGAAGCGGTTGGGGTCAGCGCCGTGCGTGGACCTGTCTACAATGAAGAACTTGTCACGGTCTGAACATGCCGTGGTCAAACCCATCGATCAAAACCGAGACTGGGCTGGGTGTTGGAGACCCAAAATCATCAACATAGAAACCCGGCCGGTCCGGATCACCGGGGTCGCCCGGGTTCTAAGGAGCCCCCTCTCAAAATCATACAATCGCAATAATGTCCACTAATATTTTCAAATCTCAGTTATATCCAAAACGAAAAACCGAGACAATCATAGAAGTCGAGCAAGGGAAGCACCCATTGGCTCCATAAATCCTTTTAATTTTTTTTATGGATTTTATCGAAAAAGTTGCCTTTAGAAGGATATATCAACAATTTACGGATACTTTTACGTGAAAAAGAAAATAGAAAGAGGAATATATATTTTAAGGGAATCATTTAATGGAGTATATATTTTAAGCAAAAAATTAATCATAGTTAAATTTTTTGAACGTGTTTTATTTTCGATCAGTTAATATTTTTTCCCTTTATTTCATATATACTTTCAAGGACCAAACTATCAGATGGATCTGGGGCCTTAAGTAAATTTATTTTTGTAGAGGGTATTCTCCAAGATAGACAACAATTTCTCAACGAGCCACTCCCGTATGTCAACGACGTTTGGGAAGAGAGTCGGCCGAGAATATGACGGCGAAAGCAGGGTGAGGGTTGGATTATGCTCACCGGAGGTGAGGGAAGATCGATCGAGCGGATATGGAAGGATTCTTGTCTGCGGCGCACAGAGAGATTCACGCGTAGATGGGAAACGGCTCCCGCCCCGGGGGATTTACGCGGCATCAAATGCCAATTTAATTCACGCGTAATTACGTCGGAACAGCGGGAGTGGGGACGGAGAGAGAGAGAGATAGAGAGAGAGAGAGGATAGAATTGAGGGGGGGGGGGGGTTGGGGAGAGAGAAGCGTGAGGGAGACAGCAACAGTAGAAAAGTTCACTTCCGGGGTGCTGGGTCGCGCAAGGAGAGTCTGGGCTGGGAGGCATCCGGAAGAGCATTGTTGCCGGATTTGGAAGGGCGGTGGCGGGCAAATCCCTGTTGAATCGCTCGGCATTTGCTGCTCATTTACTAGGAATTTCTTTCGATCCCGGTTTCCCGAAGGAAATTTTCCCGCCGGCCGCCCTAATCTTTCTTCTCCCGACTGCGGAGGCATCTCCATTTCATCGGGGTCGTAGGTGGTCTTCTTCACTGCTCATTCGTGGATTCAGGTGGCTTCTCTGGCCGGTTGGTGTGACAGTCAAAGAGGGAGGAATGGAGCCGTGTGATGAGGCCCGTAACGATCTGATGCAGCGGCTTCAGTCCTCAATGGCGACGTCGTCGTCATCTCTGCCTAAGCAGGATCAGCATCCCTCCCATCAGATGCAGCAGCAGGCGCCGCCTCCGCCACCGTCGGGACAACATCCCTTCGGCAGTCGATTTGATCTACTCCATGTGTACCGTTCTGGTTCTCCTCTCAACCATTTCTCCGGCAACTTTGGTAGCGTCGACAAAACCAGTGTCACTCCATCTGTCCACAGTGGTGGTAATAATATTACCTCCGTCAGCATCATCAGCAAGCGGTCGGCAGGTATCCCTCCAACCTCTCCTTACTCCCAGACGCCAGCCACTGCGTCCTCCCGATCCCCGACTCAGCAGTCAGGCCTGCCGAGCTTCAGTCATGGTCCATTCCACACCAGATCTTTATCCCAACCAGCCTCGCTCTACGCCTCGGATTTGTTGCCTCCGCTTAGTCCCTCGCAGTACCGTGATTCACCATCTGCCACCGTCGCCTGCGATCCAATGTCCACAGATATGCCCACGGAGAACAGAGATATCAAGTGCCAATCAACCACGCCCCCCCCGGGACCTTTCTCTAGGTCCATTCCTAGTCGGACGGGTGACAGTCTCCCACCTCGGAAGGCCCACCGGCGCTCGCATAGTGATATCCCCTTCGGGTTTTCCCAGGGTTCTTTCTCCTCTGTCTTCTCTCCTTTGACTCAGAGGCCACAAGGGTATCTTGAGAGATTCTTGTCTGTTGTGGATAACGCCGGATCAGTCGGCAAGCAGAGAGAGGGACAGTTCGTGAAGCAGGAATTAGACTGGGATCGGGATTTGGACAGCAGTGCAGAAGGCACGGTGGAGCGGAAGTCAGAAGGGGATGCTGGGGACGATCTGTTTAGTGCATTCATGAACTTGGACAATCTCGATGCCCTCAACTCCTCTGGAACTGAAGACAAACGTGAAGATATGGATAGCAGGGCTAGCGGCACCAAAACAAATGGTGCTGACAGCAGCGAGAATGAAGCTGAGAGCAGCGTCAATGAGAGTGGCGGTAGATCACTACCACAGAAGGTGAAGACCTCTCCCTCGTTGGAGAAGGAGGGATCAAAACGAAGTGCTGCTGGAGATCCTGATTTGAATATCAGTGCTTCAAGACATTCTCGAAGTATTTCAATGGATAGCTTCATGGAGAAGATGAATTTTGGGGACGAGTCGCCAAAGTTGCCTCCATGCCCGGGAATTAGGCAGGGGCAGCATTCGCACACTAATTCCTTGGACGGAACTTCCAGTAATTTCAGTTTGGACTTGGCTAATGGAGAATTTAGTGGGGTAGAACTTAAGAAGATAATGGCAAATGAGAAGCTCGCCGAGATCGCCTTAACTGATCCAAAACGTGCTAAGAGGTATCTCATATTTATCAATATTTCTTGATCCAGTAAACAAGACTTTGGTAGTTTCTGTCTGCTGATATTGCTTCTAACTTTCTGGTTTTAGGATATTAGCCAACCGGCAGTCAGCTGCTCGGTCAAAGGAACGCAAATTGAGATACATATCAGAATTAGAACACAAGGTGCAGATTCTGCAGACGGAAGCTACGACTTTGTCTGCACAGCTTACGATGTTACAGGTAGTTCACATGGGAAAGTTGAATTTTACTATTTCCTCCAAGTAATGGAAACTGTAATGCGGCTGACACTGCCTCCCTCTGCCCCTGAAAAACAGAGAGACTCAGCTGATCTGACCAGTCAAAATAATGAACTCAAATTTCGTCTTCAGGCCATGGAGCAGCAGGCACGGCTTAGAGATGGTAACTAATTCTATTTCACAATCCGCTCAATGTTTTCATTTGAAATTATTACAACTTCTTTTTGTACCTTGACAACTGGTAATATGTGATTTCGGAGAACCCTTCGTTTTAAATTGGTTGACTGTTTTCTAGTTATTTTCAACTCCCCTCATTTATTACTACCAATGAAAGATCATCCCATTGTCCACTATCATGCAAGCCTGTGGCATAGTTTTTGTGGCTCGAGGAAACGACCTTTTTTTAATTTTCGTAAATAATGTCATATTTGGTTGTAGGATATGAATCGTTATTTTTTCTCATATTTTGTCTCTACACACGAAGCAGTGACATTTTCTTTAAATAAAAGTCTTCTCGATGCTTTGTTTTGTTACTCCTCAGGTTTGGTGATCTGATAAGAATGGAGCCTTATCTTCATTCTTCCTTATCTAATTTTCTTACGGTTGGATATTATTGATTCTTTTATTCTGATTAGCAATTTATGCACATCTACATGTTTGACAATAAGGCAATTAATCTTTTCATCGTTTTTCATGTTGTTTAGCTTTGGTTTGATATTCATAATAGTTCAATGCTTCCAAGGATACAGGAATCAGGAGTCATATTGCCTCAAGGCAGAAAGCGTCTCACCTGTACTCCCATTTCTGCAATTTGGCTTGTCAATTTTGTTCATTTTAGTGTTTGATGTGTAGAAACTCCAACGGGAGAACGCTGGCTAAACTCTGAGGCTTTCAGAGAAGTTGTTGGCTTGCTACATTTTTTTTATATATGAAAATGATGCGAAAGATGAAAAATACGAACAACCATGAAACGATGATATTTTCGAGGTTTCTGACGGTGGATTTCCCTATCCCTTCTTGGAAATTCCCTCACTCATGTGGGCTTCTCTTTTCAAGGGTTGGGGAATTTTGGGGGCCTGCATCCAGCCTTCAATGTCCTAACAAGAACCCATGTTACTTGATTATGTCCTCACTAGAGTCTCACATCTCAGGAAATGCAGAAATATCCTCAGTTTATACTCAAAGCTTAAGTGGCCTAACATGTTAGCTATGTGTTTGTCTTTTCCAATCTACATGACCTTTGTTACGGGTTGTTGTTTGCCCGTAGATAGGAAGTTGAAGCTCCTCTACGTACAGTCATAATAGTGCTTGATGGAAAAGTGGGGCCTGATCTGGGCATATTAATTTTTTTTAGGACGTAAAAAATGTATTTATTGATTTTTCTTTCTCGAAAGGCCCCTATCCTTGTTATGTATAGAGGCTCCTCCACAATTCCAGATTCCTAGGTTGATTTCAGACAGCCAACAATGCTAGAGGAACACTGCCTGCTGGTTGAAGATCTAATATGGAGCCAAGGTAGGAGGAACAATAACATCTCCTTGGTAGGGTTGCTCGAACTGGCTTACAAGCAATAGATGATGGAACTAATTTGGGGTCGATTTCCACGAAGAGAATCTTTGATTTTTTGCTTGAATAGATCAACTAATTTATGCCTTTTTATTAGCTTTTGGAGTGTTCCATATGTAGAACTCTAATCCATTGTGGGATTGTGCGGATGGGGTGTGCGTTTCCTTGAGACCTTTTAATGGGAGTAATTCTCTGTTACACCACAGACCAGGAGGAGAGCTTCCGATACAACTGTTCTTTTTATCCTTCATTTCTACGTTGAACAAAATAATGAATTAATTTATTATGTCACTCACACGGAATTTCCATTTGGGGTATAAATATAGGGGGCATATCCTCTTCCCATAGGAAAAAAAAAGGTTCTTGAGAAATTGCTATCATGATTTATATCTCGCCAGTAGGGTTTCAACGCATCATCATCATCATCATCATCTCATGTCCTTATCCAACGTTGTGCAGCTCTGAACGAGGCCCTGACCGGGGAGGTCCAGAGGCTGAAACTCGCCACCCGAGAGATGGGTGATGGAAACCCACCTGGCAACCTGAACCAGCACCTCTCATTGAACCCTCAGCTCTTCCAACTGCACCAGCATCAGCAGCAGCAGCAGCAGTCCACCCAGCTGCCCATCTATCAATTGCAGCGCCAGCAGCAGCAGCAGCAGCAACAGCAGCAACAGCAGCAACATCAGCAAGAGCAGAATCATCAGAGGCAGCAGCAGCAGCAGCAGCAGCAGGAGAGCTCTCCTGTGGCAAAATGTGAAGCAAACTAGCATCTCAGAAGAAGATCAACGTCCAGTGTGGGAAATGCAGCGTCTCTCTGCACCATCTGCTGCTCATTTCGTTCTATATTCATATGGTTCTCCTCTGGCCTGTGGGATTTTAGCTTGAGTTGTGGTTTGTATTAATTATTTTGCAAGTAGGGGAGTTATTTTATTTATTCGTGGAACTGTCCTTCAGGGAGTGTCTCATTTTAGACAGGGCCATATCCTTCTCTCTCTCTCTCTCTCTCTAGAAATATCCCTTTCCCTTTCCCTTTCCCTTTCTGTCTATTCATTTTATTAATTACTTTGTAACTAAATGTGTGTTCTGTGTCTCGCTGCTTCGTTTATTTGCACATAAACCCTTGCAGTTATTATTTTTTAATTCTGCGTCCTACCATTGTGGGCTTCCCCCGACTTTTCGGGGCCTTCCTTACCGGATCTTGGGCCCGGTGTGTCCTGTCCCGTGCTGGGGCCATGAAGTGTTGGTAAATCTAGCGTGGAATCTGTCGGTTAAGATCGGATCGGATCAGAGGTGGAGGGATCGGTCTGGGTTTATCGGGTCGGGCAGTTTACGGTTTACCCGAACCTGATGTTTGTTGGTGCGATCCGAAACAGAACTGAAACCCTCAAACCCCTCTCTGATCGGTCCCTCTCTCTCGACCTTGCTGCCGCTGTGTCCTTCTCTGGCATGGAGACTCTAGACAGGCCTCTCACTGAGGGCGGAACACTGGTGGATGACCAAGAGAAGCCTGCGGGGGGAGAAGATGAGGCGGCGGAATCTGCTTGCCTGAGGCGTGATGACGCGCAGCCTAAGCCGGAGGATCTAGTGGCCCGGGCTATAGCGCCGGTGAAGGCGGAGTACCTTCGTCCTTCCGAAGAGAGGAAGGGAGACGGTCGGATCCCGGCAGGGGACGGACAGAAGAGCGCGCTCGCTCCGAGCGCGTCAGTCGTGGTGGTGGAGAAGAAGTCCAAGCGCCAGCTGAAGAGGGAGCGGCAGCAGGTTCGTCGTTGTGTTTTGAGTGGTTGTTCGTGATGGTGTTGAATTCATTTGACGGTTCCATTTCAATCTCTCAGGAGCAGAAGTCTGCGAGGAACATCTGCCCGGAGATAGCGAAGACTGGAAAGGTCGAAGCGTGCCGGTTTGGTGTTAGTTGCCGCTTCAGCCATGACTTGGAAAGTTTCTTGGATCAGGTTTGCTTAGATTTTCACGTGGGGACCGGATATTTCTCAGTTTTTTCTTTTGTCTCACTGACATGAGTCCGATTATTGGATTGACGCGTACAGAAGCCAGAGGATCTCCCTGGAGTTTGCCCTTTCCTGAACACCGCACAGCCTTGTCCTTACGGAATAGCTTGTAGGTTATTTGGCACGCACAAGCAGTTCGTTCCCTTGAAGTCGTCCGATGATCCTCCCAAGAAGCATGGTGTTGAACTCAACTATCTGAACAAAGATTTTCAGAGGCTTTTGTGGAAGAACAGAGTAAAGTATCCGAAGGCGGATGCTCAACTCAAAATCCTAGGACTTTCGGTACGTGGTGTGTGCGCGTGTGCTGCACTTGTTGTCGTAATGTCATTCATTTTGATCTCTGTCGATCTTACTTCTGTGACCTCTCTGTAACGCGTTGCTCCTGGGGAGCCCTTTACTTTCCTTCCATTTACGCAGTTTGCGCGTTTAACCTACCAATGTTATTTCTCGGATTATTTGACCCTGTATTTGATTTTAATTTGTAGGGAGGAAATTTTTTTAAAGCAAAGCCTGAGATCGATCTAGAGGAGCACCCTGTTGTCTTGGATGGATCAAATGATTGTGATGATGCTACTAAGGGGGCTACCTGCCACTCTGCTGCCCGTGATGATGAAGGCTGTCCAGACATCTGCTCGGGTAATGAAATTATGGAAGATGACTCCGTCATTGATGATCCCAGACCTCCAAAGAAGGCTAAGAGCCCCATTGATGATAACATGTGCTCCACTGAAGTCAATAATGGTGAGTTGTTTCTCCTGTCATGAATCGCATCGCCTACTTACCGGCTTATTGAAATGCTGTTTGGAAATGTCATGTAGGACCTGAAGAAAAGTCTTCACCGATGGAATGCAAAGAGACACAGATAAAACCTTGTTCCGGAACAAGAGTCGAGTTGATCCCAGAATTAAATGGGCGAGAAAAGAAATTAATTGATTTCAGGGGGAAGCTATACCTTGCGCCTTTGACGACGGTTGGTAATCTTCCTTTCAGGAGAGTCTGTAAAGGACTTGGTGCGGATATAACCTGCGGAGAAATGGCTATGTGTACAAACCTTTTACAGGTTGGTCCTTTTTTATCTTTTTAAATTGAAATTGAATGCCCCCGTACTTTCTGACGCTCTTCTTGTATATTAAACTTATGTGGGACACAATGAAACCCCGCCTTCTCAGAGTTTCCAAAGCTTTTTGGACAGAAGAATAAACGTGGATTTTTTCCATGTTGAGAGTGTCGAGAATGATATGTTGAACAAATCAATTAGATTTGGAGGTTATAGGAAAAAAAATGTTTTCTATAGCCTGGGGAACTTGTCTCTGACACCATTAATGGTGAGCCCATTTTCGCTCTCGTTTGACGTGAGGATATTTAGCATGGATTCTCTTTATACAATCAGTATTGCTGTCAGATCGTTGGTTTTGACTAAGTATCCACAAAAATGTTAGGAAAGCAGACGGAGAGACAACCTTTTTTGTTTTCCATATCCAGGTAATTTAAGTAACCAACACATTGATATTTAGCCCTCAGATTTAGCACTCGTTGTGAAAGCCACTTGATGCTTACATCGAAACTTTAAAATTGTGCACCCACATGCATATCTGACAGAGACATATTTTATCATAGCTGCTCTATAATGCTCAATATAGGCATGTGCATCCCCAAATCGTCATTGTGACATCTCATTTCATCCATTTGGGCCCATAAATAATCAATTTCACTATTTTGAAGTCTACAGACCAGGTGGTTGTTGGGCAGTATAAATTTCATATGAGTTCTCTTAATAGCTCAATCTAAAATAAGATATTGGAAGATTTATTTTTTAGCAGCCAGGAACTGATGCTCGTATACCGGGGAACCAGGTCTGGATTGAAGCATCGAGTACGATACGATTGATTTAATTTCGCTGAACAAAAGCTAATGTTCTTTGAACCTTGTGCGCTATATTTTTTCTCGCTTTTTTTTACTTCTATCACAGTAGCAGAGGTTGCTCTTACTTGACATTTTCAAGTCGACATCTCTGATCGCCGAAACATATGTTCATCTTCCCATTGCGAAACCATAATTTGATTATTTGTGACAAGGATCTCTTCGATTGTTCTTCTTGTTAAAATGCTGGGCACGATGAAATCAGGGGCAGGCTTCAGAATGGGCCTTACTGAGGAGGCACCAATCAGAGGACACATTCGGGGTGCAGATATGTGGATCATACCCTGATACCATTGCTCGAACAGTTGAGATCATCGAGCGTGAGTGCACGGTCGACTTCATCGACGTCAACATGGGTTGCCCTATTGACGTTGTTGTCAACAAGGGTGCTGGCTCTTCTCTCCTCACGAAGCCCATGAGGATGAAGAATATCGTCCTAGCCGCTTGTGGCGCAAGTGATGTGCCTCTGACTTTGAAGGTAAATTCAGACTCTGCACAACTCCTCTACAGTGGCATTTCTCCACCCACGGCCATAACTATGGTCCCATCATCTTCCTCCCATGTCCTTGGACAGGTCCGAACTGGTTACTTCGAAGGAAGAAACCGTATAGACTCATTGATCGCAAATATTGCCCAATGGGGGCCATGCGCGCTCACAGTACACGGGCGATCACGGCAGCAGCGCTACAGCAAGCTCGCTGATTGGGATTACATATACCAGTGTGCGAGTAAGGCTCCTAGTAACTTGCAGGTCTTGGGAAATGGCGATATATTTTCCTACCTCGACTGGAACAAACGCAACTCCGATTGCCCCCAACTTTCCAGCTGCATGGTTGCTCGTGGTGCTCTGATCAAGGTTTGTGGTCTAACCTCTCTTTTATGAAAAAGAAAATAACGATTAGTTAATAGCCTGAACGGATGACCTCGTCGTATTGATGATACTCGTGGGGGGTGACAGTGGGCCAGGGCTTTCTGAGCCTACATTGGGCCTATGTGACTCTCACTAGACCTTACTGAAGCCCGGATTTAGGCAGACTGGGCCGGGCCTATTATTTGATTGGGCAGTATATGTCATGAGAATATGATGTGTATGATTTTTCTTCTCTCTTCCACTTACATGCTTAAAATGTTCCGTGGGTACACTGTTTCCGTCGCCCAGCCCTGGATATTTACTGAGATCAAGGAGAAGCGCCATTGGGACATCAGCTCAGGGGAGAGGCTTGGCATCCTCAGGGATTTTGTGAACTTCGGTCTTGAGCATTGGGGTTCTGACAACAAAGGTACTACTCTTCGAAAATCTGTTCTACATGTTCTTATCTGATATTCCTGTGCTATAGTAGGCCTTTATATTGGTTATTTCAAGTAAAGAAGAGGTTTTTTTCCCCTTATCTCTCTCTCTCTCTTCATGATTCGATTGGTTTTCAGATGATAAAACTTCTGAATCTTGGTCCAGAGTATATATGTTCCAGGGCCATACATCAGCTACGTCAATAAAAGAAGATATTTTCCTTTGATAAATCAATCTATTGGTTTTCATATGACAGATATCATGGGTCCGACTTCAGGGTATACTTGTAACAAGTATATATATATATATATATTATTTTATTTTCCTTGATGATCCTAATATTGGTCTAGTTTATGGAGTAGATTGGGATTCTGGTTATGAGTTTCCTGTGGGCAGGTGTTGAAACAACGAGGCACTTCCTGCTAGAATGGCTCAGCTACACTCACAGGTACGTACCAGTCGGCCTCCTGGAAGTCGTCCCACAGCGGATTAATTGGCGACCGCCCAGCTACTTCGGCCGGGACGACCTCGAGACCATGATGGCTTCGGATTCCGCCGCCGACTGGGTACGCCACCAAGCGCCAGACCATGTCTCTCCTTCACCCTCTGGATCTCTGCAAGGCCCCCTAATTTCTTTCTTCCTCGGAACTGCTTGCAGATTCGCATCTCCGAGATGCTGCTGGGAAAGGTCCCTGCCGGGTTCACCTTCGCTCCCAAGCACAAGTCTAACGCGTACGACAGAGCTGAAAATGGCTGATTCTCTCTCGGGATGATGAAGGGTTTGAGGCGGTATGGCTCCGAAAATTGATATTTATTTGTCAGACGATGAGAGGATTAGAGGATTGAATCCTCTGTGAGGGATGGGGAGGAGGTCAGTCTGGAGCATTGAATTTTCCAGATTTATCAAATATAATTCATGCACAATAAAGAGGAGTTTGATCCCCCGTTTTAACGAAGAATGGAGACCATCGAAAGTCGCAGTTACTTACATGTGAAATCCGTCAGTGCGAACTGAGATCCAGCGCAAAAGGAACGGAGATCCAGATTTCATTCAGAAATGAGCACTTGGATCAATAGAGAAGAGAAACAGAGAGAGTGAGCGCAGAAAGGGTACTAGAAGATGACGAAGAAAGTAATAAAGCGGGGGAAGGTTATATGGATAGATAGATGGATACTCGCTATGTATTCCTGGACTCAGGGCTGCTGGTGGGGATCGATGTACCCTGCATCGACAAGAACTTTCTCCCTCTTGGCGAGCTCCGTGTCCTCGTCTACCATCATCTGGACCAGCTGTTGGAAGCTCACCTTGGGCCTCCACCCCAACTCCCGCCTGGCCTTGGAGGAGTCTCCTTTGAGATTGTCCACCTCGGCCGGTCGGAAGTAGCGTTTGTCGATCACGACGTGGTCCTTCCATTTGAGGCCTGCGTAGCCGAATGCGACCTCGAGGAACTCCTCCACGGTGTGAGACTCCTCGGTGGCGACCACATAGTCGTCGGGCTTGTCCTGCTGCAGCATCAACCACATGGCCTCCACGTAGTCGCCGGCGAAGCCCCAATCCCGCGAGGCGGTTAGGTTGCCGAGGAACAGCTTGCTCTGGAGGCCCACTCGGATGCGGCCGACGGCCCTGGTGATCTTCCGAGTGACGAAATTCTCGCCGCGGCGGGGTGACTCGTGGTTGAAGAGGATGCCGTTGCAAGTGAAGAGACCGTATGCTTCGCGGTAGTTGACGGTGTACCAGTGAGCGGCAACCTTGGCGGCGGCGTAGGGGGAGCGGGGGTGGAAGGGCGTGGTCTCGGACTGGGGCGGCGGGGTAGATCCGAACATCTCCGAGGAGCCGGCCTGGTAGTAGCGAACGGATCTGCCTGGGTGGGAAGCGAGGTGGGAGCGGACGGCCTCGAGAAGGCGGAGAGCGCCGGTGGCGACGACATCGGCGGTGTAGTCCGGGACCTCGAAGGAGACGGCGACGTGCGACTGTGCGGCGAGGTTGTAGACCTCGTCCGGAAGGAGGGCGTCGATCCAGCGGCGGAGCGAGGAGGCATCGGTGAGATCGGCATAGTGTAGCTTCATGAGCGCCTTGGTGGAGTTGTGTGGATCGATATAGAGGTGATTGAGCCGCTGCGTGTTGAAGTTGGAGGACCGACGGATGAGGCCGTGCACCTCGTAGCCCTTCTTCAACAGGAACTCCGTCAAGTACGATCCATCCTGCCCCGTAATCCCCGTGACCAGCGCGATTCGCCGGCGAGGGGAGATCGACGGCGGCACCACCGCCGGATCTGCCGCCGCAGAAGTCGGGTCACCAGATCCGACGCGGACTCCGCCGTTCGACTCAGATCCGGCGGCGGCGGCGTGGCAGTTGTCGCCGTTGCTCTCTCCGGCGGCGTGGTCATTGCCGGGGGAGGCCATCGATCTGCTGTGCCTCCCGGGGAGCGAATGTTAGCCGGCGGGGCGAAGCTCGAGATCTGTGTGCAGGGGCAATGGACCTACGGATCTCCCGAGGAGGTGACGGAGGAAGAAGAAACTTTTTCCCCTTGCTCTTTATATATCGGTGCTCGACGAGGCCACAAATAACGACCGGACCAGACAGCACGTGCCACTTGCTCGTGTGAAAGACCGGGACGGCTGCCGGGGAGGAGACGTGTGGGGTCAGGTGGAGCGTCGTACGTGTGAAAGCGAAAGCACGTGTGAGAAAGTGGGAACGAACTATAAATTCCGATCGGCCGACCTCTCCGTAAGACCACAACGTACTACTACTGGTCGTGAAAGTTCTTGAGAGGGATCGAGCGCATTCAAGGCCAGGAGTTCGCCATGCTCCGATCGCGGCGTCTCCGGCGTCAGTGCCCTCGCCATGCTTTTGTACGCCTTTACTCGTTTATTCCTCTATAACCTGCCATGCTTTTGTGTACGATTTCTCTAAGATCTTTCTGGCGTATCATATTCCTGGACCTTATCCTACGCATCTATTCGCGTGATAATTTTTTCTTTTCGGGATCTACTAGAGATGGAGGGGTAGAGAGATTTTTGTTATTCTTATTTTCCCAGTTTTGGCATCAGTTATCCATTTTCTGATGAGTTCAGTTGGCAGGATTCTGTACTTTAATCTTCGCATTGTTCCATAGAACGCTGAATTGAAGGGAATACATGTACTATGAAGATTGGTATTGACTTTATCTTTTTCTCTGCAAGATTGTTATGGTGACGTTTCATTGAAAAGATGTCATGGTGGAGTAAGAGGCTTACCTTCACCGTCGTAACTATTTGATCCGTCAGAATTCTTCTTGACGAAGCGGTAACTCGAAGAAAATTGAGGATCTACAGAGACGGAGATGGGAGATGATTGATGTTCTCCCACCGAAACGTATATTTTCTCGTGGATAGGAAGGTTTTTGGAGCCCATTGTGAGTAATATTTGGCATTTATGACCTCTATTGTAGGCTTCTGTCCAATGCTTACAACATTCCAAACTCGCAGCTTCTACTTCTTGATTTTGCGTTTTAGATGTTTTTTCTGGCGATGTCTCTTCTCAGCATCAGTATTTTTGGAGGCTTGAGATGGATTTCAGAAAGCACGAACTTGCAAAACCACAGTGATGGCAATTCAACTGTGAATTGTAGGTTTCACCCACAGTGACGGCTGATTAAGATCCTTTGAGATGAAGAAGGTTTCTGAGGGAATAATTTTATGATACCATGTTTATATAAACCCATTTCGCTGATATTATCGCACTGCAGAAAAAGATGACCCCATGGTGAAGAATCTGGAACCTTCTCATATGTGAATATGTAAACAAGCTGGAAGCGTGAGTGCTTATTGGGCCTTTTCACGATTACTATTTGATTTTTTGCAGTGACTAGTCACGCATTCCTTTTTCTCCTAGAAAATAACTTCCTTCCCAGTAACTCCACAAAATTTCAACATCTTCACACCTTGGCAACGACTGGGCTTCTTCTTCGTTTCAAATATATTGGTTTAGATCGATTATCTGCAGTGATTAATGATAAAAAGCTGGAATATTTCCCCCTAAAGTGGAAAATTAAACTGTTTTCATACTGTTGTCTTGGATGTGTCCAGGCGATTGAGCTACCCGAAGATCATATTCACCCTATCCATATTATTAGCTTACTTTGATAGTAAAAAGTCTTATTAGTAGCAACCATAAAAGTATTTTTTTTGTACATAGAATTGTCAGTTTTAGTATGTTTTGGTCTTTGGTGTCATATCTAGGAGAGAGGGAGTAACTATATTTATAGGAAAGATACCAAGAAGTCCGAAATTTTGGGTTCCTAGCTCGATTTATCGATTTCCTAGCAGGTTGGTCCTTTAACTCAGTTTATTTATTTTCTCCAGGCTATGGTGAAGCCTCAGAGCAAGGCTGAGGAGAAGCAGATGACTCTCTCTCTCTCTCTCTCTCTCCTCTCACCTTCAGCGGATGGTTGAGGCTACGCCTAATTTCAGCATGATGATTTCTGCATGAGATCCAGAGTCATGGTGAGATCAACGAAGAAGGGTAAAATAAAATAAAATGAAATAAAATAAGGTCGTTCTCTTCTTTGTGCTGGGTGGTTGACTTGTGACGGCTGTTTTCCTTCTCTGGTTGCTCAGAAAATCATCCCAGGATGATTGTAATTCTCCGCCGAATTTATCTAAATATGGTAACATGGAGTTTCCTGGTCAGGCTAATGGGCGTAAATGACCCAGCCGACCCAGAGGCCCGCTAGGTCCCGCTCATTTTCATCCGGGCTTGGGCACAAAGAAGCCCGGAAAGAGGTTGCTCAGTTGGCCCGGCTCATAAATGGGCCGATCAATCAGCCCAAAAGACCCTTTCTCCGCTTCCGATAAGGGACCTCCTGGCCCAGCCCGTTATCATAATGCTCATCTTAAAGAGCCTTTTCATGGTCCTTTCGTAAATATTTCCATATCAATGGCCTAGTTAAAACCCTTTGTGTTTAGATCTCTTCTGGGATTCTTTCGTAAATGCATGGCTACTAGTGCTCTATTTTTAAATGCACGAATTTAAGGCTTTCATTTTTAAAATATTCCCCGCCACGACAGAGGCTACGGTGGCCCCTGTTGCCGTCGAACAGCCCACGTTCAGACTCATTTCCACCGTCTGAGGCCCGGCCGACCACGTGGCAGAACGAGTTGTTGGGCCCGGCCCAATAATAAGACAAATACCGACATCCGCTCACACGTGAGCAAGCATTGCCACTTGGTAATAACCCGTAGTGGGCAGAGCAAGTTGTTGGCCCAAGGCCCAAAAATATCTCCAAGAGCAGTGTCGGCGGGAGGAGGTGATGGGCTGTTACCCAGCGGCTCATAGGACAGGACAGGTGACGGGCTTTCTGTTAATGGGCCCGTATGGTGACCTATCGCTAGCATGGCGCATCCTGTGGAAAACGCTCCCTCTGAACCTCAATTCCGCCCTAGAAATTTCTAATATATGCTATTATTCTTAAGATTATTATCATACTTGAGTTTCGGAGTCGGGGGATCGGATCATTGAACGATATACACTGTTATTTGACCTTTCCGGGCAGTGAACATCTGGTTCAATGAATATCAATTGCCCTTCTAAATCAAGAAGAGAGATGCTCTACAAAAAGACCACTCACAATGTACAGCATGAGAGAGAGAGAGAGAGAGAGAGAGAGAGAGAGAGAGAGGAGAGGGTGGGTGGGGATGAGCAGAGAGGCTCAGCCCTTCTCGATGCCGTTCGCCGTCGTCAACGGAGGGCGGAGGTGAGGGAGATGAAGAAGAGCTCGTCGCAGGGGAGGGTGAGGCCCATCTGGTGGTCGAAGCCGAACTCTTCTTCGGCCCACTGGAGGAGGAGCTGGAACTGGGGGTGGCTGAGGAGGGATATGGGGACGATGTGCCTGTTACGGCTATCGCCGACGTAGACGGCGAAGTGGCCCCTGGGGACGTCCATCGGGAAGCCCTCTTGGCAGCACCTCTTCCTCCCCGAGCTGCTGCACCTCTGCACCAGCTGCCTCAGCACCGTCTCCTGCCTGAGCCTGCTCGACTTCCTCAGGGCCATTTCCTCCCTCTCTTCAGCTCCCTTCAGCCTTCTCCTTCTCGTCTGCCTGAGGGCTCTGCGCCTATATATAGAGAACGCACGCCCAAGGGGGAAATGAAGGGGGTGCAGTAATTAGGATAGGGCCCAGAGAGAGAGAGAAAGAGGTGCATGAGGCGTGGTTAGCTGGAGTGGATGTCTCGGCGCCACTGTTGGGCATGCTCCCTGTATAACACATGCCGGGCTTGCTCCCTCTCTGTCTCTCTCTCGTCATTTTCGCAATGTCTACAATGGGACTTATCGAAGATAACTTCTCTCTACTTTGCAATTTATTCTCGCCAATAAAGTAGTAACACCTTTGTGCATGTGGGATACGACCTGTCTGATCCAATGAGACCCTAAAGTCCGCTTCACAGAATTTATTCATAGCGACGTCGACAATCACGTTTTAACTTAAACCACTCCTCTTTTACATCCATGGCGTGCATTACAGGGTCTCCCTCCCTCCCTCTGCCTCTCTTCCGTTCGCTTCGCAGCTCCTACAATGGCACTTCTCGAAGATAACCTCTCTCCCTTTTAATCTATTCTTGTCATAAAATCGTAACAAATTTTAGGCACGCGTCATTGACCGTCTTGTTCCACGAGACCCAAAAGTCCACTCCACAAAATTTATTCATAGCAACACCAGATAATCACGTGTGAATTTAACCCACCGCTCTTACATCCGTGGCGTGAATTACATGGTCTCCTCTCCCTCTCTGACTCTCTACACACCCATCAAGTTCTTGGGTGGTTGCACGTAGAGGCGACAAGGATTAAGCAATCTTTACTCCGTAGATTTTGAGATAAAAGACTGAAACTTTGGCCTCCGGCTTCGGAATCCCTGCGCAATTGGTTCCCTCACTTGTTTTTTTTTTTAATCTTCTAGGTTTTAATGAAGTGGCCGTATGCGAGTGCCCCTCGCCCGTGAGGAAGACGAACGACACTCGTCGAGCTACTTGAGAATAATAGCAGGTGGATGAGCTAATGAGGTTTCATGTGGTAGACGACGGAGACGTATCCAGTTGCGACGACCACCATGTGCCGGAGTGAAAGCCTCCGAATGCTACGCGGAAAGCCGGCGACCCCACCTCGTAGGGAGCTGTTTTTTATAATCTCCGCCGGCGGTTGGTGCAGCTCGGAGAAGGATCTACGATGGCGATATGTCGGGGCATGGACGCCGTGGGGACTGCCGGTGGGCGGATTGACGGCTGTTATGGGGTCTTTACTGGAGACTGAGCGAGGACTCCAGATTTGGCTCGGGCTCCGCCGTTGGTCTTCGTGTGTTTCCTGGAAGTAACCGATTGAAGGATTATAAGGCGGCCGGTCTCTTTCTATATCGAGGGCTGCCATCACTTCTCTCTCTCTATCTCATCTCTAGGTCGTCTTTTTACTCGTTTCTCGCTAGGACGACGGCGCCGGTCGTGGCCCTCATTCTTACCTAGTAACTCAGTACGCCCTTCCGTGGAAGTCTCTCTCTCCCTCTCTCCCTTTCTCCCTCTTGTCCTCTCTCTCTCTCTCTCTCTCTCTCTCTCTCTCTCTCTCTCTGTCTGTCTCTCTTTGTATCTGGGCTGATTTTTTGATTCGCTGATAGGAGTCCAAGCGACAAGGAACTCTTCGTTCTCGAAAACGAACAACTTTGCGGTTGCCCATCGAAACGGAGCGTCGATTTTCTCTCTCTTGGGCGATGACCTCCTTTAGGCCGTCTTCTGCGTTCATAACTCTCTCTCTCTCTCTCTCTCTCTCTCTCTCTCTCTCTCTATCTCTCTATCTCTCTGTTCCCAGACTGCCGCAAAGTCCACCCGTCTCCGCTAGCAGCCCACGAAATCCACGCAGCTGACTCTCGCCGCCTCGACATCTCATGTGGGCCGAGAGAAGACGTCACGTGAAAGAGCCCCCCCCCATGCACAGACACGCACACAAAACATGCAATTATCGATCCCCATCGGTAGAGTTGACTCCCCCCCGCGGTGGCGCCCCCGTCAGTTTGGGCCTTCCCCGGTCCTCGAGCCGCGTCCGAGAGAAGAGAGCCCTCAGGGATTCTCATCCTGTCCTACTCCCCCGTTCATGAACGGCGCCACGAGCTCCTGCTGCAGAGGAAGGTTGGGCAGGGCGCCGCCGCCGCCGGACGGCTCCACTGCCAGCAGAGCTGGCAAGATGTCTGACCAACGACTAACATGGGGGGAAAGCCGATGGCAGTGGGAACTCTTACAGTGACCGGGCAGAGTATATAAATAGATGCTGGGGAACTCTTACGAAGAGCATCCATCAGATTCAGGCATCGGAAGAAGAGCTCGTTTAGAGGAGGCCATGGGGAGGATTTCCTTGATGGGGAAGGGACACGGGAGCCCAAGCTCGAAGCGGCCGGCGGCGGCGGCGGAGCTGCGGAGAGGCCACTTCGCCGTCTACGTGGGGACGGAGGAGAAGCGCTTCCTCGTTCCTGTGTCTTACCTGAAGAGCCCCTCGTTCCAGGCGCTGCTCCACCAGGCCGAAGAGGTGTTCGGTTTGGACCAGCCCCCCGGCGGCCTCAGGCTCCCTTGCAGCGAACCCACCTTCCTCTCCGTCGTCTCTCAGCTCGGCGGCTCCTGAGAAACGGGAGATCGATCCCGAGTTTGATCTCTGTGTACACACACCATTTGTTTATTTGTAGAGAAATAATGGAAAATCAGGGCTCCCCGATTCATTGTTCAACGAAACAGTAAACACTGTTGACCACTGATACTATCTACAAAGAGTCCTCCTTCTCCTCCCTCCTCGTTAATCAGACCTCCACAGAGGGGAAAACCAGTGGGAGTGGAATGAGGACTGATACGCCACCATCAGCAGCACCACCGCCACGGCCGCCGCCACGCCCCACGGCGAGCTCCCCGCGCGGTAGAAGGCCCCTCGCTCGGCACGGGGGAGCCGGAGTGCAAACCTCCCCTCGGCGAGCATGAACCGGACGACGACCACCAGTGCCGCCGGCAGCAGGAGGAGCGCCACCCGCGCGCCGCCCGCCGCCTGCTGCGCCCGCGCCTTGTAGTCGACGTACCCCGAGATCGTCATGAGGAAGACTACGATGGCGAAGATGGCGATGAGCGGGGCGGGGGGAAGGGCGAGGGAGCTTCTCCACCCTCGCCTCCACCGGGGCCCTCTCCTCTCCGTCGAGAACAGCGCCGCCATAGCTCCTCCGGAAGGGAAGGGAATGGAAGGGAAGGGCAGGGAAGAAGACGATATGAAGCACGCTAGAGGAAAGTCACTCTCTTTTTAGGGCATCGAAGCCATGGTGGTGAAGGTATCGATTCTCCTTCATCTTCTTCTCCTTTTCTCTAAGGCATCTTCTCCTCCATCTTCTCCCTTACGTAAAGCATGCATGCGTACGTGTACAGGATGCATACAAATATGTGCAAAATACACTTTTGAGGAGGGGGGAGGGAGGGGTTTAGAGGGAGGCGTCCTCCCCAGCGGGGGCAGGCGGAGGGAGCAAGGTGGAGGAGGAGGCGGCGAGAGGCTCGTGAACGACGGAATTTGCAGAGACGGAGATCGGATTCATCTCCAGCTGAAGCCTGATCGTCCCCAGGATCTCTGTCATCAGCTTCTTGAACTCCCCCTCGCGCATGCGCCGCCCGTCGTCCGCGTTCAGCGTCCTCAGGGCCTCGTTGACCACCGCGTCCACCTGCCCAACTTCCAACACAAATAAACAAACAAATATATGGCAAAAACTACGTACGTAAATCCAATATTAAGTACTCTACTTATTTATCGACGGCGGGTACCTGGCTAATGGCGCCGTAGGGGGGCAGACCAGCGGAAGAAGCGATTCCGTCCAGCGCCACACGGAGGTACTCCTTGGATGCCTTGTGGTCTGTCTTCTTGGGAAGCTCCTTCCAAGCCATATCCAATAGCTGAAACAATAAATCCGACGCCATCAACTTCAAGGTCTCATCTTTTTACCAGAATGATTCCCGGGAAGAACTGCACACTTGTGACTCTTTACGATCTAACTATGAAACTAACTCATGAGCTTCAATGGAGAGATATTTCGATGACGTCGTACCTTTTCTAGCTCAAAGGTGTTGGATAGCAGCCTGTTGATGCCGCTCCCATCAAAATTATTTTCACTGTGGGCGACAATGACAGGACGATCCTTGAGGCCCCTGGCGACGCTACCCAGAATATTCTTCAGCTCCGTCAAGAAGGTCTCTTGAGACACAGCCCCACCGAGATCCTCCACTGGAAGATGGCTCATCGCTGGTTGTATGATGCTATCGAAGACCTACATGGGTTTGAGCTTGGGCATAAATCACTGACGTCAACTGAAGGATGATGGTTCTAGGAAAGATGGAGAAGAAAATGGCCATGGTCTGGAGTGATTACCCAAGAGTCAGAAAGAGGAGGCATCCCATGGCCAACGCCTAGCCGCTCCAAAGCCATCATGATGCTCTTGCGCAGGGGCACATTCTCCTGGTTTATCTCTGAGAATATGGCGATTGACTCTGGTTCAAACCTGAGGCCAAACAAAAATTCCCTCAGATCCTCACCGTCGATCCTCAGGATCACAACCGGGTCTCTCTGCAGCCCGGCGGCCATCCCCAGAAGAATATCAGACAGCACTTCCTTGAAATCGGTCTTGGTCACCGCCTCCCGTTTCCCATGAGTGAATTCATTCAGAACCTGCAAGAACTCGGGGTCATAGCAAGAACCCATATTCAGAAGAATTACAAGAAGATCCAGGGCTCTGCTCCTGGATGTAGTAATCTCTTCTATGAGGGCATTCAAGGTAAGTAATTGCTCTTTCTACTTCCATTCCTGCAGGGGAATTATCCTCCGCAAAAAGTTTCAAATTACTACCTTGCCTTTGAAAATGATGAGTAGATTATGATTATGATGAGAGGGATTTCCCCGATTAGGAAAAAAAAAAACTCAAATCATAGAGTACTCAGATCCAGTCGCGACAGTTCTTTTCTATACACTGACATCTATTTTTGCATATGGCGTGAGTGATGGCTAGAAACGATGGACAAAATAATGGAGTGAAATATCATATATAACTGGAGATCATCAGGGGAGCGTTGGAACCAGAGCACCATCAGCATCACCGCAGAGAGATGAGCTGTCTCACTTCGCGCCTGTAGATTTCTGTCGACGACTTGCGCATAATTTAAGGTTACTTGGGTTGAATAGTGGGTTTCTACAATCTTGTTCGCATATATCTGATCTCGACTGCCCACCAGATCCAATCGACCGGCACTTGTGACATGAACAGAGCAGGTAAACGGGTGATAAAGATGGAGAGGGAAGCGTACGACTGATTCAATCACCTCGTAGTAGATGTGGTCGGAGTCAGGGGAGGAGCCCTGGGCAGGGAGGCCGATGGCAGCCCCAATGTCGGCGATGGCGGGCTCGAGCTCCTCGACTGAGAGCTTGCCGTCGCCGTCTCGGTCAAGCTCCTGGAACTTGTGGTCCACGTAGCTGCCGAAAGCGGCCTCGTTCCCCACCAGCTCTGCGATATCCGTCCCGTCCACAACGATCACCGGATTATGGTGCTCCTCCAGCCGCTTGGGCTCCGACCTGCACCTGTCCTGACTCTCCTCCCTTCCATTCGCCATGCACTCGGAAGCTTTAAAAGACAAAGAAACAAGAGACGAAACCTAGACCAGTGATCGGCAGCTTGTGGTTGGTGAGTAACTCGCACTTCCGCCCACTTCTTTTCCCTCGGAGAACTCGTGGTGGGTCTGGATCCCTAGAACCGATCCCAGTGAAAAAGGGGGAGAAGAACGGGAGCGCAAGGGAAGGACAGAGACCTGTGACTAGCTTAAATAGATTGGTACTCTCTGTTTCTCTCCTCCGCTCCTGGTGCTTCTTCGCGACCGTCCATGGCCGTCTACGTCAGGAAGGTCGAAGAAGAGAGAGAGAGAGAGAGAAAAGGGAAGGCGAGAGGCGAGAGGGAAGAAAAAGGCCATGGCCTTCACCCACCGCCACCCACTGCTCGGCTCCCCTGCAAAGACGCGTGGAGATGATCGCTTTGGCGGCGGGATGCTTTCACCGCCCTTGAAAACGGTGCTCTTGGAAAGCTACGACGACGACAACGACGGAGGATGATCGATCGCCTTCCCTCTTCCTCTCTCCCCGCCATTTGTCCCCGCCGCCTGTCAGCCGCTCGAATGCCCGCCGCGGCGGCGGAGATGGACAGATCGCCGCCGTCGAACAGACCTCGATTTTCTAGTTTTTTTAAGGTAGGTCTTTCGCTTGTGTGAGTAAATAAAAAATTCTACCAATATTCTTTTAAAAAATAATCGCGATTATTTATAATAAAAAATAAATTAAAAACCTTATTACTTTATTAACTGCGCAGTTAATAATAGTCGAAACCTAGGAAAAGCCCCACACAAAACTATCCATAATAATACGAATATCTCGTTAACTGCTGCCCTTTTTTTCATTTTTTTCTTGGAAAAATGTTTTCCGTCTCAGATCGGATTCGAGACGGCCACGTTTCCGTTCAAACGGTACTCCGTTTGGGAGACACGCGGATCTAACCAATTTTTGATTTTTGAGGAATCGGATTCTTCGGGCTATACAGAGCACTCGTAACAGCCTGGGCACCTTGACTTCCAGAAACGGCGGGGCCGTTATGATTCGTCAGGGGTAGCTCCGGTAGTGGCCTTTCTCGAAGCCACGACCCCTGTGCATCCTGGGGCGGGAAAATGGCCTGGCAGACAGCCGGGCCCCACCGGGGCCGGTCGGCCATCCCCCTCGGGGGGCCGTCCGATCGCGGTGCCTTCGGGTGAAGAGGAGGGGTCACCGTCGGCGGGATCTCGCCACCAGGAGGCTGCCTGCTGTAGGACAGGAAGGGAGGAGAGCCACCGGCGAGGGTTCTCAGCTCCAGCTCCTCCATAGCCGGTTTCCACGGAGTTGAAGATCTGAAGCAGGTGATTCATCTTCACAGGAGTTCAAGGTATGAGGAATCCTTCTAATGTTGACCGTAGACAGGATTCACCGATGGCTGACATCCTTTCTCTCCTCATTGTCGTCGCATGGAAGTGTCGGTGGTGCTGGGGGGGATTACCGAAGCGTCGCGCACTTTAGGAAGTTACCGCAGTGGACGACCACCCGGGGCTCCGATAGATCTGGACGGGAGCCTCTTCTTTGCTTGGGGCTACGAGGGGCCATCGGAAGGATACGAGTCCAACTGGAGATCACGTGGCGTGAGGTGCGAGGGATCTGATATCTCAGCGCGAGTTGGAGACCCCTGCGAGTACGGAAAACTGCGCTGCCCGCCTAGAGGGTGATCGATCCCGCAATGTGCTTGCTACTGTAAGCTTAGTCTCTCGATAAGCCTTGCTGCCCCTCCGGAAGTCTGTTTAATCTCTCGGGTGGAGAGGGCTCTCAGGTAAATATGGGGTTGTCCAAGTACACGAAGGGTTGGTGCAGCTGGCTTATCGTGCTCTGCATCGCGGCACTTGTGATCGTTGGCGCCATCTTCGCGATCAAGAAGAAGTCGCACAATTCGGGGTCTGAGCCTGAGCCTGCTCCTGTTCCAGGGTCACCGGGTGCCGTCACCAAGAAGTACGCAGATGCACTCTCGGTGGCCATCCAATTCTTTGACGTACAGAAATGTACAGTCTTCTTCGGTTCCGTTTACCATTTTCCACATGATTTCTTTCTTTACACATACAGTGCTTTCAAGCTGAATGCTTTCTTCTCTGCTAAATTCCTATGCAGCCGGGAAGTTGGTTAATAATAAGATCCCTTGGAGAGGTGACTCCGCGCTGAATGACGGGAAAGATGCAAATGTAGACCTATCGAAGGGATTATTTGATGCAGGGGATCACATGAAATTTGGACTTCCAATGGCTTTTACTGCGACGGTGCTGGCTTGGTCGATTCTTGAGTATGGAGATCAGATCGCTGCAGTGAAGCAGCTGGAGTCAGCTCAGGACTCGCTCAAGTGGATCACGGATTATCTGGTCAATGCTCACCCCAAGGAAAATGTGCTCTTCGTGCAGGTGAAATCCCTATGCGTCAGTTGTCACCTAGTGCACACACATTACGTACACCATTAGACGTAAACTTGCCAAATCGTCTGGGTTCTTTGCTTGACAAGAACCTTCATATGGGACGAACGTCAGTTGGCTTCAATTAACATTTCCGCCGTCCGAACCCGTCCATTGGGCCATTTTGTTTCTGATGCAGTTTTCCTTTAGTCAATTACCGTAGGGCTGCAGTTTCTGTTGTGTCATTGTGAAGTTGTGAGATTGTATTCATTCTGGGGATGGTAAAAAGTACGTTTCGCCAGATGCTTCTCGGTAGTGATGCTCTTCAAATGGGTAGCTTGTCTTCCAGGCTCTTGTGATGCTGCTTCAACTGTGCTTCTCTGTCATTTTTCCGATTCTTGATTAGTTTATACGCTATGTTCCTACTTATATCTTTCCATGTATGGTTTACGTGCATCCTGATGAAAAAAATTATATTGATACTTAGAAGATGTGTCATAAGTGACTGGTTCCATGAAATATATCTCATTCTTGCCTTTTACATGTCTGTGCATCCCAAGATATTTCCCATCCATCTTAAATCTTGTGGATCCTCGAGTGAGAAGGTAGTAGAGTGATGAAAGATCGTGTTTTGGCCATGTGGTGCACTTTTTTCTCGGAAAATGATACGGCTACTGTGATTTATGCCACAATTTGTATGAAGTTACATGTACAATCCACATTGGTCCTCATTTCAAGTTCACTCATGACTTTCCTATAATTTTTTTCCATCTTCGCCTAGGTTGTAGGCTTAGACTGGTTCAATAGATAAACCGTGATTGATGCATAATGATCGATTTCAATTGGAATTGGGTATCAATCCGAGTTGGTGAAATTAATGCGAATCAGCCAGGATCACAGGGAGTTGTATTTGAATTGGCCAATCTGACCCATGTCTTTTTATGATGCACAGAGATTAGTTTGGATCTCAATTGGCAGAAGCAGATCCAACAATATTTGGTACTGGTTAGAATTCTAAGATTGGCCAGAATCAGCCAAGATCATTGGAGAGTTGAATCTGAAGCAACCAATGTGACCACTGTTTTATTATGATGAATGACGGTTAGTTTGAATTGGAATTGGGAAAAGCCGATTCAAGCATTGCGCTTTCAGGTGTAACAGAGAGAGATCTGCAATATTATCTAGAATGAACTGGGATCACTAGAGCATTGGATCTGAGTCAGCCATTCTGATATATTCAAATTTTATTCTGAAGCCCCCTTTTTTATACTCGGTTGATGTACAATCAAGCAATTGATCAAGATAATAATGTTTTGATTTCCTCGCTTCTGTTTTATTTAAAATATTGCCAGTTTCCCTGAACTGCTAGAGATAAGATACATTAGGTCCGCGTTCGATCAGTGTCTAAATTCTCATAAGACATGTGATCCATACTGCTGTTTATACCATGGTGCACTTTCTTTTGGGCAAGGACATAGTTCAATTAGTTGTTTGAAGGCACATGCAGTGCATGTATGAATAGTTCCTCGTGATCAGCTGAGTAGTTGCACGCGGAAATATGAACGGTGGAAGAGGGTTCGGTCCATTCTTTTATTGCCTCCATTCCTGTTCATCCTCTCTGACCATTCCGTGAATAAATGGTGTCGGTTGCATCCATCTATCTATCTATCTTTAGACCTGCAGCTTGGATTGTCTAGCGTTCTCCTCATCCTGATGGACTATACGGAGTTGATGCTGTGGGTGACCGATGGTCGCTAGTCCAATCCTAACCTGGTTTTTTCAGCGTGAAACCGTTTTTATGTGTATTAGGGGAAGGAGAATAGGTCACGTCCAATTAGTTATTCATCAGTAGTGCCTTGTCATGCCAGCGGAGGTAGTACCATCATTTTAGTAACTGTGGTTGTTGTGATCATTGCACAAGTTTCTTTCCTTCTCTCTCTCTCTCTCTCTAGCGAGGGGTGGAGGGGAGGGGAGGAGGACCCTTTTACCAGGTTAAGTTAGGACTCTGTCACTTTGTCATTCATAGAAATGCCATGCTATAAGGTGTTTATCATGAAAAAGTGTTAGATTTAAGTATTCTGCATCCAGAAAATATATGATGATTTTTCTTTTTTGACTCAACTGGGAAACTATCGTTTCTTTGTGATGAAAATTTGGATTCTCAGGCCCCAGTCAACCTTAAACTGCTCCAGTGATAGTTCTTTAATCGCCTGCTGTTTTCTTATCATATATTCGATAAGCTTTCAGGCTCCATTCTTTATATTTATAAAATTATGCGGTCATGATTTTCTTTTAATGATTCAAATTTCGGTCTTCCAGTTTGTCAGCTAATACTTGCGCGCCTTTTAGGTGGGAGATCCTAATATAGATCACGAATGCTGGGAGAGGCCAGAGTCAATGTCAGAGGAAAGACCTGTCACACAAGTGAACGAAACGTCTCCAGGGTCAGACATTGTCGCTGAAACGGCGGCAGCTTTGGCGTCAGCCTCCATGGTGTTTAGATCCGTCGACTCCACCTACTCAGATCTGCTCCTTCGCCATGCTCGGGAGCTATTCAAATTCGCAGACAAGTTCAGGGGCTCTTACAGTGAAAGCATTCCCAGCGTTCAGAGGTTCTACAACTCCACGGGTTACTGGGACGAACTCTTATGGGCGGCTTCTTGGCTCTACCATGCAACCGGAGAGCAATCCTATCTGAGCTATGTGACAGAGACGAACGGCAGGGTCTATGCCGACTGGGGAAAGCCGACCTGGTTCAGCTGGGATGATAAACGCGCTGGAACACAGGCAACGGCCTCTCCTCCTCCTTGCCCCCTTCGACGTCTTCTTCTGAATCTCTCTGCTTCAAACGGTCAACGCTCTCTTTGATCTCTTTTCCTACGATTTTTATGCAGGTATTGCTCTCCAGGGTAACCATCTTTAGCCCAAAACTGGCATCGACTGCGGAGACAGTAGATCTCCAGAACTACAGGAAAACGGCCGAGGCAGTCGTATGCGGGCTTCTACCGGATTCACCGAGCGCCACCGCGAGTAGAACAGACGGTAGTTGATCGCTACTCCAGCTCCAAAAAGTGGCTCCAATCTCCGATCCATCCCATTTTGGGTCAACCCTCTCCTTTTTTCCATCTCCCTGCAGACGGGCTGATATGGGTGGAGAACTGGAACTCCCTGCAACACCCCGTTGGCGCGTCCTTCCTCGCTCTGATGTACAGCGACTACATGCTCACATCCCGCACGCCGTCGGTGCACTGCGGCGGCAAGACCTTCACGCCGGCAGACCTCCGCACGTTCGCCGCTTCCCAGGTGACCGATTCTCGATCTCCTCTCCCCAACATCTCTCTCCCCTCCACTTAAGAACAAAAAATGCGCGATTTGGAGCAGGTGGACTACATCCTGGGGGACAACCCGATGAAGATGAGCTATCTGGTGGGCTACGGCAGCAGGTTCCCGCAGCAGGTGCACCATCGCGGCGCGTCCATCCCCGTCGACGCTAAGACGGGCTGCAAGGGGTGGCAGTGGCTGTCCTCCCCGGATCCGAACCCCAACGTGGCCACGGGGGCCATCGTGGGCGGCCCCTTCAAGAACGACTCCTTCATCGACCTCCGCAACAACTCCATGCAGACCGAGCCCAGCACGTACAACTCCGCCGTCTTCGTCGGCCTCCTCTCCGGTCTCGTCACCACCTCCTCCGTCCCCCTCACCTTCACCTCCTCCCGTTAGTCAACCCCATCTTTCCTTATTTGTGGGTCTCGCGTTGACTGTTCTCTCTGCCACGTGGACCATTCCGATCTGCCAGATATTTAAATATTGGGATATTTAGGCTCAGATAACATTTATTTATTCCGCGGCTACCTTGCCGGCGGCAGAAGTAATGCGCCTGTCGCGGGCACGTGCAGGCCCACTCGGTTTGACGTAGGAGCGTGCGGCCTCTGTCGGTTGTTCCGCGGCATCACGTGAGGCGTACGGCGACGGCGACCGTTGCGGGATAACTTAAATGATTGGGATTTCTCCGATGAAAGAAGATAATTTGTATATATGATGTCTGATCGACTGCGTTCGCAGCGACCGTTGGCGACCAGGCGGGTGCCCAGCGATGGGGTACGTGTCGCTCTCACTGGCGTCGCGTAGAGGTCCGGGCTAAGTTATCTCGAACGCTATCCGGTTTCAAGGGGGAGGCACGTGGACGCCCCCGTGGAGAAGACACCGCGGTCTGGTGCTCCGCAGGACTCGATCTCGCCTTCTCCGTTTTTGGGGTTTGCGACGGAGAATAGTTGCAGGTCCGTCTATAACGGCTCTGCCGAGGAAGACCTCGGGAGGCCTCCTCTCTCTCTCCCCTCCCTCTCTGTACACGCAACCTTCCGGCGGCGTGCTGCTGTGACCGGTTAACAAGAACCGGCAGTACGAGGGCGGCGCTTCCCGGTCTCCGGTTTGTCTGCCGTGACGGCTTCCCAGTGCTGCCCTGTTTCTCCTCAGGAGCGTCAGATCTATCAGTCGATTTCTAGCCTCGGCAGGGATCGAAATCGGTTCGCAATCTCTGGACGGTGAGGAAGCGGAGGAGAGTGATCGTAGCCGGAGGCCTGCTCTTATTCTTGTTCTGTATTTTTCCTTCCTTAGTGGTCCAACCTATCCTCTGCGTTGAGGCATTGCGTTGCTGTTTAGTGCGTCGGAATAGCTTGATATGATGGATGGCGCCGTTTTCTGCCGCATTTTTGTTGGTCGAATGTCGGTTTTCCTTGTATTTTTCTATTCCATCTAAGTTTCAGTAGCTAGTGAGGTTCTCTGCCTCCATGCCATTCGGATCTCCTCTTCTTCGCTGAAATGTCTCTGGACGTCCTGTGTGTTGCTTCGCCTTTCTATTGTTCTTCTACCATGGCGTAAGATGATTGATTCATGATTGGGAGCATTAAATCCTGCTTTGCGCCGCCCAAGCAGTTCTTTCAATGCTCCTTGAAAGAAGTGGACGTCAGCTCTGTTTCAGGCCATCCGTCTCCCAAGCATCTTCCTCCATCATTTTATTGCGTTCTTCTCAATTGCCGCTGCGTTTCTTGTTCCAATGCTTTTCTGAGCTTTTTCGGCCTTTTTCCTCATCTCGGGATCGTAGTATTGGGGCTGTAGGATTTACATCTGAGAGACGCAGACATTGACTGTCCTCGTCAATTTCTTTGCTCCCTTCTCCATTCCAGAAGGCTTGCGGACAGGAGATCTTCACCCTCTAGATTGATTAGCTGTACATAATATTGGATCCAGGATGATGGGATCATTTCTTACGAGAGTCCTGGTGTAAGCGCTCTAATGGTCGTTTTTTATCAATCGGATGATGTTAATTGAAACAGCTGGTTGGAAATGTTTCAGTTGTTTATTTCTCTTCGACAGAATGGCTCTTGGCTACGTGTATCCGGCTTATGAATGCTATAAAACTGTGGAAAAAAACAAACCAGAGATCGAGCAGCTGCGATTCTGGTGTCAATATTGGTCAGCATTATTTTACTGAGAGTTTCATCCTTCTGCCTTTTCTGTGGATTCTCCTCAATCTGCCATTGAGCGCTACCATCTGATTGGCCGACTGCCATTTATTTTGCCAGGATTTTAGTCGCAGTATTGACCATCTTTGAGAGGGTTGGAGATGCTTTTGTCTCGTGGTAAGAGGCATCTTCCTCTGATCCTGCTTTGTACCATTTTTTGGACAAAAGAAAAACGTTTTTCTCTGCTGCATATTAATCTCCACCCGGTCTTACCCAAAAATTTGACTTCGGTTAGTCTCGGAGTCATCTTGTATATTTGATCTGACTGATGGGCTAAGGCGTTACACTGATGATACTCTGGAACCCAGAGGAAATTAAAGCGGCTTTTCCTATTTCACATTTCCGCGCATTGACTGTTTTTCTTCTCTTCCTGCGTTGAAGGGTACCAATGTACAGTGAAGCAAAGCTGGCATTTTTTATATACCTCTGGTACCCCAAAACAAGGGTACGACCACCATCAAATATCAACTTGCTTTATTTTTCAGTTATATATTTATGTGTATAGATTTTCTTACCTTGGGTCATTTGTGCAGGGAACAACGTACGTCTATGATTCCTTTTTTCGGCCTTATGTTGCAAAGCATGAGACAGAGATTGATCGGAGCCTGCTTGAGTTGAGGGCTAGGGCAGGAGACATTCTCGTCTTGTATGGGCAAAAGGCTGCGAGCTATGGCCAGACTAGGTTCTTTGAGATCTTGCAGTATGTGGCTGCTCAGTCAGAGACACCTAGACCACGACCTGTCCAGGTGCGCTCTTAACTCTAGCTAAGATGATTACAGATTATTTTTCTGCCTCTGTTTCTCTGCCTTTTTTCTGTCATACTCTTATTACAGAATCGTGCAGGCTAATCTCTTTAATTTTTTCTATTCTGTATTCTTCGAAGAAGGAAGAAAATAAATCTTGGTAGATTATCTTTCTCCCTGGTTACTGTGCGTGGCATCCTTCTCTTGGCGACCCGTTTCCTCACGAAACTGGCTAAATATCGCATTATCTTGTGTGCCCTGTTGCCCTATGGTGAGGGGAACAGCTTGGGTCGGTTAAAATCCAGTTGGGTCGCTGAGATGTAACGAGTTCCAGTATGATTTTAGCTTTGGACCCTCATTTTTTGTGCGGTCATATGCTTTCTGCAGCTTATTTTACACGAGGGCCCGTCTAAGTTTCTGGATAATTCATTCTTAACCTGATCGATCTATTGTTCTGTGAAGACTGGCTTCATTGTGTGTTTTTTCTTGATGTTCTGTGAAGCAGAGGCAGCAGCAGCAGCAGCAGCAGCAGCAGCCAGCCCACCTGCCAGCCACCGCCACTGCGCCGACTCAGCCGCCACCATTTACTACAGCTTTGCAACATCAACCATCAAATGCCCCCACCCATCCACCGAGCGCCGTCAATAACCAGGCGCCTGATCTCTCCAAGAAGGAAGAGGGGAACCCAGTTGCAGTGGCTCCTCCAGGACGCCCTCTGGCCCTGCCAAACTCGACCCAGCTCAGGTCCGCCGGCGAAGCAAGAGCAATTCAAGCCGAAGCAGGCAAGGCTTCAGCCACTGAGGACCTCAACACTCCTCCCCAAGAGACAGCCATGGAAGAAACCATGAGAGTCACCCGCAGCCGGTTGAGAGCGCGAACCGCCGCCGCTGGTGCTGCTGCCACAGCCTCCGTCGGCGCCGCCAGTTAGAAGAACTTCAGAATTCTGACAGTGAGCATTGGCTTTGGTGATTTGAGGAGGGCGGTGGTGGTGATGTAGTGAAAAACGTCTAGTTTTCTCACCAGTAGTGTGTCTATAAATAAAAATGTGAAATTGGCGTGACCAGCCTGTTAACTCCAATACTGGTGGGAAATTTTTGATTTTTATTTTTTTAAAATGTAAATAAAATAAAAACATTATTCGAAGCACACAAAAAATGGACCTAGCTTAATTTTTTATTATTTTTAATGGGGTCGGGGTGTGCTTCAGAAGGTCCCCTGGGGTGAGCGGAGTTGGCGGCCTGCCACGTCGGCATACTCAATGCCACGTCAGAGATAGATAGAGATAGAGAGAGAGCGCAATAATTTGATATTTTTTTTTCCTGCCTAACATTCGGTCCGGTCTCCTCCGCCACTCTGCACTTCGTCTACTCTCGCCGCTTTCTTCCTTGGGTTCCGTGGCGCCGGCGGCAGCCTCCGAGTGGCAACCGCTTCCCCTTGCCGGTGAAGCTTGGGGGTTGACTTCTTCTATCATCCTGGCGTCGCTTCCTTCGGTCGCGTCAGAAGGATGACGGCTATGGAATCATCAGGCGGCGGTGGAAATCGTCCGAGGGTAGAAGACGTGATATCGAAGCTCAAAGATGACGGGGATTTCGATGCCCTCCGCCTCAAAATAGTCCGCAAGATCAAGGAAAATGTAAGCCTGCCTGCTAATCCGCTAATTTCAGCCCCGACCTGTTAGATCCGTTAATGTCTGACATTGAAGTTTCCTTACTGATTCTGCCGATGTATCGCTGTTTTGTGATGCTACCGTCCCGCTCTCGTCTCTCACGTCGTATCCATCCCCGCGAACGTGTGCTAGGCGTCTTTGAATATATTACGATAGTACGATGAATCTATCTGTTTTTCACGACATTTTTTCTTAACAGAAATTTTTAGCTTCTATTACGGAATCTGAACTACTCTTCACAGACGAGGGAGTTAGTACTAATTACATGGAAGAGATACGCGGAATTTCCATTACAACATCCGCCGAAAATCCAGAAACGTGCATATAATGAAACCTGCTGTAAAAAAATCTCTTTGATCTGGATAAGTTATTGGAATCCAGGGCGAGTCTTCTCCCATGGAAGTAGCAGTTCATCTCTTTGCAGTCTTTGGTTCTGCATCAAATCCGTCTCTGTGCTGGAACTCTTGGAGTTTGCCAATTCAGACTAATAGGCTCCAGCTTCTGCGCAGCTCAAGATCTGTTGCGATGTGTGACAAACTAACTGCGACCTTTCGCTGGCTTCTCGCTTTCCCCACATCTTTGTTCCTCTAGCATAGATTCTCTGGATCTGTTGTCACTCCATGGCAACACTTTTTATTTTATCCTTCGCATTGGGACCCTGAAACCTTCTTCGTGCTCTGTTACCACGATATCACACTGACTGACAGATGTCTTTTAATTCGGACACCCCCAATAGATTCGCTTTCGTAATAACTGATCGAGGAAATAATTTCTCAGATTTTGGTTCGATAATCTGTCACGGTAAAAACTTACGTTTGGGTTAGTATCTGGTGTTCTACTTTTGAAAAGTTCTTGTTTTTCCCCGTCTGATTTTGTACGCACCCCTCCCCCCTTTTATCCTTTACGTTCCTTGTGCATTCTTGTGTTCATTTCTGTACAAATGCATATGCATTCACAGATTTTAATTTGGATGGCGAGTTGCATGATGGCCCCTTTGTGAAAAGAATAAGCCTAACAGAAGATTGAGGTGAAAGTTGGAAGTGCATTACGAGTAATAAGAGAGGAACTCCATTTGCGCCCTTATCCATTTGAAATATACTGTTACAGGCAGAATGATGATTTGCATTCGAAATGGCCTTGACCTCCGTATTCAACTCCAGTGCAACATCAAGTTTTAGTCAGTATTTTGTAACCATATTTTGATGGCGTCTTTGTAGCTGTAGTTGATGTGATATTTTTATGGAGATAATAATACTTGTGCTGTGATAAGTTGTATCAATCAAGTTAGCATGGTGTGATCTTGTTTTGATCCGGAGTCATCCCATATGATCTAACCGGGCATAAGATTTTTTTTTTTTAATCGAGGGAAAAAAATTATAGCTGACCCAGCTTCGATTTGAGATGTTTCACAGGTCATAACCTAATCATAGCTGTGACGAAAATACTATATTTTCTTGCCTTTTTCCCCTGAGTTTAATCAGTATAAGGTACTATTCATTTCAAAAAATTACCATTAAACAAATCAAAAACTTACATGCGCCATCAGCCACTTCATAATGCTAGACAAAAATGCGCCTGTGCATATTTACTAGATCAGTTTGAGTGGATATTCATTTTATTTAGTAGTCCAAAAAGTGCCACCAATGGTGTAGGAGGAGTGAGATCAAAAGGCTCCAATAATCGGCCCAAACCAAGCAAAACCCACGGGCACATTATATTGCATTGGACACCAGAATATCTATCACTGATTTACTAGTCTCTGTCTTAAAAGTCAACTGATGAAATGGACAGTCCAACACAGGAGGACCTGCGCAGCCAGATTATCTTAGAGGTGAAACAGTCAGCCGCGCTTAATCGTGAAGGAGCTGTAAACTTGAAACCCCGGCAGCTTTCAGACGCCATTCATGAAGAGATTGGGTAAGTTCGGGCGTGCTGGCCTGAGTTTTTACCCAGTCGTACTTGGTAATTATTGCTTGATGCACCCTGGTTTTGCTTCCATAAAGCCCGGACTCTCTCTCCAGGGTTTCCATGGTTTGACCACATCTTCCTCTTCCACACCAACCCTGCATCTCCTCCAGGAACAAGGTCATGGGCCATATCTCTGACGAGCTGTGGAGGATCATCCGGTCCAGCGATGGAATGCGAGATGAGATAAGGGAGTCGGTCAGGTCTGTCTATAATAAGCTGATGAACCCCCGACAGGAGGAGACAAACGGCTTGCCGACTCTGACCAGCCGCCAATCAGTCAACGATGGGGAGGCCATTTCTCGACAAGCAGGCTCTTCTTTGTCAATCGTCCCACCCAGTAAGGAGCCTCTGGAACCGCCAGGGTTCGCTCCTCAAGCTCATGGTCCGTATGAAGCAGCCATATCGTCTGATGATGAACCAACGGAACCGCCAGGGTTCTTCACTACATTTATTCAGGCGCAGTCGGAGAACTCCAGCAAGGAGGAACCCGAGGAACCGCCTGCAGCGGGGGGGCAGGCACCTGAGCACCGCAAGGAAGAGCTCCGCAGTTCACCAGCTTCTTCACCAGCGAGCGATGGCGATGGCGCCACCCCTCCTGGATTTGCTCATCTTCAGAGGGCTGATCACGTGGCGGCTCCCAGTGACGAGGAGGACCCCGATGTCCCCCCTGGTTTCGGATGAACTCTTCTCAAGCTCACCAGATCTGCAGTTCCCAGAAGAAGAAAAAAACCTCTGGGTTCTCTTGCTTTCAACATGGGGGATTAGATCTCTGAACGGAGAGAAATCATTGTAGTGTTAACCTGAGCAAAACTCTTGGCATCAGAGGAATTCTCTTGGTCATGCCGGTCTTGTACCTCCTACTTAGATTGCCTTCACCTTCTGTCTTGCGTACTTGGGTACTTAGTTTTATGCATCAGTGAGAACACCACGGACCGAATAAACATCTCAAATAGGAATAAAAATAAAAGAATGGCAAGAGTTTAATGCCAAGAGAGGTAGAGAATATGGAATCTGTAGTATACTAGCCTCTCATCAATCATATGAACACCACCCTAGAAAAAGCCTGGGAAATGGGTCAGAGATTGAAGGAGCTGCTTGTTTGATGAAGGAGATGATTCTCAGCTTGATAAGCAGAAGTAAATGATACAACGTCAGCGACATCACTGAAAGGCGTGGCCGCCGAAAGCTCATACAGCTGGAATGGGTAACATCAATATACATAAAATTATGGGCCAAAAAAAACCCTCGAAAGAGATATATTTTTACAAGCCAATTGAAGAAAACCAACCCTTTCTCTGATCTTTACACAGTGCAGTGGAAATGAGAAATCTGTACATCTAGGACTGTGTGGGCTGATCAACCGTGCGGCGGGGGCTGCCTTGTTGCTTCGATAAATTCTTGGCTGCTCCCTGAACTGGCGCCTTTGTCTGTGTTGCTGTCGGAGGTTGTAGACGTAGTAGATGAAGGGGGCCTCAAGGGCAATGGCTGCGGTGCTGGAGCAGTAAGAGCGTAGGTGAATCTGGATGAGCTATTCTCAATGAGCCCGGCAACACCGGCAGCGGCAGACTGAGCATTCGAAGGAAGAAAGAGATCATGCTTCTGATCTTTGTAGGCACTCCAAACCTGCCAAGTTCAGATCGAACTTTATGTGAGTCCCAGTAACACCAACTTTTATGCGTAGAATCATTTATATATAAATACAAATAAATAAATAGATCTAAGAATCAATATTGCAATTATAATACCGGCTTGTGTTGATCTTGTGCACGAGTTTAAGCCCAAAAAATAAAGGTTTTGAAATATGATCATCCAAGCATATATAATAAGTCAGACTGTGTTAACACTAAGATTACATATACATACAAATTAAATCTTAAATATAGGAGCTGAACCTTGGAATTAAGAAATCCAGATTGTTTTGTTTTGTTTTCCATACAATTTGTTTATAAACTGTTCATCCCTTTCTAGATGCACAGCTGCTGCCAAGGGCCAAGCTTGTAAAAGAGAGCTCAAATAGAGAAATATATAACTTTTCTACAGATTGAAAAGATACAAGCAACTCATTGTGAGTATCAAGTTAGGGAAGAAGTGCAATGGGTCTATAGCTCGTTTTAACAAGAGATTGGACTCATTCAGAGATTAGTGACTATAGATTTCACCGGGATCATCAGTGACACAACATGAAAATTCCTTCAGTTTCTGGATATCCTTTTGCGCATGTCCAGGGTCAGGCTGCGGTCAATCAGTCAAACCCTGCGTGGATCATGACTTGGAAAGTATGACAACTTGACTCATACAAGTCTGAACATGTAGGACAGCCACCCCATCCTAGTTAGGGCCATATAAATCACCCATCATAGCCATAGGGTCACAGACTGACGAAAAATCTCCGTTACAGGCCTCTGGACAAACTATCCTACCAGAATCGGGTTTTAAAGCCATCAATTGATCACATAGAGTAACATGAAGCACATTCCTGTTTGACAACTCACTTCCATGAGCAAGGGATGCAGTTAATTATCAAAGATTGGATGTCCCACATAAACACGCCATCACTTGTTCATTAAATTACATGACCCATAAACAGCCACCATGTAGCTGCCACTAATATCAAAGGTTTCAGTTTAGCTTTACTCATAAAGTGGCCCAGCTGAAGATAATGGCCTCTGGATAGAAGTGACTTCATAAATATACCAAAAGAGGACAAGAGTATGCAAGTAACGTCTCCAGTAGGTGGTGAGACACCATTCCCCAGCACGTAATGCGGTGATAGCAGGAATTCAGGTGAATAGAAAACCGACGAATTTTTTTTCTCCTGAATAAATAGTGTCGGACTTCATCTATAGAAGAGACATGTCCATCCTTTTGGTGGTTCGTAAATGATGGCTATGCTATAACATCAAAGATACTCAACTGTAGAGCTGTGAGAACAGGATAGGGCCCAAGGTCATGAAGAAACTTGAAAGAAACAGAAATTGAACTTGTACTGCTTGGGAATCTACTGAGTCTTCGAATAGAAATATCACTCAATAGAGAAGATGTGGATGAATGAAGATGGAAATCGAAAGGAGATAAGAAGTTCACGGCTCAATCTGCAAACTTATCTCAAATAGAGGGATTATGCACCATATGACTCCTCTTATGAAAGGTTCAGGTTCTACTATGAAGGTGAAGATTTGATGTAGAGGATTTCCCATGGGAAGCTATCGAGGAATGATTGTCATAATGCTTTCTTGCACAGTGTGAGAAATCTTGGAGTTTATAAGGAAAAGAATCATTAGAACACTTGTTTAGCATTCCTTGGAACTTGGGTAAGTACATACACAGAGTAGGCACGCAAATAGTGGATACAAGAGATAAGGGCATTATGGAGAGAATGATACTCAACAGTTAATACATAAATAAGATAAAAAATTGGTGGCTTTCCCTATGTGCTACTCTTAATTTTATTTGGAATGAGCATAAAATCTCTTCGTTTGGACTTCGGATTTGTGTCATGCAGAAAGGCTTTACTCCAATTTCAGAAGGAATTAGCGTTCTAGTTTTGTTTAATAGCATTTTGGTGTATATAGGGCCTTTTTGAGGGCTTATAACTATCTAGTTGCATATTCGTCTTTTGTAATATATAATGCATGTGACACATCCACTTACAGAAACACTACTCATAACCAGACAACTAATGTGTAAATGACAACCTTCGAGTTTCGTATTAGTGCATAACAGGACACAGGATGCTCTTTATTTTTCTTCTTTCCTAATAAATTTACAATAAGATAAACCTACATTAAAATATTACATACGGTTTCCCTTTTCTTGCTCATCAAACGCAAGAACTAGGATGACTACAGACCATAATATAACCATGCCAACAATAATTCCAATCTGTATTCATAGTTTGACAACCAGATTTGTGTAGAAAACAGTGTACCTTCTTCTTTCCAAAAACAAACAAGTAAAAACAATAAAAAAGCTAAAGAAAAAAAACTAGAAGAATGAAACCATCTTCTGCTATTCTAATGAAAAAAAATTATGACCTTCTCACTACTGCACAGACATCTTGCCTGAACAGACAAATTTTACGTTGAATGGAGAACTGACATTCTTGCAGGAATAGCTGGACATATGAATCCAATTATTTCATGTTTCACTGGCGGTCCATAAGGAAACAAAGTTTTACCCCGGCTGGACCTGATACCATAATAGACCCAAAAGATCCTTGGGACAAAACAAAATGGTTCTGTCTCCCAGACAGTCTTAACAAATATCAGGTACATTCTTCAATGAGTGAACCGTGGAAGGAAGGACCCAATAAGGAAAAGTTCATCCTACATAAACCATCAAGTTGTGTACAAGACGATCTATAGAAAGGGCACACTGGTGAATGTGCCCTTCAAGGCAATCCTTGCCTACGAAGAGAGCTAAATTACTTTCCTTAGATCCAAACTTGATCATGTCAGGCTACATCCAGAACATGAACATTCCATACTATGGAACTGGTGAAAAATTACAGAGAAGACTCAAAAACTGGAATAAAGTTTCACAGGATCATATTACAATAATAATCTACAAATAGAGAACCCTACATCTCTAAATGAAAAGTTACAAGACATTGCTTTCTGTCTGAAACCACGATCAAATAATATCTGATATGACTTGCAAATATAGAATGAGATATCTAACCGCCCAGTTTTTTACAGAAATATTAACCAAAATACAACAAATTGGAAAGGCCATAATTGTCCATTTCATCTGGCACATGAAATTTTGATGGAATTAAATTTCTATGGATTGAACTAGAGGTCACGAGCAAAAATCTCTAGATGTGCATGATAATAGAAAAAATATCAGTCCAAACGGAGAAGAAATGTGCACTCACATCAGAGGAATTCAGAATCTCACGAACTTTAATACAGTGCGCTCCATCTGTTGCGAATGCATGCAGGACCTAGACAGGGTGAATGAAACATTAATTAATGCGTGAATTTTTTGAAAAATATAGATATTACAGGGATTGCCTTGCCAAAAAGGTAATATGACTTCACAGTAGGAATAATGGAAATGGTAGACTTTTGCTCTAAGTTTCAAAAGTCATAACACCAATGCACCGTAGAATAAAACACAGAAAAAAAAATGTATTTTAAGTCGGTGTGAGCAAGAGCAGTTTGGGATAGCCTACAGTGGCAGTTTATATTAATCATTAAACAGCCTGCCAGAACTGATATTTTCAGTTCTGAACTTCCTTTTCCATCTATGAGGACTACTAAGGATCCCATGACAACTGTCAAAAATAGAGTACAGGAAGTCTAGGGTACTGCATTACAAAGATCAGAAGCTTCATGTTTTAGATGACCACTAACAAATAAATTTATCCCTTAAAATACGTGATGAATAAATTGATCCCTAGAAAAAAGATAAGAAATACAAATAATTTCTGTAGATGCACATAAAAACAAAATATGAAAGAGAAATCAACAAAAATGACTGCAACAGATAATTGCAAACCTCCACAGCCAGCACACGCCCAATGGAAGCTTCAGATTCATTCCACTTCATCTGTGCACAGAATCCATGCCTTCCTCCAGCTCTCCAATCAAGAAGACCGAGGAGGACTTCAACAAGACCAATCCTGCATAGTAAATATATTTTCTTCCAATTAGGCAATTGTGTTGAACAGTTAGGCAAGTCAATGAAATGAATTCAATAGCGGGGTTCAGGTTTAATGATAAACAGTTCAGAATATACCTGGGATGAGGATCATAACCTAAAACAGATTTTATGAACTCAAAAGCGAGCATATATTGATATTCAGTACATGTTAAATAAACTAATTTAGAATTTTCATATCGTGGGAAGCTCGAGAAAATGATTACACTATGGAAAACCTTCTGCTCATGAGAATCGAAAGCCTTCTGCTCATGCTGCCACCCGAAAATCTTATCCTGCATCTGCAGACCCAGCTCCACATTCTACAGTACCCATTGAAGTAAAAGTAGTATGCACCAAGTGTCATGACTACTTCAGATATCAGGTTTTGCATTTTTTTTCCATTCTTTTACTTTAAAAACTTTTTTTTTTTCGGACACTTTCTCGTTGCCAGATTGAGGTTCTAAGCATTCTTCATTTTCAGCAGAAAATAAATTATGTGGCAAAAGTTACTGTATCATCTAGGATTGGAACTTGCAAAGATGGATTGAAACCAACATTGGTTCACATATTTAACTGTCTTAACCTGGACTCTTTAAAGCAAGACTATTCTAACATGATCTACCAGCACACACCGAATAGAGGACTATACCGTTCTACATGGTATCAGAACAAGGTTAGGGTTTCGAATCACTTTCTCTTGGCATTATGTGTTCATCGGCAAGGGACGTTCCACTTCTGTTGGAGTTGTTGGTATCACGCTCGTCTGGCAAGGGACACGTCTTTACAGTGTCTCCATAGAGCGAATCCAGATGCGATCGCTCTAATTCGCTTTCACACTTATTGATTTTGCTATTACGGTCTTTATACCGTTCTTTGAATATCTCTGTTCGAGATTTACTCACGAAATCAATTTTTCTTGAAGTAAATTGCTCTCCTTGAAATGGAAACTATAAGATATGTTGCTTCATCTTTTGGGGGAGATTCAGCCTCTACGAGAGAGGTCAATCTTGTTCCTGGAGGCACAAGATTATTGGTAGAACTTCTTGCAATATCGTTAGAGTTCAAATTAACTGAATATAATCTGATACAATAGTTAGAAAATATTCGTGAAGTATTGACTCGAAGAGGCATGGTACACCACTTGATAGAGGGGAAACCAGACTCAATGTCACAAGAATTTCGGAGATGGAGAGAAGAGGATGTCTTGATTAAAACTTGGCTGTGGGGAACAATGATTACCCAAATTACTCGTAATTTGTTCTTCATAGCCACAGTCAAGGACTTATGGCAGATGGTTTACACCAAATTCTCATAGACAAAAAATGAGGTTCACATATATGAACTTGAGACAATTAATGTCCATGATGCAAGAGAGTAAATCGGTGGAGTATGCAGGAGAGCTAAAGAATTTATGTCATGAACTTGACCATTACCTTAGTCTTGATACTGAAAAATCCACTGAAATTACTGCATTACGAAATTTTATAGATAGAAGGAGAGTTTAAATTCTTGGCTGGACTTAATTCTGTGTTTGATCAGGTTAGAGAATAGATATTGAGCTGTGAGAAGAAAGTTGATTTAGATGAAGCTATGTCGATTCTCTTAAATGAGGAAAGTCGCTGGAAATTGATGATGTCAGTTCTAAAAAATGATAATTTTGAATTTGTGTTAAACAAGGTGAAACTATGAAGAAACCGTTGATCAAGCCAAACCACCTCAACAAGGTCAAGGGAGGAACCAGAATACTGACTTTAGAGGTAACCTATGGTGTATGTATTGCAGAAAAATATGTCACACTAGAGATAGATGTTACAAGTTACATGGCAAACCACCACACTTCAATAATGAAAAATACGGCAACTAAGTACATTTTACAACAACTTTACATGTTAATCAGCCGTCAGACTTCAAACAAAATCAACACCCATCTTCATCTCATATTATGATATAAAATGAATTCAGCTGAATTGAAACAATTGAAGTCGATGGTGATACATCACTCATTAGTCTAATAGGGTAAGGTTCATCACTCTTTCAGAATTAAAGCTTCCACTAGAGATATTTCTAACTCTTGGGTAGTGGACTCGGGCAACGGACCACATGGCTAATTCTTCTCACCATTTCACTAATTACAATCCTTGTCCTGTTGATAGAAAGTCACAATTGCAAATGAATCTTTTCTAACCGTTGTAGGTATAAGAGACCTTCACCTTAAACCCCTTAACATTCTTCCTAATGTTCTTCATGTTCTCAAACTATTTACAAACCTTATTTATGTTAAGAAACTTGTGAGAGATTCCCCTTACCATGCCTTCTTTGATGAAGATGTTTGTGTAACATTTGATAAGGAACATCATCAGAGGATTGGAGTTGCTAGAGAACATGACGGACTCTATCTTCTAGAAGGACTAAGCCAAGTGTATATAGTGGAAACTGATCAATCCATAAAACCTTCATAAGCTGTCAATAAGATCCGTCTACTTCATCAAAAGATGGGTCGTCCCTTCTTTATTACCTTAAAGACTGTTTTTCCTTCTTTGTTTCAAAGAGTATCTTTAGACACTCTCAAATATAATGTGCGCAAATTTTCTAAACACACACGTGCGTCATTTCCCTCTCAAAGAGAAAAGAGTGAAATTCCTTTCTTCAGAATACATAGTGACATTTGAGGACTGTCCCATCAATCATATTCATGTTAATAAATGGTTTATTACTTTCATTGATGATTGCAGAAGATGTATGTGAGTATTTCTTCTAAAACAAAAGTCCGATGCATGTGATATTCTTAAATTCTTTTGTACCATAATAAAAAATCAGTTTGGTGCAAGTATCAAAAAAATTAGATCCGAAATGCTAAAGAATATTTTATTCAAAGTTTAAATTCATTCTTCAAAGTAGAGGAAATATACATGAGTCTCTTTGTGTATATACTCCACAGCAAAATGGTCTAGCTGAAAGAAAAAATCAGCATTTTTTTAGAGGTAACTAGATCTATCCTATTCCAACATCATGTGTCAAATATTTTTTGAGGAGAGGGTATCCTCACAGCCACATACCTCATTAACTGTATACCTTCTCGAATCTTAGATTTCCACAGTCCTACAAATTCCTTGGCTCAATTTTTCCCACACCACCAAATTAACAATAAAATAAAACTAAGCATATTTGGGTGTGTTTCTTTTGTTCGTGATCTCACTCAGAATAAATGAAAACTCACACAAAGATCACTTAAATGTATCTTTCTTGGTTACGTAATTAATCAAAAAGGTTATAAATGTTATCACCCTCCATCTAGATTTTTTTTTACTTCTATGGATGTAACATTTCATGAATCAGTACCTTACTTCAATAAGTCGTCATCCAATGAACAACCTATATTGTCTCCCGATCATATTGTTCTACATGAATCCTCGTCAGCATCCGTAAGTCAATTGTTTCTTCATATTCCAGCTCTTAAAATATCTTATTCTACCTCAGATCCGCTTCCTGAAGATTTGAGGTTTGACAACGTATACTCTAGGAGAGGTGCCATTCATGATTCACAAAATACCCAAGATTCCGATGAAGCCTTATAAAATGTCCAAATCTCTACTTCTTCGTCACTAGATGATCAGCCAAACCTGCAGTGTGACTCACTTTCAATTGCCTTGCGAAAACCCATCAGACAATGTACTAGAAATCCCTTATATCCAGCAGCCAATTTTCTATCCTACCATCGGTCAACTATACCATTCTACAAAGGGAAGGTAGAAGTCAAACTATCCTGAGGATGGAGGCACTGAACTGAAGCACTGACAGATAGAGATGGTGCACTGAAACACCTAAAGAGAGTGACAACCTCATAATAGGAAAGTCAATTTTTATTTCGTCCTAATAATTGAATTTCTTAACAGTGGAGAACCCAATCCGTTGTTTACTGATGCTTCTTCCAAAATTTCTAGATCCCTACGAAAGAGATGTTTCTCCTCAAGAAACCCAAAAATATTTTAAAATCATCGTCTGATTGTTAATGATTGGCCCAGTATTGTCAAATAGCATTCGATAAGTTCAATAACATAGGCAACCAACTAAAAAATTAATTTAGGCCCAAAAGGTACTTCGCTAAATCTTCATCACTCATACGTTTAATTAAATGATTTCATTCGTCCCTTATAATGTGGAACTAAAACAACTCTCATAAAATGATAAAGTCATTTCATCTCGGAATCTAGTGCAATTTTGTGAGATTTTAAATGTCTCTAAAGTCGAAATATAATGCATTTAATACAAACGACTGAGAAAAAATCCCGCATAAAAAAATGATAGAGAATAACCAGTTCTGGCGAATGCAAAATTCAATGTCAATGAGAAACTAGTGGAACAATTCTACATAACTTCAAAGGAGAAAATACTCACTTCAGACCCTGTGCTACGAGTGCATCCCTAGCTCGATTTCCAGCAACAACAACTCGTTTTAATGTCTCCAGTGCTAGAATACTCCCACCTTGCCATCCAATTGCTTTCATAAGCAATGGAACAACCTGGAAATATTAATATATGAAACCAGAATAAGCAAATTAAAAAAAAAATGGAAAGTGTCACAACACTTTCTTCTGCTACAGGGATACGATGCTCAAGTGTTAACACAATTCAAGAGTTTAATTGTAATAAAAATTTCATTGATATCACTTAACTAATTTTCATACATTGAAGATAGTTTCTCGATGTACAAAAAAAATCTAGCATTGATCTTATGTTTGAAGGAGAACCTTGTTTCTAAGACAGTAGCTCTAAAAAAATAGATCAAATATTAAAAGAGGAAATGTATGAAGAGTAGATGGAAAAATCTATTTTTACATAGTCACAAATCACTGATAATGAAATAAAATGAATTGAAAATTTAAGTTGTCAAAATACAAGAGTAAACAAAAATTGCTTGTTATGTTCTAGTAAAAGAATCAAGAAATGTGTAGCTGAGATGTGCAAGCTACAGGCAGAAAATTACGATGTAAAGGATTATCATTTTCTTAGGTTTACTCATTCGTAGGCCTGAAGTAAATGCTAATAGAATAGCAAAAACTATAACATACAAATTATTATAGTATTTTGATGGAAAAGCTTATTTCCACCATGCTTCTCCTCTATTTGGTTGTGGATGTGTGCGTGCGCACGTGTGTATGAGAGAGAGAGAGAGAGGCTATCCTCTTTCAAGAACATGAGTTGATGATGATCTCTATTTAATAGAAACCTTTAAAGGACATAATGATATAGACAGGCTAGGGGTGTGGCCAGACACGTAACAATTTACTGCTAAAGAAGGATACAACAGGTAATCACTTCCATAAAATAAGTAACATGCATAAACAAACCAGTTAAAAACAAGCCACTCGTTTGATTAATAAAACACTGTTCCATACCACATAAATAAGTCTAAGAAAATCATATCACCTGCGGAGAGCCAGCACTAGTGGCTGCCATAGCTTCTGCACAAGTAGTACTAGAGGCAAGTTGATGTAAAATGCGGAGACAACTGAGACGCACCCGTTCTTGAGGAGTTTGTTCACTGGAAATAGACTCAGTTTCATCATTATCATTAGAAGGGCCATTGCTACCATTTTTCACCTCTCCAGATGACATTGTTTCTCGCCTTCCTTCATAGGCCATTGCTGCAACAAGTTTGGGAACATATCCAAGAAAACCAGCATGGTCTGCAAGAGCTGGGTGGACACGTAACAAGGATACCAATGCAGCAGAGAGGAGCAAAGGAAGTTCTGAATCAGCAGCATGCGTATCAAAGTGCGTAGCAGCAATTGAAGTCACATACTGATCAAGCAACCCTTCCAAGAATCTCTTTGGATTTCTAAGTGGAAATTTTGGGTCCTTTAAGAACAGCCTTACATAAATTCCAGCGACCTGGATAATGATGAAGATTATAAAATTTCTGACCGAATCAGGACGAATCTTTGTAAAAATGTACATATATATATATATATATATATATATATTTACCTGTGGTTCATCTCTCATTTCCTGTTGGCCAGATGCCTCCTCAGGAATGTCCCAATCAACAACATGGTCTTTTGTCTGTTCACGATAAAGCTCAGATGCCATAGTTGAGAGTTGTGCTGAAAGAGAAGCAGCCATTGCTGGCGTCCATACAAGTTCTGGTGTTTCTGTTGTCTGCTCTAGGGAAGCAACAACAGCTTCACCAGGCCCATCCTTTATAGCAGAAACTAAACCATCAGGAAGAAACCTTCCTAGTGTTATCGCTACTCTAGGCCCATGCATTGGCTGTCCCACAAGCTTGCCCAACAATGATGCCGCTGCTGCTCTTTGTTGTAAAGCAATTTTTTCTGCATAAAGTAATTTCTGTCAGGGAGCTCTAGTTTGATCAATTCTGTTATTTTATTTTACAAATAGTTGAGTTATAGTAAACTAAGGGTAGAGACAAATTAATGTTGTTCACAAACAAAATCAAAAATCAAAAATGGACAAGCATTTCAGTTTTAAAAACTGCTTTATCACTGACAGGCCAAATGGCAAGAGGTGGATGCTCATAACTAGCCAACTAACACTCGAAGCAAAAAACACAACCTCCCTTGATCGGAAAATGGTAAGCTACGACTTTGGTATAATTAAATCAGGCTCCCATCCACATGGACATACAGCGATGCATTATAGGGGAACAAGACATCTAAGCTGACAATGAGCGTGCCAAACTTGAGCTTGCCTTGATGTCCTTGCCACTACCCCCAACTATGGTATTACCGTGATATTGAATTGGCTAATTGAAAAATTGGAGTACCCTTACCAAGTACCCAAGTGATCTGATACAGCTTCTTTAGAAGCATAGAATTCTGGAAAGAACAGCTGAAATGAGAGTATAAGACTTTACCTTGCAGTGGTAAAAGAAGTTCAAGAATGTATACGACACCACCATGTTTGGCTGCAGCCCAAGCAAGCTCAGGTGTTCCTGCTAAGGCATAGAGGACATGTAAAGCCCCTTCCCTGCATGCTGGTGCACGGTGGAGCAATTGAAATAGAAGGATAAGGCTTGTCCTTTCAGCAACCATTGCCTCAACACAAGGCGCATATGTTGTCAATTGGGAAAGCACTCTCAGACAATGTTGTGGAATATTACTTTCAGATGGGAACGATAGAGTAAAACATTCAAAAAGAGATACAAGCTGTTCCTTCGTAGAAAAAATGGCTGCCAGCCTGGGTTTGCTCGTCAATAAATTCTGCACATATCAGAACATAAATATCAGGGATGAAATAAATTGAGTGAATCTAACAAATTTCATTCTGTACCTGAAGAGAGATCAGTGAAACTTGTAGGTTTATAACCAACGCATAATCCCCTCTGCACGTTTCCTCTCTGGAAGAGATTGACAACAAATCGTCAATATTTTCTCTGCCATCTGGCTCCTCAGCATTGCCATTTTGAAGTTCAGATTGACCTACATATCCATTCTGAACAGTTCTGCCCTGAATATCAGATTCTTGTGCACTAAGACTATTCACTAGACCCGATATAAACTCAAGAAGGGCAATGCAAAAGACCTCTGGTTCACTTATCTCAAAATCTGGTTGGTTATTGTAGACTCTCAAATACACATTACCAACATGAAGCTCTTTAGACAGTGCCTGATAAGTGAAGCTTTGTGACCCATCCAAGCTATATGAGCCATCAGGACCTTGGCTGGCACGCTGCTGATCCACAAATTTCAGTAGTTCTGCTCGTGTTGAAGAATTCCAGATAATCTGAAAGGAAATTCCATAGAATTCAGAAGAATTGAAGTGACTGCCAAATAGGTCAAACTGAAACGAAATCTCATAAAAGGAATAAACTGGAAAGATCAATGACAGACTAGTTGCCTTCTAATACTGACTACCAGCATGCAAAGATTAGAATGCATATGATATTTGCATTGTGAACGGTGCCAGACAAAGATCATCAATTTAGCTATATTTTCGAGAATTAACACAACTTTGGGATATGGAACCTTCATTCTGCAACATAAACTCAAATGCACACCATATCTAACTTCTTGCAAAGTACAAGGGCAAGGACATCTGACAACACGTATCAGATGTTATAATTCTATAAGTTGCGAACCAAAGTAAAAGAAGTAATATGATATTTATCTGACCTTAAGAAAACACTATTAAAAGTAGAATGGAGTGATGGTCAATATTAATAAGCAGAGATGATCTTTTTTTAAAAATAAATGATGGAAATAATGGATTTTAAATTATCAGGGCCCTTGTGTATACTAATAAAAGTTTCATTAGTGACGGAAGTAATTGCATCTCCCAAGCCAAAGAAGGCCACTTTCTAATATATAGAAGCAGCACCCGATCCTGCCCCCCCCCCCCAAAAAAAAAAACTCTTCAGCCAGAAATGCAATAAAAATGAAGACGGAGAGTGAATATTTATCAATTCTTACTTGGCAAAATCAAAATTTTTATGAAAATTTCGTCAAGGCTTTCGAACAAAGAATGTACCTAGCACAATCAAGACGACTGACGTGGACAAGGTGATGGTTCACTCCCTTGTTGCTTATGGAAGGAGTGGCACTTAGGTGAACCATAAGTTTAAATATCACTGTGAAATGATTTCTGTGTAGGTAGCAGCATTTTCATTGACAACCAAACAATTAAAGTCCACATTGTGGTAATCTCCTATGCTAAGTTTATCCCACCTAGTTAACATACACCTCATATTATTCTTCTTGGCAACATGATTTCCTTAGCTTCTATTGTCCACTATATTTATATTAGCTCTCTTCTATGTAATAATGATAATTGTCCTTGTGTTTTTCTGTTTTGAATTCACAACATCATCAAATATAAAATTAAATCTAACAATAAATATTTTTTTACAACCATTCATCAGCATTCATTTGATGAAGAAGAAAAGCTTTTTCATAAGAGCTGTTAAATATATTACCTCTGGAGATTCCAAATTTGTATTCAGGTTTAACAAAAGATCCTTTGGTAACTGATTCTTGAGCATACTTGCAAGCTTAGGGGTAAGGAGTGATCTAAGTGCATTAGCCGCGAGATGATTATAAGGCGTTGAAACTTCATCACCACAAAGACCACTTAACCTCGACAAAGCTTGAGATGCACGAACAGCATGAAGATTTTTGGCTATTTGGACACTACCACCACCACCAAGAGCTTCCATCATATTATTTTCTTCTGCTGTCGCATCATATTGAAGCAATAAGGGCAAAAGGTACCTGGGAGAGAGAGAGAGAGAGGCTCAAAACATCGTAATAAAACAATTGATACAGCAAGTCACCCAGGGTGATCATAAATACAGCATCAAAACAGCTTTACATATGATATAAATCATAAAGAACCTACATGAGGGAAGCCACTTAAGAACCGAAAACATGCTCCCCTTTTGAAAAGTATAACAATAGCTCGAACTGATTATTTTAATAGAAACAACTAATTTTAAGTTTCTGCTAAATAATTACTCCAATGTTTAAGTCATACATACCAGAAGGCACCAGCCCTGATTAATGCATTTTGCAACACAAATGACACAGAAATATGAGCAGCGGTCTGAAGAGCAGCATCAACTGCAGATGGTGCATGCTCCAACTCCATGCAGTGCACAATGTCCTCAACCAGACTAGGAAACCTCTGGATTTCCACTCTCGCAATTTCAAATTTACTCAAGACAGAAAAAGTTCGCATGACATTAGTAACAATAACAGCGGATGGTTCACTTGCAGGAGTGGTAGGCTGAACAACACACATACAGCGCCCAAGAAGTGTTGCCAGGAGTGGTATTCCCCCATCTCTCACAAGCTCTTCGCCATTCAAAGAAGATGATGCACACCTGAGGTAAGGAATTGTACTTTTATTCCTCAAACTATATTACGATAAATGCATAAACGAAGTTCTTAAAGAACGAGCTTCCTTACGTCAGCCAAATAAGCTCTGAAGCGACAACAAGAAGGGAAACCCTTTCCGACGAAAGAAAATTGTTGTCATCCTTGTCCACTGTTACAGCATTGAGTAACATTGGATAGCCGGCATATTTGAAAGGTTCCAGGACATGTCCATATCGGCTATACAAGATACATTGTGCCTTCAACAAAAGCAACAGCCTCCAAACTTGTGGACCTTGCAATCCTTGCATTGTTGCCTAAATTACAGAACACAAAGTAATTAACCAAGCCATTTGATAGCGTCAGAGTAAAATATAGCAATAAAAAGTGTCCCTATTTTGGAATCTACAACTCTGTTATTTTCTAATATAGTGGTGAATATAATGTCGTTTCTTAACATGCTTTATGCCAATATAAAACCACAATATGAGCAGATCAGTACACTGAATCATCTTCACATATTTCTAACATTACGCATCTGGCAAAGATTAATGCTTCATGTGCTTGTGACAGTAAGGACACGTGGGTGAAAAGCTTAGGCACTTCTATGTACGGTGTGCATCATCTATGTGCACCACTAAGTTTCCGCTGTGCAATTCTGTGGACATCTAATTCAAATAGGTAAAAATATTTTTAATATTTATAGCCCTGAAGTCAGGAAGGCAACCTGAGTTATTTCTCAGTTACCTAGGGACGTATGCCACTAAGGGCTGGCTACGGGGAGACCTCCTAAAGGAGATAACAATCCCTTTATAAAACACGTGAATGCAACATGGATATACAACATGGAAATATGTGCAAAAATGCTTGGAAAAAAATGCTAAATAAAACACGTGAATGGAACATGGATATACACAGATACCTTTATCCTCGCTAAACTAGCCTATGATTTTTAGAGCAATACATTTCATAATTTTACATGAAATCTTGAAAGCTTTCGTGTGCAAATTTCCGAAACTCGTAATGCAAAAAAATTTAATCACATGCATGGTTGTTAAGAAGTCACCAACATGGACATATACTAGTTACATCATCTTGATTATTTTGAAATAAAATTTTAATTAGGGAATATGTCTACAAAGGTGGGGGGTGACACCATTTGTCATTAGCCTGATCTGCCAAACAGCCCAGATCCAGCAACAGATTTGACTTACCCACGTTAACAATCATATTATGCCTCAAGCACCTTGAAAGCTATGATCATAAGTACTAGATTTTGGTCTAGATCAACTTGACTCAAGTTCAAGACTAGGCATTATCCAGAATATTATGAACAATACAAAATCCAAATAATAGAGGTTGTGAGATAAATCGCATCCCGACAATTATTCAGATAGGAGAAAACAATTAAAATTTGAAACATTGGTTATTTAAATGGAGCTACCACGCTCAAATCCCCAGGATCTATCTATGACTAGGATCCAAGACCAGCTGAAAGTATTTGTAAGGCCACTGGGCCTTATTTATCATAGACGTAGGAAACAGGCCCAAGCCCAATAGTCCCCATCCCTTACTTAATGAGGTAATCGGGGAGGGGAAGGACACTTTTTGGGAAGTCGGTCATCGTGAAGGGAGAACTCGGGCCTCTCGAACACTCCCGTCCTGGGTGCTTGGGTTTTCCTGCGCCCTAATCTCTATCTTCTTCCCCTTTCTTTCTTGTGATTTCGTCTGGTCGCTTGGGTTAGGACGCGGTGTCTAACAGTATCATGCAACAATGATTACTTGAGTAATCTAAACTATTCATCATCCTTCCCGATGACCAAAAATCCAACCACATATGTATATATTTGATTCCTCTCACAGTAACAATTTAAGAATGGTAGAAGAGAACTACAAAAGTTATAGTAACTTCTTCATGTTTAACATTTCCAGCAGCATCATGATACCTTACAAGAGCATCCAACTCGACCAAAATTAAAAAATCAATACAAAACTGACTAAATAAAGAATTAAAAACGGGAAAATAGATTCAAATGAAGAAGCATGAAGGAAATTAAAGACCATCATGACAGAAGTGGTATGAAATATAACTAATGATAAAGCATGGAAGTACGCCTCATGTTAAGAAAAAATGAAGCCATTCAAGGTTAAGAAAAAAAAATGACAAAAACATAAGCAACTAAGTACCTGAAGACGCTCATAGGCCTTTTGTACAGCAACAAATTTCTCTCTGCCTTCAGGGTTTTTATCAGGATGATATTTCATTGCAAGCTTTTTATATTGCCTTTTAAGTTTTTCCTCATCAATGTTGTGATTCTTGTTAGAAGTGCTACCAACTTCCACATCCCCATCAAATGGTTCATTCATAGCTGTACTATGACCCGTTACAACATCATCCATGGATATCTCAAGTATTCTGCATGCTTCTTCCTCAGAAAGATCCATTGGTCGCCGTGTCAATTCTTCACGCCACATTACTAATAATGACTGTAAGAACTCCACATGCTCAACAATTGGCCAATTTGGAAAGCGCACTTCATCACACAGATTTCTCAGGTAATAACGGTGACACCACATTTCATCTCTTAGCTCAGGGTATGTTACTGGAGGCATGGGAGCATATTCATAGAGTGAATGACAGTGCTGAGACAACTTCTGTGGAAAATCACCAAGATGCTGCAAAACCTGAAAAAAAAAAGAAGCATGGAGCAAGATCATGATCAACGGTTTACTTCTCTGAAAATTGTCTGTTATATCTACAAGTATACAAGTACATGAGACAGAAACTACCTGACAAATCAGATGTTCTGCTCTCATCTTATGCGTCCAAATAATCTCTGGTGTATCAGAGTCAGAAACCATAGCAGCAGCAAATACAATCGGCCCGCTACGCTCGAGCACATACAACAAAGATTCTGGAAGGAGTCCACCCAAAACACTACGCTTTGCTAATGGCAGTGAGGAAGACACTGCTGCATCTTCACCACCATGAAATGCTTGGTGCATGTGCGTCACATAGAAGAGATGTGCAATTGAAAGAAGATTGGATCCAGGATAGGCCAGGGCAAAATAAAATGCACCAGTACTGTATAACCTGATCATAGCTTTTGGATTCCTAGTTACAACAGCCTTCAGCAAAGCAGCAGCACCCTCAACAATACTTGGCTCCCCTGTAAGCAAAACCTACAGAATATTTTTCTAATAAGCAAATTTCATAAAGATCAAATCCAAAAATCAAGGATATCCGATGGAAAGCGAATAAAATTATGAAGATGGACATAGACAATGTATGAGAAAACGGTGTATGCATCCGTCCAAGCCCAAAGTGGACTCCCCACACACAGCCATCACATACAGGTTAGTGGCACAAATCAAGTGTCTGCATCAATTAAACCCAACTAGAAAACCTATAAAAGAAAGAACTAGCTCTCACAGGAACCCCATTTCTTTCAAAAATGGCATGTATGCCAACACTCTTAAACCGACCACAGATAAGAACTACAAATTAATTTGAAAAAACGGATCATTCATCAAGGGAAAGAACTTTCTTCTATTTTTGAAGAGCTAAAAAACATCATTCATTTAAATAGGGGAATGGAGATGTATCCATTCAAATATCCTTCTTGTAATTTCCATCTCTTTTAATAATATTGTATTGCTTTTGAAACATTATTTTCACTGAAGACCAGGCCTCCAGTAGCCAAAAAAGATATGGGAAGCAGATTACCATGAGCCTAGTACTCACGAAATTTCCCAAGGAATTTTTTTCTCAAAAAGGATATCCTTCCCCACAAAACAAATCGTCCACGTATCTTAGATGTGTTTGCAGTGAGCTTTTTCTTTTTCAGACAGGTCTTGTTGCATAAACACAAGGTGATAACATAAGTTCAGAAGCCTTCAAAATAAACATAGATAAAGTGGAAAAAAATTACAATTTGAAATCGCGATTAAGGTTGTAAATCACTACGATGTCTAGAATATGAGGTCGGGACTACTTCATGTCAGTCATTGGTATCAAATGACAGGATCTCAAGACTGAATAGCCTCAAACATATGAGAATGGTGATGTTGCTTTGATTTAAAATCATTGTGGCATGCGCAATGGACAAAATATAATAGGCAAAATAGATAAAATCAACATAGGTCAAGGGATAAGTTATGAAAAATATCTATTAGATATCTTGACATACTATACAGAATTTATACTGAACCTTGAGGGAGACTAAGGAAGGTAAGATACAAAATAATGAGAGGAGAGTGACAACAAAGATAAGAAATAGAAAGAAGCCCAATGACAAAACAATGAAGTATTAAAAGAATGTAACAGCAACTGAGAGAGCAAACAAAGTGGTAATAAATCGGTGTGTATGTCCAGGCGCATAGAAAACCCAACAATTACAAGCAGAGGAAAATGAAATGCAGCCAAGTATAGTGGTTAAGCTGGACAATCAATAGCTGTTTTTAAGATACGCTTTGTGTTACTAAGTTTGATCACTGGAGAACATGAAAATACAAAATATTACGTAGTCCATGGGCTTAGTATTCTCGGTGAAAATGAAATGTACGTGGATCACTCTGCTGTACAAATTACGAGTAGGCCAACCATTCATGGGGTAGAGTGCTGTGTTATTAGAAACAGCTAGCTCACTGCAAATGGGCTATAACCGCACTGAAGGAATGAAGTATTATATACTTCGAAAATGCAAAATGACCAAAATCAATGTAGCCCAAGTGGAATGTGTAGGCAGCCATTGGGCGGCTGGGAGAGATGAAGACGAGGTGGACCAAGCACGAGATTAAGGCATTTCCTTTTTCTGCTTTCTATTCTTGTGCATAAATGGTCATTTGCACAGAACAATTGGCCTAGATGGAACGCACACATGATCATCGTTTTCATGAAGATCTTAAAAAGATAATAAGAAGATAAAAGACCCACTTGTTTGGTGGCAGGAAAGAAAAATCCGAAATCATCCACGTTGAATCAGCATTGAAATAAAAACTTGGACAGAATGGAATTTATGTCCCTAACTCTATCTAGTTGACAAATGGTGAATAATGAGAATACCAAGGATGCAGAAGTACATCATTCTTCCACTCAACTACTAAGCATAAGAAAGTCATTGTTCCCCATCATTCATACTACTCACACAACATTGCACAGTACTCTTCTTTTTTAAGTAAAAGCAGTACTGCATACCCCTTGGTTTCAATAGGCTAAGTACAAGTAAATAGAGTCTCATTTTGCTCTACGAAAATCTCTCTGCACAAAATTTATTGTCTACACCATGATGGAAAAGACTATAGTAATCACCCAACGCTCCCAAAGCAAAGAGCATTGCCTTTTCTCAAAACAAAAGGATCACTGCTCTCTCTTCCATCATAAAGAAAAATGTGATGGGCCATGATTCACCATATTTTGCAGAAGTGTGATTGAACTGGACCAAAGCTTAGAATGGCACTGAGGTCATGGATACCCTCCTAACCTAGATATTACTAAACAAGGTAGGATATTGCCTTAAGAAAAATGGATCCTAGTTTATTTTCATCTTTTTTTAATAAGACCAAATTTGTTGCTCACTAACTTATTTCATAAACTAAAAGGCTGAAGAGAACTTAGATAATTCCGTGGAGATTCTATGGTATTATAATATCATAATTAAAAAGAAGAAAATTATGACGAACAAAATGAGAATCACCTGTGCAACATGTGGAAGACACCGTGGACTTGACAGAATCCGTTTCACTCTTGGAGTGGGGGTGACAATCTCTCCTGCATCATCGAGATCTGAATGTGCTGACACCATATGATGCAAGATAGACAACGCAGCTTCCCCCACCTAGGAAAGATTTACAAACTACATCAGATAATTATACTAAACTGAAAAAATTATCTGCCTCTCTGCACATCAAAGACCCTTCAAACCTCATACAATATTCATCCACCAAGGACTGTGTCCTAATATCCAAAAGACATTGATAGAGACAGGATCTTAAAGAGGCTAATGCAATACTGATAAACATACAGCCGACAAAAATGGGACTAAAAAATTAAAACATATATAACTTTATATTTGAAAGTGGAGAGCATCATTTAATTACTGAGTATTAAAGTTCAATAACAGAGTACGTTTAACTTCAAATAGTGATTCACATACGCGAGTACCTGAACTGGGGTTAAAACAGGAACTCCACTGCTTAATGCCCATCGCAATTCACGGATATCACGCAGTCTTTTCCAATCAAGCATTCCAGAAGCCCAAAATCGGGTTGCCCAATTGATAGACTTTTTTGACCAGAACCTCCGAACAGCATCTTTCTCTAGTGGCCCGATTTGAACCTCATCCGTATCAACAAACATCCATTCCTTCAGTGGCTCCATAAAAGCAGTAGCAGCAATCAAATTAGATTGTAGAGGTATTGAAGTTCTTTCTGAAGCTTCATGAGCTACTGTCAATAGATCAACAGATAGAACACACCCACCAACCAAGACACAAGATTCAATATTCAAAAGATCCTTCATCAGAACCTGAAATTTAGCATAATATGCAGCCAATAAGCAACAAAAAAAATTAGAACGCAAAAAACATTTATAGCACATCCAATGAAAGTAAAAAAGAATCACATGAAAAGAGAAAACGGAAAACAAGATGAAATTATGAAAAAAATAAGAAATAAGAAGGGAGTCCGACGGGGGTGTTGGATGCCATTTCTTAAATGATTTTAACCATCCGATATCTAATTTTCCACAAACATATGACCAGTGAGACAAGGCTACGAAAACCTTTACTAATTTTTTAAAGGTTTCTTCTAGCTAAAAAAATAAAAATAAAATGAGGGTATAATTCCCTGAATTCCCAGCTCGTCAAGGATTTATTAATTGACGAGAAACAGCAATCAAAAATATGGGACATGACCATCATCATGTTGAGGAATCAGACTAAGGCATACACACGTTTGTGACCTAATATGTTCTCCCTTTTTTAACTGTCTTCTAAGGAAAAACTAAAAGCATACCGGTAAGTTACATTCATCATTAAACAATGGTCTGGAGGTACAATTGGGTGACTGCTTATATAACCAGAATATTTCTGGGAAGAAAAAACTGACATCCAGCACCCCTGTTTTCAATATTTTCCCAATAATTCATTGCAAAATGCAAGCACATCATCAACCCAGAGGAAGTTAAAGAATTGCTATCATGAAATAACCAACTAATTAACAAAACATAAACCGTGGAAATATATGGCTTCACTAACTTGAATACCTTTAAAAGAAGAAGAAGACGGTGTCTCAGTGCTCGATCATTAGTCCTATCCAAGAGAACAGTAACATGAGCAGTACCATCAAAAGGGCCAATCACTTTGTAATGCTGTTCATACACAATCGTCATAGCTCTTGCACAAAGCTCTCTGACAGAAGAGCCTCCTCCACCACCAAATCCATCCAGCCTACCCATATCGCACCAATCGTCAGATGCACCCAGCTCATCAGGAATAGCACCATCCACAGTGAGTCCTGTATCTGCATCACATAAAAATCGGTGGTACAATGCCCTAAAGAATTTAACAGGATCACGTAATGGAAAATCCTGGGCACGGTAACCATTTCCACTTTCAAGCAGCAATCGCAAATAATACTGGCCCACACAAACTTCTTTTGCTAAGCTTGGATAGCTCACTGAAAATTCGGTGTAGTTCCATGAAATTCGGGGGGCATGATCTAACCTTGCCAATGCCTCCATTGTAACACATCCAGGGACGATGTCTTCTGTGCGCTCTTTTTCAACGTCTAACTTGTGGACCTCAGCTTGTAGGCATTCCCTAAGTTCTTGTCTCGTACGCTCATTCCAGATCAAATCAGCTCTGTTGTGGTCTAGACCAAATTCTTTCCAGAACTCATGCCAGTTGCAGAGTAACCTCCCAGAACCAACAGGAGTGTCCTCAACCACGACCTGAGCAGGGGCAGGGAAGTCACAAGCCAAAGAACCGACGTCATTAGCATCAGAATTGCCTGGCTCTGTAGTTTGCACACTAGAATGCAGGGCAACATCAGAAGCAACAGCTCTAGAAACGTCAGCACGCAGAAACCCTCCCTCAGTGGGTTCATTTGTCAAATTTCTTTCTGGAAAAATAGGATTAGAAGCTGACACCTGTCCAACAGCTGATTCAGTGGGAGGTTTTGAATGGTTTTCTGCTACACTCGATGCACCAGTGGCCATCTTTCCATTATCACCAACCTCAACACTACTTACTGATGGCACTAGATTGTCAACACCTTTTCCAGTCCGGCCCTTTCTCTGATGAAGAATACGTCTATGCCTTCTTCTTGTAAATGGTGCTTCTTGACCAGATTGATTCAGGGGAATCTTCAGCCAAACTTTCATCAGGGCGAGTTTGCAAATAAGCAACAAGCCCAGGTGGAAGTATTCTTGAGAGCAAGTCAAAGGCAGGTCAAAAGGCCACAAGCTGCCGACTAACATCACGGTTCCCCATCTGGAAGAAAGAAAGCATCAAATGTCTCCACCAAGGGCAGCATCACGCATGGATTCCGCTGCAATTGCATCTTCCTCAGCAATCTAACATCACGTCGTTCCCCATCTGGAAGAAAGAAAGCATGTAGCAAATGCCTCAAGAGAGCACCATCTCTCAGGGCAGCATCACGCATGGATTCCGCTGCAATTGCATCTTCCTCAGCAATCGTTCGCATGATAACTGCTACAGTTTCGCGGACACTTTCAGCAGGATGCCCAAACAGAGCAAACAACCGACGTCTCAAACCAGCTACTTGGCGCAGTAGTTCAACAAAAGTAGCATGCTGAGTGGTTTCACCATGAGGCTCACAAAGCATAGCTTCAAGAACTTCCACAAAGGACATTGAAAGTAAAGGTGAAACAGACATGGGTTTCAACCTATTTACAAGAACAGTAACATAGTTTTGGTTGGCAAACAAAACCGATTTTGTGTGCATAAAAGTTGCATGCCGTTCACCCTTAGAGTCCACCAGCACATTAGTATCACCAGGACCTCCACCAATAAGAACAGCAACAAGCCCAGCAGCCTCCGCTGCCACTCCCTCTGAACCATTCCTAAGTAGACCCATTATCCTCCCAACTGCGGCAGGAAATGACATCACATGCGAGGCTGCACTTCTGGATGCAAGCAATCTCCGTAAACATGACACAAAACCAATGACTGTTGCAGCTGCTTTAGGAGACGGTGAAGGAGGGGGAGGAGCATCTGGAGGAAGGTTTGGAGTTGCTGGGAGCATTGTGATTAAAGCCATGAGAACCACCTCCGGCACTTCAATGTTGAAGGGCAAACCGCTGTAAGGTATGCATGCATTAAATTCCCTTATTCTGCGCCATAATCTTGCTCTTGATCCAGGGACTGAGCCCCCCTCAGCTACAGCATCTTTGGCAGCAGCAGAGAGATGCTTCAAATGCATAGTTATGCTCTCTACGTCAGAAACAGGACGCTGCTGAGACTGAAAATATGCCCTCCCACAGGGGGGATCCAAACGGTGACCAGGCATTGTCAACCTTGGCAGCACAGGAATAGGACATTGTCCCTGTATTAATTAAATTCAAAGGAATGTAAGCTTTCATTGGCTGAATTTGCTAAATTTGAACCACTTTCAGCCAACATGAAAAGGCCAACTCAGTTAAGTCTCAATCCCCAAAGTTGATTATGATAATCTTCTGTAAGAATTTCACCAATCCACAACATTTTTTCTCGATAATGAGCATGACTCTTGATCCAATCAACGTAATTTAGAATAATCTTACTAAAGTGAATTAACATGATGCAGTTTTTCAGACTTGTGAGTCATATATGGCGTTAAAAAAGGAAACCTGACTAGCAAGCCGACAAAAAGAGAATATTGAAAGATAAAAAAGCATCATAATCTAACAACTCATCCGTACAGAGAGGAATACATCTACCTACTTCTGTTTGCAACACGTCTTGAACTGCTGCTAACAAGCTGTCACGGGAGGTACTTGTATAGACCTGAAATGGAAACACCGACGGCTTAGAGAGATTTTCCCATTTTCTTAGAAGGTTCAACCTTCCTTATTGCTATCAGCTATAGGCATCTGACTCTTACATGAATGGGGCAACCATCATTGAATTCAACAGCGAACATCTGTGGCTCTTCAGCAAACCGTACAAGAGAACTAACAGCAGATAAAGGTCGAACAATGACAGCCTGGATAGAATTATCAATATCATACATTGTGTGATCTTTCCTTCATCACAAATCGCCACAAAAGTATACTAGTATACAGAAAAGGACAGTACTGAAGATAAACATGGAGAAAAAAGTAATGGCAAAGCAGCATGTCGGTGAGTAAATTGTACAGTCTGACAGGAGCAAAGATAAGTCAAAACTGCCTCTTTCTAGAAAAAATGGAGGCTTCCTCTTTCCAAATTCAATTATTTCAGGTTTTCTGCTAGATGTAAAGGGAAATCACACCTATTTTTCCTTTTGCTTCATGAAGAGACAGCACCAACCTGCAAAGGTAAATAAAACCAGAAACCAAATGTCTCCACCTGTTTCTTCCCCAAACCCAAGAGCCCACTCACAGTTCCAAAAAGAGTTCCTGGCATTCGAGGAATGACCTAACGGGGGTGGGGGTGGGTGGAGACCAATTGTCCATGACATTTTCTATGATTTCAAGCTAAAACAATGTTAAATAATCCAAACGATGAGAGCTCACTCTTAAATAAGATGATCTACGTATAATAAGCGCAAAAACTTTGAGCACATGTTCTAAGATATGAGAATCGAGCGTTATAACCCTAAAAAAAGGAACTTATAAATATCAGGATCTAATGTCAAAAATGAGGGTCGGCCCTCTGAAACTGATATGGGAAACTCATGCAATTAAAATGAGTTTAACGGATGCTCTTGAATTCAACTCAGCTTACAGATTAACAAAGTTTTGAGTCTGAGTCCGTAATTTACATGGGAAATATATTTTTTTCCAAAAGCAACAGGCATTCATTGATAAAATAGAAGTTTTTGGGAAATTAAATATGTCACTTCCAAATTTTTTGGCAACTAGACTTATGGATTTCCTTGGCAAAGACTCTGTAGGGAATCACTAGTATGCCCCAATGCAAAATGTCAATATGCATTCACCTATATTCAACACTTACTCACACCTCCCTAGGCAGAGCTGATGTAATTCCACACTATTTGAAGGACCTCATGAGGACATGGAAAACAGTATTTCTAGTAGCTAACAGGAAGTAATGCACACAGGCATAGAAAGGAATGACTTAAAAGTATCTCAGACAAAAGATTATCTACCTCATAGTTCTCTGGTCGCCTTTCAACAAGTGAAACTTTTGTGAGGATAAGTTGTCGAGGTACAGAATCACCATGATCACCGAGTCCCCCTTTAGGGCCAACTACCAAGCTCAGTCCTGAGACATTGTCAGTTCCATGAGCTCCAGACCGCAGCCTAGTAACCAACCACCCTCCATATGGTGTCTCCTCTGCTCCAACAGCCTCCCTTGCTGAAAAGTAATAAAAGCTATTGAAACAATGGCTTAAATGATATGGCAAAAAAACAAGATTTTCAAAATTATGGCATATGTCAAATGAACGAGTTGGAATGAGAAGCTACACAACTGTTGGTACCAACTGAATTGTAATCATATCAGATAACAGAAATATCATACAGATTGAAAGAAAAACATCAGGACTGATTAACTTTTTCGAAGTGATCTACATATGAAAGGGAAGTGCATCAACCAATATCTTCTGGTGCAGCATTCTACTTCTACAAGTTCATTTATTTTTTGTGTACCAGTATCATCTTGTATCCTCGGGCCAAAATGAATCATAAAATTGAATGTCTGACAAGGCATAAGAAAATTTAATTCAATTAGCTTGTTAAGCTACCAGATATATTGCTGAATTAAATTACTTATATTTTGATGAGATTCTGGATCAGAAGAGTCATGGATTCTGAGTCCGCTTAAATGAATGATGAACGTTTAGTTCTGTTCAATTAAATGTCTGCAGCGCATTCAGATCACCAGGGAAAGTTTGGGTCAGTGAGAAAAAAAAGATGGGATACAAAGAGAACGCATAGTGCCCAAAATCCAACACGAAAATTCGTTCAAAAAAGAAAAGGAACTGAGATGCAACTGATCCCATAAACGAGACAGTTGATGCCTCCATGGCAACTAGTGCCTGATCGCAGTAGATTGACAGCTTGTAAAAGTAGCAGAACTTCTGTGGATAGGGGGCTTCAACAGTTCATGGAACAGTTGCAACAGGGAGGCCGCATCAACCGTAGCACGTTTAGAGTCCAGATGATGCAGCCAGGTGAGAAAATGTTGAACGGTGATTATGCCCAAGAACATTATTTATATCACTTGCTCTTGGTCATCTTTTTCACTGTTCAAACCATGCTTGTTTCCAGTGAAAGCATCCTTTCTGAGATACTTCGATTGTATTAGTGTTTGAAGAGTTTCCTTAAATTTACAACCTGAAACTATGTAGATTCGTTTCCCCTACAACAATTTTGTGGCTGCCCTGGAGAGTTACAGAAAGAACACAAAAGGGCCAACTTTGTAACAGCCTTGTTTAGTGACTCTGCTGCTTTGGCTATTGAACAAGAGATTCAATGACATTAATGGTGTGAAGCAGTGACCTCAGTTATTATTGTTTAGCTTGTTTCGTGACAAGAATTGTTCAACACTCTTACAACTAGTGCTAACATGCAACTAAAATAAAACAAAAACAACTGAGCAGTTTTAGGGCAAGCAGTTACATCCATTGCATCAGAAAAGACACTTTCAATTTATCTTTGAACAAACAAGAAGGATGTTTTAGACTATTCACCATCTGGATCTAAATAGAGAACTTTATGAGACTGTTCTGATAAAATGGCTGAAATTTCTTTATTTTTCCCGCCTTTTGGTCCTGTGCACAATGAACTCATTTCAAATGTTCCTCCTTCCAAAATGTGTATTGTGCACTTACAAGTGATGATCCACGAAAAAGAAGATCACTTTCGGATGAACAATGAAACAAAATAGGCCAGAGAACACAATGACCCCCTATTTTTGGTTTCTCCAACTTGGATTATTTAGCACGCTTTCTATCCGCAAAAATACGAAAAATTCTTCTTTGATAAGCTAATACTAAACAAAAAAAACTATTTTTGTTAAGATCTGCCATTTTTTATTTAAGAATTATAAATTTAAAGCGTCTCTGAAATAGCTGAAAGGTTCATACAAATTGGTAGATGACCACGTTCGACCTTTTTAGACTGTTACATGTGTTATCTAGGCTAGAACATAGGACCTTGGGGAATCAAAATTCTGGAATATTGAGAACCAATACTGTTTCAGAACTTTTTGATTGTTGCACTTCGCTGTACAACAGTCACTCATTTTATATGAACTCGGTAAGAAGAAAGATAAACTCGACTCCAATTCAAACAATTTTCTCTATAAAACTCTTTTAAATAGAAATGGAGCCCCTCTATATCACTTAACTGGAATCCTGAGAAACTGATCCGGATCCTGTGGGTCAGTTAATAATGGATCAAGGAAACAAAGCACAACATAAACACCACCTGGTAGTCTTCAGAGCTAGAGGGTGTTTTAATGTGCTTACCTCTTCGCTTAATGTACTCCACTGTTGTCAATGACTGAGAACTGTCGACAGTTAAAGACAAACCAACTGTCGACTTTGCAGTCTTTGTCTGCATGAAATGTTCAAGAGTTTGATTAAATATAATTCCTTGTTCGAACTAAATCCATTGCGTATTTTTTTAAGAAAAGCTTCCAGAAGCAGCTGTGCTCAAACATTGACAATGAAGAACTGAAAAATTGAGAAAGAAAAAGCCTCACCAAACTTGATATAATTGCAGTAGTCGAAGTTCCAGGAGATGCGAGAAAAGCTTTAGATTTCCTTCCATAGAGAGCGCACAGAACAAAAGCTGTGTTATCTAAGTTTTTCTTCCCATAACTGTCCGCAAGGAGAACAATAGCGGGAGAAGCCATGTCTCTGAAATCCAAGCACCAGCGAAGATCTCCTGATGGAAATTCAAGAATTTCGACTCCGACAGCAGTGACCTTCATTTTCTGCAGTAAAACAGGAGCTTGAGAACCCAAATCTGACCCTTTGAATCAAATTGGCGATGTTGTAGGCAAAAAGAGAAACTTACAAAGGGAAGCCACTCTGATGTCCTTCGTCGTAGATGCAGCACAGAGAACTCTGAAATTTGTGATCCTCCAGGCCAGCGCAGGCGATGCAGCTCCGTCAGAATGCTTGCTCTATAACGCGACGAGAACTTCATTCCTTTGAACTTGCCGCGGCTGTCCGTGCGCACACTGATCGTGAATTCCGGAGAATTTTCATCACGACCCAGAACAGGCGCGGAGCCTTCGTAATCGCCACCCACATTGTAGGAGTTGGTAACAGAAAGCGTGGACGGGTCCAACGTGACGATCACAGAGTGAGAGATGCAGAGGATCCTCTTGTACCTTCCCCGCCATGAATGCTTCACTACCAGGTATCTAGAGAGATATTCGGGCTCCTCTGCGGTCGCAACTGGCGGAGACGGTGCGGCCGGCGGGGTGGGCTCGCTGGGGGATGTTTGTTGATCAGCAGTGGCGGTGGTGGCAGAGGGTGCGGTGGCGTGGCGGCTCACGAAATCCATGGGTAGAGGTGGCAAACGATCGAGGTAGTACGACCGGCGTGCATTAGGGTTCCGGAAGAAGAAGAGGAGCCCCCAGCCCGCCTCGACCGGGCTTTGACGGCTCTGATTCGCCCCCAGCGCTACTGACCTTGTACCAAGGAAAACGAAACTGCCTTCTTCTTTCTCCTGGACTCCACTCCGATTCAGACGCCAGAAAACTCCGAGAATCGCGATTCACTTGTTTTCTTTATGCCTTTTCCTATTCCGATTCTCTGACAACATTTATTTCGACATGCAATCCGAAAATTCCTTTTTCTCCTCGTTTCCCCCGAAATCGGGAATTCGTCCACCCCAAAATCGAGACTGCGGGGACAAATTCAACAATCTAGAGAAAGAATCCACGAAGAGGAATCCCACAACTGTTCCACTGGAGATGAATGAAGATCGAATCCCCTTCCCTTCCGACCAGCCTTCTATTTCATCGTCGCAGCCCCTCCTGTCTAACCCTACAACACCATTTCCTCGTCGGAAGGTGGAAGAGGGAGGAAAAAACCGAGGAACAGGAATCTCGCTCCCCTGCTGTCCTCCTCTCCCTATACAAGTCCATCGTCCATTCGTTGAACCAATCCTCGCCGGAGGAAGGAGTGGGGGAGGGCGCTGCTGTTCAGGAGACGAATCCTGTCACCGCCTTGATTATGTTAGCTGGCGACCGTCGCGGGCGCCGAGCCCAAATCTGTCTCCCGTCACTTTGCTCTATCGCAGATGTGTAGTGAATCTACGGGTAGCCGGTCGGTGCGCTTACCATCCCTTGTCTACCTTTCCAATAAAAATGTGCAACGTTTAGACCATATTTTATACTGGGCCCATGCTACCCGGTCTATTGGGCTCAAAACGAAAATGGAGCCCAATTATAGTTATTGGACCAGTGGCCCAAATGCTTTTAGAAAATCCTGATAGTGGATCTTTTAGACTCTCACGTGACATGTCGGTCATCCGCCTCGTCCTATAAAAGCTAGTTCGCATTTAATTGGGCTGGACCATACTTGGTATTTAAGTGCGCATACTCAGCCCATCCTACCGATTATATTGGGCTAAAAATGAAAAAAGCTCATTTATGAATTGTTGGAATTATCGGCCCAAACGTTTTCAGAAAATCCTGACCGTCGATCTTTTAAACTCGCAGGTGGCATGTCGGTCAGCCGCCTCCGCAGTATAAAAGCTCGATGGCCGCCTACGTGGTAGGTCCTTTTTGCTGCGGCTCCACCGTTGCTGAGTTCCGGTCGTCGGGGTTCGCCGCCGTGCTTGCTCCGGCCTCCGCCTCTCATGGCGGCGCTGAGACGCCTGTTGAGGGCTTCCGCTCCGATGTATTACCATTCTCAGTGCACAGCACAGAGGAGGCTGTTTTCCTCCCTGGCCTCGGAGGCAGAATTGCGGTTTCCATCGTTGCTTAATCGCAGCCCACCCCCTGTCCGGAGGGATCCGAAGGAGAGGAGTATCCAGTGGGTGTTCCTGGGATGTCCTGGCGTGGGGAAGGGTACCTACGCCAGCCGCCTCTCTCAGCTGCTCGGAGTTCCTCATATCGCCACTGGAGATCTTGTTCGCGAGGAGCTCAACTCCTCTGGCCCTCTTGCCGAGGAGGTGCGGCCTCGGTTCCCTATTTATTTATCCTATCATTTTCGAGAGTTCCGCTTTCCCTCCCTAAGCTGGAGATCCGCTTTCGAGATGAAGTATACAGCAATCTTCGTAGTTTAGGTCTGAATTTTTTCGCTATTTTAACCCAATCGATGCGTATGCACATCCACATCCTTTCATATTCTCTCGTTGATAGGGATCTAAAAATTATCCACGCTATAATGTATATCTTGCGCTCAGCCTTCGAGGGTTATTGCAATGCACGTTGTACAAAAGAAAAACAGTCTGGATTCTTCTCGATACTCAGAGCTTCTCGAGAACTATAGCAATTGTTCCTTCCCAAAAAGGGATTCAACTTGTACATCATTTAGAGTGGTGAAATACAAATTGGAGCATCGAGTAGAGAGACTCAAAGGTCCAAGGACCACTGGGTAGCCGATTGTGCGATGAGATGACCAAGGGCAGCTCGACTGTGTTGTTTTTCTTCTCAACCAAGTATACCAATGTAACGTACTCCATCCTAGGACACCGTGCTGGCTTTTTGCATGTAAACGACTCATGTTTCATAAGAATTGTCGACCACAACTTATTATGTGGGATAATGCTGACCATATATAGATGTGTTAGTCAACTCCAGATTATTATTTTTCTATAAATTTCATTCGATTTTTCTGCTTTTTTTAAGTTCTTTATTCGAGATTTGTTGCCAAATTGTTTATCATAATGGATTTATTTTGTCCTTCTTCAGCTCAGAGGAATTGTGAACCAAGGAAAATTGGTTTCAGATGAGATCATAATCAACATATTATCCAAGAGACTTGAAGGAGGAGAAGCTAAGGGTGAATCTGGATTCATTCTTGATGGATTTCCACGAACCGTAAGACAAGCGGTGAGCAGTTGATGCATTTTTTTGAAGATCGGAAACAGGACTAGGCTTTCCTATTCTCGAAATGCAAGACCCAGATCATGAATGCATTTCGACTGTGGCTTCTACTTTGATCTTTATCATGCTATAAAGGAATTGCTACCAGTCATAAACAAGTTCTACCTGGGCGTTCCAGTGTCTACTCATAATGTCGAACTACACAGTCATAAATTAAGTAGCTTTTTAACTGGGATCGCTATCTGAACTAGATTATAATTCTTCTTGGATTGTGCCAATCTGATGCACACTCGTACCTGAGGTGGAGTGATAGAGGCCTGATTTTTGTACCCTACACATTACCCTATATGTGGATGTCTGTTTACTATCAATGTCCACAAGTTTTAGGTGCACGTCCTTATCCTATCTCCACGTCAAAGTGAGGCATAAAGTCAAAAACCTAGCCATTGAATGCTGATCCTGATGCTGGTACGATTTAGCAAATCCTGATGCCCAACAGATATTGGGGCACACTCATGCCATTTTTTTAGATTCGCCTGGAACCATACACGATTTTTGTTTATCTGTGGCTTGGTTTGATGCATCTGAGGTTGCCTGCTTCAAAAATGAACTTTTTGATTGCGGATGTCTTCAATAAAATATTCTGTGTCGGTTGTAACTCATCAGGCGTTGATATTGTTTCTCCCTTTCCTTTTAACTGTTTCATGCCAAGGAAAACCAGATCAAAGTCGGCATCTTGATAAGATGATGGCCCACTGGAGTTCACAAGGAACTGATTAAAACCGTCTTTTTTATTTTAACTTGCAGGAAATACTGGAAGGAGTTACTGATATAGACTTAGTGATAAACCTAAAGCTTCGAGAGGATATACTAGTGGAGAAGTGCCTGGGAAGACGGATTTGCAGCCAGTGCGGAGGAAATTTCAATGTTGCCTCAATTGAAATCAAAGGAGAAAATGGAAGCCCCGGAATATACATGGCTCCGCTCCTCCCTCCATCAGGATGTACATCAAAGCTCATCACTAGAGCTGATGATACTGAAGAGGTCGTGAAAGAGAGGCTCCGGATATACAATGATATGGTATGATTATGCTTTTCTTCAATTTTCAATAAATTATGTGTTTCATAAAAAAATATCTTAGCGTTGAGCCATCTTTAGATATATTATACACACATTACTCATTAAAAGCATGTATTAAAAAACGTGTCCAACTGTATAAAGATTGTTCGACCACGAGTAAGCCCTCACCCGTAGTCTTAGAAGCATTTTCTATGGGATTCCAGAACCACCAGCCACCACGACCTAATTCAAGATGAGCCCACCAACTTCCTGGTGAGAATCCGTATGGTTAAAAACAATTGATATGTCAAGATCCAAAATCCGAATGGGTTCATGGCCCTGGTCAAAGACAAATGGGCGAGCCACCCTTATAGCATGTGGCTTTTTAAGATCATTGAAAAGCGACATTGATTGAAGTAGGGGAGGCCTGAAAATGATCACGAGTTCGTAAAGTAAATCTAGATTGTCATCATCTGTTAGGCCTCCCCTAAAAAAGTTAGTTCTATTATGATGGCGCCTTAATTTGAATTAAGGAAAATTCAAATAAATTCAAAAGACTAAAAACTGGAAAACTAATTCGTGACGTGTTTAAGATGCATTTTGTTGTGGGCCATTTTAGTTATTGGGCCAGCTCGAACTAACAGTCTAGTCTTCGCACTTCTTGGGCTTTCAGTCTACTTGAATTGGGCCGTGGATGGCTAGGGCTCTGAAAGGTGGAAACCATCTACCATGAAGGGTTGAGTGCAACAGTCAAGTATTCACGCTTCCTGGGCATCCAGTCGACTTGAATCGAGCTGTGGATGGCCTCATCACTCAACCCTTCACGGTAGATGGTTTCCAACCCTTCAGGACCCTACCCATCCAATGCCCCTTTAGAGACGAACCACAAAACCTTCCAACTATCAAACTTGCAGAGAACAGAGTACTAAACATAAGTTTCTGAAAGCATATGTTAATGGGAGTAGTTTGAGTGAGAATATACTAACCCATTTCAACCTCTGAAGTTACCCCCCCTTGAGAAAATCTCCGAATCCATCAAAAAACTGCACAAGAAGATTCATCTCAGTTCAATGTGGCAAGAGGGAAGCAGTGAATCACATGGGTTACTGATCTTTTGGTTGATTCTTAGCAAACTTATGAGGAGCAAGCAAGCAAGCTATTGGTGAGAAGTTGCTTAAGGCTTTAATTTTTCATTAAGAACCATCCATGAATTAGATAGTACAAGGTGAGAGATGCTACTGGGCCGTCTCAACAAAAAAAGTATTCGTGCTTTAGCTATACTACCAGAGAAATCTCTCTGAGATCTTTTACAGCCGAATTTCACATCACTCATCGTCTATCAGCAGTGTGAGCAAGATTTTTATGAGAAATCAGGCTTCACAATGGTCTCTACCTCTCAGAAATCAATGAACTCAGTTTTTTTTTTTGTCACATTAGAATCTCTTCCTACTCTGGTGATGATTCCCTTCTAAGAAATCTCTAGTTCGGTTTTTACAAAACCTCAGCTAGCCCATCTATTGATATAATTAGTCAGTTACCTATTTGATTCTGGGAGCTATTTTTGGCAAGTTCTCTAGATTTATAAGACCCACCTGTTTGCTGTCATGGTGCGGGCGCTTCCATTCGAGTTGATGAAAGCTTCTTTAAATCTACTTTAACCATTTCTGGTGGGATGTTTCCGCAGAGTCTGCCCGTGGAGGAGTTCTATCGCAGACGAGAAAAACTACTTGAATTCGATTTGCCAGGGGGGATACCGGAATCATGGCCAAAGCTGCTACACGCTCTGAACCTCAACGAACAAGATGCTAAACAATCAGCGGCAGCTTGATCATCACTTCGCGTTCTGGAAACTTTTTATCTCAAAAATAAGACCCCAAACTTGGCCACCACAAAGTGGGGATTTGGCCGGAGCTCTGAACTGACTATTTAGAGGGGATCTTGCCTTATTGGCTGGACTCCTAGGGTTTTGGGGATTTTGCCGCAGAGAGGTTTGATTTGCTTTGCTTTGCTTTGCTTTGCTTTGATGAGGATCTTTTCCCTTTTTTCTCATTCTTCCCTCTGTAGAAGAAAGGGTTCACCGCAGGCTGATTATTTACTGTTATGGTAACGCTTTTGGCTTCGTCCAATAATTATTTAGCATCCCCCTTTTTTTCTTCATTTTATTTAATCTAATTTTCGGGATCGTTGAAACCCTTCATAGATGGTTCCCTTGAGAACAAGGCAACTGAGGGCGTTGCAGGTGAGATACAACGCAACATCAAATTGATAAACTATCCCCAACTCGCTTAGATCCCAGAATGGTCAGTTTTTCTTCCCCTTTTAGGCCACCCAGCCGGCAATCTCTTGGAGAAAACATAGTGACCATTCAGCTCTCCGTTACATGGATTCCTTCATTGAGAGAGAGAGAGAAAGAGAGAGAGATGGAGAGAGAGGTAGAGAGAGAGAGAGAGGGTTGGGGAGCATAAGCTTGACACTTGGAATGCAAAGACTATAATTGCATGTCTCCACCGCAGCTTTCTTCAATTGTAGAGGGTCTGCGACACAACTACTTATTATATTCTAGTACAGAATACCAAAAATTAAAGGGATTTTTTTTTTCTCATCAGTTGACTGAAATATTTTGACCCACACAGCTCGCTGTGAGAGAACCGTCTCTTGATCACCACTCATTATTCACCTGTCCTTGGGGCTAAAACCCCCCCTCCCCCATCAGGCAGCCACCTTCTTGGCGGTCACTGAGTTGACTATTTTGGCAAACTCCGGGCCCTGCAATTGCATCAAGGAAACCAGGCAGCCGCCATGAAGAAATATAATCCGAGTTTCTTGCACCAATATAAAAAAAAGGGGGGGGGGGATAATAACGTGAAACCCATGTCCTCTGATGCACGCGCTCACCTTCAAGGAAGCACCGCCAACAAGGAAGCCATCGATATCTTCTTGCTTCGCCAGCTCATCGCAGTTGCTGCCATTCACGGAACCTGCAACAGCGGTTTAATTAATATATGAGGAGAGATGAAGTAAGATAAAAGAGTCATCGAGATAGAAACTATGTGCAAGAAGAGACTAAGGTATTTGGAGATATCATACCTCCGTAGATGATGCGGATGCTGGATGCGACTTCAGCTGAGACATTCTTCTTCAGCCAATCGCGAACGGCAGAGTGTACTTCTTGAGCTTGCTCCGGTGTGGCCACCTTCCCTGTGCCAATAGCCCACACGGGCTCGTATGCAATGACGATGTTCTCCCAGCTGGGAACGGAATCTGTGCCACGAATAGCAGAGGTCATTGATACCAATTCACCTCCTGTTTAGCATCTACAAGAATGCATACCAGCGAAGGCTTTCAACTGCTTGAAACAGACGTCAAAAGTCTTCCCTGATTCGCGTTCCTCCAGCAGTTCCCCTATGCAAGCGATCACTTTGATGTCCTGGTTCAAGGCATATGCGGCTTTCTTCCCAATGAACTGAAGTCAAAATTGTGCTAATCAGGTTTCCCATAAAGGTTTTTTCAAATCACATCATCTGATGCGCTTACAGCTCTGCCCCTAAATCCAATGCTTCTGGTTATGATTAGTGAGAAATAATTTGAGTTCTGGATTATGTTCAGAATTATTGGACGGGGGCTATGGTAGTACCTCATCATTTTCACCAATAACATGCCGCCGCTCAGAATGCCCAAGAATAACCCATTTGCAGCCGATGTCTTTCAATTGCTCAGCACTAGAATTATTCTATCACGGATCAGCAAGTAGGCAATAACAATATTATACGCAAGTCCTAAGATTACCATAATGCAAATGTGTGAAACATTTGCGGTAATCTAACATTCAGGATCGAAGTTGCATCTTTTTTTGGGGGGTGATTTTATATATGAAACATTCAAGCAATTTTAAGCATGTATGAGTTTTTTTTATAAAAAAATCACTCCATGAAAACTGCCACAAAAGAAAAAAAGAATTGTCACCTCCATTGTTAAAAAAAAAATTGAATTTAGAATATACAAGTAAAAGTTGAAACAAGATCCTCGGAAAGAGCAAGCTTGTTGTCTCCTTCCTCTACTATTCAAACTCCAAATCTAAAGGCATCACATAAATCAGACTTAACGCAAGTCGTCAGAGAAGATTTTGCCTTGATGAAGGCGGGTACAATGTTTTAATTTAAAAAAACCGTACCAATCAACATAGGCATCTGCTTAACGCTGATTGATGTGCAGTTTGATGCTCAAGCAGCAAGTACAAGACAGAAAATCTTCCTAAAAACAGTTGTTCTATCATTAATGTGAATGAAAGAGGCTGCCCTCGAGTCACTACATCATTGATCAAATGCAAAATAGTGAATTAACTTAATCAAGTAAACACAAAATGAAGCAACCATTTATAAGAGCATCAACTGAAAATGATGAGACCAGAAGGTAGAAATATAAAAAAACCTCTTGAAGAAAAAAAAAACCTGATCTCTCCTGTGTAAGCTCCACCTTTTCCCACCCAACAATTCTGAGCAGATATCTCAATACGGTCAGTCAGCGAGCTCTTGACCTGGTCAATGTATAGGTATGGAGGAGATACCACAACATCTGTAATCCAAACAAAAAGAATACGTAGTTAAAACAACTCAGACAAAGACAGCTCATCGTCTACTCTGGGCACCCTACCCCATATAGGAGTCTGACATAAATGCGAGCAGAAAAATGTCTGTGTACAAAGGCCAGGAGAGAAGTCTACAAACAATAAATAAAATAAAAAATCGGCAATTACATCAGGCATCCAGGAATTGGATAGCAGAACCGACAAGGATCAATCTGACATGACCCAGAAATCCCACCAAACTGAATTTGAGGGACTGAATCTGATGTAGGTCAGGGTATGGATCATAAGTAGTTAATACCCTTTCCTGGCTCTGATCTTGCGTACCATTCTCCTCCTCATCTAAGTCCATTAAGCGGAAAACTCACTATTGGCAGCTCTCAAGAGGAATAACCACCAGTGACCCCACAGACCCAAAGAGAGAGAGCATCCACCTATTTGTGAAGATATTCTTTTTACATATTTCAAGAAACAGCATAGAATAGATGAATCCAAAATAAAGAGGTGGCCTCCCCTGGGGTAGCTACCCCTAAGGGAGAAAGGACAGTTGCCTAATCTGCGCCCCCCCCCCAAAAGGTTTGAATGGTCTTTCCCAAGGAGGAACATACATATGCATGCATCTAATTGTGAACAGGACAATAGATTAAAAAGAATTCGATATTTATAGAGATACATATCAATATTTCACAAAAAATATATATTGACCTAATTAAGTTTTCCACATTATAGCAAGCTTTTCGCTTTCAAAACTCTAATTACATTGGTGAGGAATTTCTATCCGTCCTAAATGAGCATAAATTGGGATGGCTGATCTCAACTTTCAGAATTCTCTTCTAAACCAAACACACAAAATTCCCCTGGAGTAACAAAAATACCACATAACGAAATAGTACTTGAGACGAAAAAATTTAACACGTTCAAAACCGTCATAAAAAACAAAGATGATGTAGAAGGTCGGCAGATGCACCTTATATTTCCCAACCTATGAGACAAACTTGGAACTTTCAGGGATGACAAACAACTTATGTTTGCCATGCATTGATTGAACTGGGATAAACAATAGCGTAGCTCAAGACACCCAATTCACGGTACCATTGGACTGAGAAAAACACTATTGTATTACGAAAATGAATACCCACATCATAAGTGACATGTCTGATCTGGTCTCCAAACCCTACCTTTTGTCAAAAAGTAACATTAAAAAAAAATTATAAACATAAAAGGAAACAATAAACACGGACATGACATGAAACAGGAAACAAGTATATCAACGAAAGTGATAACAGGAGTAATTGACTTACCGACATCAGACTCAATATTTGCACTATTCAAGTCCGAGACAAGCGTACTGATGGAGTCCTTCGTCCCATTCTATTAGAAAAAGATAAACTATGATGGTCCGCTTCACAAAGCTCGGAAATAATTTTGAGCCAAAGAAAACATGGAGAGGAAATATAAAGACCTACGAATCATGACAGAGATAGAAACTCACAACATAATTCAAAATGATTACAATAAGAGCTTGAGTGAACACACCACAAGATATGCTAGAGTAGTCCTATGGACAAGTTGAATCTTATGACTAAAAGTAAATATGTCCACTCAACTCATTCACAGTCTCTTTTGGGATGGACAGGACAGCCCGTCCCCCTTACAAAAAATTAGCCTCTCGGATTACATTTCAGGTTCGATATCCCCCATTTGCATTTTCCTTGAGGCAGATCCCAAAAGCCAGCATCCATGCAAGGGATGTGTCATGACAGTCCCAGTCAGAAGAGAAAATTAATTCATGTCGCTGAATATTCGAGCCTACTTCACATTGCTAATTGGTTTCTAGTTCAATAGGATGATTCACTTGTAGCAGCTTTATTGGAGGAATGTTGATGGTGATAAGAAAAATATAAATCACACCCGAGTATGTATTATTCAAAGACAATATGGCTAAATGTGGGGTCACGTGTATCAGTAATAAGTATTAGTCTCCAACCAAAATGAAGAACATCGTCATGGAAGAATAAATTACAGTCATCTAGTACATGTTTTATCTGGGCACTGTAGTGACAAGAAAGATAAGAGTAGCATTCCCTTTTGTAAAATATTTCGTATACCATTCACCATGGAACTTGTTCCCAGATGCCAATTGAAAAAATGTCTTCTCCAAATGTTTCGGTTGGAGCTTTCAGCACAGACTGACTACCAACCACACCGTCATTATATATATATATCTATATATAATATTATGATAATTTATGAAAACATTAAGAAAAAAGAAAAGCACAGGTCAATTAACTGAAGTTCAAGAATGAACTTCGTTTTAAAAAATGTCAGAGTAAAAAAGTAACAGGTTCATTGTAAATTTTAGCCAAAATAGAGGGTCAAATGATGAGGAATTCGTACTTACACATTTCCAGTTACCTCCGACAAAAAACTGTCAAGACAAGGAAAAAAAAAGGTTAAATACATGGAAAAGACAAAACCTCAATCACATTGAAAGGGAAATTAATATTAAAACCGATAAAAAGTGACAAACAACGAAGTGTGAAAAAAGGAGATTTGAATGCTGAGGCTATTACTAACTTACTGAAGGTATGGAATTAAACGCTACTGAATTTGACCATGAATAAAAGCAAATTAGATAAACTGCATGCCAGAGATGTTCTCCCACCGAAAGAAATATCATTAGGTCGGTTCTGTTTGTGATTAAAAATAAAACGAAAATATCCTTGCTAGACTCTCCCAAGCAACCAACAAAAAGATGTTCACTTGTTCACACATTCCATGTAAATAGGTAAAAACAGGAGCCGCTAACAGATAATCGACAGGAGCAAGCGTAGCAATGTTGCCTGTAAATTTTACATCACCCAAGGACATATGTGACGTCTTCATTGAACGACCCTTCACACTAAGAAAGACTTCTTTGGATTGTTCACGCTTGCACGGAGGATTACATTTTTTATTCATTTCGAAACCAAGTATGACAATAGGAAAGAGACAGAAGTCATCAAATGCAATTGATAAACGTCCAATGAACTTACTTTCACCGTCAAATATCTAGACCTTGAATTTTCATATAAAATAAATAAATGAATCCAATGAATAATGGGGCACCCGCAAAACTAAATCGCCCGACAGATGCAATGTTTAATATGAAAGTTTCAGATTCACCTGCCGGTCAACCATGGCCCACCTAAAAGATATCAAATTCCCAACTACGACACTCACTTACTCGACTGAAATTCACCATACATAGGTCCAACCTAGTGACAATTTTTAGCGTTGTCAGATCCTTATCTTACAAGGAACCACTGCATGAGCTTCTCCACAACAGTTCAAGCACAATCGAGAGGGCCACGCCATGTGATAAATAAGCGGTTAAAAAAAAAGGAAACAAAAGAGTGTGAGAAGGCAAGAAGACTCCGCATTGCACCGCAAATCCCATTTCACAAAGAAAGTGACCGAAATCGAGGGTTTTCTTCTTTAAACCATAATAACAAATGTTTTTCGATATCTCACCTTTCCAGTGCCGGCCATGGCGACGACGGCACGGCAAGCCTTCCCTCCTGAGGGAGAAGCGACGCGGAGATGCCTGTGGAGCTGGCTAAGGTGGGCATCGGAGAGGGATCGCTGCTCCTGCTTGAAGAAAGCATGGCGCAAACCAGAGTACTGAGGACAAGCCAAGGACCCTAGGCCCGAGAGCTGCGATGCCAGAGAGGTTGACGCTGAGGCGGCCATTTCTCTCCCTCAGCTCTCTCTACTCCTACCCCCTTCCCCAACCTTCCACTGCTTCCAACGATAACTCGAGAACGGGACGCCAATCGATGGTAGACCAGTGGATATGTACCCGTTGGCCAACCTTCTCAGCAATTCTGAAATAAATAAATAAATAAGGCAATTGGCTGTCGTCATCTACCGGCGCGTGTCGAGTTCGGAGAGGGGCACATTCACGAGGTATTTGTCCGATCAACCTCCTACTCCCGACAAATTTTCATCTTAACGAGGTCATAAATACAAAATGCTCTTTTTTCTTTCCCCTTTTCACGGATAAAACCGACCGGCGCCAGTCTTCCGACAAGGACAGCCATTACGCCGTTGCGTCTTTTTCTTTCGCACGAGTGGGCCCAATTTTCCGTGTCGGTTGTTCGTGGGCCGAGCCTGAGCCTATGAGGGATAAAGAAAAGTCTGGCCCATTTAGCCGTAGGCATGAGATTGGTGTTTTGACTTTCCTGAACACATATATTTACATATACATTGAAAATGGATTTTATCGAGATTTAAAAATCATCAGGTGTTAATTTCACCACATTTAAAATATGCAAAAATTGACTAAAATTAATATTGTTTAATAATAAATATATCTAATAAAATAATCCTATCGCCTAATAGGTTATACTATTTTTAGCGAAATATGGAAATTTGTTCGTATCTATATGGGGATATAAGTACAGGGGTATATGCAGTATAATAATAAAATGAGTGTGCCTTAAGTTATTCCTAGCCAAACGTCCTTTTCGCGAGGCGGGATTTTTTTCGTCCATTGATTTCTTATTCGCTGCCTATTTTGATATGAGGTCAACTCATCGAAGAGGCCAGGTCATCGAGTCTGTGACCCGACTACGTTGCATGCTGCTACACGGGAAAGTCAGTTGCGCTTGTGGAGGGTTGACGGACCTCCATGGCTACCAGGCTTCTCTTCTTCTTCTTCTTCAGATAGCCGGCGCTCCTCTTCGCCTTCCTCTTCCCGTCTTCCGAGGTACATATGCTCTCCGTTCTGCCGCTGTGGTCGGCGACACCGTGAGGATCTCGAAGAATTTGCCTTGCCTCTGAGACGAACAGCTCTTCGGGGGCTTCGATCTCTGAAGATAACTGATCCATCGTCATCATTTTGTCATCTTCATTCAGTGTCGATTTAGGGACTGTTCGAGTTGTTCGGTTTTTTACTTCCTGCCGTGGCTCTCCATCTTCGTCCGTTTCCCTGTTTTCTGACGTGCATTTGGCCTTCGGATTTCGCCGCGTGTCTGTCGTTAGGATTTAGAAGAAGTGTTCGGTGTGGGAGAAGAACCGCTCTCATACGCTTCAGTGTCTGAACGTAACAGCTCTTCTAAACTTGTTTGTTTAATCTCCGTTAATTCCCATGGGCTTAATGTGTACTTTATCAAGCTTATCTTCTACATCGTTCTCTCCGTCTCGCCCTTTTGTTTCTCTTCCACGATTCACTCCAGATCCAAAGGAATTTTCTCGTGTGCGAAAGAAAAGTCTCTTCGAGGATTTAATATTTTTATTGATTATTGTTTTCGCTTATTATCTTGTTCAGTCGTGATCGAGAAAGTTAACTGCGATCCCCGAATCTCGACTCAAATCATATCAACGATCATGAACAGATCAAGCGTCTATTCAGTCTGTAAGAAAGACAGACTTAACACCGTCTATTCAGTCTGCAAGTGTTGATCATCAACAGATCAACACTTCCTTGTTCAGTCTTAGCACGGAACCTTCTCTCCCCAGTGGGCTATCATGTATTTATCCCACTAGCTTCGTCTTGGGGGTTCCATACTGTGGACGTCCATGGAGAAAAAAGGGAAAATGTTGATATTTTGGGGCAACGAGATGGCATCTCATTTTGGAGAGAAGGTAAGATGGAACTGGGAGGAAGTTCTGCAAGGTGATGTTTAGCTTCTTCCCTTCAATTGCCTTCTTAGATTAGTATAATTGTGCCATCGTAAGGCAGCCAATGTAAGTAATGGCTGGATCGCGATAGAACGCGATGAAATAGTTGACGATTCTAACTAGCTACATAGCTTTTGATTTTATTGCAGGAAGGAAAGGCAAAAGAGTTCATTAGTCCATTGATAGGCCATAATTGGGGATCATATCTGAAATCTTTAATCAGCCACATCAACAAGCGTCTGTTCTGACATTTTTAAAGGTATGATACGATTCGTCCCCAGCATTGGAACCTAAACAAGAATAACAAGATTCACAACATGTCAGAATCTTGCTAGCATAAGAAATGAAATTTCTTAAAATGAATGATAGACATTGGTCCTATAATTTTACTCCCCTTCCCCTCACAATTTTAGTTAATGTTCTCGCTTCCCCAAAGTATGTTTTGAATTGCCCTATCTAAGCTCATAATTCTAGACAGTGATGCATCTTGTTACTAAATAATGATATCCGAGGACTGCTTCTTATCCTTGCTGTGTTTTGTCAGGTTTCTCCTCTCTCAACCATTTTTTCCGTAAATATATTTTCAAGACAGGGATTAACCTCAGAATCTAATGAATTCGATGATTCTTTTCCATAAGATGTATGGCGTAGACCCTAGTAGAATTTGATATATTTTCATCATTTCTACGTCATTTCTGTCTTCGAGACCTGATTTTTTTAACCTTATGTCATCTCGAGGCTCAGGAATTTTCCAATGCTGTTGTTCCTTCCTCTGCACAGGCGTCATACCCCTACACTTTCATAGGTTTCTTGTAAATATCACATCCAATGCACCTTTCCTAGGCATTTTTATGGGCTCCAAACTTCAGTTATAATTCAAAGTTTTGAACACTGTTTTAACTGCAGCCTGGATCTCCTGATCTCGTTGGTACAATCCTCTACGAGATTGACAGACTTCCATTTGAGAGTACATTCTGCAACGGCGCTACTGAAGTGGTAGAAGCAAGGTGGCTTTCTCAATGTCGGATCTATTTTCCTTGTTACTCCTGGAGTTGCTCTTTTTGGTCATGTTCAATATCAGGGATACGGGCAGATACAAAACCTCACCAAGTTCGTTCTTTTAGAAGTGCTTTTAACAAACAGTCCGACCGACTTCTCTCCTCTTATGTGCTTTTTCTTATGAAAGGACCTACTTTTATAGGATGGCTGGTCATATATGTTCTCTAAAATACATGAACTCCAGCTCCTTGTTTGTTTTGTCGGCGAAATGCTCGGCTAAATCGGAATGTTGACCCTTTTCCGCACTTTTTTTCAGGCACAATTTAGGATGTCATAATCATCAGACTGGTACACCCTTCCCTCCACCCTAAAATCATTTCGGCCGACTGTCTCAACAAGCTCAAGCCTAAAGTTCGAGCTCGCTCTTTCTTTCAACTGCTAGATGATGCCTAAGTTAGTTTCATCATCGAAAATCATCCGGGTTTATTGATGTGAGGTTTCTATGCATCTGAAAAAAATTGAAAAAAAAAAAATTTACTTCAGCCAGGTCTCAGCCAGAAATTTACCCATTATTTGTCAATAACAGTCTATGAATGTAGTCTTCCTTTTCATAGATGTGAGCCTTCTATCTATCCTTGTACTGTCGATTGATTTATATATAAATTTTGTCGCTTCTAAATGCATGCTTTTGTTCTCCACCTTTGAAGGCATTGGATTTTGATTTATAACACCAAGCTAGGTTGAAAGGGAGATCCAATCGCGCACTCTCACCGGAGTTCATGCTGAGGTATTTCCCGCTTCCCCTCCACACTTTGGGCTTGAAATGAAGTTGGATATGAAGCATAATCGAAGTTTTTATTCATCTGATTTTTGCATTGTCGGAGTTTTCTCCGTAGCTCAAATCTAATGGGAATCTGATCACAATGAACATTAATGATAATAAAAAAATAAAATAAAATACACCCACCCAGATGAACATCTAAATTGTGAGGATTTTTATATATGGAAATAAACTGTTCATTTAGTGGTATAAAGTTTTTACATGTTTGCATTGTCTCCAGTAATATAATTATTTACCAAGAACCATGGTACCCAGGGCTGGATCTAATCAGGTAGCCAGATTAGCGAGGCCCCATCCTAACCCAGATGTAGATCAGATCAGCCATTCCAATGGGATAACTCGATTGAGCTCAAACGGAAAGAAAAAAATGTTTTTATCACTGTTTTAAGGGGATAAGTATATCGTTCAGTCTAAGATGTCAGAAAGGGTGGGTGGGTAGCAAGTGCCCAACCAGTAGCCTCTGTGGGTAGCAGCTAGCAGCAGGACTCCCAAGCTCATTAGGAGCTGCTTCTTCTTCCTCTTCCACGGCCCCTCTCTCCTTCCCTTTCTCCGGCTGCGGCCACCCCCTTTCTCCCCTGAGAAGGCAGACTCAGCTTGCGAACCTCTCACTTCCCAAGCGAGTAACTGCTCTGTGGTGAATGCGACCAACTGTAATGGTGAATTTTTTCTTTCTCGCAGTCATTATCTTTAGTTTACGTCAACGCATCGAAATATAAATCCGAACCCATTTTCATCTTACACAAAGGGCAAATGGGCATGACATGTGGGCCCCACTCCCCGCTTCATCACTCGTTGACCATGAAATAATTTTGTTCATCCACCGCCCAGGATATATTTCCCTTTTCTCGGATCTAAGTTCTGACGTGGCACTGTTGCAGGCTGAACACCAGCCTTTCACTACTTGGATCTCCGGTGGTGGGCTTTTGGTAAAGCCCGGAGCCCGCCTATCAGGCCCACTCTTGGAGAAGGCAGAGCCCGCAATTATCCATTCCCCCTCTTAAAAATAAACACGAGGGCGAGGTTTGGCCCGCGGGCCATATTCTGCTTGGCCTATAGCAACTTCTGCTTAACGGGCTGATTAGTAACTAAATCCCTTTGGACCTTCCTTTTATCTGGCCCATTCCGTCGTAAAAATAATAGCAAACCTAGACTAAATATATTTTAATTATAAAATAAGTATTGAAGAAGAAGCCGACAGAGAGAGCAATCTCAAGCGTGGGAGTCCTCCCCCCTCCCGCCGCCGGTTGATGATTGGCCACCGGATTCTCCTAGCCTGTTCGTCTCCGTGGTCGGCGAGGAGGAGGAAGGTATGTTACAGCCAAAAACCCTAACTATTGTGGTAGTAGCAGAGGTAGTATGTGTGAGAGTAATCAGGGAGGAGGAGGGGAGATCCCTGAGGTGTCATCTCATGGCGGCAATCCTCCTCCTTGTGTGGATCATTTCGATCCGCTTCTTCCTCGCTGCCCTCTGCTCCTCCAGCGAGCCCCTCCTCTGCCCCTGCTGGTGATGCTCTTGGTGCTGCTGATGATGGTGATGGTGGTAGTTGCCCTGAGGGTGTTGAGGAGGGAACTCCTCGCCGGAATCCTTATCGGCGACGGAGTTCAGGTCCGGCAGATTGCTCGCAGGGGAAGCATCTTTGTCGCCGTCCAATTTCCACATCGGGGAGGCCATCCAGCTCCAATGGTGGCCGCCTGCCGCCGATCGGTGGAGGACGACGTGGTTGTTCACCCAGTGCTGGGGCCATGGCTGCTGATAGACCTGCGGCGGCTGCGGCGGCGGGACCGGAGCTTGGACCTGGATGTCTTCCTCGACGGGCGGCGCCGCCGCTGCTGCGGCGGAGAGAACGGGGGCAGGCGGAAGCAGATCCGAGCAGCTCTCCCGATGCTCCTGCTCCGGCGATCTCTGTCGCTGTTGGCTGGTTTCCTTCTCCAGCTGCGCGCATCAATCAACAAATGGGGAAACAAAATCGAATCGATCAAAGGGTGGAACAATAAACAAGGAAATAATTAGCTCTGAGGGAGGAAGGACATTGAAGGAGCGCATTAATGGCGTAGAATAGAGCAGATCGCAACAGTAACACCGCTCTCCACATAAAATCACTCATGAAAGCAGGCAATGTACCTTTAATCTCAGCTCCTTTAACATGGAATTCCTCTCTTTCAGAGCCTCCAGCCGGTTCCTCACCTCTGCGGCCTCCTGATTTTGCGGAGGAAGAAGATCAGAAAAAGGAAAACAGATTTCCCGACGAGAAATCAACGGAGCATACAAATCCAAGAAAGCAGGAGGAAAATCCCAAGAATATGGAAAAATAAATAAAAGAAAGAGAAGAGCCCACCTTCTCGAGCTCTCTTCTGGTGCGGTTCGACACCTCCACCTGGTTGGAGAGCAACTGGGGGAAAAAAAAAAAAGGAAGAAAGGGAACTCCATCAGAAGACCGGGTGGAGGGAGGAGACAAGGTTGGGGGCGCCGCATCTGATAGCTACCTCCCCGTGCTTAATCCTCGGCTTCTTCAGGCGCGGGGCTCCGCCGGCGGCGGCGGAGGGGCGGGTCTTTGCCTTGGCTTCGGGCTGCTCCTCCCCGCTGGGGCAGAAGTCCAGCGGCGTCTCCGGGCTCGAGGTCTCCGGCGCGGCGGCGGGCGGCTGTTTCCGATTGGAGGCCGCCGGAGGAGGCACACAGACGGGCGGCGGTTTTGCCGGAGATTCGGAATCTCCGGCGGCTCTGGCCTTCGAGGCATCTCTCCGTCGTCGCTTACTGAGTGGCTCGGGAGGACGAGAAGGAGGAGGAGGAGCCGCGGGAGGAGATGAAGCCTGCCGGGAAGCGTGGGGGTCGTCGCCGCCGGCAGATCTCCTTCTCCGGGCGCCCCACCGGAGGCTGTGGGTGCAGGGAGTCCCTCGATCCGCCTCCCAAATGAACCGCCGGAGCTTGATTAGTATTCCGGCCACCTCATGTTCCTTTGCAGCGCTCTCCCCCTCCATGGCGGCGGTGGACGACGCTGGGGGAAGGAGGACGACTTCAGATAGGGTTTATCGATAAGGTGGACTGAAGGAGGAACACAGAGAGAAGACGGCGCAGAGTTCGCAGCTCTATAGGGGATAGATTTGGGAAGGGGAGAATGAGAGAGAGAGAGAGAGAGGAGGGTGTTGAGCCGCGAAGAGGTAGGAGAGCAGAGAGGAGAGAAGTAAAGGGCGATCGTCGGCAAAAATAATAATAAGCTCTAATGCCACGTGTCGCGTCACTGGATGGCCTCCCTCCTCCCCCCCTCTCTCTCTCTCCCCCGTCCCCCGTCCCCGATTTCGCGCCCAAGCCCAATGATAGCGGCACATAAACCCTAGAGAGAGAGAGAGAGGCCTGCGAAGCCATACCGACCCCGATATCATAGTTGTTCTCGTTGCCCGACAAATCCTAGCCGTTCGATAAAGATTAAGCGTAAGGAAAGTCCTCGACGGTTGAGATTAGAGCATATAATTTCTTTAAACCTGCCTTCTATTGCCACGATCAAGAGGAAGGCTTGGTATTCTCGTTCTCACGTGCCTAATGCACGTGTGAGTCACCTCCCCTCTATAAATAATCGTGCTCACCCGTTTCCCGCCCCCCACCTCGGCCGATCTCCTTGTCGATCGTCTTGGTGCTCGAAGAGGATCTGGTGCGATGGAGGATGGGAAGTGAGGGGGAGAAGGGCCGAAGGAAGATCGAGGTCAAGAGTATCGACAGCGGTGAAGCGCCCTGGTGGCTTTCTCTCAGTCTGAGGTCTTCGTCTTCATCCTCTCCGACGCTCAGGCCGCCGTCGTCGCCTTCAGCTCCGGCGGCAGGCGCAACGTCTTCGGAGATCCCCCTGTGGACGGGATCATGGACCGAGTCCTCTGCGCCGAGTGGGAAGCGCGGATCGAGAGCCCTGGGATGGAGGAGCTCGCGCATCTCCATGTGACCACCTCGGCGGAGAGAAGAGAACGAACTCAACTCCAACTCCTGCAGGAGAGTAACCACCATCAAGTGGAACTATGCAATCTCCGAGCTGCAGATCCCACCACCACATCGTCAGCCAGGGCCCCAGATTCGTCTCTCCGGGGAAAGAAGAGAAGGGAAAGAATAAAAATTAGTAGATAAATCTGAGAAACTGGCTGTCTCCTTAGCTCACCAGTCTCGAGCAAGGCTTCACCTCCGCAATGGCTCCGTGCAGATGCACGAGTTTCCACTCGGCGGCGTGCCCTTTCTCCCGTTCCTCGGCCGATGCCAACGGCCTCTGCTCTGCGGGAGTCGTCGCCGACGGCGCCAGGCGACGAGGACGAAGCGGGAGGCGTCCGAAGGCCTAGGACTCTATGTGACAACCCTCTCGTGGGCTTCGACGGATCCCCGTGACACTGCCCATGATCCCTTCCAGCGACATGGGCACTACGCCAGGCGGAAAGGTCGGTAGCGGTGGCCTGCGAGCTTGGCCCCAACGGCGCTGCCAGGACACTCGACAAATGATTGGTAAGACTGTTACTATTCCTGAAACAGTTTGTCATTTCTGGAAATCGTATATTTTAATTTGGAATAGATCAGTTATTCATCATAGGTTGATCTTATTTCATGATTTAAATATAACAATGACATAGAAAGAGAATAAAATTCATGCGTATTGTGTGCAGCCTCTGATATGTCTGCTTTCATTTTGGGACTGCCCGGACGGCATGACGACGAGTTGCCAGTCCGCATCTCTGTTTTTCGGAGGCAACGGAGTCGTTTACTCGTCCAAGCTGAAGAACATTTCCCGAAAAAGATCATCTAAACTGACTCCGTTTGATAGGATCACAGGCGAGGACGCTTCTTGTCGCCTGCTCTATCTCTTTCTTCCCGGTAAGACGCTTACTAAGTGGTATCAAATGCCGATTATGACGAAGGAATTAGTCATCTGCCGTGAAGAATCCAAGATAAAATATAATAAGCTTAAAGTATATGTGCGAATAATATTATTCAAGCCACAGGATGATCATTTAATAAGACAACAACTAGAGGCATGATCTTATCACCCATTCGTTTGCTTGCTTGTTACATAATTGCATGGGTTTGTTTAAATATCTTCGATTGCAACATAGACGTCCATATAATCAGTCAATTTATTTTGATGGATTTATTCATGTTTCCATCCACTTGTGCATCTAAAAGTAGAAAAAGTGCATCCCTTGGATGGCTTTCCCTCTTTTGAAGGCTGATTTTGGCGACATATCTGAAATTTCAAATCTGTGGCTGGTTGATCTCTGCATAATTAAGAATAAAATTCTCTGTCAAGTTATGGTAATTTCATTTTAAAGGAAATTAATTAGACTCTAAACGTGAATGGCTAACCTTCGTAGAAACTAGACACCATGGGTGATGTTGCAAAGACGACAATAAAAATAGTCTCTACAAGCATGTAATCCCTCATTTGAAGGATGGTTGAAAATGTAATCCAATGCTACATGTACTTTGTTGATCTTTTTTCCAGATCAAATTCCACTCAGGTGTAATAAAAACATGTCTCAACATTGCAATCAGATTTATTTTTTTGGAGACATAATCACATTCAATAAAAATAATTATCTTCATCTTATGCATAGTGTTACGTTTAAAGTTATAAAGTGAACTACTTAAATAAAGTCTGAACCAGATAATTCTCACTCCTTTTGATCCTATTATGCAATTTATAATATATATATTATAATTATTTCCAAGTATAAAGTCACATACAATTATTTTATTTTATTCGTGTTATCCTATTTTTAACATAGTGATTTTCCTAGAACATCAGGAGTCCCATTACAATTACCCTATTTTCTCACCTAAAATTATTCATTTTTAGTTTTAATATAGTCTTTTAGTAGTTTAAGTAACTAGAAACAAACATAATTATTATTTGTCCTGTTTTTTAATTAGTATTTTAAAACAGTAAAATGTTATTTTTTCATAATTCTATTTATTTTTTTCTCTTTGAATAATAAATATATATTTTTAAAAAAGATAAACTAAAGCATAGTAAACAAAATTCTTGCTCCATTATAATTATATTATTATGATTAGATTTTCACATGATGATCTTAGTTTACAAGACACTCGTTCACGGTGAAAGGAATTAGCCTTAATCTTCACTTGCAGCTTTGTGTGACTATCAACATTGAGATCGTATATTCTTGAGTGTTTTTAATACAAATTATTCAAGCTGCATGAGTTTAAACCATGTCAGACGACTGAGTACCACCCGAAGACTGATGATCAGTCAGAGTGACCATAAACTCTCATGGAAAATATGACCAAACATCAATTTTCATACTTCTACAGGTACCACACTTCACCAGCATCCGCGGAAGGGGCACCTTTGGCTCTGAAATCAAGCTCATATGCAGGATTGGAGGTAAAAATCTCTGGCAGGATGCTGAGAGAGTTTTTTAGAAATTTTTCTACCTTACGTTATTAGTCCGCGCCATGATTCCCGCTGCCGGGCGGACCTTCCTAAAACATGACGAGACTCGAGGACCCACTTCCTAGACTATCTCTCACCCCACCCCCGCTCCCTTCTTTCGACGCCTTCCTCCGCCGCCGATGGATGCCGGCAGGCGAAGGGGGAAGGGCCGCCGGAAGATCGAGATAAGGAAGCTCGAGAGCAACGACGCCCGCCAGGTGACCTTCTCGAAGCGCCGCTCGGGGCTCTTCAAGAAGGTGGCGGAGCTCTGCGTCCTCTGCGGCGCGCAGGCCGCCGCCGTCGTCTTCTCCCCCGGCGGCAAGCCCTTCTCCTTCGGTCACCCCTCCGTCGACCTCCTCCTCGATCGCTTCCTCCGCCTTCCCGCCTCGTCGCCGCCGCCGCCGTACCCCATAGGGGGCGCTGCCCGCAGAACGACGCGCCCTCATCGGTGGGAGGCCCCCATCGACGGCCTCGGCGCGGAGGAGCTCTCTCACCTGCACGCCGCCGTCATGGAGCTAAAGCGCAGCCTGCCGCCGGCCAGCGGCGGCGGCGGCGGCGCCTCTCCTCCGAATCTGAGCCTGCGATTGAGCTCCCCAGCTCCTCCATTTCTCAGAGTTCCTCTGTTCCGACAAGGAAGCTCTCGTTAGATCCGCCCGCCGTTCCGAGTGTCCGACTTTATTTTACATTAATCGACTTTACTTCCATTCTTTCTTCTTTCGACAATATGCCGCTATAAATCATGAAAGTAATACAAAAATAATAGCATTTTCAATTTATATATTTACTTAATTATATTATTTACTTGTTAGGGGTCAATAATTCGCTAGTGGGTCAGAAGCTTCCGGCACCCATTAGTTTGGATTAGTTTGTGCAGTTGGCCCATTACTTAGTACGTGGCGAGAGTGAGGCCCACACGCGGGACCCGTGCTGCATGGAGGGGGGGAGCGGGTAGCGATTCCAATGGGCTGGGGAGGCCAAAGTGGAGCGCCCTCCATCGGACGGCTGAGATTGCCCCCAGGAAGCCCGATTTTAACCAGAATAAAAAGGGAATTTTTAAAAGACTTTCCCTAATTCTTCTCCCCACCTATTTATTCATCCGCATCCGTCCCACGGAGACCGCAGAATTGCAGAAAGGGGGCGTCCAAGCGAGGAAGAGAGGAGAAGAGGAGAGAGCGTTCGGGCGAGGAGAAGATGGCTACGACGGTGTCGGCGTGGGGGAAACCTGGAGCGTGGGCTCTCGAGTCGGAGGAGCAAGAAGCTATGGAGGTTCTTCGGGAGCAGGAGGTTGCGGCTGCCCCCGCGGTGGAGCCGTCTGCCGATTTTCCTTCCCTGGCGGCAGCGGCGTCGACCAAGATACCCAAGAAGAAGAAGGGGCAGACAATCTCCCTCGCTGAGTTCAATAATGGCGGTGTGCCTGTGACCCACGGATCCGCCAAGTTCCAGGTTCGTTCGTTGGCCTCGTCCGGGTCCCCGCTCGTGCCTTCCAAGGGCCTGACTCATGACGAGCGTCTGATGCTTCCTACTGCCCCTCGCGAACGGACCGCGGAGGAGCTAGAGCTCGGTAATTCCCGCGGATTCAACTCCTATGGTGGCGGGCGCTCCAGAATGAACGGCGAGGATTCAGTTTCACGTTGGGATTCCTCTAGGGTTTCCGACGAGGGTCGCAGGAACGGCTTCGGCGGTGGAGGCCAAGGTTCGAACAGAGATCTGGCGCCTTCTCGTGCCGATGAGATTGACGACTGGGGCGCAAACAAGAGGTCAGTAGCACCTCCTGCGGAAAGGAGAGAGAGGACCGGAGGATTCTTTGAATCTCAGTCTCGGGTGGACGACCTTGACAGCTGGGTCTCCAACAAGAGTGCGCCGCCGCCGTTGCCTGATAGCCGCAGGATGGGTGATGGATTCAGGGAGAGGAGAGGGTTTGATATGTTCAATAGGGACGCGCCCGCTCCGAACGGTGGTGGGGACCCAGATTCCGAATCTTGGGGGAGGAAAAGAGAGGATGCAGGTGGAGAGAGGCCTAGACTCAGGTTGCAGCCGCGAACTCTGCCTCTAGCGAATGGCGACGGGGAACAGGTTCAGGGTTCTAAAGGCAATGCGACTAGTCCATTTGGAGCTGCTCGCCCTAGGGAGGAAGTTCTTTCGGAGAAGGGGCAAAATTTGCTGAATGATACTGTAGAGCACCGTGAAGAGGTGAAGCCAGTTCCTAAAAGCAAGGGGCTGAACCCGTTCGGTGCAGCTCGGCCTAGGGAGGAGGTGCTGGCAGAGAAAGGACAAGACTGGAAGGAGATTGATGAGCGACTTGAGTCAATGAAAATTCGGGAGGTTGCTTCTGTTGGAGGTGAGGGACAATCTTTCTCGAAGAAAGGTTTTGGATTAGGGGGTGGACCCGGAAGCCAACCAGATGATAAAACGGAGAGGACTTGGAGGAAAACGGACCCTGTGGAATCTGCTACTTCTGAACCAAGGTTTGCAGATAGCTCATTCCCTCATCGTCTTCATTCTGTTGAATTCCTTTGAAAGATAAATGTAGAATCATGGGATAGTTCCTCGTTTTTCCGGAATTTCTTCGTTCTAAATTTCAAAGCTGGACGTCTTATTTTGGATTGATTCTATGAATTGGTGGTAGCTCGTGAGTTAGCGTTAGGTGGCACGACCCAATGCTTGTGGGTGTGTTTTCAACTTGTTTGGGGATGGAATGTCTAGGATTGTGTTGTGGGTGCTCTTCCATCCTTGGTTGAAGCTAGTTTTTATTCATCTATCTCCAGATCAATGGAAGAAAGGAACTGTTCATCCAATTAGAGTCCCGGACCTTCCTGGCTATTCAAAGAAAAGCTTCTTCAAGTAGGGAAAAAGAAGGAACCACGAGTCAGCTGTTACAGACCAAATTTTTTCTTTTGTATCGTCTCCCATGCAATGCATAATGTCTATATACTCCAAACAGTTGTGCATGTCATAACTGTTTAATCACAGATATATGTACAAATATTGAAATGTGCGTAGTAAAGTCATGTTTGTATGTACCGGTTGCATGGACTAGTTTGTGGAGATGTAAGGCTTCCTGAAACTTCAAAAATTTCCGAGCTTCCAAGCAAGTACTCAAAGTTAATAGCTCAGAGGTTTTCAACAATGGATTGATGTTGCAAAGATCTCCTTGGGATTTCTTACTTATAAACATATTTCCCTGGTCGATTGCTATTCTTTCATGCCTCCACAATCTCTGATCCTTTTAAATGTCAAGCTTGTTGGGTTAATTTGTGTTGGTAATGCCCTCAGAAGCGTGCTTTATGTTGCGCTGTTCCTTTCTCAGGAAACCGGCGGAATGATCTTGGTACTATCATATTGTGTTAAGATTTTTTAAACATGTGATCGTCATACCCTAGTTTTTTTTTTTTTATGCTGATTAAACATGTGGGTATCACTTTTTTGGATGTGCGAAGACGACCGGCTGCCCGAAGTCCCCGGGTTTTGATGATGTCGTTGACCCTCTACGACCTCTCCCCGGCCATCTGCCAGTCCATCGCTGATGATGAACCCTTGTCCATCGATTGCAGATACCAGAACGGCGAGGAAGCAGCGGCGGAGGACAGTTGAAACCTTCACCTGAAACAGATGCGCCTTCCGGTCCGACCTCGGAACGCTGGGAGAGTTTTGATAGTTTGAGCTTTGTGGCTGGTGTTTGACAGTTTTGGTGGATGGTTTCTGTCTTCTTCGTCGCGTCCGGTTTGTTTCCGTCAGTTTTGCGGTTGTTTCGATTGGCTGCGTCCTGTTGAAGGTGGGAGGGAGGAGGAGGAATCTTCGTCTGTTCTATGAGATTTGATTATCATTTAGGGTTCGTACCCGAATGAATGCGAGAAGTGTGTGTGTGTTGGGGGGAGGGCTCGAGGGATGTGTCGCCGTCGTTGCAACACTGTTCTTTCTTAGGGATTTTATTACATTATCTTCTTCTCTGTAACTTGTCAAGGTGTTGAAGTGGCCGGAGGAGGGGGGTGGTAGGTGGTAGGGTTTGACCCGCCCCCGTCGGAAGGATGGACGAGGAAGAGGGTCTTATCTCACGCTTGACCCTCGGCGCTGACTTCCCACCCTCATTAATGGCATCATTTTCCATCACCTACCCCGCCCCCCTTTTTCCTTCCCTCGCCGGGCCCACTGTACTCTCTCCTGCCTGACCCTCCTCTCTCTCTCTCTCTCTCTCTCTCTCTAAAGTATGTACAGATGGGTATCCATGGATGCTTAGAGGTTGGATGTTCAGAAATGGCAACCCTGCCACTGAAGCCCTGGACGAGGTCGGGTCGACGACCGTGGGCGGCAGGGGGGGGGGGAGGATTTGAAACAAAAAAAAAAAAGAAAAGAAAACTTGAAGGGGTGCCGTTGGTCCGCCCCCCGCCGCAGACGACAGATCGTGTTCATACGCGCTCGCGGATGGACGTCTGAGGACGACGGCGAGAAATTAGTGACATCGACTGCGGGTGGAAGATGACTGCCCTGAAGAGAGGCTCTGAGGGCGTGGTCTCCCCCCCTCATCCCCCTGCCTCTCCCCTGGGGCTGGACTCAGCTTATTCGACCATATCAGCAGCGAGGGGAGGAGGGCCGCCTTCCCCTGTCTTCTCCGCCGGAAACGGCGATTTGCTGATTTTTCTACCGATCGAGCTTGCGATAAGAGCGGAGGAGAGCTCGAGGAGGGTCGGGACCTTTTTCGGTGTCCTGCTACGCAGGAATTCGATAGGAAGGCGGGGGGGATGGGCTGCGTCTACTCGAGCCAGCGAGCGGGTCTGGAGAGGAGGGACGAGGCCCCCTCGTTCGCCCACTTGATCGTCGCAGCCGATGGTTCTGGGTTTTCTTCTGCCCACGACAGGAAGGTCGGCAAGGCTTCTTACTTCGTCGCTGAAGAGATTCGGATGTCGCCGGGCAGGGCTCCTGCGGGCAAGGTCAGTAAGCTTGCTGCCGCCGTGCATCTCTCCTCCATCTCCTTGCTCGATTTCCCGAAGCGCATGCGAATTTGAATTTTATCCAGTGCGTCTGGAAGTCAGTTCATCGGCTGCGAAAGGATCAGCGGCCTGTTCGTCGCTCCTGTCAAGATCGGCTGGTCTTGAATCTCCGAACCATGGGGTTGATAATATTTAAACGGATAAATCGTTGTAATTGATGCTAATCACGGAATCAGCGTAGGGTCAGAAGATTTTTTTTTAAAATAAAAATAAATCCGCAGGGTTTCTTGCGAGGAAAAACGTCGTCGTGAGCTTGTCTTCGTCACTGGACTTAGCTGCGAGGCCAAGATTATACGTACTATGCACCCTCTGACCGCTGGTTGCTTCACACAGGTTCCAGAAATGAGCTCTATTTTGGGAAGAGCCGGCGTCCTTGGTCTGGAGAAGGCTGTTGAAGTGCTGGACACGCTCGGAAGCAGCATGACAAATATGAGCGCCGGAAGTAGGTTTCTGCCTGGAATGCTGCACCGAGGGAACAAGATCTCCATCTTAGCGTTTGAGGTAGCCAACACGATCACCAAGGGTGCTGCCCTGATGGAGTCTCTCTCAAGGGAGAATGTTCAGTTGCTGGAGAACGAGATTCTGCAGTCGGAAGGCGTGAAACATCTGGTTGCCACCAACGGTAATCAGTTGCTAGCCATTGCCGCTGCCGATAAAAGGTGCATAAATCATGGGTTCTATTCAATCGTTGTGCAGTTCTTTCCTGCATGATCCTGCCTTTTATCCTGCATGATGTTCTTGGTAGGGACGAACTCGATGTATTCTGCAGAGAAGTGGTCCGCTTTGGGGACCTGTGCAAAAACCCTCAATGGCACAACCTCAGACGATATTTTGAAAAGTAAGGTAGAAACTACAGAGGTTTTGGCGGTTGAATACCTGACACTAGTTTAAGAACACCCATTCTAAGTAGATTACTGAATGCAGATTGGACTTGGATACTACTCCCCAACCGGAGCTTAAGAAAGAGGCAGAGGCAACGATGCAGCACCTTGTGACTTTGGCAGATCATACAGCCGTATGTATATTTTAGATCTTCAATAATTAGTTCCATAAAATTTTCATTCACATCCCTGATTGCATGCTCCATGAGACCTGTTGCTGTTTTGCCTTTTTTTTTTTGTCTGCCTTGCAGTAACTTTAAAGGTACTTTACATGATGCAGGCTTATATTAAGATTCTTTTCTAGTTGAATCCATGAATTCAACTGCCTTTCTTATTCAGAGATCTCTACAGGGATTTAATAAAACCTTGTAGTCTGTTTTTCTTATTTCTAGGAACTGTACCATGAATTACATGCGTTAGACAGGCTTGAACTCGATTACCGGCGAAAGGTTAAGGAAGAAGAGACACTGCCTACTGGTCGACGAGGTAAATCATTCGAATTGTCTTGTAGCTGGTGAGCTATTTGTTCTTTCTCGGTTCCTCTTGTTTATGTTTAGAGAATAGAGCTGGAATGACTGACGATCAGTTTGGAATAGTCTTAAGAACCGAGGGACCTGTTCTACTTCATGGATGAAACCACGAAAAGAATTGGGCATGAAATGGTTTTTAGTTTCAGATTGTGGAAAGTCTTTCTCCCCAGTTCATGAATAACGTTTTTTTGTCTGCTACTCAGGAGAGGGTCTTATGTCCCTGCATGGTGAGTTGAAACAGCAGAGAAAGCTTGTAGAGAGTTTGAAGAAGAAAACACTATGGTCCAGGAATTTGGAAGAGGTAACATTTCCTCTGAATATTACTGAAGATGCTCAATTTTTCCTGTATATTAAGCTTATTTTCTATAAAGTTGGAAAATTAGAACCAGCTCATGATGGTGCAAGCAAACTCAGATAAAATTTGCACCACTAAGAAAATAACGAAATAAATTTGGAGCTCATGAAGGCATAGAAGACCTCCATTTTTTTAAATGTTCAGAACAATGCAATTGGTTTCCAAATACTTTTTATCATGCTAGGATTTAATGAATATTTTTTTGGCATGGTTTCCTATCATAGACACTATTTATATTATATTTTTCAACTTTTCCTGGCTTTGCCGGTTGTTGTAGGTGGTGGAGAAACTTGTTGACATCATCACTTCTCTCTATAAAGAGTTTTTGGAGGCATTTGGTCAAGCCGGTATCTAAGACAACATAATGGGATTCTTTTCATGTTATCTGTTATTGAAGTTCGAACTTATTTCCTTGAAGTTTCGTATTTATACATTACATAAAAGATTTTGGTCGCACAAAATATGAAGAAAATTCTTTGCTTTTTGATAACGTAACTAGTATACTGACCTTTACTCGAGTTTCCAATGAAAAAATTGGCATCTAAGTTTTTTTTCCGGCTGTGATCTTTGGGGAAATGTACACCTGATCCGATGTGTTCATCTGTGGCCCCCAGGTTTGAAAGGCTGCTGTCTTTTCGAAACTCGAGTCTCCTGGAGCCAAATACAACATGAAAATGTTATATCTTCGTCTATATCTGAATCTCGAAAAGAGGCACTGCTTTCAGGCTGAGTGGCAAGAAGAAGAAACGAGTCAAAAATATTTTTCATGGAAATATTTCCCTAAATATCAACAATAGTTTTCCACAATCTCTGAAATCCCATAAGCACTCCTGAATTCGAAGTTCGGGCAACTTTACTCATTCATACATGAGAACCTTGCTTTTTCCATCGTTATTGGTCATATCTCACCTAAAATGTGCATCTTGGGAAATTACTTACCTCTTGCATTCACAATGATGGCCCAAATTACAGGGCTTTATCAATTTAGCCAGAAATTGAACACTATATCAAGCCTGATTGCTGAGTCGTAACATGCTACAGACTTCATTGACAACCTTATTCATTATCGCAGGTATCAATGCCATCAACGCCAAGCCAGATCAGTCCCCTCGAAGACTGGGTGTTTTGGGACTCTCTTTGCATTATGCCAATATCATCAACCTGATAGACAACGCAGTAAGCTTGAATAGCATTCAACTTTTTTGCATGGCACTCTTCTTGCAGTAAAAAGATTTATTTTACTAAACCGATACAATGAAATTTAAAGAAAGGGCAGGCTTCTTCCTGTAATAAGGAAGAAAAGCATAACTCTTCGTCCAAGGATCTGCAACTGAAAATAGGACCTTCTCTATCTTGATTTCCTGATTTTTTTTCTTTTAATTCTTTGGGTAAGGCATGCGCTTCTTTGTATATAGGATTCAAGAGAGTTCTACGAGAAGGCAATATTTTTTCCTTATGCAGGACACATCATTTAGCAAGAGCTATACACCGAAGAAGCATGAAATAACTCAGAACAACAGTTCTAGAACAATACAAGGCTTTCACGTTCAAACTTTTATTTGACAGAAAGTAATGGGTGTCGGCCTGACTTATTCAACATTCTTGTTTCTCTATCCCAGACTCGTTTATTTCTATGAGTGACGTCACTATCTACAATCAGTTAATCTTCTCCACGCAGAAAACTTTCTGCCCCTTACGGATATTGAGATGGAATATCTCAACTTTCTAATACCATGATGATAAATGTTGAAGACCTTGGTGAAGACAAATGTTTTTCCCTTTTACATTTCTTCAATCAGAAGCACAGTAGAATGCATGAGATCATATTGATGCTATTTCCTTGGAGACCTAATATAACAACAATTTTTTGTCATTCTTTAAGTATTCTCGATGGTCTGGATCCACATCCCTTGTTTGCATTACTTTTGCCAACATGGTTGTCATAATTGCCCAACAGGGGAATAGTAGTTGGACAGCCATGATTGTCAGAAAACTTAAAGGATGAATATCATATATTTTGTGCATGTCTACGTAGCAGTAATTTCCATTCAACTGATTCTTGATTCCGTAAAAATCTGTGCACGTAGGTTTCTCGACCAATATCTCTCCCCCCTGCTACAAGGGACGCTATATATCATGGTCTGCCAGCATCGGTAAAGGCAGCCTTACGTCCTCGTTTGCAATCTTTTCATGTCAACGAAGAGGTATTCCAGATCCCATGATCATTCTCCCATTGGCAAGTTGGAAATGATTGAAACTATTCATGACAATATTGCGCATACGTCTTTCTTGCAAGCCACCCAGTACCTTTCCTTTTCTGAATCTTGCAATCAATAATACCACTAATTCGTATTTCTGTAGTTATCTTTTGTTCAGATCAAAGCCACGATGCAGAAGATACTCCAATGGCTTGTTCCCATGGCTGAGAATACAACTAAGTGCGAACTTTATTTCATGTTCAAGATAACTATCTCCTACGTGCTCCTAGACTCATGTGTGCCTTCCCAATCTTATTTTACAGAGCACATCAAGGATTTGGGTGGGTCGGAGAATGGGCAAGCATGAGGTCAGGCCCACTTGTCCTTTCCGGTTTCTATTATTTCATTCCCTCCCTTCTTTTTCAGTCTCTGATCCCAGACTTTGAGTTGGGGATAGGGTGGGGATTCATCACAGCCTATTTTTATTTCTGAGCTCAATTTTTAGGTCCTGACCTGCTAAATAAAGACAAGTCTACATTTATACATATTTACACATTTTTAGTTATATATGTATATCTCTTGTCTTTGGATCTTAAGGGTAAATTTAAATTTTCTGTTCTTCAGCACTGAATTTAACAAGAAGTCCGCCCAGCAATCTAATGTGATCCGCATCCTGTCACTTTACCATGCCGACAAGGAGAAGACTGATGAGTTCATCCTTCAACTAGCAGTATGGCTTCACCATTTGGCAGTGCAGGTGAAGGCTAGGGGTTTTGGCTCCAAGACCCTGAGTTCTGTCCGCCATCATGGCCAAAAGTACATACCCTCATCCCTAGGGACAAAGAAGGGCTTGCCCTTGTCTCCAAATGATAAAAGCTCCACTCTTTCTCCACTATCTGAGGAGGACAGAAGGATATTGGAAGGCTTAGGCTCCAGGAGGGCGGTCCTAAGAAGGAGCAAAAGCCATGGGTGTACAGATGAGAAGGTGAGAAAAGGAAGGAGGACGCGCAGTTTGAGCTATGGCAATTCTCCAAATAAAGAGTTGAGCTCTGCCCTAGATGTTCATGTTGACAGAACAAGGGTTCTGGATGTGATTGATGGACTACATGGAGTTGATCCGCCCTTCCCAATTGATCCCTTCTATCTCTAGCTTCCCTCCCTTGTTGTTCATTTTTTTTTTACACCCCACTATTGTTCCAGTGTACATATGCTTCTAAATGTGAAGATGTGCAGAATGATCTAATCAAATGATAAATATCATGTAGATTTGAGTGAAATCTCATGCTGCTCGGTCTCATTCACAATAAGAAGTAAGAAGAGGTCATGTTAATGTGGATGGCCGCGCACCTCTTAATGGGTAATCTGCTCATCTGGTTCATACATCGGTTCTCTTCTTTTCCCAGACAGCCGCTGTGGCAGAAGACTGGAGCCGTGCCCTTTCAAATTGATCCCTTCCATCCAAATCTGAGATTACTCCTGGAACTTCCATACCATTGAGTGCTGAAGAAAGGCATAACTCATCGCAGCAAGAGGGGTTCATGTCTTCTTTTGCCTAACCTTTCCGGATGCCCACTTGAAGTACCCACAGTTAGCCTCAGGATTAGATGATGGTCCCTGTATTAATACGAGACAATCATTAACACACACGAAAAAAAATTATATTACGAACAGTTCTACAAGTCTCTTTGAGATTTCTAGTTCTGCTCAAGATTTCTAGGGGAGAGATCAACAAGGTGGAGAGAGAAAAGATCTGTTGTTCAATGATATGAACCTGCGTACCTTGGCACGAGCACAGACGTAAAAACCACGGCCTATGTTCGGACCTGACTTCTTTACAAATCTTGCAACACAGGGTTCATTGTGACCCCTGCAAAGAGGTAAACTAGTCTGCATTCTCTGTTGAATCCTCTGCCACTCCAACAGTGCGTTGTTGTTTTTCTCATGCTCAAGAGAATCGGATATGGCTACAGAGACCTCATCCAACTCGTTGCTTGCACTGCCCCTGCCATTGTCTGCTTCCTCGGGAGCTGTACAAGATGAATCTAGGCCCTTCAACAGGGCAGATAACTGGCCTTTCTGATCTGAAACATGAACATGAGAGTGTAAGACATCACTGCCTGAATCTTCCACTCTTACACTCGAAATGCTCTCGCATCTCTGAAAAAAGGACCGTATTGTTCGTTGAGAATGCTTGCTCCTTTCCTTTTTCTTTCCAATCATGGTGGTTCCTGTTCCCAGTTTTCCTTTCCCAGCTCTCACAGCGATCATGGACTTGCCGGTCTCATCAACAGACCCACCAATATGCTGTCTCACACTCTGAAAATGACACTGCACCATGGAAGATTCACTTTCATGCTCTGACACCATACAATTTTGACTAAGCTCTGCAGCTTCACTACCATCTCTTCCAGCAATGTTCTCAGTTGATGAAGCATTTATTTCCTGTTTATTAAAGTCAATAGGGACCTGACTTTTCAGGAGCAAGGGTACTGCATACAATACAGAAGCAAATAGTGTAAGCAGATAATCAAAGGAATATTTAGAAATTCTAAGAGATTGTAGCAGAAATAACTGCTGTAAGAATGATAATAACAGATGAAACTATAAATAACTGGTGAGGACTTGAAGATTTTATGAGCAACGGAAGGTATAGAACAAGAATGAATGACAAAATGAACGCCAGAAAGATGAACAACGTCCAAGTTAGTCACAATTGCCCAAGATTTGCGTCATATTTTCGATTTCTTTCACATTTCAGTGCCTCACATCACTATGAAAGATATAAAAGGAAACACGAAATGATTGATATTGACATCAGAGAAGTGGTGTCTCTATTTCCACACTACATACTAGTCAATGATGGTTCAGATAAGAGAGTAGGCGGTTTGGTAGTTCTGTAGCTATAGCATCATTACATGTCCCATATCGGAGCCATCTCAAACAGAAGTGTATCTCCAATGTGTTGGGCAAGAACCAAATTGTGATTTTGGAGTACGCATAATTGCTTGAGAAGAAGAGACATCTGAATCAACAAGCACATACCCTCTTACCAGATGATAAGGCAGCTGAGTTCTCCAATTTGACATACCATTAAATCCTTACTAACTAAATTTGTCTTTAATACCCTCGTACGAAGACCATAGCGAAATCATCAACGTATTGCCAAAATCCTCAAATATCTGAGTTATTATTCATAATCAGTAGTATGACAGTTATTTTTGAAAAATGTGACTAGTAGTACGTGATAGAATGCTCGTTCTGCTTTTATCAGGTTGTATCAAACTTACAGGCACAATTCACCGCAGCATGAAAGTTTTTCTGGACATTTTGTTTCATAATGAACAGTACCGTGAATTAATTTTTTTTAAAAAGCGATTTCGAAAGCCTATTTTTCATGCATTTCTTCAATAAGCGCGTTTAATGATTATGTTTTGTCCACCATTTCTTACTGAAATACATTCCTTTAGTCAACGCGACGTCAACATTTTAATACCCGTGTGAGAATAAAATCAGGAAGGCAAAAAAAATGGAAATTTTGATGAAACCCGCATCCTGCCACAGTCTTATTAGACACCGCAAGGTCGTTTAACTTTATATGATACACTAAATTATATATATATCCATAAGTTTGTATATATACAAATGGAACTCAATAAAAACTTCCATGGAACGTGTATACTTTCATGCACATAACAGCAAAAATCATCCACGCATGTCATGCATACATTAAAAGTCGGACGAGCTAAATTGTCAATAAAGAAGCAGGATTCGCAATGTAAAAAATAAAATAAAAAAAGTTTCCAGCTGGCATAAAAAAACAAAAAAATATCAAGAAAATGTTTTCAATAAGATTGAAAGAAAACAGTCAAAAGACGCCTTCCTTACCAATAGTCTGTTGCCATCCACGAACCTCTGGAACATATCTTGCAGCTAAGGTCGGGGTGTTGTGTATTGGAAGATCAGGCAGATCAGCTAACGATACATAAACAGGTGCATGATCAGAGCCTTCTAGTTTGACGCACCTCCCTCCGTTCCATCTGAAATAGACAAGAAACTAGATTCTTAGAAAAAATATTATGTAACAGTAGAACAACAACATCATGATATACCTGGACATGTTGTCCTTCCCCCGCTTAAATTGCACCAATATGTCACATTCTCTTACATGACAACCGAAGAAACTATGCTCTTCTCCATCATAATTTTGATGCAAGCATGGTCCAGCAATAAATATGTGATCAATCCTCGTCCCATAATTGAATTCTTCCCCTCCAACATTCTGGGGCCAGCATGTGTATGCACCTTCTCTGAAGTAGTCAGTTCACATCATGGATGAAAATCATGAATAATAAGAATACAAAGGAAATGCACATTTGCATACCAACGATGGCTCATTGTCATGAACCACAAAAGAGTAAGACTGTGCAAAATCTGATAAGTGGCACTATTTTTTTCTTTAAAATTTAAACATCTTAAAAGGATAAGTAATTTTGTAATACCTTTTTGGATGTTTAGCTCTAAATACATCAAAGAAAGCACCGCCTGATTCTCTCAGTAAAGACTTTAGCCATTTCCTAAACCTGAAATACAGGGAAAAAAATTTCAAACTTCCATTGAGGATTCCAACATCCAGACTTTTATGAAGCAGAACAGATATTTTCTGATTTATAACTGTGAAAAAATGGCAAGAGTCAAGCAAAACTGATGCGAGAGAGAGCACAGAGGCTTACGGATTCTCCTCAAAACCAAGTCGGGCATCACAACAATCTATCGCAGCTGGAGCAATGTTGAAATCACCAACTACACAAACTCTCCTGCCATGACTTAAGAGAGACTCCCATCTTCTCTACAAGAAGGGTTACAAAACAGTAAAATAGTGTTTTAAAGAAAAAGCTTGAGTATAATTCCAAATTTATAAAACTCCGTTATTCGCAAAAAGAAAATTCATCATAACAAAGGAAAAAAGAAGACGTTGAAAAAAATTACACAGAATCCACCATTAAAAAACGTAGAAAGAAAAAAAAAATTCAAGAGCAAAGCCCTTGGTAGATTTACCAAAGAAGGAAATGATTTATCTGATATTATGGATGACTGGTTACGTAGGGACCGTTTCGTCCTCGTGGGTTGGTCCGGCCTATTGCTCTTTCCTTGTGCCTATGTCACCTTAGGAGGTTGGTTCACCGGTACAACTTTTGTAAATGATGTCTTTACAGTAATAAGAATGTGGATATATTTTTAATAGAAGGAGATGCGGAGATAGTAAAACTTTAAAATACAAATTTCCAATAATTATCACAATATAAATCATTTCAAACCTTCCTGATCCCCGATTCCTTTTCCATTCGCCGCCACTGAAGGCAGCAGGCAGGGTAACGGGAAGCGATGACTAGAACCATGGGGGGAGAATGAGGGGATGGGTGGGCCATCAAGTGTCAACGAAAGGGGTCCAGCCAATCAACCAGATTTCCTACCGATCGAAATTCTAACTTGTGACATGGTCAGGCCAGCGGATCCCTATGTGCACCCTGACTAAGCCAAAAAAAGGAGTAAGGTCAAACAAGCGGGCCTTAGTCAGACAGACTTGGTAAACCATATTCCTGGCAATCTATTAAAACATACAAAAAACCAACAAATAAAATACTAATTCCACAACAATACGACATTTAAAAACAATTAGTTTAGAGCAGATAACTGATTGTATAACAATTAAAGTCATGTAATTTACAAAGAAAGTTTCTTATATGATCTATGAAATCAAAACTTCCTTCACCTGTAATATCTTGAAAAACAAATGCTTAAAGTGAACCCTTTCCTTATCGTTATCATCAGCTCGAGGGCCGTATATATTGATAAGAACTGCAGCATATAATGTATTAGCTCCAAGCCTCCAACAAGCACAATGATATACCAATAAACAGACAAGAAATAAGCCTGTTGATTGATAAAACCAGCAAAACTGTACATCGTACATCATAAATGGAAATTAGTTTTCCTCGTTCTATAAGTAAATTACTGCAATGTATAACTCACAAGAGTATCCTCCACAATTTTTGCCATCTATACTACACCATCTCACTTGGATGCATGAATATTAAAATACAAAAAAATTGACTCACCAAAGTGGCCATGGTCTGTAATGATACAACGCCCCTCACTATCTACCTTGAACAGATCTTCATTTTTTACATCTTCTAGACCTTCGAGCGAGAAATCCATTGTCATGTTCTCCCTTTTACCAGACTGTCCAAGCAGGCCTGTAATCCCCTCTTCAGCGGCCAAAGGTAATGTCACTTCTTTGCTGTAAAATGCCGAGGTTACCCGGCAGAATGTTGCAACACCTAAGTTAATGTAAAAACAGAGCCATGTGAGTGCAGTATAATATTTGAATACAACTATTCGGTGACTGAAACATCTGAAAGTCAATAGAGATGAAGACAACCCACAAGGCAAAACAGGAATGCAAATCAATTTATAATAGTCATGATATTAATCTCACCCTTCCCCGAAAAAAAATGTATTTAGGTTTTTCTATTGAACTACATAAAGGACATAGTACAGGCAAGATATCTCTTATATTAGAAGGGGGCGGGAGGGACATAGTACCTGTCCATGATCTTTTTATTTTCAACCAATGCTGAGTCGTACATAGAACATTGGAGTCACTAGTTCACCATCGAAAAAATAATAAAATGGCCTTAAAGTCATCTGTATCCTTATAATGTACACTAAAATACACAGAAGAGTTACAAAAACACGCTGCATTATCCACACAAGCGGGTAAATGAATATTGAGATTGACAGAGACTGTCATAGCTGCAATTTGTGAGCATGACGCACAAAAAGAAACACAATCATTGCAGAAAAAATATTTCTAATGTTCATAGAAAAGCGAAAAAAATCATAAAAACGTCAATCTATGGAACAGGATGAAATTTATGCCTACGAAACTTTAGCAAGACATTGAGCACTGTACCAGAATAGCAAGTCCTTCCTTTTTCAGTAGTACGAGTGCAAGAAACAAAAGCCTCATACCCCTGAGGCATAGTTAAGTCCGCAGATAGATCCTGTCTAGATAATTTTGTCTCCTGAAATTTATTGAACAAAATCAGAACGAGAAAAAAATAAATTACACATACGACACCTCACCCCAATACATGGACGGTGTTAAGCATAAAAATAACGGGAAAGAAGTAGGAGCTGAAAGAACGAACCATGCAACGGCATCATGTTCTCTAAAATGAACACCCAGATTATGAAGGTGGCCAAGCTGTCCCTAAAATGGGCATGCCACTTGATACACCTTCAATCAAGAGTAAAAGCGCCAAGCATGATGCTAGACTAATTCAACCACTAGTGGCGTCGTGTGGCGTCAAATGGCTAAAATTATCATCTTTGGTGCCTCTGATCGAGTATTCGCTTATCCAGAGAAATGTGAACCATGCGGGAAAGAAAAAAGAAATAGTAAAGTCAACACACATTAGTTATTTACAGTAGAAATGGATCACCGGCCAGCTATCTTTGTAGAACCCACTGAATGTACCATAGCTCATTAGAAGCTTGGGTTGAGAAACACAGAGTCTAAAATGTAGCATCTTAGGATTTTTCTTAGCTGCCTCATAGCAAAGAAATCAAAGCTGAAGGGGCATGAAAATGTAGCTGACTTAACGACGAACAGCATTTCAGCTACACAAATTGAAACGTATCAGAACACCTCCACCACGCCATAGGGGACGCTCAATTCTGATTAGGAAACAATCCGCGTACGTGTTCGCTGTGGCTGGGACGAGGGTACAAAGGACGGCATAATATCTGGACTCTACGAACAGATCCAAAGAATAATCACCATTAACCAGGGGTGATCTCCTAATTCAAAAAATCAATCATTTTCCACACGCCGAATCCCTTTTTTACTAAAAGATGAACAAAACTAGCAAGTCGTTAAAGGGATTTCGTCTGCCGTGGCCGTGCTCTGAGGGTCGATCATAACGATATCATCCGAAGTTAACACGAAAAAACAACCTGCAAGCAGATGATGTCGGCGTCGAGGGCGTTGAGGAGCCTGAGGAGGGAGCCATGCTGCGCTACCCGCTGCCTCAGCCCGTTCACGTTGTACGTCACGATCTTCATCACTTTCCCCCGCCTCCAGCGCTTCCTCCGGCTTCACCCTACTGGCCGTGCCGCCCGTCGCGCCAAAACCTTGCAGGCACCTCCACCCCCAGCGGTTCCTCACCCCCATCCGGGCATCGCCCGGGAGCTCAAGCAGAACCAAAATGGAACAAGAAATCGATGCAGCCGTATCAACCGACCGTACAGCTCGGTGTTGAAGAAAGCCCGGCCGATTCTTCTATGCTCGGAGTCGGGGAGCGGGGGAGGAAGACTATTACAGTTGGAGCCCAAGATGCTTGTACTCATGTTGTTCATTTAATATCTATTTTTAGCATGGTTATGATTATGATAAAAAACAGAGATAATCTAGTTTAACAAGCCATAACCTGATTTCATTTATCTTGAAATTATTTTATTCTCCAACGTGTATGCTAACATTAAATAAAAATACTATAAAAATACCAGTTTCATTCATATATATATATAGATTTCTTGATGGTAACCTAACCACGATGGATGGGTTTGTGGGGGGATGTGGCAGCGGAAATGGGCTCCTCAGCTTAGCCTGGAAGAGGCAGCCTTTGTGGTTATTAAAGGCAAAAAAAACTTGTTCTTTCGTCATCCACAGGTGATGAGCTCCATGTGACGCCATGCAGAGGATGCATCTGATGAAGAAAAGATATCGTCAAGAATTCTAAAAATAGAAGGACCTTCTGATCCATTATGAAGCTCTGAAAAGGAATATATACAAGAGCGGTACGAACAATTATGATCCCAAAAAATAGCAAAGCATGTGTTAATGACATTGTTTCCTCCGTCAAGCTTCTCTGTGGCCGAGTGATTCTACTGGGTAAAATTGTCAAAACCACGGTCTCAACTTCATTCAGGCATTGGCCTTACTCTTTTCCCCTCTCTCTCTCTTCCGTGGAAGATCTCAGCTGGTCTACAGAGAGAAAGCCACCTTCCCAAATGATAAGGGGGCATCTGTTGCAATGGGCTGAGGCTTAAATGCAGCAGCCGGCTGCCTCATTTCCCTAATGAGTGAAGGAATCTGGTTCCATCCTTGAGCTCCACAAGCGAAGCAGGTATAGGGGTTGTTCACCTTCGACTTCAACATACCACACCAACTTGAGCCTTGATCTTTCTCAGTTTCTCTCTCTTCCATGAGAAATTTTACCCCGCCTGAAGAAAACCCACCTACCAAAACCAACATATTTATGAATTTATACAGATACAAAAAATAAATAAATTTATGAAAGTGGGACATAATGGCGCTCAGCTGCTTCATCTCCCAAGATCACGGCGCACTCCAAAGCAGACCACCGGATCTACGTGGAATCTTTTTTCCCTGAACGGCACACTGCTTTCTCCGTACAACCAGCCCGGGTCAACGGGTCCACCAAATCTGAATACCCGCTGCAACAATCTAAGAACAGCAAGCAGAGAGACGAGTGAAAAAAGTCGTCGCTACACCGATCATTTCCTCAAGGAACTGCATTAATTTGCCTCTTGCCGTGAACCATGCTGACCAGAACACAGGGGCATTGTGTTCTACGGCACAGTGTCTCTTTTTCTGTAAGTTGTATGGTCAAAAATCCTCTGGGATTCTTCCAAACACCCACATTTACAGTACATATCGAGGAGAGAGCCGATAACCACTGCATTGGGATTGGAGAGGGTCCTGGTGAGAAGCGCATGGATCTGCCTGCCAAGATTTAGGAAAGATATATTCGCGCAGGCACACAGGGCGCTGCTGATTGAGAACTGGTCTGGGCTCACGCCTTCCTTCAGCATCCCGGCAAAGAGATGCAATGCCTCATGCGACAGACCATTTCGAGCATACCCTCGGATCATGGCAGTCCAAGAGAAGTTATTCCTCTCAGGCATCTCGTCGAACAGCCTCCGTGCGGATACAAGGTCGCCGCACTTGGCGTACCCGGAGACCAAGGTGGTCCAGGTGAGCACATCTCTAGCGGGCATTTCCGAGAACATCTTCCCGGCATCGCTGATGCGCCCACATTTTGCGTAAGCGTTAACAATGGAGCTGGAGATGATCAGATTCGACAGGTATCCGATGACTATGACCTGGCCGTGGGTCTGCTGCACAAGATCTGTCTGCTCCAGCCGCACGCACGCAGCCAACAGCCCTGAGAAGCTGTAATGATTCAGAAAAATCCCCGACGATCGACGCATCCGGGCATAGAACTCGACTGCCTCGCGGCAAGATCCCCCACGTGCGAGCGTTGCGATCATGGTGTTCCACGAAACGACGTCACGGTCGCCATCGCGCATCCTCTCGAAGATCTGGAGGGCAGAGCGGACCATGCCGAGCTTCGCGAAACCGGCGAGCATGACGTTATAAGTGAACACATTCCTCTTCAGCATTCTATCGAACAGATCCTGCGCATCAGCAGGCCGGCGGCGTTCGAAGTGGAGATTGAGGACCTGATTCGCCAGGAAGGTCTTGCTAGGGAGGGCATTCTTGAATCCTGTGAGCTTGAGGTGGAGATTGACGCGGCGGGCCAGCCCGACGGCGCGGGAGCGGAGGCATTGCTGGAGGAGAAGGGCGAGAGCCTGCGCGTCGAGCCGGATTCCGCGCCGAGCGAGAAGGGGGAGCGAGCCGACGGCCTGCTCGAGGCGGCCCTCGGCACAGAGGCGGCGGAAGCTCTGGACCAGACAAGGGAGACGGCGTTGGGGCCTGCGATCAGGTTCGGGCATTTGGGGGCTTCGAGCAGACTCTGCGCGGGAGAGGAAGAAGAAGAAGAAGAATCAAAAGGAAGTTGCTCTTCATCTGAGCCATCTCTGGCAGGTCCGAGCCATTGACTCGGCCGAGCAGCCCCGATTCCCCAGATCCAACCCAGAGGGGACTATAGCTGGCGCGGGTTCTCTCTGTGGGCCCCAGACCAGAGACGAAACTACCATGCTATTATTTTTTTTCTGAATCACACAGTATATTATTTTATTAATTGCTTGTGACGCGGTTTCGCTGGTTGCTGCCAACTGTCGCCAACGAACTATTCAAGCGGTCGGGATTATCACGTGCGGCTCGCGATGAGATGAGGTGAGGTGTACCCGTCAGAGTCACTGAACTGTTCCGGCTGATCCGGATCCGCTTCGAGGTTCTTGAACAGAATTGCCGCCACGTCATCCTCGTCTGGCCACGGATGACTCGGCGTCGGCCGGGAAGTGGATAAGCACTCCCAAGATGGGCCCACTGTGGGCCATGCCAGTTATTGAGGAGGCTTAACTAGGGTTGGGTAGGAGACCCTTCAAAAGCCTTCTTCTCGACTGTCTGAAAGAGAACAGGTCATTACTTCCTCTGCCTCGTCATGAACGCCGCGAGTTCTCTGTCTTCGTCTACCTCCTCTTCCCTCACCTGCGGGCGGATCTTCCGGCGGTCCCGCGGCGGCGCTCCGGTGAGGAAGATCGGATCTCCACCGAACTTCAGAGTCTCAGGTTCCTGCGCGTCGGCCACGGAGAGGGAGCGCGAGGGTTTCGGCGGCAGTCGGTATTACTATTCCAAGGGATACGTGTCCGGCGGTGGCTTTGCGGCTGCAGCGGCGGGATCTCTGTATGAGTTGCTCGGCGTGCCGGCGGCGGCCACGGGGGACGAGATCAAGGCGGCTTACCGCAGGCTAGCGCGGGCGTGCCACCCGGACGTCGTGGCGGCGGATCGGAAGGGCGCGTCGGCGGACGAGTTCATGAAGATTCACGCCGCCTACACCACGCTCTCCGACCCCGACAAGCGCGCCGAGTACGACCGCCGGATGGTCTCTCCACCGCCGCGGCAGCGTTCGCCGTTCTCCCCTCCCTTCTGCGACCGTCCTCCTCCCTCGGTCTCTTCGAGATCCCCTTCTTCCGTCCGATTCACGACACGATCGTGGGAGACAGACCAGTGCTGGTAGGAGCAACCGGATCAGACGCCGATAACGTAGGTTCAGATGAAGGGAGATGGATGTGGATATGGATATGGGCGCCCTCCCTCGGCATGAGAGAGCTGCTTCGTCGTGGAATTGGATACATTCCAAGATAACAGATGGGGAAAAGTTCCCCCGGCGGTGGTCCATCCACGGAGATGGCCCTAGGTGGAGAGGCCTGACGGCCGAAAGTGAGACACTGGACATGGTCTAGGCAACCGACGTAACGGCCTCCCGGCCGGTCCCAGATCGCCGCTGGCGGGAAGAAGAGAGGCACAGGAAATTCCCATTCTTTCCGGGCCCGTGCTTGAACTCCATCATCTTTCTTGGATCCTTGGTTTCCAAATCTTGTACACCATTTTTTCATAAGATAAACTTCATTTATACTCTGTTCTTCGCATTAAATTATTTTCCACGGGAATTTTTTTTCTTGTAACCGCGACCGACAGCCTATCGAACACCGAGCTCAGAAATATAATACGTAAAATAAAAATGACCGCATAAATAGCTGATTTTCATAGGATCATATAACCTCATCGAACCAAATATTACAAAAATCTAAGAAATTTAATTTTCTTATATGAATAATCCAGGTGGAAAATCACCCTATCGTCAATAATTTTCTATATATATAAATATATATTAAAGGGGTTCCTATATACAAATATAACTAGGTTGTATTTACAAATAGTTTTTTAATTAGCTAATAATTGCTTCTCATGCTTGTTTTTTGATAGATATTAGTCGCATGAACAGTGTTATTGCCAGACCGACGGCTGTAAATGCCCTAGCAGTTGCCTTCATCGAACGCGTATGTCGGCGGCCGGATTTATGGTCGGCGCTGGCCAGCCAGGGTCAACGGAGGCTCCACGAACACAGGCGGGAATGGGAGATATTTCAACTCTCGTGGTTGACCGACGGCGACACTTTCATCGTCTGGACGACGCAGAGCAGCAAATCCCGGGGGACCAATCCGGTCCCCGATATCAATTTTCTCCTCCTCCACTGCCGGCCACTCAATCTTTCCAAGGCCGCCGGCCGCGCCCCCATCTCCCTCAGCGGCCGCCGTAGCCATCCCCACCGCCGGCTTGTGGATGAGACCGACGGAGGGGAGGAGATCTGTCAAAGCTTCGCTCTTTGCCGCTTAACCCATGGGCACGTAGCGTACTTATGACGCTTAGCGTTTTTCCATACTCCCTATTATAATAATAATAATAAATGGTTTTAGGATAATATATCCATGAAAAGAAGTCTATTGTTCTCTTTTAATTGACCATGTATTTTGGACAATACCAAGGGAATATACAATGAAGGGTTCGTGGAGTCTTAGTAATTGGCCTAGTTTGTAAGGACCTGAAACGAAAATGCATAAAATAACATAGAAACAAACTTGTATAACCCCCATAGTAATTGTACTTAAGAGCTCAAAGGAGAGCTCTTCAATGTATTTGGGGTTTGTAAGTCCTAATTATCTCATATTCAAATATTGTAAATTCAGATTTTGTGAGACAATAAGAGTTATTTAATTGCTTTTGAATCCATATACCTTTTTCCTTTTGGTACAGGGTTTGAGTAAACTAGTTCAATTTTATGATCTCTATCTTCCACTTTTGTTCTTATGCATCAACACTTGATGTAAGAGCAATCCCTCAAACTTTTAACCGTCTCATGAATCATGCTTCAAAAAGCATATTATTTTATTTTCTTCATGATTTATTTTCTCATAACTTCAGAAAATCTACTATTCTCTAGATTATTTAAGAAGTTAATTTTAGACTTGTAAAATTGATAATTATCTAATCACATACTCTTAAAAAAGTAATTAGTGACTTGTAAAATATTCATTTTCGAATAACTTAGACTTATGTAAAAGTTATGCTAAGTTATTGATATTATTTTCGAGTACACAAGATACAAAATATATATTTATTGTAATAAAAATATATAATGACACTATATTTTCCTCAAAAGACAAACCCTATAGCACTTGAGTCACAATGTTAGTCATTCAATAGAGTTAACTCTCTTCCCTTATGCTACTACCTGAAAACCTAAAAAAAATCATCTACACCACTTGTCTCAAACCCCTCCCTTATGGCCCACTCTCCCGTCTTTTTTCCTCGTCATCTATTTAATTAACTCCTACTTAACCTTCATGTGGTACATTTGACTTTTACTCGGCTAATGCAGCCTAACATCACCCCCTTTCCTTGCAAAATTCATCTTGTCCTCAATGTAGATCCATCACAGCTATTAATACCAAAACTAAGAAAGGTTGGAGGACCTCTTCATTAAAAATTTTAAAGGGAAGGTAATATTAGTTGATGTGTGAAATGCAGTGTTACAGAAATATTCTTTAATGTGCAGAAGCAAAAAGTTTTATTCAAACTCACTCAAACTAATGACTCCATTTCTTCAATTTGTTGGAGAAAAAATAGTGTAGAAAAGTTTCCAAACAATGATTAAGCTCTTTGATTTTCCATCTACTTGTGGATACAACATACTAACTTTTAATCTTCTTTCTTACCTTTTGAAGATTTTTTGTAAGACATGATTGAGAAAAAAAATATCAATCAATTACAATTAATTTAAAATCTCATGAAGTAAAATGAAGACAGGTTTAAAGACGCTTGCTAGAGACCTTAACTTTGTGTTGCGGGCAAACAACATGTTACTCCATATACTTTTTATGCATATCTAGTAAAAATTATTATTCAAATGATTATAAGTTTTCTAAAATCCCAAAGGACTTCCAACCACATTGTCATGATATTCTTTCAATATTATATGAATCACTTTTGATTATTGTGACATCAATAGTTGGGCCTAATAAGACAATACACTAATTTAAAAAGTACCTAGGTCATACCTTAGCTTAATATTCCTACTCCTCATATATGAGTACCAATTTTGAATTAACTTTTACTTCCTTTGTGATTTTCTACATAACTATCAGATGACATCACATATGACCAGTTATTTGCTTTTTTATTCTCTCAAATAACATAGATAATGTGTACAGTGCTTTATTTTTTAAGCATTCATTGTATCAGATTTTTATATTATAATATATATAGTTATTTATGATACTTTAGTTGCACATGTTTTCATCCACCTAAGAATTTCAAATTATGTTAATCAACATAGATCAAAAAAGACTTCAATTGCATCAATAATTAATATATCTTTATTCTAAATAGAAAAATTAATTCACTCGTGAGTTTGTTTGAACAAAGTTGTGGGTGGCTCTATAATTTATCAAGATTGTTTATTATTTAGACCCCATTATTTTCTTGATTTTCATTATATCATGTTAAATAATTTATTTTTACCTTTGCTTTTATTTCTCTATTTTTGTTAAACTCTTTCATTATACTCCTTAGAATTGAATTTTAACTCTTGCATCCTTATATTTTTAAAAAATATGTATTTCTCTTAGACTAATGTGTCTAAAGTAATAATTTTCATCTATGAAGAATTTAACATCTTCATCCTTCTTATTTGAAGTTCTATGTTTGTCAAATTTATTCATCTCTTGCTTCATCTATGAAGATAGTTAGGATAATTTTCTATTAGCATACATTTGGGGACCTTAATTGAAGATTGTATATATAAATAGAAGTTTTGGAGGACATCATTTGAATCCCAACCCACAATACACAAAAAGTCATTAATGGTCAATGTGCTTTAAATAAATGATTAGTAGACCATAAAGAGGCATTATCATGAACCTTCACTTGGGGTTTCTATTTAGAACTAAAAAAAAAGATTCAATGTTGTAGGAAATACAAAGTTGATATGAAAAGTTCTTATTTAAGTGTTTTCTCCCAAAGCATTAAAGATGACAATGAAACTCCAGCATCATTTACAACATTATGACTAATATTAGGAATGCCATAATTTGTTAAGAGATTATTGAGAAGACACATTTTCTTCCTTCTATCTAAAAACAAATCAAATAAGATAGTAACTGAAACCAATCAATGATAGTGAATAGTAATTCAATTTAAAAATTATATGACATTTCCTAAACCACAAGTATACATGATATGGTAGAAACAAACATTATAGAGGATTTATGACGTTTAACGTCTTACCTATAGGTTGGATCCTAAAAAAACTTTAGTTTAAATGATTATCTCAACTTAATAACTTATACATTTTTCAAACAATGATTCACATTGGAGTCTTATTCTTATATGTCTAAATACTTGAAAGATATTAGGACAACGAAAATTTCATATCATATCACAAATTATGAGGAGTTTGCTTTCATATGAGTTCATTTAATTTTTTCTAAGCGATATATAACTTTTATAAGAAGACATAATTTAGCTGCAGAAAAAAACCCCTATGACATACATTATCTTCCCAATATGTATTATGTTATCAAGATATATAAAAATAAACTCTGAAGTAAAGTAATGATGATTTTTTTATATGCACTAAATATAATTGATATTGTTGTCTTGCCTTATAAGGTATATAATGACAAGAAAACATTAAAAGGGTTATGATAGTTTTATCTCTAGATCTACAAAATATTCAAAAATTGAGTTTTATCTAGTGGTAGAAACATACTAAACTAATTCATTTCAACTTCAAGATGCAAAATTGTCTATCACATCACTAATCTTTCTTGTTCAATCAAGGTGTACATATATATACTTTAAATAATTGGAAGCCAATTACCATCTTTAACTACATCTCCTTATCTAAAGCACAAATGAAGAAAGTTTTTACAAACATGACATTGAAAGGTTGTCTTGAATCAAATGTTTGAAAAAAATTATGCTACAAACATGAAGACTTGCTAAGGATATCAAATGCCACTATCATCAAACATTTGAGCAAAATACTTTCTATTTTTAAAAAACCAAAAAAAATATTTCTAAGCAAAATAGATACCAATGTTGAGTGCTCTATTCAAATAAGAGGGGGGGGAAAGGGAGTGTGGGTCTTCACACTACTCAATATAGATTAAGGATAAAACATGACTTTACATTGACAACTATTTGCCATTCACCCCTCCTATTAGTATTAGGATGGGCCTTTATGAGTTTTGCTTTAACCACCTCACCTTTTTCCCCTCATCTTGGAAGAATGGGCTTTGAGAATTACCTAAGTAGGTTTTCCTTTCTCCACAGCCATTTCTACATCAAGTCATCCCACTAGTCTTGCCACCTTTAACTATTACTGTCAAATTCTAGAACTAATCTACACAACACTACTTTTTGTTTAATAGGTGAGGGTCTGGGTGATGTGGGTAGCCTTTTCTTCATGGGTTTACCCTTCTCCTCCTTCCTTGCCTCTTATTGTCATGTTTTATTTTTTTCTAGAGGTTTGAGGTAGTGGAGGGGGGGGGATTATTGACTTTTGGTGCTTTCACTCCACTTCCCTAGACTTTCTTCTTTCTTTTCTTCTTTTCTATGGTAGGTGTGTCATAGCTCTATAATTATATAGGCCAACTATTAGTAAAAAGACCGCGAGGCTCACTATTATCTTGGCTATTTTGATCAAGTCAACTTTAATTCGTTCCATCATTCCACATCCAACAAAGCTGGGGAGATCTTGGTGAATAATAGATAAGGTGGAGCTCCCTTAATTGCCACCTCCTTCACTTGTAGAGTGCAATCATAGATAGATCAATAACATAGTTTGTAGGCATAGCCCACTCCACGGGTTCTTTTTAAACCTTGGTGCAATTATTCCCTTTGATTGTGGGGGGTTGACTCTCTCCTCTCAATGTAGTATAGGGCTAAGACATCTTCATTTGGAGTGTCTTTGCTCATCTTTGGTGGACAAATTTGACTCTCACTTTTCTTGATCCTTAAGATAATCAAATAATCTTCCTTTGGATGTTGGGGAGGTGTCATCTGTCCATGTTACAAATACTTCTTAATTCTCATAGGAGTTATTACATGGTCATGAATAGGTTATCCTTTTGTTTCATGGCTCCCATTTTCTTCCAACAATATGTTGGCCCATTTCTTTATATGAACTGATGATGTATCCTACATACAATATGTATGTGCTATAATATTTGCTACCACCATTTTACTAACTTTCACATTTTATGTCATTATGAATGTATATTTACTGCCACCATTGTGCTCGTATAGACACAAGTGTGTCTCTCGTTTCTTCTCCAAAGCTATTGTATAGTCAAATTTGGTCAGTTAGTGGTAATAGGGTGATGGCCCTCTATTACTCCTAGTCTTGATCAATTGTCTCTCCATACATTTAAATCGTCAATTTATACTCTCTATAACATATTTTTTCTCATATTTATCTATTTTTCTTGTAATTTTCTCCATACCACTGAGCTTTTTATTTCTATTTTTAAATTTTCTCATCTCCCAAATTTCCTCTCCATCAATTCAGCCCATGAAAAACTCACTACCTTACATCTCTCTGTCATTTTCATCCCCATGGAGTACATTTGGTCTTCTAAATATCTTACGCATAATCTTAGTTGACAAGAAATGACTAAACCCTAAGATTTGACTAACACTAAATGAAGAGATACATATATTTATATAGGTGGGAGAAGAAAAAGAAATAATAGACCCATGGGCCACATCAAAGAGACTATTTGAACACTCTCCCTCAAGTTAGAACATATAAGACAAACATGCTCAAATTAATACATATAATATCATAAGACACTCATATAAGGCTCTTAATGATGGTGTCTATCAATTGGTTAGATGAAGTGATGTGGTGTGGAGATAACATATGTCAAAACTTTGTCATAAGTGTAGTGATAATCAATCTCCATGTGTTTGGTCGGCTCATGAAATGTGGAATTCTTGGTGATGAAGATTGATGCTTGATTGTTATAATGTATAGACATGTGTCTGAGAGGTGACACTCAAACTCTTTAGAAGAGAGCAAAGTCATACAATCTTATATGTTGTCTTAATCATTGCATGATACTCAGCTTCTGTACTAAAGCAAGATACCACATTTTGCTTCTAAGAGCGTCAAGTGACTTAATTACTACCAACATACATGTAATAGTCAATCGTCGACTTTTGATCTCTTTTGTCACCAACACACCTAGTATGTGAGTAGGTTTCAGCTTTGATATCAAATTGACAAGAAATAATTAAATTCTAAGATTAAATTAATATTACATAAAGAGATACATGTGTTTATATAGGTGAGAGAAGAGAGAGAGAGAGAGAGAGAGATAATGAGTCTAAGTGGGCTACATTGAAGAGAATGTTCAAACAATCCTCCTTCCTCTCGTGTAGCACAAACAGATTTCCATAAAATTTAGTGGATTCTCTTCATTTCCCTACTCTCTCCCCAATGAAGTTTGTCATACACTTTTCTAATTTTGTGAGGATTCATATTGAGATATCATACACTACCATTATGTGTATAAAGATATTACTAAGGACGTGATTAATCAAATATTATTCATGTCCATGAAGAGAGAATTTTGGCATTCTATCCTGCCATCTTATTACTAACCTTATTAACTAGGGAATCAAAGTAAGATATTTTTTTAAGGTTTTTGAAAATTGGATATTCTAGATAATCAAAAGGTAAGGCTCACCTCTTTAAATTTGTAAAATCCTAGACTTTAAGGAACCAAGATGCCATTTGTCTAATAAATAAAAACTAGATTTTCTCTCATTCACTTGTTGGTCTAATGTTTGTTCATATGCCTTGATGAAGGTGAACAATCTTTGCAATGAGCTTCCTTTGCCATTTAAGAAGACAATAGTGTCATCAACAAATAATGAGTGACCAATTAGTGGGCAGTCTCTTTTAATAAAGTATGGGTGAATTTTTTACTATTTGAGTAGGTACTTCAGACATATGTTCATAACCTCTTCCGTAATAATAAATAGGAAAGATAATAAGGGATCTCTTTGTCTCATGTCTATATGAAAAAAGTGGATGAAGAACTACCTAATAAAAGGAAGAAGTTATTGTATTCAATAGAGGCTTAGATCCACATGATTTATTTATCAACAAACCCAAATTTTTCTAAAACTTGATAAAGAAAAGATCATTCTAATTGATCATAAGCCTTTTTCATCTAATTTCAAGATCACATTTAATCATAAGATGCCAATATAAATAAATTTAATCATTGTTTTGTAAAGTGTTATATTTTTCTAAATTAGTCATTATCTATAAGGCCTCTTGTTCATTTAAAATACTTGTGAAAAGAATGTGTTTCAGGTGCTTACACATGAGTTTTGAAATCACCTTGTAACAAACATTACACAAACTAATTGGTCTCAAATCGATAAAGGATTTTAACACTGAAATCTTAAGGATTAATGGTATGAATGTAGATTTTCACAATCGTGGGAGGGAATTTCCTTGACAACTACAAATAGATTAAAATTCATTGTGTCCGAGTAACATATAAAGAAATTAACATTTATTCTAGCAGGGCATGGACTCTATCAACCTTCATACTAAACATAATTTTCTTAATTTTTACATTGTCTGGGGGTCAACAAAACTATTATTTCTAGTCCTATGAAATATATTGAGAAATATATTTGAAAATCACATAATATTTATTTACATGTCTCACCTTAAGAAACTCTTTAATCTCATCTTGCTTCCATCATTCAACCACCATCATTCTCATATTTGACACAAATCTTGTAGGAGAGATAAGTATTTCCTAATTTTCATTGTTAGGTGGAAGAATTTTTGTTACAATCACCTTCTTTTAACCATTTATTATGACTTTTCAACGCCAAAATATTTTATTTTCGATTGTCGCCTCCTCAAATTCACCTTTTTTCTTTGTGAGTTATATCCATACCCATTTATCTCATTCCTCTTGTAGTCGTTCCTCCAACTCTTCTATTTATGTTTCAACGGCCTCTAATCTTAATTGTACATTCTCAAATACATATTTGTTTGAGTCTCTCAAGGCTTACTTAATGTTCTTAATTTTTTTTGTTTTTTTAGGCCTTTGTACTTTTTGGTTGAACTTTTCAGAGGTCACTCTCTTTGTACTTCACACACCTTGTTACATTGGCCACATAACTATCTTGGGCCAAACTTTTTGAGAAGTCCCATCTTAATATTTCACACACTCAAGCACTTGAGGTCACATCACATGAGTGTCTCTTGACACTTAGTCGGAACAACTTGGTTCAATATGGGCATTAATGGCATGTTGATTTAGAGCTTGGTGCATCATTGTACGAGTAGATATGATGCCTTGTAGCACATTTTTTTTTAGTGTAGGAAGTGCCTCTCGACACATTCTTCAAAGATGGCTGGCATGTGGTGCCTCATGGCACGATGGTGGAGGGGTTAAATATTGACAGCCCCAACTTTTATTTGACAAAATCCTTGATTCCTTCATGACATGTTTGCATATTTTGAAAATAGAATAAGGATCCACCTAACCTCACACTATTTTTAAACTCAATCAAAATAAGTGAGTAATCAGAGTTGATCCTCAATAAATATTGGGCTTTAATAGAACACAATTTCATACATTTGGCATTCACCAAGCATCTATCTAATATTGAATAAATTAGTAGATTTTCTTTTGTCCCATTGTACTTAGACAGCACATTATCCTGGTGTAATGGGTCCAACAAACCTTGGCCATGTATGAATTCATTGAATTCATCCTGATGTGTTCTTATCTCTCTATTTTTCTTAATTTTCTTATAAGTAAATCTAATGATATTAAAATTACTAGTTATAACCCACATAGTATTGTGAGACCCTCCATGAGCTTAGGGCTTGTCACAGATTACATTTGCAATCATTATCATAGGAAGCATAAATAGTGGTGAGTACATATTGTCTTCTATTTATAAATATTACAAATGATGAAAACTGATTTATGTGACACGTATTGGTAACTGTAATGTGGTTTGCCTAGAATAGTCATATATTGACATTTGGGTTACACCACACATTGTCAAGTCTTAGTTTTCTCTTAATACTATCTAATTTTTCTATTGTCACCATTGGTTCTAGAAGAGCTATAATTCCTAATTTGTGTTGACTACTTAGTTTCCTAATTCTACATTGAGTTGGTAGATTTTCAACCCCCTTACAATTTCATACTAGTGTGTTAATCATCATTCACTATGTATGGTTGAGTCTTGAATTGACTCAACCTCTCAGACCTTCTCATCTCTTGCATGATTTCTCTATGTTCTAAACACGCCATGTGGTCACAGTTACTTTGAGTGCTTTTATTTGTTGAGCCGTATATTTTCTTATATGGTTTATATTCTCTAATTTTTTTCATATCCTATCATTCTTCTTTGAACAAGCTTTACCTCACCTATAATTATGATATTTTCACAATTATGAAACCTAAGGAATGTTGACTAAGATTATTATATAATTTAAAATTTTAATAAAATCTTCTCATGTCCAAACTCTATGACCAATTCTAGATAACTTTGATAACACTTAGAGGTGCAATCAAACTTAATCATTTTAGTATCAGAAGCTCAATCTCACTTTGATTCATAGAATTTTTCTTTGACACAAAAGGTTATTTAAATCACTTGATTATTGGTTAATGTTTGAATGCTTGCACTAGTATCAAAATAGACAACAAAACTGAATAATTCTTTTACATGTCTCACAATTACACTAATATCTCTATTAACATTTAATCATGTAATTTATACATTTAATTATATAAGTTCAATGATTATCTAATCACACTATTCCAACTAAAAGTGATGTTAAAATAAATAGATATGTTATGTCTAATAAATACATCTGATCAATACTAAAATGTTAAGATATTCCTCTCTCTAAAAAGTTAATCAACATTTATTAGTTAATTGAAAATACAGAAATCAATCCTTTGTAAATGTGTCCCATCTAAGGGATCATGTTTGGCCATAGATTTATGTTTCTAGTGTTCAAGCCTCTATAGAGGTTGAGTTTAGATTATTTTATGGGCTTTAATTCTCAAGTAACTTGTATGAATTTAGACTAATTGATTTAAAATCTGACCTCTACTCTTATATATGGATTTAATATTTTGATAAAATTGGTCTCAAAAACTTATTTTAGCTGTTTTTTCATTGATTTTAACATAAATTTGAAGTTTCTTCTATAATCTAATGTCAAATCATATTGTTGTATATTTAGAATTTTTTTACATAACTTGTATGTTTTGATGAGTTCTGTCACTTGATTCAATTCTATTTTTATTTCTTCTAACTCTTAAAAGAATATCTTCATTTTGTCTACTTAAATCACAAAAATGTTTCTTCTTTAAAACTCACATTCATTATCATAAACTTCTTCCTCTCTATCATTCAATTCATCGAGAAGAACAATTATACATTGAAGATAGAGCCATATAAATTACTTCTATTGAATAATGATATTTTTAGTCATCATTTTCCCATCTAAGTACCTTATAAGTCTTAACATAATTATTCAACTCAAATCTTGTTGGTAGTTATAAGACACTGTATTATAGAATGTCTCATTTAATTTCTTGTCCATTCTTCTTTCTTACTTTTAATTATCCTTCCATGATATTGTATTTGATTCCTTTATTCATTCATTTTAATTCCTTCTATTCCTTTATCCTCCCATGACTTTTAATTGTCACCTCACTTGATTTGACTTCCACAATTCATCTAATATTTTGAGTATTTGAGTCATACCTTGAGATAGATTATTTATTATTTTTTTGAATTTGGTAGTTATTTTAACTCAAACTCAATCTTGTAGTATCTGCAACACTTTTGTTACTTGTTCCATCTCCTTCTATAGGTGCTCAAACTTTGTCTTGTTAGTCTTTGATGACATCTAAATTTTGTTCTGGTACCAAATTGATAAGATTTTGGAGCACACAAGATAGAAAATAGATTTATATTACAACAAAAAAGTAAATCATATTAGATTCATCCTAGAGGTCAAACCATAGAGTGCTTGAGTCACAATAGTATCTATTCAAGAAGGTTAATTGTCTCCTACCATATCATTGCTACCTAAAAGCCTAAAAGTAATCATCTCCCCCTCTCATGCCCAACCCTAATACCCTCATTCATCTTTTTTTTGTCATTTACTCAATTACCCTTGACCTAATCATCACCAAATAACCTCAATAATTTACTCATTTTAGATGACATTACATGGATAGGGGGCAAACAATTGTCCAAGATAATGATTTTTATAGTTATGCAAGTCAACTGATCATACTCACCACATAGTTAGTGAATTTGAGTTATGATGTCTAGATGTGAAAAAAGTCAAGGATGATGTGATTCTCATTGTTGACACTTGAAACCTAGGCCCGACTCAAGCTTTTGGGCCAGGAACATTCAGTGATGGGCCGGCTAGCCAGGTCCAAGCTGGGCTGAATTTCTTTTCACGCCCAATTTTGGGATTAACATTCGAGCTAAACAGACCAGCCAGGCTCTAGGCCTGCCCAGCCAGAGAACGCAGCAGGTTTTACTGAGCCGTGTTGGATACTGCTAGTCCTAACAGCCCAATTCAGCCCACAAATCGGAGACTCGTCTCTATTATTTATTATTCTATACGAAATTTTTTCGTTGAATTAATTTCAAAACATAAACTCGGAAAAATAGGCTAATATTAACCGCAATTTTGGATAGTATCACTGCGTCGTCTGATAAAAAATCTCCGACCGTCTGATCCGACTGGGACGTCTACCTGATGGGCCGGTTCTGGACCGGTGGCCAACTCCGAGGGCGGGTGAACCGCCCTCCTCTCCTTCATCCTCGGAGCGGCAACGGCGATATGGTGAAACCGACAGGCCACGTACGTGCAGCGTTCGGCCGACAGCTGCCGCCGGCGGCGGACAACCACGGCGTCTCGGCGCCGCTCCGGTGGACGACCAATTACGTCGTGAAGACCATCTCCATCTCCGCGTGCTTCGTTGGAAGGTATTTAGTCCGTTGATCTGCCGGCAAATCATACAGCATTATTGCCGCTACCCAGCCTGAATCAATGATCCCGTTGGATTTCAGTTCATAACCATCCTTCACATTTTTCCTGAAATATGAATCTTTACGGTATCGCTTGAATTCTTAGCATGCCAGTAGAGAGAGAGAGAGAGAGAGAGAGAGAGAGAGAGAGGAAGAACAGAGGAGACTAATAATGATTTGGTGGGTTAATCGGGTTAGCAAAATCATATCATAATTTCGAGCTCTGGGTCAGAGATATTACTATTTTTAAAAAATATATATCTTTGATGGGTAATCTGTAACGCAAAGATTAGACGAGTATCGGATTTTGTCAGAGCATGCGAGATCTTCTAAATTAAATTCCGTTTTCAAAAAAAAATCCTTTCATGATTTTGTGTCTGGTACTGTTTCTCCTTCGGCTTTAATGGCGGTGGATGAGCGAGAGGAGCAGAGGATACCACCAGTGGGGTCCACACCCATCATCTTCCACTGTCGTCACCTCTGCCCTCTTTCTCTTTCTATAAATCACTCTCGCAGATGATGCTGGTCTTCTCCCCCTCCCCCCGCCCCGCCTCGATCTCGCCGCCAGTGGTGGTGTGGAGGGTCCTTTGCCGCTCGTCTTCTGCAAATGGGGGGAGGATCGGCGGCATCGACGGCCTTGGTCGTTCTGTTCCTTCTTCTACTCACATCAGGTAAGGAGGAAGGCGTAAAGTTTACATACATCAGCCAAGTCGGTCGCTAATGGCGAAAGGGACGGCCTCTGAATCTCTCTGCTCACATTTTTCTTTCTGGGTTTTCCTCAGGAGCTCTCTCGGCAACCTTCACCTTCACCAATAACTGCGAGCAGACGGTCTGGCCGGGGCTCCTCTCCGGCGCCGGTTCCGCGCCGCTGCCCACCACGGGATTCTCCCTCAACACAGGCGAGTCCAAGTCCCTCCCGGCGCCGGCCGGCTGGTCCGGCCGCTTCTGGGCCCGCACCCTCTGCGCCGCCGATCCCACCTCCGGCAAGTTCTCCTGCGGGACCGCCGACTGCGGCACGGGCACGGTGGAGTGCTCCGGCAGCGGGGCCTCGCCGCCGGCCACATTGGCGGAGTTCACCCTCACCGGCGGCGGCGGCAGGGACTTCTTCGACGTGAGCCTCGTCGACGGGTACAACCTGCCGGTGCTGGTGGCGCCCCGGGGGGTTTCCACCGGCGGCGCGGCGAACAACAGCTGCAGCGCCACTGGCTGCGTCGTGGATCTCAACGGCGCTTGCCCGTCGGAGCTGAAGGTGAAGGCCAGCGGCGAAGGCGTGGCCTGCCGCAGCGCCTGCGAGGCCTTCGGCAAGCCCGAGTACTGCTGCAGCGGCTCCTTCGCCAACCCCAACACCTGCCGGCCCTCCTCCTACTCCAAATTCTTCAAGAACGCCTGCCCCCGAGCCTACAGCTACGCCTACGACGACGGCACCAGCACCTTCACCTGCCCCGGCGGCACCAGCTATCTCATTACCTTCTGCCCCACCACCGCCAGGTGAGACCCTGCTTCTGAGTCCAATAGTATCCGCCGTTAACCGACCAGTAGAGTAGCTTCTAATTTTGGCTGTGAGTGGGGCGATGGCGATGGTTGACCAGTGATGCCTTAGCTGACGATCCCCCCTCCTTCAATGGCCATTGGGCAAGGCTATGGCGGAGGAGGAGGAGGCCACTGCTGGTTGATGCTGAAATGCTTGTGCCTCTGCCGCCATTGAAGCGGTTCGAGTTCCAATGGCTGTTATAAATGGGGGCATTTAATCACTACTGACTATTTCCTTCTGTTCATCTCTGCTGTTTGCTCTTCTGCTCGGCAGCCAGAAATCGGCAGGGATGAACCCGCAGGCGATCCCAGTTGGGGGCGGCGGAGGCAACGACCCGATTATCTACCAGGGTGGATTCTTATTTAACGGCGCCGCCGCCGGCCGGGAAGCGGCGGCGACGCGTCTGGCCGTCGCTTCTCTGGCCCTCCTCTCCCTGTCCCAGCTGCTGCTTCCGCTGCTCTGAACCGGTTCTCCGCCCTCGATCTCCATAGATCCTTCCTCTGCCAGCTCGCCTGAGGGATCATCTTGCCGGAGCCGAAGACCACGGCGGAGCTGCACGCCGGGCCACCCGGGTGGGGATGGCCTCCCCCTCCCCCCACAAGAGTCCGGACCGTGTCATGACCGGGCGCACCTGTAGATAGACAGAGAGAGCGAAGAGAGAGAGAGAGAGAGGAGTTGACGCACGACCAACTTTTTCTTCTTCTTTCCTTTATTGTGATATCGTCATATCGATCCTTGCATTCCAAAATAAGTATTTATTCTATTTATTTTTAGACCAGCGGAGACGCTGCCTTCGGCGGCGGCGGCGGGGGATAGGTTAGGAGAGAAGGTGAGCAATCTCCCTCGAGGCATCTGCCACCTTCGAAGCATTTTAGACCGCAATATCGACGCCACCGACGGCCAATCTGGTCATTGCCTCTCCTAAGTTTAACGGCCGCAAGACGGTAACCGTCAAAATGCACGTGGTTGGAGTATACAAAGTTGCTCATGAGAACGACGTCCGAACGGCACTTGACGGCACGCACGTGGTCCCCGCCCACGGACAAGAAGGCCGATCACGTTTCCGTCCCTGTTTCGTCGGCGATCAAGGTGAGTCCGGTCCGTCGGGAAGAAGACAAAAAAATATATTTTATAGTTTTAAATTATATAATTAATTAATTTAAACCGAAAAATACTTCGCAAAACTGAAAATTCCAGACTTTATCGATTTAATTAAAAATTATATTCATATTTTTTCTCCAAATTGGCCAAAAGCGAGGGAATCCCTCCACGTGGACGGGCCCGCGCCCGCGAGGCGACGTCTCAACCGAGCTGAGGTGCCCTCGTGCTCTCTTTGACTCCGATGGCCCGGATCCTATCTTATAATGGTAATTATCATCCATTAATAGAAAATATTAAGTGAGATAGATATTAACGGAAAATAAACAAAAGAATGCAATCGTTGACCGAGGGTGAAATGGTGGGCTCCTACCCGGTGGGTCCACCGCTTTTCTTCTACTCGGAGGACGGCGTCCAAATGGAAGAGACCGTCGTGGGGGTTGACGTATGAATTCAAGAGTGTACGAAAGAGGAAAAGTCGTGGGGGTTGACCTTTTTTATTTACTGGCAGGGGGTGAGCTCGGCCAGTGACTCCCAGCCGGCCCAGATTTCAGCCCAAGTGGGCTACGAAACCAGATAAATAACGGGCCGAACCCAAGGCCCGGTGAGTCCCATTTTCGGCCCACGTTCTCGGGAGGCTATCTACGCTAATGGGTAACGACCCAATTATTATTGGGCCGCGTAGATACTCGGGGAATCCGAATTTACGGGTATAACGGCTAGTTTTTGCTTCATACCGTCCATAACGGAACCGAACGGATATATCGGATGGTCGGTATGAACAAGACCGACACTTAGAAAACTTTTTGACCTACGAGACCCAGAAGGTCGCCTCTGCCGCCATGGATCTCCTGCGCGGGGCTTACGGGGCTCCGTCCGACGAAGAGGACGACGAGGGCACGACCGTTGGCCCGGCTGCGAAGCGGGTCCGGTCAGAAGGTTATCCCCAGCAGGTGTTGCCTCCTCCGGCGGTACGCCGTCGGGAATTTAGCGGCGCCGGTGTTCCTAGTGAGCTCGTCTCCGCAGGGGGGAGGTACGTTTCTAAGAGGGAGCGGGCGCGACTGGCAGCAGAGGCATCGTCTTCTTCTGGAATCACCGAGCTCAATACTCCAGTTAGCACGTCGGTCACGACCCCTGGTTTTCTGGCTCTTACTCTCCTCTGTTTTAGTTTCGTCTTTTTCGTACTGCCCTCTTTTGTTTAACGTGAACTAGTTTGATTTTAGATCTTGTGACGTGCTCGCATCTAAGATGAGGATATCTTTACATAAATACATTTCAGATCTTTCTCAGTAGACTGTGAATTCTACCAAAGGCTTTCCGACGAACAATTTCGTTGAAGATTTTACTATTCAGAAACTCTCAGGGGAGAAAATTTCAAGCGCAGAAAATTTATTATCCGCTTAATTGCTTCATGGATGGTCTTTCCTGTTGTTCGTCGTTGTCATCGACCACATCCTAATCAATCGGGGTTATAGAGTGTGAATCTCAATTCCATTTTCCCCTCTATCTCATGAAAAGACAGATTCTACGTACCTATTTTCATATTTTATTCTCTGCCTTTATCCAAAATATCTTCTTTTAGAGTTTCACAAGAATTGATATCAGAGGCCTCTTAACATGCGCCATTTGTCCCTGGACACGTACTTTCGTGGGTCTTCTCCACATGTTACGATTGTCTCAAACCTCTTCCATAGACTTGATGTCCTTAATTAGTTCTATCATTGCCCAGAAATTTGTCTCATACTGTACTTTTCTGTCTTCGTGCGTATCTAATTATACACTTTTATCTTGTTAACATTGTTTTTCTCGTAGACGTTGTCTGAAAATAGTAAATATATTTCTTATGCAGAATAAATGCAATCCGTTCATTCAGAAAAGTGACCAAAAGATAAAAAACCACATCTAATCCTCCATTCCTTTGAACCATGACGAGGGAACCATTGATTTGTCATTATTCTCGTTTTTAGAATCATTTTTTCGTACGTATATAATGACTCAAGCCCATCTTACATTGGACTTGAGTTAGGTTGCTTCTCTGTTATGTTTTATATGTCATCTTATGCTAAACCTGATTTTTTGCAGGACTCACTACTTTTTTTTTTTTTGGGAAAGTATTTTTCCTCTCTTGCGACAGCACTGATATCTTTTTGTACATATTCTTTCTTTTATTGTATTCCTATCTTTTCCATATGTCCCGCTGATACCTTTTTCCACTGGCTCTAGTGGTTAGAGGCATCTCGGATTTGGACATACCACATAATGCGTTATCGATATTGAGGCATCAAGTGAAGGACAATGTGAGACATGACAAAGAGTCCAGGAAACCCACTGTTGTACTAAGTGGCCACAAAAAGGCGGTCAATGCTGTACAATGGTCTCGTACTCATGGTTAGTAAGTAATTTTTATGTCATCTCATGTTCTCTTTTTTATTTTATTTTTTGTTGAAGTGATACTCTTTTTCTTTTCTCAACGAATTCCTGAACTACTCGACTATCAATTGCTGTTGTTCATCATAGTCTTTGTTTATTCAGCTAATTTGTGCTTCTTTCATGATATTAATATTTGAGCAGAATTTTGTCGATTGGGCTAACAATTTTTTTATTAAAGTATAAGAATAGTAATATTTGCCTGCTCCTGTCTTTTGCATAATTTATGTGATTCCTTTGGGTTGAGTGTATCTCGCTGTTCCTGCAAACAATTTCAGGATTGTTGACATGGCTGACATCAAATGTGGTGGACACTGGATAATACTTATGATTAATTGACCATCGTTAGTAAATATTTTACAATATTACGTTATTTTATTTCTATTAATGGTTGCTTTAATTTATGTTCCTTTTCTCCATTGTTTTGTTCTTGATTCCTCGTGTTTTGCACATGTATGCTCATTCTAGGTCTTCTATTATTTGACTTCATATTATCTCGACAATTCAAGTGCTTCTTAATTGCTTTAAGCATCCAGTTTCTTTCTCTAACTTTCTGTTTTCTATAGCTATGAACTTGGTTGACTTTTAATGCCATATCTCTTTTCTGGTGGCCTATTGTTTTGTTGGGTCTTGGCACCTCAGCTTTTGATTCAGTGGACGAGGCTTGAGAATAATGACGTCGATGCCACTAATGATAATGGTTCTTGAGTAAAGTGTTTGCTTGGTGCCTGCGAATTGTGTTTCTTTGTTTGTGACTTTATTAATATAGTTCGTTACTCTGAAGGACATTGGTTTAATTCTCAATGTACAGTGCTAGATTCCATTTCTGTAGACAGAGAACTGACATTCTTGCCAGCTTGCAATGTTTCTGTGATTTAAAGCATAACAGTATCGTCTCACTTAGTCAAAATGAACTATGACGCCTTAGCTATAATATGCCTTTTTTGGTCAGGGTCAATCATCTGTTAGATGCTTGCGGAGGAACCTTTCAAGAGAGCATTTTGCAGGTTTCATTACTGATAATCTATTAGCGACACAGCCCACACAACCTACTAACCCCTCGGATATTTTACATTCTAACTGTCTGGAAAATTGATCCCTATCTAGTAGGGGATTAGTAAACTCATGGAGTGACAATTTTTTTCCCCTTAAGACTGAAAAGAGAGCGGGCAATTGCTTGTTAGATGCCATATTTTTCTATCATAGAAAGTGGATCATAGGATATTGTTTCTTATCCCTTGTGGAACCCCCCCTCTGGGCGGTCTGGATGGAGAGACATAAATCTAATCTTCAGAAGGAAACTTCCTCTACTACTGAGGTTTAACGGGCATATGAGACAAGGTCAAGGAACAGCTGGAAATCTTGTGTTGCAAAGTATTCCTATTTGAGAGTTGATGGAACTCGCGCTTATGGATGCTCTCTTTTTAATTATATATTGTTGTGGGATCTGCTCACGTTCGAGATAATTTATGAAAAACTACACCTAAAGCTTGTGAAACCTTGTTTTCTAGGAGAACTTTCACATTCTCCATCAATATACCTCGCTTTCCATTTCTAACATGATGTGATGAAAATGGCCGCAGCCCATCTCCTTGCTTCTGCTGGCATGGATCAGACTGTCTGTGTGTGGAATGTATGGAGTCAAGAGAATCAAAGGGCACGCGTCCTTACATATCACGCTGCTGCAGTGAAGGATGTGAGATGGTCTCCAAGAGGGTTGTCTTTGCTTTCATGTGGGTATGACTGCTGTTCTCGGATGGTTGACGTTGACAAGGGGGTAGAAGAACAGGTTTTCAAGGAGGATCAAGTCGTGGACGTCGTCAAGTTCCACCCAGATAACCCGAACCTCTTTCTTTCAGGTGGCTTGAAGGGCTCCCTCCGGCTCTGGGATATAAGGACCGGAAATGTAGCCCAGGAGTATATTAAACCCCTTGGCCCTATACTTGATGTTGAGTTCAGCCCTGATGGCAGGCACTTCATTTCCTCCAGTGACGTCTCCCAAAGTAATGCCAGCGAGAACTCAATCATTGTATGGGATGTGTCGAGACAAATTCCATTGTCAAATCAGGTAATTGACTTCATCTAGAATTCTGTGGTTTATTGTCTTTTTGGTTGATGCCTCTAAGTATTTTTGCCTAGCTTTACTTTTTTTTTTTTTTTTCTCTGAAACCCAAGTTTCTCTGAGGGAAATAGAACTCATCAAATGACATAACTGTCTCATTTAATGTTTCATATATATATATATATATATATATATATATATCTAATATCGCATATTTCAATATATAATGTTCTTTTTCTCTTACTTTTATTGAGTTATTTCGCCTTGGGCTTCTTTCTTTTTGGGGCTAGATGCAAAGGATCCTTTATTTCTTTTTTCTGGTTACATCCACTCTTGGAAACTTCCATACACTTCTTTCCATACTTGGCATCTGCCAGAAACCTTGTTGTCTTACAGAAATTACAGTGGATATTGATTCTTGTCATAGCTGGTGGTGCTCTCTGTTTTCCATTTTCTTAAAGAAACTTGAACAGAAAAGAGAACGCGATCTCAAATCGTTGAAGTGTTCATCTGATTCCAGCATTGGTCGCTTGGATGATCTTTTTCTAGATTGTGAGTGACCGATTTAACCCTGTAATCTGTTGCTGGGAAGTATAGCTGCTCTTTTCTTTTTCAAGGAAAAAATAAAATCTACCTTTACATCATTCAACAAATTAGTTCCGAAGTTGACATTTTTACCATCCTACATAAACTGGCACAAACGCCACAAAAAAAAGAGTCAACTGTTATTATAGAATAGATTGCATGAAATTGACATCACTTCTGCTGTCCAGCTTCCACAAATTTATAGATCCTACTTGAGATTCATGGAAGGTTACGTTTTTTTCATCTCTTTTCCTTTTCTTTTTTAATGGTAGAAAAACTAAAATGCTTGTTTTTCTGTGGAGGGGAAAGGGGTTGACCCTAGCTAGAGAGGAAATTAGCATCGTGCCTATCACTCTCCCACCTCATATAATAGCATCGATGATGTATTATTCAATCCTGGTTTGAAATTCCTTTTTTAGAGCAAAAAGTAGAGTCAACTTTTAGGGCCCAACCGGGTTCGAACCGGTGACCTCTTGATCTGCAGTCAAATGCTCTACCACTGAGCTATGGACCCAGTGTGAGATGAGTTGCGATAAGTCTTATAGAACCGACAAATCTTTCATGCCCTCTCTCTCTCGTACTCATTTATATATATATGTTTACGTTTATTTCAGGTTTATGTGGAGGCGTATACTTGCCCATGCGTGAGGTACCATCCATGGGAGTCATGCTTCGTGGCGCAGTCGAACGGGAATTACGTGGCAATCTTCTCGGGGAGGGCGCCCTTCAAGCTAGACAGGTACAGGAGGTTCGAAGGGCACTGGGTCTCCGGATTCCCGGTCAGGTGCGACTTCAGCGCCGACGGGGACGTTCTCGGCTCCGGCTCGGCCGACGGCGCCGTCTACCTCTATAGCTTCCGCTCCTCAGAGCTCCTCACGAAGATGGACGCCTTCGGGGACGCCTGCGTCGACGTGGCCTTCCATCCCGCCGTTAAGGGCGTCGTAGCCGCTTGCGGATGGGACGGTGGGGTTGCTGTCTTCCGGTGTTAATAACGCCTCTGAGAAATACCAACACGGTCGCTTGTAGAGAGAGAGAGAGAGAGAGAGAGAGAGAGAGAGAGAGAGAGAGAGAGATTATTGGCGGGGAAAAAACGGACATGGATTGAACCCCAATTCACTCATTGGCGCATCAAGGAAATACTCGTCCATAAGTATCTGAGAGGTGAAGACATACGCATCCCCCCTCAGAATATGATCAAAGCATATGTAGAGTGAAAGAGAGAGAGATTACTGGGCAGATAAACTCAAAGGTCATTCTCTCTCTCTCTCTCTCTCTCTCGCTCTAATAAACCGAGACTGAAACTTTTAAGAGAAAATCATTCACCCATTGGCGCATCAAGAAATACTCATCTTAAGCTTGTAGAGATTATTAGATAGATAGACTCAAAAACCACATATATAGCCAAGGCTAATTTTTTATTGCCTTTATGTTATGTTGCAAGAACCATAAAATAACAAGGACTAAGTAGAGTAAAGCCCATAACAGTGACCCAACATAAGAAATGCCCTCAAATAATCAAAGATCCTAAATGATAAGTTATTTGCCTTTAATTTTTACAAAAATACAATTTAACTAGATATTGAGCTTGATAGTTGGCCTAAAAAAATCATGACAGAAACGCCCTCACAATCTTGCAATATTTATCACTCAATATCATTTTACATGTATCATTCAATACATTAATAATATCTTTGACAATCTAAATACTCTACAATATTATTGCCTCCTGAGACTAAAACACAATCCAAACCATCACTTGGACTGCAAAGCTTACAAGCATTTGGACAAATGATAATAGGCTCGATCACATATTTGTCAACTTTTCTTGGAATAGTTTGACCTAGAAAGCAACATAACACGTAGGGATAACCAAGTAGAATCTTAATGGATTTATTCTAAACCAGCCTCTTTAAAATCTTAATGGCAATAAATCAGTTTTTTTAAAATATAATATGATCTCTAAACTCACCAACCCGAATCAAGTTCGAGTTTTATTCATTTTCTTATTCCATCAATCTTGTAAACAATTACCTTTTAATGTTATCATAAGTGATATAAACTCTTGACTGAAAGTTTTGGATCAATTTCAAGTAATATTCTTACTGTAAGATTTTTTTTGAGCTTCTCTCATAGCAAGATGATGTAAGTTGTATTGATAATTCTATCACTACAACACTAAATCATCAATAATTACATTCTTTTTTAATCCTTCATCTCATACCATAACTCAAGAAGATATTGGGAACCTTCAGCATTGACATCACTATAAATATTGAAGGCCATAACATTCCCATTTGCATTTTATGCCACTTACCATCAAGAAAGTTTACTTTCAACAAGAGAACCCCAATTAAATGCTCCTGTTCAATAAATTAATTTTCTGGCCAATGTCACCGGTCTATGGAAACAAAGAGATATTTTCAAACATAAAATTTAAATGTTAAAAATAAGAAATTCAGAAAAATTAGAAAATTATGGAATTAATAATATCCCAGCAATATATGGGGACCATGTGGTATAGAATAGTACGACTTAATGTCACGCTCAATCATAGATCACCATTCAAGGTGATCTATGATGGAGAAGGAAGGTCGCCTGGGAGATTTCCCGTCATTCTTTTTATAGTATAATCGTATAAATATTGCTAGATTTTATTTTTCGTGAGTCAACAGACTTGAACCGATCGGATGGCCTGACCCACTCAACATTGCTTTTTAAAAACGGTGAACCCTTTTCTAAAAAAACAGTATTCGGCCCATAAGCACAAACGATCCAAACGGAAATAAATGACATACAGCAACTGGGGAAATGTCAGCCGGTGAGTCGCTGCTGGACGAAGCCCATCAGATTCCGATCGGACGAGCCGCCTTCCTTCACCGCCTCGCGGGCCCTCCTCCCCCAGATCTCGGCTCTCTGGCGCACGGCCTCCCCGCGCTGCCCCTCGCCCATGACCAGGTCGAGGCACCGCCGCAGCTCAGCGGCGTCCGGCAGACCCTCGGCGCTCGGCTCCGAGCGAACGCCGAACCCCCACGCCACCTCCGCCAAGTGGGCGTTGGCCGGCTGGTCCGACCACTTCGGCATCCCCACGATGGGAACGCCGCAGGCCAGGCTCTCCAGTGTGGAGTTCCACCCGCAGTGCGTCACGAAGCAGCCCACCGCGCGGTGGGAGAGCACCTCCACCTGCGAGCACCACTCCACCACCATCCCCTGCGAGCTCTCCTTCACCCCCTCCCGGCCCCCCCGCGCCACCCACAGGTACGACCGCTGGCTGTCCTCCAGCGCGCGGGAGATCTCCTCCCGCTGTCGCACCGGCAGCACCGTGTAGCTCCCGAAGGAGACGTAAACCACCGAGCGGTTCGGCTGGGCGTCCAGCCACGCCGTGTAGCTCTCTCTGGGCGTCTGCTCGAAGAGGTCGCCACCGAAGGAGGTCTCCGTCCCGTCGAGGCCGTCAGCGTAGGCCGACGGCAGAGTCGGTCCAATTGGGAGGAGCTCCACCGGCTCCGCCGCCTGCAGATAATCCAGCTCCAGGGCCTCGAAGGTGTTGATCAGAACTCTGGCCTTGGTGTCCATGGTCTGGAAGAGCTCCTCCACCAGGGGAAAGAACAGGTCGTCCTCCGGGTTCCTGGAGAAGAGCAGGGAGGGGACGTCGCGGACGTGGAGAACCGGCAGGCCCGGTAGATCTACTGAGGAGAGGGGGTCCTGCCTGTTGGCCTTGATGAGGCCGGGATGGCCACGGAAGTAGAGGTGGTAGATGGCGAAGACGGCGGCGGACTGGATCCAATACAGGGCGGAGGTGACGCCGAGGTCGCGCGCCACGGCTGCCGCCCAGGGGACCAGGAAATTGTAGACGACGCAAGTCACCGGGCGACCGGCGGCGGCGAGGTCGCGCGCGAGCTCGGCGAGGGTCCGGCTACCGACGGACTTCAGCTCCTGCAAGAAGTCGTGCCAGTCGATGTTGACCCAGTCGACGTACCCGTCGTACTTCCCGACGGAGTAGGGGGAGCAAGCAAGCAGTGGGGGAAGCTTTCCCAGGGGAATGCGGCGGTGGACCTCCGTAGCGGTGGAGAAGGTGACCTGGGCACCGAGGCGGGCGAGGCGCTTGCCCAGCTGCAGGGAGGGGTTGATGTGGCCCTGCGCCGGGAAGGACACCACCAGGAAGTGCTGCTGCGGCTGATCCATGGGCGGAGCTGTCGGTGGTGACGTCACCGATCCTGATGAGTGAGTGGCAGCCTGCTGCGGTCTGCCCTTTCGTACTGAGGGTGGAGCCTGGGAATTATACATCGTGGGAGAACGTGGACCACATGCCAGAACAACCCTGTCGATCGCGTTCAACAGCCGTCCAACCAGGCGTGGCGTGGACGCCGGCGAGTTATCCAAGGGAAGACAGCAGTAGCCGGATAAGAAGGGTGCGGCAGAGCTTACCTGCTTTGTCGGCGTCGGCGATCAGCATGGGGAGGGGCTCCTCCGAGCGCTCCTTGCCGGAGAGTCTCTGTGTAAAGCTGATTCTTGAACGACTGTAGAAATATTTCGAGAGACTGTGATATATATATATATATATATATATATCGAGAGAGAGAGAGAGAGAGAGAACTGTTGTCTAGGAGGCGTCGTCGGGTGTCAGGGAAACGCTGGTTCTTGAGAGAGGAGAGAGAAAGTGAAATATGAAATAAAATGTAATATTTAGTGGGAAAATATACACAAATATTTATATTGAATCACTGGATCGGATCTCATTAATCTGGTTTCACTTGTACCAGATTAGATCAAATATACATCTAAATGAAGAAGGATAAAAATATATAAAAATGATATAAATATAATTAATAATATAACTATAATATAATTATCATATTTCACTCTCCAATATTCTTCTTCAAGTTGATGAATGAATGTCATCTAGTCCCAACTTAAATATAAGTATCTAGATGATTGATTTCTTTGATCCTTTGGTGAGAATATGTATCCATTGTTCATGACTTGGGACATGGTGTACAAATAATGTCAATACATATATTAGATTGTCTCAATTCACCCATTAACGCATCAAGGAAATATTCACCCATTAGTATCTGCTCAAAATATATTCCTCAGAATATGATCTAAAGCTTGTAGAGAGAGGGAGAGAGATTCTTGGACAGATAATCTCAAAGCCCCCCTCTCTCTCTCTCTCGCTCGCTCGCTCAGATATGAATTTTTAGGGGAAAAAGCCGACCCAGATTGAGCCCCAATTCGCCCATTGGCGCATCAAGGATCCACAAGTATCTGAGAGCTGAAGACATATAAAACATCCCCCTCCCCGCCTCAGAATATCATCTAAAACTCCAATATGACTGCTGACAATCACCAGGCCCACAGGATCCAACTGGGACGGATCGATCATCCTCAAATCTCCCTGAGAAGATCCAGGCGCGGATAGCCCTTGAGAACTCATAGCGCCTTCTTTCATTTCTCGCCAGCATCTGTGACGGACGAGAGCTGCTCTTCCAAGGCTCTAAGGAGGTCCCAGTACTCCTCGAAGGCCGGCTGCGACTGAAAATGAGCAAAGCGGGCATCCGGCTCAGAAGAGAGGGAAAGAGAGAGAGAGAGAGAGAGAGCATGTACCTGAAGAGTTGTTCTGTATGCCTTCCACAGCCGGATATCGTGGCGGAAGAGGTCGAACAGCACCTACAGTTAGCCATAATCGACCCATGTGAATCTCACGAACGATCGAAGGTACGTTGTATGGTTGTGTAACGTTACGCAGTAGAAATTTATTTATGATAATTTCAACTTTCGGCGAGTTTGAGAGAGTAAGATTACCTCCGTGCGCCTCAAAAGGGTAGCTAGGACGACGATCCATTCCTTGAATTTAACCGAGCACATGTGGGCCAGAAGGAATTCCGCATCCAATCGGCTCTGGAGAGAACCCATCTGGAGCTGGTACACAGAGAGAAAGAGGGATTAGATAGATCATGGTTACCCGATTAGGCAATATAAATATGGGTCAATGAGAAACATGATCGAGCATGTTAAACACGCATTCCCCTTGCGATTTCATCGTCCCCAGAAGTCAGATTACTAAAAACGCATGCTCTTTGTGTAATTATTTTGGTCAACGTTTGTACGTCCAATCAATTGCAGGTGATTGACAAGTCACGAGAGAAGAAAAAGACAGGCTTAGATTCATATTTTCCTACCTTCTGTCCTATCAGTTCGAGCCCTGAAGCGAAATTCTCCAGACGGGCAGATCCCAGTCTCTCTCTTTGGAGATATTCCTGCAATAAGTGGGGATGGAAATTAGTCTCTCTGATTTAAACGGAAATAAAAAAAGAAGAAAATAATTACACAACTCACCACAAGGTCAAACTGTGTTCCTTTGACAAATGCAACCAACTTAGAGAGCTCCTTCTCGGACATAAGGTAGCCAGCGTGGTTTTCCAGGATGTTCTTGACTGAAGCAATATGTGGGCTCATCTCCTTAACAGATGCACTGATTCACACAGAAAAAAGAAGAAAACAGTATGAACACAATGACTGAAAAAAAAGAAGACGAAGAAGAAGAAGATGGGACGTGCGTGTGATGCAAGAATTTCACAAGTTTCTAGGATAAATTGCCACAAAAAAGACAATCGAGGGATATTTCTGCAATGTACCTCTTACTGTCGGATGGCTGCTTCCTGTGGGAGGGGAAGAGGAAAAACCCCAGGAATCTGGGAGACAGCTTATCGGACTCAGGGGTGGCGTTGTCGTAATCTCTCCCCGATCGTAGTAGGAACCTTACCTGAGAAACAAACGAGCACAGTCATCTGATTGAGATCGATGGCGACGCAACTGCAGAATTAGGCAGACTCATGGCAAAGCGTACCAGCTCTCCTGCAAGTTCGTACAATGACTCAGCCAGTGTTGCCTGCAGAAGAGAAAATCGCATCGTTGATAATAAAAAAAAATTAAAAAACGGCCAATGGACATTTTTCCTAATAATGACCGGTTCTTACCTGTAGCAAACGCATAGCACAGTACTGACTCACGGCAGGGCCTTCAAGCTTTGCAATTACCTGCGTTTTTTCAAAACATAATTTTAGGTTTTAGTTCCTTTCATCACTGGAAAAATTCCAGAAATCCATTTTTGCCTCCCTAAACTATGGAATCTACACCGTTCCTCTCTAAGTTGTATTTGAGCTAATTCCTTGGCACGAGTATCACATCTTGCGAAAACGTGATACAGATCACACATCGTATGGTTTTATTTCTGGGTATAAGCCTAAAGGATCTCTAGTGTGTCGCTGAAACCATACCAGTATATAGCAGGCAGCAGTTCTGTACCATCTTCGTTGGAAACATTCTTCAAACAACCTGAAAGAAGAGCAATTATTGCATTTTGAGGAAAAAATAATTGAACAAACATAGGAGGAAGAAAAAAATTCATAAATATTGGAAAAAAGAAAGTAGAGTGATGCATCCCATGGAAAGTAGATGGTGGATCTTATACAGAAGAGATTTGGGGGTAAATTTATGAGCCGCATGTTCATTCAACAGGTACCAAGTTCTCTCATTTAAAACGTCCATAATCCAATGACAATGATACACAGCTGTTTAAGAAATTAAGAAATAGCATCATAAACAGGAGCAATACAATATAACGAAAATCAGATCTAGCCCCTGCAGAACAAAATCCTAGTCATAGACATACAAAGCTGAACAAAAGTATGGGTCATGCACAGCTTATAAGTTCATGCACAGGTTTCTTTTCCTCATTAGGAGGGTACACCTAAGGGGCTATTGAGAATTAGCAAAGGTTATGGATGGTTCATGCTACATTTTTTCAGTTCAGGCTAAAACTTCCGGCTGAGTGTACAACATTCATTGTACATAGGTGAGAATCTCAGAGAGACCGTGAAAAACATGATTGAGTTTATGATGACAGAGGTCAAACATACCACCCAGAAAGTCAAGAGGCCGCCCTATTTATTCAACAGAGTATATTTCAATATTTCAAACCGTAAGAACTGGATTCGTAATTAAAATTTAAAGCTCTACCACTGAGGTTTACAACGATTCTGTGAAACATACTCTGTTGATCTTCCAGCAGCGGAGAACAAATCGGCCCAGTGTCTCCCATCTGTTTTCCTGGCAACACTGACAACCACGTCCAGATATTCCGGAAAATTTTGGATCAAGTTACAGGTCTTCTCCAAAAGGGTGTGCTTTGAGGGCCTTAGAGATGCAGATAACTGGTTCTTACTTTGAGGGCCTTAGAGATGCAGATAACTGGTTCTTACTCGCGCTTTGGCTGTAAATAATGATGAGTCACAGTTACATAATGATTTTCATAAAAAAAAATACAAGATGAAACCAGTCAGTAGATAAACAAGATTACTTTACAAGCATTTCAAAGGGAAAAATCAAAAGAACCTATAAGAGACGAGAGCAAATGCATAGGCATGGATGGCTCATGGGGTTGGACAGTTGTGATTCCGTATTAACCCGAGGCGTCCCAAATCATGGATTTTTGAATTCCCCCAGGTGCCGCTCACAACTGATGCATATCCTTTCCCTCTCCCTGTTCCACAAGAGGCCCAAGATGTGGTAGAGAGTGAAGGAGAATGAACTGAGGAATGGGGTGTCCAACTTCAATCAGAGCTCTCGAAGAGCAAGTTCCAGGGACAAGGCTGAATAATTTAACAGATGAGGGCGGGAGTTGTGAGAAAAATAACGCTGGCCAATAGTACGACCCTCTTTTACTTCAGGCTACGGCTCTACGCGTCAATATTGAATGTTTTTAGATCGTCAAGGCAATACAATCCAGTAGAGAGAAGTTGAAAGTTGATTTCATGACTGGATTATGCCCAGATGCCAATCATTTCAGCTAGTACGAAGGTAGAACCCAACCTAGGCTTGATGCTTCCTCCACGACTAGCATGCTTTTTTCCCTGCTCATGCGTTAGCAAATCGTGGCTCACTTGGCTTTTCCTCAGTCATTGCAACATAAAAGCAGAACTGATTAGCAAAGCTGTTGCTTTGAACTCGGTAAAGGCCTCCCCTATGCTCCATAACTTGAGTGCTATCACCTGAGGTTCGTTCATCCAGTTCACCGAGATTGATTGCAAGCATTCTTCTTTCCCATTTCTCGATTTGCGTGCATCATGCCTGTCCAGGGCCATGCTGCGTTTCATCGATTGAAACCAAAGAGACAGAATCCTCCTTTTCCACCCCCTCTTGTGATTCTATTGGATTATTGAATGCATTTAGTTGAGCATTATTGTGAGTATATGCCAGTCAGGGGTCTTGTTTCATAATAGATGGAAGTAGAAGCTATTAGGAGGGCATTTAGTTAACAATTTGGGCCAAATCATGCAAAAAAAATGTGCAAAGTATGGTCTGTCTATAGAATTCCCAGAATGAGTTTTTGGGCGCTAAAAGCTATACAAAACATAAAATAAAATAAAACATATATAGCACAAGAAAACTAAAGCTACCCATCTCCGACAAAGTGTAAAAGGTCATTCAATCACAAACCTCCCTCTGGAGCATTTCCAGTGTTCAATCCTAAACATTCTGCAAGGAATGTTAACAGCAACAAACACCACACCTTAGAATCCTCTAAAGATGAGACGACCTAATCTAATCCAAAGCCCAAAAGACAAGAGATCAGCTTCAGGTTGATTATTCAGAAATAAATATGGATTGGCTGATCCCTGTTGATAATCGGCTGGTCACTGGATCAGTCATATTTCATCAATTGATAATAGATCAGTCAACCTACTAAAAATGCTTTGTGAACTGACAGATTAAGTACTAATGCACCAGTGGTTACGCCTCCTACTCTGGAACCCGGAATAAAATTCCACAAGCAGGACACAAAGCTGTCTACCCTTCACAACTGAGATTTGACGAGGAAAGATTTCAAAATGCCAGAAGATTTAATGCCTACTCCCCAAGCAACATTCACCAACTCTCCAGTCTACTTTCTTTCAAATAGGCGGTTGCAAGAGGGAACCAAAGATAGGGAAACTGTGCATGGTACCTTTGGAATAATGGCCCCTTTCACGCACACATCTTGTTTGGAAATTTCACAAGCACGATATGCAGAAAATTTAAATGCATGATAGCTAAATAATTGTTCTTCCTTTCAGTAAATGTTTGTTTTGCAGACAGTCATCATAATGAATTTCTGCTCCAAGTATTATTAATATTGTCCTGAAAGCATAAGAAAACAAATATTTGACGTCTAATTGAATTTCAATCGCGATGACCTTTTTTTTTTGGAAAGTGGATAGTATATAATCATGATGCGATTGAATTATATCATACCTTGATATTTCAGCATCGAACACTGTGAAAAGTAGCCACTCCAAACAATGAGAGAAATGAGGCTTTTCAGCAGATAAGCATGCCAACCGTAAAGCTTCCTCAAACTTGTCTCTCTACGAATCAAAACGACAAGAATTTATCACTTGTTAAGAGACATGGGTTATGTGTAGTTGCAAGCAACCCAAAATATCCAAACAATGATCCTAGCAAGAGAGAGAGATTTCACTTATGCGTTATTACAAGTCTCAACAAGTTAAAAATTGCGCAAAGAGTCATCCCAAAGAGATTCTCAAAAAGCTCCTTAATTTATATCAGTAGGCAATAAAGCCCATAGCGCCAACACAAACCTTTAACGTTTCCAATGAAACAGAGAATATCTAACAAGTCACATATATATCCCCATCCTCTTTCTTTTTGTTCCACTCTGCTTCTTTTACACAATAGACGGGTGATGGCCTCCCTGATGTACTACCTCATGGGGATGAGGGATGATGAAATTGAGATACTATTATAAAGAAAACCAAAATTATATAGACTTCATGGGGGAGTCCTCAGGATATATATATGCTTCTATGTACATTATGTCGGTTTGCAATAACATAAGACCGGAAGAATGCACATCATAGAGAGAATAATGAAGACGAGGCAGTGATGATGGTAGTCATCATAATAGCATGATGCTCTGACTGGTGCCAGTCATTATGGTGGTGGTGGGGTCGTAGATAGTTCATCCTGAACATGTTGGAATTCGTCGAAATGAACTGGTGATAAATCCCGCATTCATGAAAAATAAATACCTTAAAATGACTGTGAAAAAACAGTATCTTAAAAGCAATACCTCGATCTCAACAGATTTCTATCTCAATTGGAATCATCAGGTTTATTATGTTTTTGGGAAGGCATTCGTCTCAGCATGAGTTCTAACCGAAAAACGAAACAAATGCTACAAGATATCTTTTCCCCTTCTAGTAAGCAACCACATCATAACATCCCATCCATCGACCTAACTCTTATTATTTGAGGTTAACGTTAATCCATTCTAGCCATAATATACTATGAACATTCGTTTACATTATCCTAAGCAAATACATGGAATAGCCTCTTTATAAGAATGTATCAGACTTCAGCTATGACATTTCAGTAACTCAACAACTTCAAAGAAATGATATTAGGAAAGCTGGCATACAGGGACGTCTAAAAGGTTTATCCTTAAAATGAGTATCGAAGACTGACGTCCATCTTTTCATCAAAACTTCACTAAGAAATAATATATGGTAATATTAGCTCATTTCCCGTACCCATATCAGGGCTTCAAGCCATTTACGATACATAATAGCAGAGAGGTAGCCCGGCTAGTTCTTCAACTGACAAATCCCAGAACTTCTGATCAAATGGACATCGAATGCAATCAATAAGTCTAAGACAGGATCATGAAGTCATACCTGAAGAAGATGACGCAGCAGACAATGCAATATTGTCTGAGCTTGAGGAAGGGGCTCAAAGTATGGAAATTCTGTACAGCTTGAGAACGATGTTCTCTGTGAGACACCAACAATAACCCCAGCATTTGGAAGGAGCCCCGAAGGATAAACTTCACGATCAAATTCAAGCTCAGGATCCAACTGCAGAGATAACACAACCTCAACGCATTCAAAACATATTTAATTCCAACAGAAAAAGCAACGTAATGGTTTCATGGCAAATGGACAGCAAACCGATGGGCACAGTAGTTTAAAATGTTAAAATGAGAACCACACGTCAAAAGCATGAAATCCAGCAGCAATCTAAAGGTGACTGCGGCATTATCTCACCCCTTTTCTCTGCCCGTACACCTCTATGCGCATATCTTCAGATAACAAGATGCCAATCCAATTTACGGGTAAAAACCAGTTTCGTTGACTCACTCTTTGGTTTCCCCAACAGATCCCACCTGACGAGATGGAAGAGAGTAAGAACATGCATTTTTTTCCTCATGCGAGCTAGCCCCTTTTTCCCTACTGACCTTCTGGCCCCTTTTCTGGATCTTGCACTACCACAATCCTCTCAACCAAGATTCTCAACGCCCATCTCCATAACACTTATTTGACACTGGAGCAAAGGAGTCTTTCAAGTTGCACACAAGATCCTTGGAAAAATCTTGCTTCATTCTATAAGGAGTTACAATTTGTGTTTGCTTGTTCCTACTTCAATTCTAACACTCCGAGAATGGCCGCTCAAGATGATGCTATAATTCCATAGAGAAGAGATGCTCAGGGGAACTTGAAAATAGACCACAAAACTACAACTTGCACTTTGTTCCTGATTAACATTATTTTTCCTGTCCTGTGTCGATTGCTTAAAACTGTGCTAATTTCGTTTGCTGGACCTCTCCTCCTGCCTCCTATGCATGTCGACATACATCCTCACCAATTACCGCTACCTTTGAAAAGAGATTTAACTGCAAATAGTTTCACCAGGTTCCCATCTTCAATTCTTAAGCTGAGCTTTAAACTAAATATTTCATACTACTGATCTATATTCTCAAAAAGTTATTCTGTAGAATTCATAGAGCATCATTTACATTTCTGAAACCTTATTTCAACTGCTCCCGGTTTGTATGGATAACGAGTATTATTTTTATTTTTTCCGCAAAGGAATAGACAGACACAAAAACCTTACTGAAATCCAATCTCCGAACCATTCCCTGGTTTGAAATCTGGAAACGATAATACAAGGATTTCTTTTCCAGTTGATTATTTCCAAATGGCCTAGACGCCATTTTTCTTGGACTGAAAAGTTCCCCACATCATGTTTTTCTTCTAGTCTTCATAATCGGAACCGGCCAATCTCAATCAGAAGCAGCTTTACCCGACCTGATGCGAGAGGGATTCCACTCCCTAGTTGAAAGACAAAATGTGATGGTCTGTTCCTACCTGCACCAATAATGGTTAAGGTATAGCATTTCCTCAAGATATGACAGCATTTGGAATCACCTGAAACACTATTCAATCTCCATCACGTTATTGATGCCGGCACATCCCTGAAATAGATTTCTTTTCTTAGCTGCATCCCCTCTCACACGATTATTCATCTATTTTATTACAGATAATAGACCAATTGTAACACGGCTCAGGATCAGGTCAAGTAGATAATTAACCCCTCCGGTTTTAATGGTTCACTCTCTGTGCCTCCATCTGTTTATCCAACTCTTAGTAGATCCACTTCGTCTTCTGGTGACGTCACCAATTCCAGCTACTAGATCTACGTCTACATTTCAACATCATTCGTCCATCCCTACTCCGTTTGAACATCTTCAACCACGTCGCAGCCAAACTGCACTTTGGGCAATTGAACAGATAGCCAATCAACTACATGGTTTGTGCTCCAAAATATAGGATAGTCCGAGAGATAAAAATTCAATGGCATGAACATTGAAAGATGCAACATATGCCACCAATCCATCTGATTCAATTAAATCCCAACCCCACGTTAAAACGTATATATCATCAACTGCTTTTGTACCCTTTAGCTTAATATATGGAACAATAATATTTCATCAACTGATAGAAGAGAGTAATTCCTGGCGCATCTTTTAGAATCATTCCAGAATCAAAACCGAAAGGAAAATCATAAGATGCTTCATAAACCCAACTCACACAACAAATCTGACCTGTAAGAAATCTTCCTGCTTAAAAGGATCAGCTCCAGGAGAAGGATACCACACCTGCATGATCACCACAAAACTATAATAAAAGTCGAACGTAAAAACAGACACTTTTCCAAATCCAAAGACTACCTATTGATAAATGATGGATGTATTTTAGTTCCTAAAAGAATCCTTACCTGCATACCCCGACAACCATAATCTAGCCAAGAAACTTCCTCAATAAGATTTGTCTTCTCATCTGATTGCCCACAGGTCACCCAGAACAGTTCAACGAAATCTGCTAGTCCTCGTTCGTGTCCATCATCCAAGTCAAGCAATGAAAGTTCTCCATTTGAACGTAATATTAAACATCTGACATAAATATGAAGTCAGTTTGCTGTCACAACGAGCTTAAAGCTGCATGAAAAATTCAGAGGGACAAAGATACCTAGAAGGCTGCCTGAGCAAAAAGTCTGACGATTGGAAACTTCCCTTTTTCGAGATCTCTTCTTTTGGAGTAATATCAGGGATGAAACGCATTGCTGCAGGATGACTCTTTGCAGTCATGATTGAAAGCTCACGTACTGTAGAAAGCTGTTTGTCATTTGAGTACTTAAAAAGGGCGCATACAAAACCTATTGCTCTCAAACTGAAAGACAGCATTTAAAAGTATGAATTCAACAAGAAACATGGCAAGACTTTTAACATGATATACGATGATTAATCCACTTTATTTCAATAGTTAATGTACATACAGTAAAATTCACTCTAAAAAATAAAAACATTCATAATGAAAAAAGGAATGAACCGAAAAAGGTCATATGGCTCTTGTCCAAAAGGGATCCCTCAGGGCAGTCCGTTGTCTCCCGTCTTAATGAACATCTTTCTTCACCAACTTGATGTGAAGATGCAAGATTTTGTGAGTAAAGAAGCGGGAATTAGGTATGTGCACTACGCTGACGACATAGCTTTTGCTATTAAGGAAGGAGCCAACTCAGAAATGGTAAGAAAACATGTGTATCCGATGTTCATCAAAAGTTAGTCTATCAGAGATTTTCCGTTTACCTGTAAAACTGGAGTACTTGAAGGTGACAGTTCTCCAAACACTTTGGCTTGGAAAATATGGATGTCAAATGGGCGATAAGTCACAAGAAGGTAATCCTCAAAAACATCCATGACCATCGGCTTGCCAACCAGCAGTTTCCGAAAAAGTAAGGAGCTTTGATCAAGATGATATCTTGGGAAGAATAGTAACTCATACCTGTTTCAGGAAAGCCTTAAATTTGATCACATAAATCTCCACAAAGTTCAGCACAAGTTAAAAGCCAGTAAAATACTTTAGAACCCTATGCTTGGTTCGAAACATATAATGCTTTTCTACATCATCCTACACTCAAAGTTAGAAATATTTGATAGAAAATGACCGGGCAAAATAACCCAAACAACCAATCAAGAGAAGAAAAGGGACGTAGAGACCATCAACAGCATTGGGCGGGGGCGGCGTTTACACTATTTGTTGAAGAAAAAACATTTATTGAGGTCCAGCAATAGAGGAGGGAAGACACGACTTAAACTGCGACCAACCTGGGAGATCCAAAGAGAATCACTCTTTTTTTTAATAATCTTAATCGAGGCCTTAATATTCTTGGATAACAGATATACCTTTAAGACTTGTCAACTTTCGGTACCCTCATAATGTAATTTCAGTAAATGCTAATAGATAAAATAGGAACTTCTTCCACATTTTGACGTATCGGTGGTTTTTCTACCTTGAAGAAAGCAGGAAGGAACAAATAGGAAATCACGGTAAACCAGAGATATAAATGGTGAGTAGAAAAATACTGAGATTGACACAAATAACACAATCTGCAAGGGAAATTTTCTTACGAATTCGATGATTCAATATAGTTGCAGACGACAACAATTTTTCCCAACCACAGCAGGCCTTTGCATGCAATTTGCTGTTCTTGTGTAACGTCTCCAAACACCCGCCATTTTTTAGAGTGCAAATCGTACAGGATTAGTCCACGAACACCTGCAATTGCCAAGTAGGTCCCATCTCTGCTTGCGACTACATGTAATATTGGCCAATTTTGTGAAATATAGGATACCTGTAACATAAAGATTGATGTACGAGTAATAAACCGAGCACAACACTTAAAAACATGAGGACCAAATGTAATAGCAAATAGATGTCTTACCGGAAGATTAAGGTGTAAAAATTTCAGATCATCTGATTCATCAGACTGCACAACTAGAATTCTATCTTCACCATAAATTACTTGACGAACATAGGTTGCACCAGACAGACCCCTGCTAACACAGCACTTGCCGAAAGAAAATGAAAGAATCCTTTCACAGGAACTCTCCTCAACAGCATAGAGTCTGTATCCATATTCGTCCCATTGTACTAATGATGTACCAGCAAGAAGAGGCTCACATTTCAGATCATGGTTAGGTTTCACCACAGGTGAGGAAATGGAACTCATTCCAATCTGACGAATCGTACACATTAAGCGACAACCAGAAATAGACCACACAGCAAGTCCTCTACATTTCCATCCCACTGCAAAAGCATAATTGTCAGGTGTCCAGGCAATACAACTAACTGGACCAGTATCCTCCACTGAGTACCTGAATTCAGTATCAAAAAATCAATAAACACTTTATAATCCATTCAATAAACAAAGAAACAAATAGGCAGAGAAGAACCAGTGATAGCAAAAAATAACCAAAGTCAAGCTATTTAAGTTAAACAAAAAGCAATGCATGTGTCGACACATCTTAGCCTACTAAATTCGAGGTTAGATAATTTTATTTTTTCAGCAAATAATATCTTCAAATGAGATATACACCTGCTTTACTTCTTCAGTTCATTCCAAGAGACAAACTTGTGAGGCATACTACCTTGGCAGGCAAAAACACCGGCTGGTGCCAATAGAAATGAAGTGGTAGATGCGTTCTCAATCCAACTTCTTGGTGGAAAAAGTCAGAACTGACTTGACCACTTGCAGGGAACATATTAGCATTCGGAAATATGCTTAACATAGGTGAGGATAGAAAGCAAAACAACCTATCAGGAGATAGGACTAGGAAAGGACCACAAGTCTTTCTAGAGACCTAAATAGAAAATTTATTTTCTTCACCATTTCACACTTCCTAAGCTTTGATAGAGTGAAACAATTTAGCTAGACAGACAAATATTAACTCAAGTAAATCACTACGATAACATCTAATGTCATAAACGATAAAACCCTCGATAAGATATGGACCTACGACTAGGACGTTAAGTGGTGATGGCTTGAAAGGATGCCAACCTAAGATCTGCACAAATTAATGCACCATCAAAAACATGACGTTAGACCAAAATTTCAAACTCCATCATAGAGAAGTAAATCACTATGGCCACCCTTGTGACTTTGATTAATGAAAGATTGACAGACAACTGCTAAATTATGCAAACCACCAAAGCAAACCACCAGACAAAATTAAGTTCCATCAAGGAGTGGGGAATTCCTGTAATGTAGTCTATCCCATTTCTTCGCATTGGGGTAAAGTTTTCAATTACAAGTGTAATCATATGAGTTCCCTCAAGTCCTCGGGGTTTCAGGACCAACTTTGAGCATAAAGAAACCCTTAAGTCGTCATCCATTGCTGAGATAAATAGATTCTAAAAAGGAATTACATTCCCCAGACAATGTGTTATAACCATTATTACGTTTCGAATACATTTTTCTATCGCAGCTCAATGGTAATCACTACTGATGACAAAGAAGAAAACATGTACTAAAGAGCAAAATCAACAAGCCAATTGGTCTTCAACAGATTTCGTGGGTCTCACCCCCAGTCATATAAAGACAATGTTCGAAGGTGAGAAGCACTCTCTGATAAGTCATAGAGTTCCACAACTCCTCTTCTACAACCAACAGCCAGAACCTGTTGCTCGGATGCTATGGAGACACACACAGCGTCATCAATGGTCACCCATCTTTCAACTTTTATTGAGTCAGGCTGCTTCATTCCCTTTTTACTGACAGTGCACAGTGCAATATGACCATCAGAATGTAAAACACTAAGCAATCGCAATGGAAGTGACAGATCAATCTGGATAATGGCACTTCTGACGTGGTCATGGCCATCCACAGGCCCACCCGAATCTCTTCCAGAAAAATGTGCAGCGTCTGCAGAGTTTGGGAGATCACGATCTTCATAAGTGGCTTGAGGATAGCGACCAACTTCAAAGCTCTCACTGAACTGCATTAAATAACATAAAAATGAGAGAAATATCATTGCAAGCACGCCTCTAAAAGAGTTTCATGAGAAGACATTTCTAACAATGAAAATGGAAAACGAAATCACACATCCTTTTCTCATATTCTACAGTACCTCTCCTTTCCATGAGACAAGATTTAGAGATCCATTAGCAAGACCAAAAATTACGTTTTTGCTGTCACATGCAAAATTGCTCCTGAAGACAATAACACATGGAAGAGAATTATTTCAATGTTTAGAGAGAAGAATTGTATTCACACTATTCAAATTAGAATCCAGAAACTCCTAGGAAGAGAAAGGGAGACAGCCCAAGAGGAAGGAGAGAGGGTGTGTGAGTTCCTACGTCACCCTATTCCCGTCAGAAAAAGGTGTCCTCTCGCTGTGAACAAGAGCTATGCTAGCAAGGGACAGGCCACTGAGTTGTTTCCCTCCAAACAGCAGCTTCTTTCCAGAGAGCCGAACTTTATATATGTGGAGATACTCCAGAGAAGTCTGCAAGTGCATGGATAGAATGTGAGAATCCGATTTTACAAACGGGCATAAGAGATCTTGCATTCATAGCATACACATAATGGAGTTGATTTAAGTCCAACAAGAGGACCGAGCAGTATTACAGAAAAGAAAGAAGTGACGGATTCTGTGTAAGCCACTAGAATGTAAGGAGGGTTGAGGTTTGGACAGTGAACACGCAGCCAAATCCGAGGCAGAGTTGGCGTCCACTTACAAAGACACAAACAGTTTTAGTGTCAGAGCTCCATATGGCGTGCTGATTCTCCCCCTCCCCCTTGATGGAATCCGCATTCCTTGTGTACATTCCAAGTCTAACCCTGTGCTGCCGTATCATCCGCGTGAAAATCAGATCCAAAAAGTTCCCAGAGTCATTGAAAGGAATTGCAAATGTACTCAATGGAAGTGGCATCCGCGGAATCCACGACACCAATTAATCGCTCAGTAGTCTCTAGTGTCCAGGAGCACGACATAGGTGCTCAAGGACTTGTTCAAGTACATGCATACCTGGGAAGAACTCCAAAGCTCCAGATGCCCGGGAGTAACGACGAGCAGGATGTGGCCGGCCACCTTTATGTACACCACTCCGGCAAAGGAGAGGGAGGAAGACGAAGAGAAGGCATCCTGAGATTCCAACAATGGAATTGCCTGCGGCCATCCATACGCAATATACATCTTGAATCTTCACAGTGCTGGGTTCCACGATATGCTCAGCGGTAGTCTGAGCAGGCGTGGTGAGGCAAGCACGTAGACACTCGAAAAACCAGAGTGGATATTGATGAATGAGGTAAGGGAAAGAAAGAAAGCTACAATTTCACAAAAATGCCTTGACGAAGGTTTAGAAAAGAATCTGCACGTTCAATTCTCTGCTCCTCACAGAAAATCCCCTCTCCATCCGACCGCCCCCAACCCCGATCACCTATTCTCTTCGTCTCCCTGCACCCTCCGTCGCCCCTACCAGGTTCGCTGCCACCGGTCACTCATTTGAAAGTGCACCGTCCAAAAAGTGCCCAGCCAAAGCCTGTGCGCCTTTTTCTTCACTCTCCTCCGCACAGGAAGCGGCTGCAGTAATAATATCAGAAACACAGCCACCGCAATCACCAGAGGTCATCTCCTGCGCCACCAACATGACCTCTTCTTCCCTTCACCAGACCAAGCCCCTGTCCCCGCAGATCCGCCACTTCTACCCCGCTCACAGACTGTAGAGCCGGGATCACACTCTATCGAAGGAAGACCAGAGAAAGTACAGAAGGGGAGGAAGGAATCGAGAAGCAGGCGATTCCCCAAATTGGGGGGCAGGAAACAGTTGGTTGATCGCCATCGGAGGGAACGAGAAAAGGGGATGGGAGGGCTTTATATATGGCCGGATCTCAGATCGTCGCAGAAGTGAGGAGGGGCCTGATGATAATTTTCAACGAGGGGGCCGCATATTTTTAGAGTATATAAGGAAATATATGATAAGTGAGTTTTATAAAACATATTTAAACATTTAAGGGGATTATATAAAAATATGATACAGGATTCAGTGACAGTTTTTAGATCTAACGGTTAGGAGGGCGCTACGTTTTCTCTGACTGAGGATGGCTATTTAGCACCAGATCGAAGGGAGAGTCAGTGAGAAAATAGGTGGAGAGGAAGTAGAGACGGAGAGGAAGAAGAAAGAAATAGGGATGGCGATGAGTAGGGTGGCTTCCGTGGCGCTGGTGGCCCTGTGGTTCCTGGTGATTTTTACCGCTGTCACCCAGATCCAGGTAGATGCCTGTGGAAGCACGCTTCTCCTACATCCCCTTCCTTGCGGTTTATCTGGCGTGTGATGTTATATTTTCTCTAGTGTCAGTTTTTCACTGGATGGATCGACTGTTATGCTTTATGGGTTATCTTCCGATCTTGATTCCCCCTGTCTAGCCTGTATGCCCTATCCTCTTCCGATCATGGTCTCCCCTTTCGGGTCTCTTGATCCGCTGCTTTCCTTGTCGCCTGCACCCGATGCTTCACCCTGCGACCCTTTGTCCGTATCCTCGTGGGTGATTCGCCTGTCCACTACCAGAATTGGCGGGGAGACGCCGGTATTTCATCGACCTCGACTGAAGTTTCCGTGGATTTAGAAGACGATCAGGTGAGGTTGCAGATTGGTTGTAAACGACAGTCGTATCCCGGTCTAATGGAATCGTTTTTCTTACTATACTCACACCGCGAGTTCTTCATCTTCTTGATATTGTCGTCATCATCGTCCCTCCGATGATGCATACTTCGTTTGTGATTAAGGCATTTGATATTCACGCCTCTCCCAAATTTCTTTTTTTCTAAAATTTCCTAATGTGAGCCTTGTTTTACTGATTCACAAAGAATTTTAATCATATTTCTCATTTTGCGATTTGCTCTGTGGAACTCGTATCATTAGCAATGTACAGTTCGATGCTCAAGATTTTTTACTTCAATTTTTTTAGGTAGGCGTCAAGTGACTGATATTTATGTCCATTCTCGCAACATATTTCAATTCCTTCCACAAAAATTAGGCCTGTACTGGAGGATAACTTCATGTAAACTTTCTGCTATTCACACGTTAGGTAGTTATCAAGCATCTTGTGACAGAAACAGTGGGCCACTACCTTTTATCATATATTATTTCTCACATACACCGAGCTCCACAACCTTGTGTTAGCGTAGTCTCCCACCTAAATAGATTTGGTTTCTTACTTCAAAAGAATATGCTTGGAAGGAAAGTCTGGTGCCAGCATTGCAGCAGGCCATCAAGTCGAGTTCTAGAGATGGTTTTTGAAATCCCAACAGTTTAAAATCGTGCTTCTAGATATTTCAAATATTTAACAAATGTGTAGTTGCTTGGAGTTCTTATAAAATGGCGTGCCCAGAAACCTTAAAAGAAGCTTTAGACTTGCGTGACATTCAGTTTTGACATGGATACGTAACAACGTGACTAGTTTTTAGCTGCAACTAGCATAATATGGGAATGTCATTGGCTAAACCAGCATTCTGCATGAACATTAGACCAATGAATTACATATTGATGTTACTGAAAAAAACGATCTGATTTTTGAAAGGAAAGTTTTATTTTCTGTGCTTACTGAGGAAATCTCTAGTCAAAGATGATTGTATTAATACCACTGAAGACAAGCAGTCTCACTGCATAATGAACAAGTTTTTACTTATCCTTATTGGTTCTCTTAATATTTTTCTTTTACTTTTAGAAGAGTGATAATGCTAATTCAAATGGAATCTGAATCTCAGGATGGGTCTGAAATAAAAGAACAATAAACGCTATAGAAGAATAAAAATTAGCCATCTGGTAGCTATTCAATTGATCACCGACCTATTCCATGGGTTCTGCTTTAAGGCATATATCTTATGGTCTTTCTTATGAAGTAGCTACTTGTTTCCCGCGTTCAAGAAAGCATTCTTCAAACCTCTTTGCCCTATTTTTTCCCAGAGCCTTTGGTCTATTAATCTTGGAGCTTTCATCGGGATTTATTAAAAGTGTATAGTTGGTTAACCTTATTTATCTTATCTGCATGATCCGCTGCTGTTACTTTATTCTGCCTGTTTCATTGTTGCGTCCTATCTTTTGCACGATGAATGCCCTGCTGTTTCAATGCCTGGTTTCATCTCAACTTGACATGTATTTCAGGCAAAGGAAAAGGAGAATTTGAGTCAAGTAACTCATAAAGTTTATTTCGACATAGAGATTGATGGAAAGCCTGCTGGTATGCACATGCATTCAAAGCCCTTTTTTTCATTTTAAGCAAACCATGGTCGACAGCACTTACAAACTTGTTGCGTTACTATTATTTCAGACAAAAAATCTTGTTGCTTTACCGTTATTTTCATTAGATTTGGACTTTTATACATCTCTTTTTGTATCCTCCTTTTTCACTTATGTCAGTCTTTTATATCATGCGCATATATTTCGAGTTATTTAGAAGAAAAAAAAAATATGGTACCCTGCATGTTGCTTGTAATGCAGATGCCTCTTTGGATGCCATTTATACTTTCTGGTTTAATTTAATATTTGTGCCTGGGCGTTCATGTGTTTTCATTCTTTTTGGAAACGAAATATTGACAGGACCCCATGAAACCTATTTGAACTGTCGTTCTTTTTTATTATAACTAAGAGTTGTACATGTGATTCATTAAACTGCTCTTGTGGAGTATAAATAAGGTTATCTATCCACATTTAACCACATATCCCCTCTAGAATACGTTCATTCATCTTCATTATCGCCTGTTATCAGATTTTTTTCTCACATTTGTGGACATGCATGTGATAACCATAGTCGCATCATTATTTCTTATAATTATGAAGTAAGAAGTTCGTTATTTATCACAGGTACTATAGAAAAAATAACATTATTTATGATTGTTACTACATCTTAACCCGTCTTTATTTCTTTCTGGTTGTAACTAAACTTCTAAATTTCGTATTAATCCTCATTAGGTTTCGGATTCTTTCACTTTAACTTATTAGCATTTTTTTTGAAGTAGAGTTGTGCTCGATTATGATTAAACTGCAGTTATAGCTGAACTAGATAATCTGATTGATTTTAGGTCGCATTACCGTGGGTCTGTTCGGAAAAACTGTTCCGAAAACTGCAGGTACCCAAACGTTCCTTCCCATAAAATGTAGCCACTATTTGGAACTCATGGAAATAGTTTTAATTTCTTCTTGTTCTAATCGATGTGCTTCTTTTCATTTCGCAGAGAACTTCCGAGCCTTATGTACAGGTATATCTAAAATCTTTGTGTACTGCTGTGTGGTGACCTATTCTGAAACTTGACAACTTGTTTACACAACTACCTGTACATTTTCTTTCTTATGGTAGAAGATTCCCCAACTATGTTGATTGTATTATCCAAATCTGCACAGAATTAGACAGGTGCAATGTTGACCAAGATGGGATAAAATTTGCCAAAGGGAGAAGTTCGCTGTTGGTTCTCATGAAAAGAAGGAAGAAAAATAGAAAATATTAATAAAAAGGGCTAAGACTACAAGGAATAGACTTCTTACCGAAAAAACCACCAGTCTTGATCTCATTCCCACATTCTCTGTAACCGCTGTGGCACCCACCCTGGGAAGAGGAGGAAGTGTGATTGCCTGCATCAGATGGTGACGGAGATGGAGGGTGAAATCAGTCAACTTGCAGCCTAACCAACCCCCTTTCTCTCCACCCAATTTTGTACTGCCTGTGTTCATCCAAATGGGTAGACACGACCCATCTTTATTGGGCCTGAGCTAGGTACTCCAATTATGTCTGCACTGAGTACTCCATGTGGGGACATAGGTTCTCTTTCCTATTGATTACTCTTTTGGTTCAATTTGGATGTCTATCTTGAAGTTTTCCGCCATCACTTTGGACTTCGAATTCTGATTTTTCTTTCACAAACTTACCATTTTCGATTCTTATTTTATATTTTAAAAAATTATATCATTCATCTAATGATAGTTTCTTGCATTTCCCATCATCTCGTCCCCTTGGATGATTGATTCACTAATCTCTCTATGATACACACAATAAGGAGATGGTGTGATTCCTTCCTTGAGCCAGTAGGCCTTCGTCCATTCCTTTTAAAGTACTGTAACTCCTGTAGGTGAGAAGGGTGTCGGCAAGAGCGGGAAAGCCCTGCATTTCAAGGGCAGCTCATTCCACAGGATCATCCCCAGCTTCATGATCCAAGGAGGTGACTTCACTCGTGGGGATGGAACTGGCGGAGAATCTATCTACGGCCTCAAATTCTCTGACGAGAACTTCAAAATCAAGCACACGGGCCCTGGTAATTTGCCAATCTTCACCATCAAATCCGTCAAACCTCTCTCTCTCTCTCTCTCTCTCTCTCTCTCTCTCTCTCTCTCTCTCTCTCTCTCTCTCTCTCTCTCTCTCTCTATCTATCTATCTATCTATCTATCTATCTATCTATCTATCTATCTATCTATCTATCTATATATATATATATATATATATGTATTTCGTGTGATGCTCGTCAAGCAGTGATCCATCCATCAAACTTCCCTCTCTTCAACCATGTTCATTAGAAAAAAAAAGCCCAACGTTCTGCAATAAAATATGAATATCTGGGGATCTTTTCTCTTGGAACAGGGATTCTCTCAATGGCCAACGCCGGCCCGGACACCAATGGATCGCAGTTCTTCATCACCACTGTCACAACCAGCTGGTAATGACCGGCCCCACCTTGCCCGCCTCTGTTTTCTCTTGTGGAACTCCTCGTGACATGATCTTTGGCAGGTTGGATGGCCGCCATGTCGTCTTCGGCAAGGTGCTGTCCGGGATGGACGTGGTGTACAAGGTTGAGGCGGAGGGACGGCAGAGTGGAACCCCGAAGAGCAAAGTGGTGATTGCCGACAGCGGGGAGCTGCCTCTGTGAACCCTCCTCTGTTACTACCACCAGTTTAATTTAGGAATGAGGTGAGGAACGACGACTACTGCTTGATGTTCTATCTTAACATTACCGTTATCTACGTTGGTCAACTGTGAGAGAAAACTCCTCTTGCCCACTTTGCCCAATTACCAGTTCTGGGCTTGGAGGATCTGCTTTTGGAACTTATTGGGGCGTTGACTCTTGGGTCAGTGAGGGAGTCTTATCAAAACCTGCCCACCTGCTTCGAATCTGATTGGGCGGTTGCTGAGTCGAAGTTGGGTCTTACCGGTTGTCAGGCTCTTGGATAAGTGGGCCCAAATTGACGCAATTCACATCGCCTTGATGGACGTCCGGCTGTTCAATTCACATGGGCTTTGACTTTCAGGTTTAGCATCGAACGCAGCCAACCCTAGTCTTCTAATCGGCCCGGGCCCGGCCCGCCCCTCTCAACTTCCCTCCAGGAAGAAGGCCACACCGTCTAGGAACAACACCATCAGGTTCCCAGATTTATTGGAGAGAGAAGACCTGGTTTCATCAGCCATGGAGGAGGATACATTTACTTGGCTCTCTTGTAAAAGATAAGGCAGAAGCTCAGGGCAATGGCGGCGGCAATGGTGGCACCAAGAGCACCCTGAACGTATAACCGGCGGGCTGGGCCTGGTGGGGTGAAACCCAGCTCGGAGAGCTTCTTGTGCGACTCGGCGTAGTCCCTGAAGAATGCTTCCTCGTCCTGCCAAACCCAAGTGACGGTAAGTCAATTAGAATATATCTAAAAGCTAACAAAAATGGTGGGGGGAAAGGTTGACCACTATTACTAGTGATGTCAACGGACGAAGGGATATCTAATCCCGGTCCTTTTGGGGCCTCAAAGTCAACCCCATAGGAGAAAATTCGGCCATTATTTCTGATGATCAACGTTAATTAAGAATACCTTGGAATAGAGGTCCACATAGTGCCGGAGTGCGGGGTCTGCAACCAGGGCTTTGTCGGTGGGCAGCTTCAGCAGTTCCTCCTTTTCACCGGCCACCAGGTTTCTAGAAGAGCCCAGAGAGTCAGAGCTGACTTATCATGCGAGTGGAGAGGGAGATGGAGTTGACTTTGGATGAGCTCACAAGAAGTAGGAGTTGTCAAACTTGAGAGGGTCCTCCGTCCACTTGCCCTCAAAGCTGGACCTCTCTCGGTGCGCCTGCCCCTGTTGAAGTGTCGTCTTCAAAAAATGTTTCCAATTTTGGAAAATTATTTCTATATTTAAATTTATTTCTAAATTATTTACATTTATGGTGTCAAATTTATCAAAAAACCCTCATTTTAATGAGATATTATGTTATCACCAGTGTGTGCCCGCCGGAGAGCGCCACAATGTCCTTGTCGGAGAGCCCCATGCGACCGAAGACCTCCCTCAAGTGGGCCGCGCCTGCAATAATGGGCTCATCGGTGACCCGTGAGTGTAGTGAACGGACATAGCCCAATAGCATGATGGGCCGTGGTGCTCTCAGGGTTATCGATCACGCGAGGTGATGAGAGAGAAAAGTATATTATCATAAATTCATAAATTTGCTCAGAGGGAATGGAGGTAAATAAACCTCGTGTAGCATCAGGAAGTCTTCCTTCTTCAGGGGAGCTCGACGAGTCCTGAGAGAGAAGGGAGGGGACGGGGGTAGTTGCTGCTATCATTGTGTAGAAGTCAACTGAAGAAGAGCGGAGCCCTTACCGGTCTGCCAGGAATAAAGTCAACGGTGGGTCCCCCGGTGATCTCGACTGCAACAACGCCGGCGAGCTGACGAGGAAGATCGGGTCAGCCTGAGACGGCCTTTTTCATATGAAAATCCTAAAAATAGCAATAAACAATGGAAAAGACCTGGAAAAGGTCAGCGTGGGATATTCTTGGGCACTTGGCACTCACTGACTCTGGGGAAGAACAGGGGAGATCGAAGGGAGTTAGGAATGCAGCCCATGAAAAAGGAGTAATATTTCATGCGGCGGTGGAGCTCACCGCACAAGTCAACGGCTGTCTTCAGGCCGGAGTTAGCGGCGTGGTTGAGCTCAGCCTCGTTTCTAATGGAGCCGTTGGGGCCGCCGGTGCCCGTTCTGAGGTCGTAGGTGCCGGCATCGTGCCATCTGAGAGAGGAGGCACCCGCGGACATGTGGGCAGCAGGGGGCGAAACAGAGAGAGAGAGAGAGAGAGAGTGGAGGGAGACTCACGCGAGGCGAAGCATGAGGGGAGCACACTTCTCGCGGGAGATGAGAACGCGGAGCTCCCTCCGGGCCTTCTCGATCTCCTTGCGGTACTCCGCATCCACCACCGGGTTCGCCATTGGACTGGAAGGGGAGGAAGAGAGAGAGGCAGAGAGCCAGGGGTATGAGAGGGACCTCCCCAGCTCGTCCTCCATCTCTTTATACGAAAGCCCATCAGCAGGTAGGAGGGCGCAAGGAAAGAAAAGGATCACTTTCCTCACAGGGAGAGGGCGCGGAGAGGTATCATCGTTAGGGAAAACGTGCAAGAAAACACGACTCATTAGCTGAATACTGGGAATACCGGCTCTCTCTCCCCCCCACTCTGTCTGTCTGTCTCTCTCTCTCTCTCTCTCTCTCTCTCTCTCTCTCTCTCTCTCTCTCTCTCTCTCTCTCTCTCTCTCTCTCTCTCTCTCTCTCTCTCTCTCTCTCTCTCTCTCTCTCTCTCTCTCTCTCTCTCTCTGTCTCTCCCTCCCTCTCTCTCTCTCTCTCTCTCTCTCTCTCTCTCTCTCTCTCTCTGTGTCTCTCCCTCTCCTCTCTATCTCTCCCCCTTTCTCTCTCTCTCTCTCTCTCTGTCTCTGCCTCCTCTCTCTCTCGCTCTCTCTCTCTCTCTCTCTCTCTTCCCCTCTCTTCCTCTCTCTCCCCCTCTCCCTCTCCCTCTCTCTCTCTCTCTCTCTCTCTCTCTCTCTCTCCCCCTCTCCCTCCCTCTCCTAAAAGTAAGGGTTGACCAAGCCATCCTTGCCAGATCTGAGAAATCTGATCTAGATTCATCGCCCCTTTTTCTCTTCTCAGTCCATGACCTCTCATTTTCTTGGCCTCTCTATCTATCCTTCATTAGAATGAGCATTAATCAGTAAACCTAAATTTCTTGAGGAGATGACTTGACTCACTACTATTTACGAGTATTTTACAATTCAGATTAAACATAACTTATGATATTTTTGATTGAATAAATTAATGACTAATAACACCTATAGAAAATCATACTCATCAAATGGCATCGTTGCCAAAGAATTTTGAGTGCTAAATGATTCTATGCATGTTGTTTACAATGAAAATATTTATAGTTTCTTGAGTTTTATCTTACATAAGACAAGGTGACGTGGATATTAATCAACTACTTAGAGAGATTTTAATGAACAAGGTAAGTGAGATTTGAAGTATTTTGTCGCAAATATATCAAGTAAATTTTCAACGAATTTTAGAGAAATTGACTTGATTAATATCCATTGAATCGTGTCGTTTACCTTTCTTTGTTGAATATGGTAAGTTTATTTCAGCAAAATCAACCTTGAGATAATAGCCTCTTAAGAGTATTAAAATGATTTCATATAATTTCTTTTAATACATTGAATTAAATACATTTGAAATTTCAATTGTTCTCTTTATCTTAGTAAAAGGTGAATTGCTCAAAATAGTTAAAGCATGTGCTTGCAAATATTGAAAGTCTAATGTGCAGGACTGATTAAATATATTAATCTATGAACATATTTGAAATTAATTTCCTAACCTCTATTTTGTGTTGTGACTTCTATTAATAGTCATATTGAATAGCTATTGAGAGAATATAAGGCATGAGAAACCTTAAGTAGAAAAATTAGCTTCAGAATGAGTAAAAATCTCGAAACTCAATTATAAATCTTGACTTGTTTTTCTGAATTACATGATTTTTCTGAAACTTTGATCAATCATAATTGTTGTATATCCGTGAAATAATTGGCTGAAATTCTGATAATTAGTTTTGGTGAGTAAGATCTTGTATTGGCTATTTGTTTTAAACAACTAACAAGTTCTGATTTTTTTTCAAAGAATCAAAGTGGAGACCTTAAAAATAAGGACATAGATAGTAGTTTACAAGTTAACTATTTATTGTGTATGATCAATATATACAAAAATTGCTTGTCATTTCTCTGTTCATATTCCTTGTTAAAGATTAACTCTATTTTCTAAAAATAGTTAATTTTGAATATTTCCATGCAATTTTATTCATTGTGGTCACTGAGAACTTTATACAGGTCTTGTTAGTTAAAATATATAGGACTGTCATAATTACAAGTATATAGATTAATAACATATTAACATAACTCCAAAATTTGGATTAGAACAAATTAACATAACTCCAGAGTAAGATAGGCTATCAAAAAATTAAAACACATGCGCTCCAAAACCAATTTATTAGAGATTTTTTCGAATAAAATTCAGTCTAAAACTATATGAGATATCCATAAGTGAATCACCAACGGCTACATTTGATATCTAACTCCACTACAGCGCCCAATGTCCGAACTAGAGAAAGCTCAGTCACCTCCACGACTGAGGTTTTCCCTTCCAGAAGCTCATTGTTTGCCTGCCGCGAGCTCGTCCAGGGGAATCCGGCTGATGTAGCTCTTCACTAGGGAGCCGTAGTACAGATGTCTTCCTACCCTGAGGCCGCCGGTTAAGAGCGACAGCTCCCGGTCTGTGTACAGCGCCAGCGGCTCTCCCTCCGAGCTCACGGACAGAACCCCGGCACCCTTCAGCATATGGTGGGGAAGATCCGCGAACTCCAATGAGACTACGGCCATCTTTCTCAGCATCGGATACCGAAACATGAGGTCCCAGCCCTTGCCATTCCCCTGAGAGTAGACAGTCAGTCGACGATCAGATCAGAGCTGGCTATGGCCGGAGTCGACGAGTTCGCCGGAGGAGAGCTGTGAGGAACAGAGGAAGGGCCTCGTTACCGCAGCGAGACCGATCCAGAAACGCCCCTCGTCGTCGTATCGGATGTTGTCTGGAAACCCGGGCAAGCTGTCGACGAAGTGATCCACCGCTCCCTTCTTCTCTCCGCGGACGTGGTACCTTCTGCACCTCCTCCTGCCAGGGAGAAGTTCGAGGATGAGTACGATAGATGGACTGTGGGGACGAGGAAACAACCGAACGGATGAACTCTACGGTTTCGTAGGCAGTTTATGTCAAAAACGGCTCTCCCACCGCGATAAAACTTACAAGGGAGTCTCGCAGAAGATCACCGAGCTTTGATCTGGCGACATGGCGACGCCGTTGGCGAAGTAGAGCCCGCTGAGGAGCACCTCCGTGCGGGCGGTGGCGGGGTCGAAGCTCATCAGCCGCCCGTGTGGCCGGCCCTCAATGATATCCAGCATGTGGGTCGCGAGGTTATACTTGTAGGATGCATCGGTGAAGTAGACTGTCCCATCTGAGGCGACGTCTACGCCGTCCGCCACACCAAATCTCAAACCATCGGCCTCCTCCGCCAGTAGGCGGACCGCCCTGTCCTCGCCGACGCTCACCAGCCCCTGTAATCGCCAATCATAGCAAGGTTAACCTATATAAAATATAATACTAGAAAACATCATCTTCGTACAATATTGTAACATAAAAGCGTATGATATGATGACGACATTATAAGTTAGAGAAAACCCATTAACAAATTATGCCATCAATGGTTTGCCCATGAGGGAAAGTAGAGATTTCCTAATTTCTTGGACGGGCCTGGTGACGTTGAAAAACCGGCGCCGACATGACCGCCGACGTTAGAGTTAAAAAACTATTATTCAATGGCATTTACTACTCCGATATGGCAGAAATGACTGAAATATAAAACTTTCCCATCATACGAATACCTATGAAATTTTAATTATTAACTATTATTATGAATAGTTTATTACTATTAAAGTCAAAACAATAGATATTCACATTAGATTAAAGTCAAAAGCATAGGTAGACGGAGATTCTAGTAAGATGACATGATCTCGTTAGAGGGTTAAATCCAGATGAGATGTTCACATTAGAGGGTTAAATCCAGAGTAAATCCATGCAGATAAAGCATCTTACAATCTTCGAGTATGAATTTCTAAGAATCCTTCGAAATACGCGCCATCACTGCTTCGGAAATGAAGGAATCGAGTCGTGTACCTTGTAAGCCGAGGCGACGAGAAGCTGCCTGTCGGGGCCGAAGGCAATTCCCAGCGGCCGCCCTCCGACATACGCCCAATCCTCTACAACCTCCTTCGCCGTCTCCCCTTCCTTCCGCAGCTTAATCCGCCTGACCCACCCGTCGACGCAACTCGTGTAGAGGAATCCGGAGGCGGCGTCGTAGGCCAGGTCCTCCGGACCCGGCAAGAGCCCTTCTCCGACCTTCTCCGACGCCTTGAGGATGCCGCTGTGAATCTCCGGCACGGAGATGGTCTGATCGCTGTAGTCCCCAGGGAGCGGGGCCGGCTCAAGATCCTCCGACCAGTAGAGAGCGACGAGGACAGAGGCGGCGGCGGCGACCAGCGCGGCGAGGACGAACCCGAGGACCGTCGGCTTCGTCATGGCTGGAAACGATTCTTTCGGGGACGATACAAACGGCAAGGATCTCTCTGGTAGGTCTGTGGATAATATCAACCTCCCCAGGAGGAGAAGGTCAGACTTAACAACCCTCAGCAACCGCCAAGAGCCCTGCACCTGCGTTGTCAATCTCTCGGTGTCCCACTGGAACCTCCAGAGAGACGCGTAGGTGTCAACAAGGATCTCTCTCTCTCTCTCACACACACACACATACTCTCTCTCTCACTCTCTTCAGAGCCCCATCCAGCTCATTCTGGTCCAAACTTCAGTAATTCAGAACCGAATTTCCAAAGTCTATTTCACATGGCATCTCTCTCTCTCTCTCTCTCTGTGTCTCTCTCTCTCTATCTCTACCGAGAAGAACATTTGCGCACCAATAATTAGCAACAGCACGTCGGCTTAAAAATAATTTACATCCGACTTGAACAAAAAGCCGCCGCAGAAGGGGAAGGTCAGACTATACAGGCGGGTGAGGATGAGGATGATAAGCATGAAATCACACACCCCATGACCAAAAAAAATAAACCTTGATTTGGAAGGGGCATTACCATTCTTGGATGTCATCCTCCTCCTCCTCACCCCCATCCAACGCGACGCCTCCCCCGGGGCCATCCGGCCGCACCAGCCCCAGCCATCTCGCCATGGGCTTGTGTTCAGCAGCCAGCTCTCCTATACTGACCAGAGTCTGCAAGCCGCAGTGGGCTTGAAGCTCAAACCTCTCCGACGCCATGAGAGCCTGCGAGCTCCACACCAAAGGAATGATAATTACAGTCCGAATCTAGGGTTCTACGGCGGAGAAGAAGACGGGTGGGACCACCTTGTTGCGCCTGGATGACTGCTCAACCTCCCAAAGTCTGGGGCGCCGAATCGAATGCCACCTAGAGGAAAGGAGACAAATCATTACCAGAGAGATCTGAATGAGCAGGGTGGGGGTGGAGATTGTTACCTGGACGTTGAAGGCTGTGAGTTTCCGAACAAAACACCCCGGACGGAAACACAGGTAGCAGCAGACTGCGAGAGGGCTTCAGGCCCATGGCTTCCCTTCACCATCTGAGCCCGCGCTGGGGAGAAAGAGGCGGAGAGGAGACGGTCGGCGTCGCTGAGGTAGGAGGCTATGATCCAGGCATCGTCCGCTGCTTCATCGCTCAAGAAATCAAGCACTGAGAGTAGCAGACAAGACATATCAGTGCTAGGATATGAAGCCATCGTTAGGTTTCTCATGAATATGGAATGATGATGAGGGGTGACAAGATGGATTTTGTCTGCGGTCAAGTATGGGAGCTTATTGAGGAAGTGGGGAATCATAAAGATCAAACCAAACCCAGTTGTTAGTTGTTCTGAGTTTGATTGATCCAGCTACCACATATGGAATGCATAGTGGAAGCTGATTGGATCACACATAAACTGGTTTAGAATATTAGCCAGATCGGAAAGAGCAAAGACTTGAATCCATCCAACTCAATCTCATATCACAAAGTCGCAGCCAGGTTACAAGATTCTAATCGGATCAGTGTAACTGTGATGGAACTAGATCAAGTTGGGTCAGAAAAAAGGGGAGAAGAGCGTCCTAACTCTAAATTTTTCCTCCCAGACTCCCAAGCCACTTCGATTGGATGCAACCAAGGTGAGAGATTAAAAAAATCCCATTTTTTTTATAAGAAAACCATTGTTTATGCTTGATTGGAGACTCGTACAAAGTTTAGGAATAACCGAGTTCTTGAAAGAAATGATTCATGTGATTGCAACATTGGACAAGTGATGAAGGCAATCATCTGAATCTTCTTTGTTTATGTTTGCATTATTTTGGTTATGTCACCGGACACACAAAACATATCGCTAGCTAAGATCCAGGATCAAGGAAAATACTGCTCAAAGCATACCAAAAATAGAAATGCAAGACAATGATAGTATGATTACCATTCTCATGGAGAAAATCGACGACTGGCCTTGCTTGAGCATGAGCTTGGCTAAGGATATCTTCTGGAGCATCCATTTTAAGTGGAAGTCTCATAAGCCCGTCCTTCAGGACACCCTTTTGCATTCCTGAATCATATTACAACATACCATAAAAGGATGAAGAGAAAATATAATGTCAAAGTATATCGGTTACTGCTGGATAATTGTCTTTATTTTTATTCATGTTTGGTTCCATCTGATGTCCAGAGAGGAGAGTTTTTTTTACGAACGAGAAGCTGCACCCTTCAAGTGATAGGCAGATATTATGCAATTACTCGCCTTAGGCAGTCATAGGCAGTTGCTCAAAACGGATCTTCCCAAGTTGTAAGACCAAAAAACCCACCAACATGAGTGGGACTCTACTTGGCCCGGAATTTCAGTTCCTACCTGAAAAGTTTCATGGTATCAGAGAAGTTGATAAAGATCGACTCCCCCTGGGGTAATTCCAAATTATATTTTTCCTTTCAGTCTCCCCCTAGGCTTATAAGCTTCCTTTGGTCATAATATGTCATTCCTCATATTATCTTTCTTTTATGTACTCAATCATCTCTTTCCACATCCATAAAGCCATATTTCTTCATCATGTCGTTCATCAGGGAGTTCAATGACCCTACGGGGTTCAATGTTCCTGAGGTTAATCTCAGAATCTTAACAAAAATCTGTGTTAATCGGATGGCTGCGGTCAGACATGATTTCTGATAACCATAAGGCCCATCAAATCTCATACTATGTCCTGCGACCCCAAAGGAACAAAAACTTTAAACACAGAAGTTTGAGAATTACATCCATCTTTCCCTACAGCATTATCTTGGACCTGTAAGTTAGGGTGATGCCAATTTACAAAAGCAGTAAACGCAAGATATTGTAAGTCATCCATGCATCATAGACTCAGACAGCAATGGATAGTGCAACTAGCAAAGGATGCCACCCTTGCATCACGCAATGCCAAATAGATAAGGAAATGGATCAGAATATACCCAGGGAAGATGGATCTCCATTCACCCTCTTGTTGTGCAGAAATTTTCCCAAGGCGTGAAACATAGTGAGTGTCTCGTCTCTACCAAATGGTATGTTAACTCCTCCACTTGAACCATAGTCTATGTCAATGACTAGAGACGACAAGGCAGTAAGATCTGAATTTCCATCAAGATGGGCAACCGATTCCTTTGATTTAGGACTGAAAAGAAATTGCTCCGGCCTAAGACAAAAGTATTGCAATGATGTTATTGCATGCCGGATGTCACCCTGACTCAATCTCGCAATCTGATTCAAGACTACTTCAGGCACATTATACCCCTCTTTTTGGCATATAAGGGAAAGAGTTTTTTTGATCGAATTAACTGTAAGAGGATTGAAACACACCTGTGACACAGAACAATTCAAGTAAGTTATAATTAAGTTCAGCATCTGGGATAAACTTATTCAGACAAATATTACCTTGTATGCTCCAGCTCTCTCCAGGGATGACACTAGTTCCTCCATATATCCTCTAACGTCACTAGAATCGTCCTTAGAATATTCTGTTACCAAAATAACTGTTGGAACTTGAGTTGAACAGACCAGAACGCGTAAGCACTCACATAATCTTCCATGAGCAACTTTTCCATTCGTCACAGGAAGATCATCAATTAACATAATAATAGGTTTTCTCAATCCATTTACATAAGTTGATGGAAACACAGGATACTTTCTCACGGTATCCACAAATGTCTCGAACTCATCCAGTTTTGACATGTAGCTCACACCTATTCACATAAAATAACGCAACACAAAATCACATGATATGAAAATAGCCACAGAACTTGGGCCGATTTGCCAAGTGACCAGAGGAGGAAAAACCGAAAAAGAAACAAAACCTGAATTAGAGTTGTGCATGTGCTCTTTCCAGAGAGTTGGTGTGGGAGTCTTCCATTCACACAGTTCAGCTTCAAGTTGTGAACTGATAACATGGATGACAGCCTGCAATGGATGTAAGAGCTTTCATGAATAGAAAATAAATGATATGAACTATTCTTACATGCGCAAGCTATACCTTCCCAAAATGTCATGGTCCATCATCACTGTCAATGGTCATCTACCAAATGAGTGGACGGGTGTATAATAAAAAAGTAAAGAGAAAACTTCTTCCACAAAACTCCTTGCACCATCCTAGCTTAATGCATAAAATGATTTGGGTGAGATGAAGAAAATAGAGACTTGGAAATACTCTCAAGCGAGTTTCTGAGAAAGCATTCAAGGTTGATTCATCACATATAGAATAAAGACTTAAAGAGTTAATAAGATGATGTTGTCCAACATTTGACTATCAGATGATATCACATGCACAAAACAAAACGGCGAACCTTCAGAACAAATAATCTTAAAAACAGCAACTATTAAGATATACACTAACAGTGAAGAGGCATTTACTGGAAATTATTTATATATCAAAGAAAATTGTTGCTTACCCATCGAACAACCAACACACAAGTTAGGATACCAAGGAAACATTATTAACGAAATAAAATGCTACAATGTATAACACCAAACGTACCGATTTCCCAACTCCAGCTTGTCCAGTTATGAGAAGAGTATAATTGTGCATACCTTCCTGTAAATAAAGTATAAGACTTGGTTAAGCATACGACCTATAAGAAAATTGAGGGCCTTTATTCGGACACAACAAAAAAAAGATAACTAGGAGAAAACTATTGGAAATTGTGATATAAAGGAACCAACAAACAGTTGTCAGACGAAATAACGCAAAACAACATGTACTTCGCAGTCAATCTAACATCTAGAAACATAAGGAGAAATTATTGTTCATCAGTCTCGGTTAAACATTGCTCACAAGTTAACGGTTCCCGGAAGAGCCATTGCGTTAATCGCATGTTTTCATTGTTTACAGTGTTCAACCTTCAACATCATCGAAAAGTGCATCATAACTTATGTGGATAAAGTAAACAATGATGACTAGACAGCAGAGTGTTAATAATCCCAAGTCCTGGCCAGAAGCTGACGACCTATGGAAGTATGATCATGGAAGAAGAGAAAAGGGAACAAAAAACAAGTGATAGGATTATTTACATTAAGGTTCAAAAGTTAACTTCAAAGAAATATATCAAGAACAGTACGACATTGGTTACCAAAATAGTACCCAATAATTTCAACAAAAAAGATTACATGAAAACATATTAATTTAACGTATATCTGTTAAATATACAGAAGAAACTATGGTAGAAGCGTCAGTTCAGAGGAGAAGGAACAAAAATCCCAAGCAATCCCAGTTGAGGCAAAAGATTTTGAGGAATTTATCATTCAGGTTTGACAAACAAGATCTTACTTCAAAGGCTCTAAACGGTCATAAAATAATGCGCTTACAGTTATGAATTAATTTATAGAAGAAATTAATGCTTACAATCAACCAGACTAAAAATTACCTTTGGTGCATTTATTCTCTCTTCCAGCCAGACTCGCACTTCCTCTACCTGGGATACAAAAAAAATGGCATAAATCAGAAGAAAAATACAACTACAATTAAGGCAAGCACATAAAGTACATAAAAGAAAATGAAACTTTATGCAAGAGAATATACGTAGACATTTACTATGCAGGCCCTGTTTGGATAACCAATGTTGCCATTCAGGGCCACCATTAAACATAAGCGGCTTATAGCACAGATGCTCAGTCCAATCGACGAATCTCTCTCATTATATAGGTGAAAAAGAATTTTGGAAAACTTTCAAGTGTAACTCGCAAATCCCAGTGTACAATGCATCGAAATAGATAAAGAATGTGTGTTTGTGTTTATCCATGACCAAGAAGACTGATTCAACTTGGAATCTGATCATTCATAACAGATATCACGAAAATGCATGCAGCCATACAAAAAAGTTCAAGATTTTCCCGGTTCAACATCACAAAAGCAGACAAGGATTTTAATATTTTGTGCGACCCTGAGCAAAGGATACACAGGATAGCAAACGAGAAAGGCAAGGTAACTTCAAAGACTGATAACCTTCTTTTTATACACAGCAAGCTCTGCAATGGAACGCGGTCTATGCTTGTCGACCCACAGCTCATTCATACCTGCACTATCAGAAGCTGATTTACATTTTCCTACACTTCCCACAGCATAGACTAGGAGTAAAGCAGTCACACAAACATGATGGTAGGATACAAGAAACAATTGAGCATCATAATGAAATCCCAGAAGAAACCCAGGTTTTGTGATTAGAAATAATAATCAGGCAAACCAAAGTTTTAAAAAAATCCCCAAAACAATAAAATGAGCCAAGCTAAAAATTGCACATATCCATAAATTCGTTATTTTTTTGCTGTTTTCTTCCACGCTAATGCTTCTCAAAATAAAACCTTTGAAATTAATGTTATTGATGGAATAGTTGATGAAAAAAGCATCAAAGGGAAACACCCTAATTACATACCTGATGCCTCACAATGTTGATTTTCTAGGTATGAATTTGTTAACATACTGTAAGGTTTTTCTCACATTGAGAGTCACCGGAAGAGCAAGGCAGTTCTAGTTTAGACAGGCCAATGAGTACACGTGCTCACGTTCGATTTTTTAAAGATTCACACGGTATTTTTAAGCAGAACGCATTCGTACTGTGTGCAACTTCCTTCAGAAAATCCCTGTCAGGGCATGATATCCATCGCATCAATAAAGCATGATACCAGCGAGTACAGAATTTTTTTATAAAGTTTCATTTTTCAGATTTGAGGCAGAAATGTAGGATAACACTTGCTTAATCAAAGATACAAAACCAAGATGGATACGCTTAATGTCTCCTTTGTTTATCATGTGATGAGACTTATTTCATTGTTTTCAGCAGCACACAAGAACCTTTGTGACAGTTGCAGTGTCTAAATTATTTTTCTATCATTAAAATCTCTTGAAAATGAACGAATCGTACTGCTTTCCTCTTGTTTTAAGATATAAGTTCCTCCTCGGTGAAAATTTAATGTGGGTGCATCACAACTTTATTTGAGAAAAAGGATTTTCAAATATGACAAATGAAAGAAAAGAAAATTCATGTAGCAAAATAGGATAACCACATTCTCCAATGAGACAAAAAACTGAAAAGATTATCACAGTCATTTCAACAAGAAGTACGTTCAGAAAAGAAAATTTGGATACTGTTTAAGTTAATTTTAGGGGAAATAGCTTAAAATAATAAAGCATAAGAAAAAAAATCAGTACTAGCAGATAAACACTTCCAAGTTGTCCCAAAATGTCCGATAAATTCAAACTAGCTCTTAAAGGAGAACAAGATTAATAGGCCCTGCATGGAACTGGTGACGAACTAAGGAATCATTGTCATAAAAGACAACATTAGAGAGCAAAAAAATAAATAATGTGCAGAACTTCATAAATTATTATACGCTTGTAAATCCCATATTTATACACAATCAATAGATTGATTATGCCATACCATGGATGACATGGGATCCGCTAGTGCACTCAAGAAAATCTTCAGAGAGTGAATCAAAATTGGCCTGCGTTATGAACAGTTGACAAACTTCAAATCAGGAAGACAGTTGACAGAGGGAAAAGTATGTTCAGAAAAGCACTCAATTTTTAAAAAAATCATTTAACCATTGATTCACTAATTTGCATTCAACAAAGGATGAGGAAAACTTTGATAGAACCATTCATCCAAGGTGATACGAGCTGAACATAATCATCTATTTGACAAAGTTTAAGGAGAGGATATGATCTGTCCTCCGTGATGATAATGATCGTGCATATAAAATGATAAAAACAATAAACTACTATAGAACAGTTCGTACACAGCGTCAACTGATGGCAGTTCCATTGTATAAACTAGAAGAAAAAACAACAACAGTAAGGCGACTCAGGGACATGTTTGTAGATAATACGATGCGATGTGGGCAGGGTAAATAGTGCCAACCTGTTCAGAACAGTGGGATTCTCCCTTCCGCAGTTGACGCAGGCTTCTACTCCTCTTACTAGCCGCCGGCGAGTCCCGAGACCTCAACGTGGTCCTCTTAGGGCCGCGACGACGCCGAACAGCAGCCAAGGCATCTATCTCTCCGCCCCCATCCTCCTTTCCCTCTGAAGAGGAAACCAAGACCACCTGGCCCTTCCCCATTGCAAGCAAACTACTGTCCCCGCATGGACTAGCTCAAGAACCCACCGGCAGCCAAGAACTGGGTGAGGAAGCCGTCTTTCAACCTACGACGCCGCCATTGCAAGAACCTCCGATCCCCAGAACAGCTAGAACCTCGAATTCGAACGCAGCAGAGCCACCGTGAGAAGGAGACAGCGTAGGAAAATGGGGACATGTCGGAAATCTGTTGAAGCTTCACCGAGAAGGAAGAGTTAGGGCACGCTCGTCATTTTCTATTTGTGACGTGGCAATTCGGTCCATCCCCCGTGGCCTAATAAAAACCTTCCACGTGCTTCTCTAGACATGGCCCACCCTCGACGGGAAAAGCCAAGCCAGAAACTCATTCCCCAAACTCATTCTCGGATCTCCAGTCAATTAACTCTGTCGTCCACCACAGGGTCAACCGTTCAGCTTACACTTCAGTTAAAGTCAACTCTAGTTTTCTCCTCCGGGAGGACGACTAAAAATAAAATCATTGATAAAATCATTTATACAAAATATCCTAATGAATTTCTATTTCTATTTTCTACGATAAAAACACATATAAACAGATAATGATACAAACAACCACTTAAAAAAATGGAGAAAATCATCACTAAAAATAGGTGTACCCAAAAATATCCATTTATACCCGATAAAGATAAATAATTTAGCTCTCTCCCTGCATGAAAATATCTTTTCATATTACATTTATCACATGTGTACCAATACTAGGAGAATGAATATTACAGTGATACCATAAAATTAATTTATATTTTTTCATATATTATATTATTATTTATTTTCGTAGTTACACCCTGCTGTTCATGAGATTATCGGATCCACTTCGGCACAAGTGAAACCGATTAACCGGACCGACTATCTCCATCGAGTCGATATAAATACTTGTATCCGAAACATTTTCGCTCTGTGGTTCTCTCTCTCTCTCTCTCTCGCCGCCGGCAGTGTCTTCTCTGGCGAACCTCTATCAGAGCAGCTTCAACAAATACCATACCGATCGGACGGCTCTCTGTGATCCGGCAGTTGAACCGCCCGGTCTGGCTGAGGAAGAAGTATAGCAGGCGCTCCCCTCCTGTGATTACTATAAAAACAAGGACATCTCGTCCGATCTTACTATACTTCTCTCGATTTGTACGCGGACTGGTCGATGGCGGAGCGGTGCGCTGGTTTGCTTCTCCAGGGATCGGTTGCAGTCCTCGAGAAGAAGAGGTTGAGGATTTCGCAGATCAATCTTTGGCGCCCCGTCGATTTCTGTTTCTTTTTTCAGAGGATCTGATATCCGCTCCCTCCACCCTTTCTGCTCGAACTTTCGGTCAGTTGATAATGCCCCCCGTCGTGTTCGTCGACAGATCGCGAGGTTATCAGTTCTGTTGAAGAAAAATGTTCCTGGATCCATCTCTGATTTCTCCCCGTCGATTTATCAGGCGTTTTCCGGATTCCTCGCCCTCACTAGGTGATGGAGCCCTACGGTGTTGTTATTGTGGATGAAGTAGCGGAGAGCAGTAAATCAGAACAAATGTTTGATGTTACTTGTGTTTTCAATAACAGGTGCTGTGGTGTAGTCGGTTATCACGTCAGTCTTACACACTGAAGGTCCCCAGTTCGAGCCTGGGCAGCACCATTTTTGGAATAACTATTCTAATCATTTTCAACAAAATTATTACTTATAATCATGTAAGTATTACATGATTTTGATCTATTTTCTCTCCATCTGATCTTATTTTTTGTCGATATAGGTCGAATAATCACCTTTTATTTTTCCGTCGGCATTTGATTAGAGTTTTTTTTTTAACTAATCTAATTCTCTCGCCATCTGATCTGCCTGTTTTCCTATACTTTTTGTCCGAGAACAGAACGAGGACTGTTATTTACGTAGACCGAGGAGGGAAGAGACTCCCCCCGCCGGCAGAAAGCAGACCGGAATCTGCTCTTTCTCCCTTCTCAAAAATCCCCGCGCCAGTGGCGTACGTCCCCCGTCCGGCCTGTCAATAATAACTCCGACTGATGCCTCCCTCTTGGCGCCCGCGCAGACCGGGGAGGAAGACGGAGGACGAAGGAAGATGAAGGAATGACCGGCGAGGGGCGGTGGCGCCGATGGGATGTGTCCATAGCTCCCTCCATGCATTTACTACCCGATATTATATAACCTGCAAGTACGACTGTACGGGGGGAGCTTGAGCTGGAGATGAAGATGGAGATGGGGAAGATGAGAGGTCACCGTGGAGAGGGCGGCAGCGGACAAGACGCTGCTGCGACAAGGGAAAGGGGAGGCCTTGATGATTTGGATAGAACGTCGTACTATCCGAGAACATCAACAGCGCGGCCTCTCGGCCTTGGTTGAGGAAATCCCACAGAGAGGAAACCCCCCGCCTCTTTCTCGTGCAAGATTCTCTAAATTCCATGTTCGCTTTCCTCAAAGAGGGCACAAAAGAATATCTGTACGTGCGGTAAAAGAGAGAGAGAGAGAGAGAGAGAGAGAGAGAGAGAGAGAGAGAGAGAGAGAAAAGAAAGGATTGTGGTGGCGGGCGGAGGGTAAGGAGGCGGCGCCTCCGCCGTCAGCTTCCTCCGGCGATAGGAGGGGAGGAGGAAGAAGGGGGAGAGTACGCTGTTGGGTTATATTCGGGGAAGATGACCAGGAAGAGAGAGAGGTGAGAGTGGTGGGGAGCAGGGGCCTGCACTGCGTTTCCCAATAGCAGCAGGGGGGGGCCTGCTGTCTCGACCAGGAGGATGACGGAGCCGGAGGCGAGATCGTTAGATATCATGCTGAACGGTCCCGATTCGACGGCGAGGACAACGAGGCGGCCTTGACGGACTGTAGGACACGATTTTCTGAACCATTTGGAGTCATAAATTATCCTGGAATAGAAAACATTTCTTTTGGAATACTATACGTACTCGGTCTGACTGCAGGTTGATTTTATTTTTTATATAAAAAATGACCTTTTTACTGAAATTTGATTTAAAAATAAGCGCAGAAAAATAAAAAATAAAATCAAATCGCGGGGCCTTTAAATCTCACTCGCCCTCAGACTCGCGGCCCCCACCTCCCCCCACCTTCTTTCCCCCACCTAGGTCATGTGGAACCAGCAGCAGCAGCAGCAGCAGCAGCAGCAGATCGACTTCCCCGGCCAGGCGAAGGCCCCCCTCCTCCTCCCTTCTTCTTCTTGTTCCTCCTCTTCCTCCTTCCCCCCCGTCCCGCAGACCCCCAGGAGGACCATGGAGGAGGTCTGGAAGGATATCACTCTCAACACGGCCTCCCCCATTGTGGAGAACAGTGCCGCTCACCAGGCGTACTTCCACCACCAAGGCCCCGCCGGCCATGGCTCCATCGCCGGCGTTCACCTCTCTCATTTCCGGGACTTCCTCTCCAGACCCTTGAAGGCCGCCACCGCCTCCGTCGCCGCCGTCCCGGTGCAACCGGCGGCGGAGGGGTCGTCTCGCTCGGCCCAGCCGCCGACTGGCTCGACTCCGGCTACCTGCCTCAGCCTCAACTCCGGCGTGGATTTCCAGCACATGGAGACGATGATTCCCGGGACGTGCCCTGCCGACCGCCGCCATCACTCTTCTTCCTCCACTTCCTCCTCCTTAACCGCTGTCACCTTCTCCGACTCTCCCTTCCCCGGCCTCTTCGTTTTCTGCAACAACAAGAAGCGAGCCCCGCAGCAGCAACAGCCGAATGCCGGCAACGGCTCGGGCGCCGGCGACAGCCGCAACAAGCGAATGATCAAGAACCGGGAGTCCGCCGCCCGATCCAGGGCCAGAAAGCAGGCAACTCCGTCCCCATCTCCCGCAATTGTCCCCTCTCTCTCTCTCTCTCTCTCGCTCTCTCTCTGTCTGGGTGAACCTCTATTATCGGCGGAGTGCAGGCCTACACGAACGAGCTGGAGCTGGAAGTCAACCACCTAACGAAGGAGAACGAGATGCTGAGGAGACAGCACGAAGAGGTATCCGGCGTCAACAGCCGCCAAATTTCCATTTTTTCTCTCGATAACGTCCCTGATATTATCCGCCGTTTGAAACAGCTTCGAGCGAAGCTGGCGGCCCAGCTCTTCACCAAGAGGGCTCTCCAGCGAAGCTCAACGGCTCCGTTCTAAAACAGAAAGAAGGAATGGCGGACGAACCGTTTCCTGCATGGAGGAGGGCGACCACATCGGCACGTCTGCAAGTGTATTTTTGCTCTCTCTCTCTCTCTCTCTCTCTCTCTCATCGTCGGTAACCCATAGTTTCTATAAGTGGGCACTAGAGAGAGGCTACACAGATGGGGATTTGTATCGCGAGGGGAGGCCTCCGTCCGGTGGGGTGGACTTGCAGAGTGATGGTCTCCGGCGGCGCCGCCACCTCAATAGAGAGAGAAACTTGTCCGAGCTTCCGTTTTCCCGGGCCGACCGGCTGCATAATTTTCTGCTTATTTCTGCGTTCTTCTTTCTCCCCCCCCCTCCGGCGCCCCCATAACAAGGCAGCAGCTTTCCGCCATGCATCGTCCCCGCATCCTCTCTCTATCTCTTTCTCTCTCTTCCTCCGGCGAACCCCCCGGACTCCTGGACTCGCCGACCCGGAACAGACCGCTGTGCATAAGAGAGATAGAGAGAGAACCAGTTAGGTTTCAGATGGAAAGGCTAACACGGACGGAGAGCAGCCATCGGTCGGCTTTTTACGTCACGTCAATCCTTCCGGCCGACGTCAGGAGGGGATTCCATTAAAAGGATCGCTGTGTAGGACGCCGGCGGCCGGCGGCCGGTCGTTGCCAAGCTGATCTCACCGTCGCCGGCGCCGTCGGCGGCAGGGTGACGTGACCTTCTCTTCCCACGAGGAAGAAGAAGCTAAGAAAACCCTGCAACTCTCCTCTCCTTCCCCGCCTCCTTTTCTCGTGAAGCCCCGCCATTAGATAGATGCCTTCTTCCTTCCCCTCGGCCAACCCCTTTGTCTCCGTCCAATGGCATCGTACGACCGCCATGGCAGATCCTAGCTCCGCTCCTTTGCTAGATGGGAATCCTATGCTACTCAAGTCCTCCACTTTCCTCTCTTCCTCTGTCTCTCTCTCTCTCTCTCCCCCTCTCCTTCTCCCTCTCCCACTCTCTCTCTCTCTCTCGCTCTCTCTCTCTATCTGGAGATGCTCCGGTGACGATGGAACATCGGGGTTGATGGGAGGGCATGGAAGGGATGTGGCTGACTCGGTCAGCACTTTGTTCCATGGCGAAGGCTTCAAGACAAATCGGGGCCCACCGTCAGTAGCCTTTTTCCGGGTGGGGAAATATTTGGGTCCCTGACAGTGGTGGTCGGTCCCGAGAGGCCCGATAAGCTTTCGGGCCGTAGCCGTAGAGAGGCCCATTAGGGATAGCCCAGGCATCTGATGGGCGGTGATGCCATCTATCCTAATGGCTCTGTGTGGCTCTCATCGCGGCGGTGAGTCATACTGTGGGAGGTAAGTTCACCTCCGTAGAGGGGCGATCGTATTTCATATGAAGTTTGTAATTACAGCATCATCATGATGTGTATATATTAAAACCCCCGTTTTCTGCATATTTATAGTGAAATCCCTTATGAAATCAAGTTGGAATGAATTATTTTTCACGCATCTTATAAAAAAAATAATTCTATGCCCGTGTAGGATATTGGGGAATCTATATATGATTAGAGAATATGCTGAATAATTGGAAAACAATGGATAATAAGTATATTAATGCATATGCGAATTTTTGTCCGTTTCACAAACAGCTACCATAAACTATTTCCAAAAATATATATATTGGTGAAAATTTTGATTATTTTTATGTACATCAGAGTACTCAAATTCATCATCGTCTCAATTTTGGTCTCATGGTCATATTAAGAACACGTGATAGATAGATAGAGAGAGAGAGAGAGAGAGATGGTTTTGAAAAGTACGGTTGCTGATAGAGGGTAGGAGAGAGAAAATGGTAGTGTGGGTAGGAGAGAGAAAGTGGTTTTTACTAAAATTGAAATATTATATAGCTTTAGTTATATCGTTATATGTTTGGGAAATATCAATCAAATTGGAAAATATAAAATATATCGGTAATTTAGTATTCCTAAGAATTAAGCCAAATAACTCGTCTAATATTGTAGTAGTTCACGATAAATAATTATTAATATAAACTTATGATGGAAATATAAGCTAATTTTTCACGTCGTGTTGTATATCGACAACAGGTTTTTGGGTAATTTTCCCCATGCTATATATATGAAAAATATGAAAATTGGATCAGAGGTCTCTCTCTCTCTCTCTCTCCTCAGTTGGGCTTCCAGCTATCTCGCCGTTCATTATCGCCCTTCTCCCTCTTTTCACAAATCTCTCGATGAGCGACTTTCTATGAGTCTAGACCCGCACCACCCTATCTGTTGATCGATTGGTTGACTTCCTTGCCCGCCGTCTCAGGTTCAGACGCTCTTGAGAACGTCCTGTTCTCTCGTCGCAAGGGATTGGGAGGTGAGCATCATTTACCCATTGTAGTCAATGTCGTCAAATTTTCAGGATGAGGAAAATCGTGTGCTTCGACGGACTCTCGTCTTCAATTTCTTATTCGGAGATTCGTGTTCGACCCAATCCACCCGCGTACTGCTGGATGGTGTTGAGGAACCACGAAGACGATCGTCTTCTTCTTGTTTTGATGTGATCACCTGCAAATTTTCGACCAATAAGTATGTACTAGAGTGATATCATGTGACTCCTTTCTTAGAGAAACCCTGGACAAACCTGACTAGGAAGGTCTGGTTGACTTTAAAATCAGATAGAACCTCCTTTTCGTCTCGGGTCAATAGCAGTTCAAAAATATGCAGAATAGAGAAATGAAAAGGAATTAAAATCTTTTATGTTTAGTAATGGGCATGAGTACTTTTTATTTACACACTACAGACTAGGCTTTATGGTCAAATATTCGAAACTCCGACCACGCTGCACAGCTAATTTACAATTACCTGGCTGTTGAATAAATAAAGAGAAGCGAAAATTGCATAATCAAAATAGATTATATTATGGATGAGTCGTCCGGAATTTTTTTCAGCTTCTGATTGTCAGAGGAGATCTGCAGATTTATTTCTTCAGTAACTGAGACTTCGCTCAAAACCCAACATACAGAACCTTACAAAGAGTGGCGCCATCGGACATAGTTTTTGTTTTTTTTTTTTTTTTGGTGGGTGGGTGTTATGGAAAGACGAGGTGGGTGGCATGAACTTCGAGTACTGACTCACCTCATCTATTAGACAAGTAAGAAGTATCATTGAATTCCTTAGCTCTATGGAATAGAAACCACCATTAGCCTGAATCCACAACCTCTTTCAGAAGTAGTCACTCAGGTCCGTGTTAGGAAATCGCTATTAATTGTTAGCGGGTTCTGCAGTGTATTAAACCACGCAACCTATTGGCATTAAATGCCCGGAGTAAGTTTTTCTTTTCTTTTCTCGTGTCATAAGTGATACAATGATTTTCATATCTGTCACCGCAGATAGTGATGAAAGATTGATGACTCGAGGATTATTTAAAAAGCTTTTCCCCACTCGAATACATTAATTTGATTCTATAGTCCCTTCAATAGGGAATTCCATGAGGAGTTGACCTCAAGTTTATTTAATGACGAGGAACGTCTGCTTGATCTTGAGGCACCTGGGGGTCTTATAATAGTTGACAATGTCCTGGTCCGGACCCAAGTAAATATTGCATCGAGAGTGTCTTTTGTGCCCATCTTATGTCTAATGTACAGCTGGTACTATGCGGTCTCAAAAAACAAAAAGGATCATCAACGGTGGGACTGACTTCATAATGAGATGGTTTCAGCTAGAGTCACTTGTGTAAGAACATCATGATTTGGACCAGAGAGAATTCCTATAAATGGCTAATTCGTACTACACAGTTGTACTTTCTATTAAGCCAACACGATGTGTTACCATTGATGATGGCCTTACTTCCACTGATCTGTGCACAGATTCGACGGTTGATGATACCTCGTACCTCTTTGCCTACTTAAATTCAACTTTTAGACATACTGATTGGGATGGCGGGACTCTTGTCAACGATTAAAGTTTCTATTGGACATCAAATTGATCCTTTTATCGGGATATCTCTCTTTTTTAAATTTTTTTTCCCGAAGGAAGTATTTCATTCTTCGTCATCATTTTAAAATCCTTTTTTATTTTTTATAGAGCAATATGGATGCCATGAGTGGAATACAAGCTTAAAGCACTGCGTACATTTTATGGTCACATGGAAACAAAAGGAAAATCATACTGACTGCGTTCATATTTCTAGAGGGAAGGTGACCTTCCTTCTAGTGGTGAGGCCCGCCGTCATCATACTACACAGTGAAAAAGTATGCTCTCTCCAACAGAATGTGAACCAGTATATAAGTCGAGTGTTGTGTCCCAGGAAAACAATGGAAACGAACGCAACTTAAAGAGCACTCAGCCCGAAAGAATCCTCCTAAAGGAGACCTACATCTACACTCAAGACATTGTCAAATGCAGCGATTATAAAGCTATGCTTGGAGCTGTGATGGAAGTCGCTGGTGCTTCAGATTCAGAGGCTAGTTTTACTGACGAGAGTGATGCTGAGAGCTACGATGAGTACAACAATATAAATGGTAAGGGTGGGGATGATGATAATGGTGGTGCTGGTGAGTATAGAGATGGGGGTGGTTCACTTGCAGAGGGTCGGGTAAAAATAATGTGGGCTGATGGTTCTGAGACGATAAACCCAATCAGTAATCTTGCTGTTGTGGATAGGGAATTCGTGCATGGAGATATAGTTGCTTCCATTTCAGATCCAACAAGACAACTTGGCCGTGTAGTGGATGTTAATATTTCCGTAGACCTAGATGCTTTCTCTGGGCAAACTCTTAGAGACATATCCTCCAAGAAGTTGAAACGTGTACGAGACTTCAGTGCAGGTGATTATGTAGTATGTGGGCCTTGGCTGGGTCGAGTTGATGAGGTGGTGGATAATGTGACTGTCATGTTCGATGATGGATCTGTCTGTAAAGTGATGAAGGCTGATCCCTCGAGGCTTAAGCCCATTTCAAAAAGAATGGTCAGTGACGCCGGGTTTCCTTACTACCCAGGTCAGCGTGTAAAGGCTGTTTCTTCATCTGTTTTCAAGACTTCTCGGTGGCTTTATGGGCTGTGGAGAGCTAACCATGTCGAAGGTACTGTCACTGAAGTTCAGGCAGCATCAGTTTTCGTTTACTGGATTGCTTCTGCCAGCTCTGGATCAAGTGATGGTTCAGCGTCTGCTCCTGCTGAAGAGCAGAAACCAAAGAATTTGATGCTTTTATCTTGTTTTACCCATGCTTATTGGCGACTTGGTGATCGTTGTCTCTTTTCACCACCTCAGCCTCTTCCAACTACATCAGGTAGTACTTCAAAAGCAAAAGTTACTGAGGATCCTATCCCTGGATGTAACTCTAACTTGAATAGTTCCAGCTCACATATTGGTGACGATAATGACTTGTATTTGAGCGACAGCTTAGAAAGCTCTAAACCAGGGTGCCGTGATTCTGGTGGAAGCTGTAGAGATGAGCAATCATCCGACCAACCTTATCCAGATGAGGCAATGCAGTCTGAGGGATGCGAGTCGCGTCTCCTGAATGCTGCTGATTCGCCTGATCATTTAGTTTCGGGACACTCGGGAGACGAATTCAGTGCACATTCCACGATTACAGAGACCTCGAACGAAAGTTTCTCATCTTGTGAAGATGAACCTTTGATATGTCCTGATAGAACCCGTAACAGTGGTATGACACGAGAAGCTAACACAAAAAATGAAGTGGTGGAATCTGGGTTTTTGAATCATTCATCAGTTACTCGAACAAATCAACATCTTCTGTCAGGCTGGCCTGGTTATCGTAGAAACTTCCGAACAACATTATTCAAGAGTGAGAGGAGCCATAAAATGGTACCATCTGAGAGAGCCTTTTCTGTTGCTAGTACTTTGACAAAAGTCGATGTAGCTTGGCAGGATGGAACTAGGGAATTCGGTGTGAATTCGACATCTTTGATTCCGGTACAACGCCCAGGAGACTATGATTTCTTTCCTGAACAGTACGTAATGGAGAAGGCATCCGATGAAAATGATGAGTTATCTGAGGTGAAACGTGTAGGAGTAGTGAGAAGTGTGAATGCTGAAGAGCGAACTGTCTGTGTGAGGTGGCTTAAACCTTTTCCAAGGCCAGAAAGCTCGTGGGAATTTGATAATGAAGAAGTCGTTAGTGCATATGAACTTGTTCTACATCCAGACTATGACTATTGCTACGGGGATCTTGTTGTTCGTTTGTCCTCACTATCAGTTTCTACTGACGCTCCCGTTTCTGAAGATCCTAGTGAACTGGAAGACGATACTTCTTGGCTGCACGAAAGCGACGAGAAGAGACAAGCAAGGCCAGGATCGAATGTGACTCAACCGGCAAAGGGAGAGTCTGATAAGAATTTGGCTTGGGTTGGGCATATAACTGGCCTACAGCAGGGCAGCATTGAAGTTACATGGGCAGATGGAATAATTTCAAAGGTATTTGAAGGTCTATCCTAGGCAGCTATCATTTTTTAAACTCTAAAATTATTTAAGAAAATAAGTCGTCTTTGAACCAAGGCAAAGGTTTAGCATAATATCCTACCTTTCAGGTTGTCATCATACTCTGAGTGATAGTTCAGTTTATTTCATGTTTGGATGTTTGCCTCCCTGAACTACTTCTCATTCGTCCCAGGTGGGTCCCCAGGCAATTTACGTGGTCAGTGGAGAAGATGATGGGGAATCAATTGTGTCTGAAAGTGAATTGAGTGATGATAACGCTAGTTGGGAAACAGTTGAAGAAAACGAAATGGCCGACCTCGATGCTGTCAATGAGGTGATTCTATATCCTCAATTGTTTTACAATAATCCAATTTATTTTTTAAAACTGTATTCTTGTTATTATTAACTTGTCTGTGATTTTTAGGAAGATGGTTCGCTATTTTCCACTGATGGCAACGCTGAGAAGGAAAATGTCGCTGCTGCTTCCAGTGAAGACAACAATCCTATCAGACATGGACCCCTATCATTTTCTGTCTCGGCATTTGGATTTTTTACGAGGTTAGTCACTGGATTGTTTACACAGGGAAGGGAGACATTGGATTCGTCAGGTACAGATGAAGGCAACAGAAGCGCAGATCAATCTCATAACATCCAGCAGACATCTGTCAAAGATACTGAAGCTGGTGGACTTAGCTCCCCAGATCATGATATCTCGGATGATCATGCTGCACCAACTAACGGAGAAACTTCAGAGACAGGCAGCGCTGTGCCCATGGAAGCAGATACTGAAGTGAAAGTGGACATGCTGCACAGCCCTGCGTCAGTGGAGGTGGACACTGCCATCAGTTTTCAAAGAGGATATGAGGAAGATGGTTCGTATAGCTTTAAACAGTTTGATATTGCAAAAGATCCTTCGGATCATAAATTCCTCGATGTGACAGGACAGGTAATAGCCGGAATTCTTTGTGCAAATTATGTCTCATCTTTCTTTGTTAAGCAATGCTGACGAAGAGAAATGTGTTCATTGGAAATGGCCTGCAGAATAGGGGGAGTAGTAAATGGATCAAGAAGGTTCAAAAGGAATGGAACATCCTTGAGAAAAATCTTCCAGGTGTGCATCAAAGGCTCCCTTTTAACATACCTGACGAAGAATCGCTCCCCACTCACTTGGAAAACATAAAATTGGAATATTTTATATTGTGATAGACATAAATGATATAATCTTATAAAAATGTTTTCAAAAACAGGTGGCCAACATGTAAAGGCGCCAGCTTTTCTTAAAATCACCTGTAATAGTGCCAGCATTTTCTCTTCCTGTTTGATGTAACTTCGCAAATCACCTCTAATAAGCTTCACAAATTTCTGTCAACTCTTCTCAAGGGTGAAAGAAAAGTCATTCAGATATTTAAAGGGAAATGAGCGACACTTTTACTTACTTCACTTGAACAAATAAATTTAGGAGTGTAGATGAAGAATTTACAAGCATTTTGCCATTATTTCTGCTGAAGGAAGGTTCCCGTCTGTGCAGTTTTCTAATGGAAGTTCTTTGCGTGATTAATTTTTTCAAATAGATTATTTGAGGTGAAAAAAAGCCTTTCGTTGCCTGCACTATACCAGAAAATAAACCTTGCTTGCCATATACAAAGGAAGGTCCTCCTCCCAGAGGATGAAAATATATGTCTAAAGAGTAGATCCATTTCATGAGGGTTGTTATTTAGATAGATATTTAGCATTTCGATGATGTTCATGAATCCTTCAAACTAAGCTCTTCGAATTTCATTTTTTTTTTTCAGATGCTATATTTGTTAGAGTTTTTGAGGATCGCATGGATCTCTTAAGGGCTGTGATAGTTGGAGCGTGTGGGACACCTTACCAAGACGGCCTTTTCTTCTTCGACTTTCACCTCTTGCCTGATTACCCTCAAGTACCACCTGTATGTTCTTCATGTGATTGTCATGCATCCAATATTGAGCTTTACGACCAGTTTTTTTTGTCATTTTTCTCGTACTTAGAACCTGTTTTACTTGGTTTCCAGTCGGTATACTATCACTCAGGAGGTTTGCGCATAAACCCCAATCTATACGAGGAAGGAAAGGTATGCCTTAGCATATTAAATACATGGGCAGGCAGAGGGAACGAAGTCTGGGACCAGAGTTCGTCCAGCATACTTCAGGTCCTGGTCTCGATTCAGGGTTTAGTGCTGAATTCTAGGCCATATTTCAATGAAGCTGGATATGATAAGCAAGTCGGGACTGCTGAAGGAGAGAAGAATTCGCTATCATACAATGAGAATACCTATATACTGAACTTGAGATCGATGTTGTACCTTCTACGGAGACCTCCCAGGGTAAGAGAGCCACCCCTCGTTGACTTTACTGATCTAATGTTTTGATCAGCGCTGTTCCATTCTTTGTGTTATTACAGAATCCTGCCTTTACTACTCAAGCCAGACGATCTTTTTTAGCCTTACGCACAGAAATTCTTAATTTCCTTCCGACGTGATTACTCTGTAGATATCAAAAAAACTCCCACAATGGTCAACATCTCACTAGATTTTCTTGGAGGAATCTGCAAAGCCTGTACGCTCCTGTGATTCAATGATTGAATGGTTTTTTTTTTTCTTTTTTAGGGAAGTTATCAAAAATCATTAAAAGAATTTTCAACTAGATTTAGTGAGATGGATGTTAAGAACACTCATGTTTAAAAATTGATCTTTTAGTGAGATTTTCGACAAGATTTAAAAAGTGATCACAGCAGATGAATGCTAAGAGCTCCCACAATTGTCCGAGCACATTGACCATCTGATCATCTCACTAGATTTTCTCCGAGGAATTCGCAAAGCTTGAACACTCCTGTTTTAAAATTCTTCCATACGTTTTCCACAAAAATAAGGAATCCATCGATGTCCTCATTAAACTCAAAAACCTTAGTCCTTTGCAGTACGAGAATTCTCCTCCATATGACTGACCTCTCGTTGACATCCACAGCACTTCGAGGCTTTTGTCGACCACCATTTCAGGACACGAGGGCATTATATTCTGAAGGCCTGCGATGCATACGTGAAGGGCTGTGCAGTTGGGTCTCTAACCAACGACGCCGAGGAGACGACGAACAGTGATGGGCGATCCTCTACTGGGTTCAAGCTGATTCTAGAGAAGATCACACCAAAGCTATTTGCGGCACTTTGCGAGGCTGGAGCCATAGACTGCCAGCAATTTGCACACCTACAGAAGATCTGAAGGGCTCAATCTCCCACTGATCATCTGGTTCTATTTTTTTTGTTGCATAGAAAGAAGGGCTCTGATTCATCCCCATCTCTGCATCTGCCTAATGTTCTTCTGGGGTTGGATCATGATCCTGCAATTTTTGGATCCACTTCATCGGATGAAATGCAATTTTGCCCATATGGAAGGCGGGTGGAGTGGGGAAGTTTTGCATGTTTTTTTTTTGTTTCTCTTTTGGGCAATCGATAATATTATACTGCAGAAATTACGAAACTGTAGTTGACTCTTGGTGGGCAGGACTGGTCAATCCGGACGAAGATTGATTGTCCCTAATCCGACCGTGTGAGGGACTTCTATCGCTGCTTGACTTTGTCTTTTGTCAGCGTCTCTAGCGTCGCCTACATTCTTGTTCGGAAGAACAAGAAGAAGAAAAATGATAAGACGATAATATTACTAAAAAAATGACCAATCAGCATGGTTCATTTCTACGTAAAAATTAAGCTGGATCGATAATATTCTGCCACATTCTCCGGAAAATCATAAATGGAATAATGTTTCCTGTTCGTGCGAAAGTTCAGAGTTAATTTCTTCCTGTTTTATTTTTTAAACCCAAAAATAGAAAATATAACTAAAACAGGAGGAGAGTTTTATACCCTTAATGTGAGTTAATGAAACATTAGAAACACATTCTGGTGCAAACCAAAAAATTCCTCTGATGGAACCCCTGAATTTCAGAAATCGACATAAAATATGTCAAATAAATAACTAATCAAAAAAATCTAAAACTATTTTTCAATTATCTAGGTATCGTTTACGATCCATAAGCGTGCTATATATGATTTAGAGTGGGTTTAAACATGAACTTGTTGCTCAGAATTCTCCTATGATTGCATCTAAAGATTGAACTGTTAGAGCTGTATATACTAGCACATCATTTTTCATGATCTTTCAGAATTTCTATCTGGGTAGAAGCATATGCTACTGAGCCACTATCACATTTTTTTTTGGTTATCTGATGAAACATATCAGATGAGAAAGTATAAAAAGTAGACAATGGTCCAAGGAGCATGAAGCTATTTCCCCACCAGGGATAATCTTCAAAAAATATTATGAGCATAAAACTATACTTTACCAAATTTAAATCAGGTTCCTTCGGATTCTATTTTTGATGGTGGTGATGCCAGCGTTATCTAAACCGAGATCATCATCATCCTCCATTCTTGGTTTCACCATTCTACTATGCTTTTTATTTCTCAATAATCAGTGGGTAGAGATGATAAATCATTCCATAAGAATATGTACAACACTCAACATCTAGTTTTTTCCAGGACATCTAAACTCGTTCAAGTCAAGAACTAGAAATATTCTACGCAATATACTGTTGGATTAGGGACGCTGATGCCAAAATGAACGGCCTCACTCAGGAAAAAATTGTCACCAATTATCATCCTGCTTTCAATCTTTAATCACTGCCTGCTTATTTTCAATTCCATTATGACGCTAAAAAAATCAAAATCCTGCCATCAAGGTGTAAGATTATGAAAATCAATCTGAAGTCCTTGAGGTTTCTTCATCTAATTCCTTCCGGCTGCAGCATTAGGAACAGTGAAGAGAAGAACATGCAATTGCATCTAAAGTCTGCACGGTTTCTATCAAATTCCTTTGACCAGAATGAGGGTGATAGTTGTTGACTATCGAAGGGGAAAATCTCTCAGTAAGCTGATCAGAGTGAGAGTCGCTTCATTTCAATTGTGTTATTTCTTTCAAAAGGCAAGTAAAGCGAAACAGAGTAAAGAAACCGAATCGAGCAGAAGGTGTCATCAAGAAAGAAACTTGTGTTCGAAATACTGGAGGGAGATGAGAGCCACGGCGATCATATCCAGTCTGGAATCATGGCTGGTTGTATTTGATAAAAACCCCAGAACAAAACGGAAGCATCCATTTAAAAAAAAAAGTCTTTCGAATCCTTAAAACTCCCCATTGACTTGATTCCCATGTCAACTCACTCCGATTACAGCATACGGCGTTGCAGAGAGAGGAGAACATGCGGGTATGACAGGCAAAAAAATTCATACGGTTTTTATAATATTCCTCCTAGCAAGAAATCTCGCTATTGGCGGAGTGAGTGCGATCGTAATCGGGACCCGTACCGGGAATAGAGCTTTGTTGCAGAGGACAGCGAGGGCAAGAGCGCCGCCGCTCGAAGCCGCCAGATCTGCCGTCCTATTGTTCTTCTTCGGCTGATCAACCGGCACCGAGGCAGGTACCGCATAATCATCGTCAAGGATGATGGCAGTTCTGTCCGCTGGATCCGAGTGGGCGGGGGCGGGGGCGCCGTCAGCTGCTTCATCCCCTTCCTTGGAGACGCCGGGAAGACCCACCCTCTCCAAGACTGAGGCAACGTCGACGTTGTTCTTTATGGCAACGTACAGGCCGGTGATGGAGGCCGCCGATACGGAGAAGTGCACCCCCACCGCCACCTTCCCATACTTCTTCATCAACTCCCGGAATCGACCAGTGAACGCCATCGGTAAAAGGCAGCTTCCTGCCGGGCCTTGCAGATTAACAGGCACAGGCACCGTGATGGGCAGAGAGAGAAAGTGAGAGCGAGAAGAGAGAGAGAGAGAGAGAGAGAGAGAGAGAGAGAGAGAGAGTATAGGGTTTTAGAGGAAGGCTGGTGATCCTGGGGGTGGGCATTTGCCCGTTTTCCCAAGAAAGAGGAGACAGGAGTTCGTTAAAATTAACCGCGGATTTTTCATATTAAAGTGTTCCGCCGTGTTTTCAGCTGGACAGCTCTTAGGACACGGGAAGCTGGCCAGATAAGATCTTTGTCACTTTCCAGGGATGTCGGTTAAATAAACTCGAACAATGGAATATCTCCAAGAGATAATCGATACTCTTTTGCCGTCGGCGGGAGCCGTCATTGCCTCCCTTCAGATGCGAAATCTGGGCCGAGTTTAATGGGCCGGAATTGCGCTCTAAATGGGCTTTTCTACGAGCGGGGTAGAGAGAGAAGGAAAGCCCAATTCCAGGCTAAAGAGTGACTTAAAATGGGCCATCATCTGAAACCAAGGCCCAGAATAACGGGCAGATCTGGGCCGGATTCTAAACCCATCCAGTCCTTTAGATCTGAGTCAACTTTTCAGATTTGATTAATTAGTCCTATATTTTTTAATAAATAAATGTAAAATTTATTTTGTTTTAGCTACCCGGAAAAGAACTAATTTAACAGTAGTCATAAATTTACTATTAGTCCTATTTTTATAAATAAATGAACTCTAAATTTATTTGGTTTTAGCTACCTAAAAATGAACTAATTTATTAGTGGTCACAAATTTACTGTGTTATTTATGAAATTCCCTATTATTATTTAAAATAAATATTTAATATTTATAATTTAACATGAGAACGCAAATTGACCCTCATAACCATGTGTCCCCTCTATTTTAGGTTATATAAAAATAATAATATTTCCATCAATATCTCCATTAATGGAGGGTTTTTTTTTTAAATTATATACACATACTTACTCGAATTAATGAGATGTAGAATAAATTAACCGTTGAGAATAGAAGGAATTATTAATTCCCTTTAAAAGAAATAAAATAAAATATGAGGAGATAGATAATGGGTGCCACGGGTGACTCGCCTTCTAGAAGCCTCCTTTGATTTTCCACCTATTTCTGTCGGAAATGAGCCCGCAACGGTCTCCGCCGCCTCTCCTAGCTTCATCCCGAGTGTTCCTCCTCTTCCCCCCGCCACTGCCGTGCTCGCCCCTCCGCTATCCTTGCTGACATTGCTCTCTCTTATCATGGCCATTTCCAACTCTATGCTATCCATCTCCGTCGGCAGCTCGGTTCGCTTGGCTCCACCGGCAATCCCAGGGCGCGGAGGTGATGGAGGAGCGTATCTTCTAACTCATCGCCACTCTTCTTTCCGGGCAAGGAGGGGAGATCTCCCCGCTCTCCGAAAAAGAATGGACAGAGGTGATTCTGATTCCTCCTTTCGAACTTGAATTTTTCTGTGGGCAGAGGTGTTTCAGATGGGCTAGGTGCCGGCTGGTTATTAGGGAGGAGCAGGAGAGCCTGCGGGACGAAATCTCGAGTTATATAGGAGCCGGGAGGTTTGATGAGGGGATTGGGCCATTTTATGGGGAGTCTTCCATGGTGAAAAGCCCCTGAAATTTCGTGCCATCACTCTGAACTTGTCCTTCCCCTGGTCCGGGTCACAGTGCTGGTCGGAAGAACAATAGCTTTTCGGAATGTCTTCCATGTAATACGTCTTGAAAGGACTTTCGGGGAGAGTGTGGCCCTAAAGTGAAAGGTCTTCAGTGTGAAAGGTAGCTGAGCATGCTTTTTATTTTCTTTCCCGGAAATAGTATGATCTTATCTATTTTCTCTTATAGAAGTACAGCACCCTGCCGTCTGCTTGTTTAAGGCGTGTAAATCGTGGAGAATGGCATTTGTAGAGGGCATAATTTCCTCAGCAATGGCGCGGTGGCTGCTCACGGGTCAGACAAAAGTTTGAAACTTAGTGTATTTTCTCGCGATAAGCATGCCAACCTACACCGTCCCCGATGGCATATTGACTAGAAGCCCTATTTTTCTCTTAAACGAATCTTTTACATTCCACCTACGTGGTGACCATGTGGAATACTATTGCCTGATCCAGGGACATTCACGAGACAAGCAGACGGTTCGCTTGAGATTGCCGATAAAATGTCCAAGAGGAAAGCATTGCTGTGTGAGCTCCATCAACTCAAAATCTGATGAAGTAGTAGACGTTGAGAAGAGGGGACGAGCAGCTTCCCTCCGCTAGGACGAATAATTTTAACGGAAAGGAAAACAGTATTTTAATCAAGGGAGAAAGCTGGGATGAAGATATGGGCGGAGAAAATAAATGGCGATGTCTTATGCATAGGGTTTTTTTAATATGCAGTATGTAATGTTTTTGATCATCCGCGATATGCCCATCTCAGTTTTTGGTGCTCCGGGCGTCTGGAGATGGTGATAGTCACCTCCCTTCTTGTTAGTAGGGGTTGCATAATTTTTTTCACTTATGGATACGGTTTTGTGTGCTGATTTGGAATGGTGGGTGAAACCTCCTGTCATATCTCGCTTACAGACTCGAGTTAGCTTTGAGAAGGCCTTCCAAATGGGCTTGGCTTGATGGGGACTAATTTATTGGGGTTGGGGAGTAGAGAATATTAAAAACTGGAGCAGGAGATGAACGGCGAAATGTCACCCTGTTTTCATCATTATTGATGTTATTGTGTACAGTCCTGTTTTGACAACCATGGGAAAAGGCCGAGGGATTTTTTTGGGCGAGACCTATGTGGAGAGCTGTACCGAACAAACTCGCCTATAGGTTATCAATCAGGAGATCAAGAACCCAGAGATTGGCCATGTTATGCCCGGAATTTAGGTGAACTAAACGTTTTGGCTTGATGGGCTTGGCTAGACTGGCCCTGTCAGTGCGCCACATTCTTTCCAGATGTCGAATTGTAAAATTTAATTATATTGAAGGGGAAAGAGTTATGATTTCAGAGCAAGCCATGCTATCATCGAATTCGTAAGAAAAGAGGTTCAGATTGGAACGAAAAGGAGATGGGTTTCATTTGAATGATCTTGACAGAAACTTATACTCACCATCAATTTATCTAGGAAAACGCTTTTGGCTGTTAATATCTGCCAGGTTTTCTATGATGTTTTAAAAAAAATGAGGGGAGATTATCACCCGCCATATTTTTTTGTTCTAGTGTTCTATACCTTTTCTGCCTCCAAACTTTTGAGACCTGTTTTCTCTTTCTCGAGGTTGTGAGCAATTGAATCATGTCTCGAAATTGTGAGAAATCATGTCATTTTCGTGCAGCGGGTTCCTGAGAGAACTCTGTTTTAGCACGAAAACAGGATAAAAAATCTATGTTAGGTGCTTTTCTTCCTTTGCCTCTCAGATAGCTTCGCGCTGTTGCAATGGAACCTGTGATTGGTTGCTGCTTCTTGTCAAGCGTTTTCTGGTATCTTCGACATAGGGAAGTTCCTTGAGCTTCTCTATCATAAGCTCAGGCCTACCAGCATTGCCAAGGTTCTATTGTTCGTCACTTTGCTGCAGTGTGCTTGCATTGAAACTGGTGGGCAGGGTTTCTTGCTTTGCATCGAAACTGGTAGAGAAGATGTCACGTTGGCAAGTTTTGGCCTCTGTTATGTGATTGGTTGGAGTATCTTCTCTCGATGTTTGCATGATTATTTCTTTAGTATAGATGAATACGTTATACATTGGTTTTTTTTTTTCTTCCCCTTTGATTAAGTGGGTGTTCTTGAACATGAACCGTGTTCGTCTTGTTTCTCCAGATTTACTTGAACTCTGAGGCTTTGGGTTCCCTGGGGGTTTTGCCGTTTATATTTTTGTTAATTATTCTCAGTAGTCTTGTTCGTGCAATTGATAGTTAATAATGAAGTGCTTTGCGTACATTTGGCTGATTAGTCTCTTCTGTTGCAGCGAGCCTGACCACAAAGGCTGAGGTGCAGGACTCTGGAAACGCCCCAGCGGCAGACTTGTATACGGCCTTCAAACACGTGCTTCTACCTATTACTGATCGGAATCCCTACCTATCCGAAGGAACAAGACAGGTTTTGCTTCTCTCTCTCTTCCCATTCTTCAGCAACCCTCATAATGATAAACTCTGTGCGTCTCTCTCTCTCTCTCTCTCTCTTCCCATTTTTCAGCAGCCCTCATAATGATAACCTCTGTGCTTCTCTCTCTCTACCCATTCTTCAGTAACACTCATGATGATAATCTCTGTGCTTCTCTCTCTCTCTCTCTCTCTCTCTCTCTCCCTCTTCCTCTCCCCAGTCTTAAGCTACTCAGGCTATTATGCACGAATACTACGTCTAGTTTGATCACTACTCCTCCCATTGGCAATTGGTGAGACCAAATCTATCTTCAACCTCATCCCATCCGCCTCTCTCCCTGACCCGTAATGGTCTCTCTCTAGTAGCTATCGATTTGACTTCGTTCTTCTGGCAGGCGGCGGCAACAACCGCTGCTCTGGCGAAGAAGTACGGCGCGGACATTACAGTCGTCGGTATGCTCATCAGCGCCTTCAACAGGCCATCTCATCATCCATTCTTACAAAAATAGTCTGAAATATGTGATCGGGCATCCCTTCCCGGCAGTTATCGACGATAAGCCCAAGGAATCGATCCCAGAGCACGACGCCCAACTGTCCAGCATCCGGTGGCATCTGTCCGAAGGTCAACGCATTCCCCTTAAACAAAGCTAAGCTTCCGCTAATCGCTCTCATCTTCATCAGTTTTGGTTGGCTCATCGGATTGGGCTGTTGGTGCAGGCGGCTTCCAGGAGTTCAGGCTAATGGAGCGGCTGGGGGAGGGGAGCAAGAAGCCGACGGCGATCATCGGAGAGCTGGCGGACGATCTGAACCTGGACTTGGTGGTGCTCAGCATGGAGGCGATCCACTCGAAGCACGTAGATGGAAACCTCCTGGCGGAGTTCGTCCCCTGCCCGGTCCTCCTCCTCCCTCTGTAGCCCCCCCCCCCCCCCTTTTTCTCTCTTCTTCCTCCGGCACACTGGACAGGATCCCGGAGAAGTCCAGAGGGTTTTCATTTCGCCATATTAGCTTCCTTGGTAACGTCCCAAGGCTACAATAACTCCACTTTCTCTCTCTCTCTCTCTCTAAATGAGAAGAAACCAGGCTCCCAGGGACAGGAAGACGGACAGACAGCAAACACAGAAAAATCGATATTAGCTTTCTTAGTAGCGTTCCAAGGCTACAATAACTTCAGTTTCTCTCTCTCTCTCTCTCTCTAGAATGAGAAGAAACCGGGTTCCAGGGACAGAAAGACAGACAGCAAGCACAGAAAAATTCGATATTAGCTTTTCTTGTACGTCCCAAGGCTGCAATAACTTCAGTTTCTCTCTCTCTCTCTAGACATGAGAGGTAACCCGGCTCCAGGGGCAGAGACAGAAAGACAGCAAACACATAAAAATTCGATAAACAGTTGGAGGTTCGGAAACAAATGAAAGAATGTACTGCTCTATCAGTGAGGGGCGCTACAATCAGTTTCACTGAGAAGGGAAGGGGGAGGGGGGAAATAATATTAACTCCAGGGAGACGCATCCTACAACAAAAAACGGCAGCCGACTGGTTAAACATCGGCCGGGATTAGATAGTCAAACTAGGCAAAGAGGCAGGCATTCGATAAATCGCCAAAGTCAACTGCTCTGGACAGATTCTTCTTCACTGACCACTTCCTGGAAGCTACTACGCCTGGGGCTCGCTTCCACTGGGTTCGCTTGATCTGAACTCACGCCCCCTTCCTCTGCCGCCCCGACCCCTTCCACGGCCGCGCCCTTCATGAAATATTTGAAAGAAATTACCTCAAATAGAACGTCAAGCAGAAATCTTTGGAGGAATTCAATGCAGGGGTTCATAGCCAGGCAGACCCTGCGGAGGAACATTGGCGGCTTCATGGTCTTCGCCGTTCTCATGGTGAAAGTATCCACGGCCACCATAGCCGCCTCGTCCCTGGCCGCGGAAGCCGCGTCCCCGGCCGCGGCCCCCATAGCCGCCGCCCCTGCCGTATCCATGATCGCCATTGCTCCAACCTCCCTCGGGATAATCATCAGGCGCATTTGGATTTCCTGAAGAATCAAGTAGGCGATCTAGAATTGCTCACAGCGTTAAAATAAACAGGAGACATTGAGTTCGGCTCTCATTCACAGACCTCTGCCTCTTCCCCTTGTTCGACCGCCACGGCCCCTGTTGCGACTGTAGGGTAGATCTTCTGAAATTTTATAACGTCATTAGCAGAAGGCAGAGAGATGGAAACGTGGATGACACAATTTTAGTAGTCTAGATCACCTCCTTCGTCATCGAAGTCAGGCAGAGGCTTCACTTGATCACTTGGCAGGGGAGGCTGGTACCTGCCCAAAGAAACCATCGAAGATATTTCAAGCATTCTTGAGCATAGCACAGAAATTGATGAAGTTCCAATTGGCCCGGAGAATACAGACCATGAAATGAAATAAAGGAAGAACAAACTATGATCAACTTTGAAATTGACAGATGAGAAAATATCCGTGCAAGAAAATATCATAAATTCAGTGCAAGCCAAATCATTGCAGATTCTTTTCGTAGAAAGAAGTCCACAGACCAAATCATACGGCACTAAACTATGGTAATTAGCTAAAAGACCATAGGAATACAGACCTCTCTAAAATAAGGATACAGTATATCTAATTTTTCTATAAAGAAAAAAAAAACAGACGAGGCGAGGTAAAAAGCTGCACATGGATCGAAATAATTGTGGTATGAAACATGAAATCAGGATAAAAAGGATTAATACAACAAACTTTCATGAATAGAGGCCAAGTGAGTCAAATAGATTGATGCGTCTGAGAGGATGAGATAGATTGTGGTTGATCACGAATATATCTATGGTGCCGAATATCTTAATGTTGTAATTTTTCACAATTGAATTATCTCCTTCATGTTTTTTGCTTCATTATACGACCTTAATCGCACTTCCAAACGCCAGCAATGGCTTAAACGTCTTCCGATGGGATCGGTCAGACCACCAATAGCAGTTTCATGGATGTTCAAATCTTTCTTGCAAGGCTGCCATGCATTTCCGTGATCCTTGCGCTCAGCATAAACAAATACGCAATAAGAGATCGTCTTCTTCAACACAGCTTATTGAAAAGGTAGGGAAAACACTCTGGTATAGCGTTTTTTTTTACCATTTAGCCGAATTATAGATTGATAATCCCAACACGAGCACCATCTTGACTACCCAATAAAGCTACAGAAAAATAAACAATAAATTCATGTCTAAATAAACTCTCCTCTAACCCCCAAAAAAGAAGAAAAAATGTTTAAACCACCCATCAGACTGCCTTACACCACATCCTGACAAAAGAAGGTAAGATAAATGGACTACATATTACCTTCCATCCCATAAGGTTGGAACCCTAGCACACAATCTGATTACTGTTATCCTCTGCAATATTCAACCCATTACGCACCATAGATTGCCTCTATACAGGACAGTCCACTCAAATACGGTAGATATTAACATCACAAAGAGCGCCAGTCAATTATTTCACGACAGATTCCAGGCATCTTCAACAACCAGATCATCAAAAATTATGCATGAAAAGAACCGACTACTTACCCAACAGAAGAGGTATCGAGAGCTTCTTTTGACAAAGTGATTGTGATCAAGGACACATGTCTCGTAGTTTCAATTCTATAGAAAAGGAAAGTAATTAGTACTTCACAAGAACGTCAGTTCCAAAAAAAAAAAAGAAAAAAAAAAGATGTAAAGCGGCATCGGATAATCACACCACGCATCTCTCTTTTCCTTTTTTAAAAACAAGATAGCATGTTTTCTTACGGAAGCAGGCCTTCTTCCAAAGGTTCCCATGTATCAGTAATGTCAGTGGATCCAATAACTGTAATCTGATGAAGTCCAGCGATCCTCCTCTGGAAGTTTCAAGGAAGATGGCAGAAAACATTACGCTGTGCAAAATTGACAGAGAAGCGGAAGAAAAATAAAATTTGATTTTTATCGACAAAGAAGCTCGGAATCAGTACCTTGATTAGTTCCACAATCATTACAGACTTATTGATGGCTCTCCCCATCGCCTTTAGAACAATCTCATTGGTACCTTTTTCCTTCATAAATTTACATGATGTATCAGAATACCGAGGATAAGAATGTAAGAACCATAGGAGGTCAAAAATCAGTTCTCTTAATCGGCAGAAAGCAAAAATGGGAAAGGTGACCCCTAACGTCTCACTTTACCGTACCATCGAGTGGTAGGCTTAGATCTCAAAAGAAGCGAACACATTAACCAGAACCTTTGAGTGAACGAATCATGTTCTCTTACAGCTTACGTTATGAACAGACACAATACCGAAACATATTTGCAATGTTACCTGGAAAAGGTTAATAGCATAGGAGATATAGTTGCGCATCCTCCCCTGGGTGGTTACCCGTATCTCGTTCTCGTTTATGGGAGCTTCCTCCCGCGGTTTCTCCACTCTCTGGTACCGATCCATCTCGCTCCTACCTTCCTGAGCACACACCATCGACAATCAGAGCCCCGTAAATAGGCATTATCCACGGAAACCCACCGCAGACATGCGGAAGCTCCCTTAAGACGAAGAAGGTAATCAGGAGACAAAAAAGGAATCCCTCATCACATAGCAGGAAAAAAAGAGGAGAAATTGAGACTATATTTCTGATGGTCACCTCAACAGACCTTCGCCTCGGCTTCTGCTTCGGCCTCGTTAGTTCAGCAGAGTAAGGGTTCTCTCCGATCGCCGCCTACTCACTGGGAGTCGCCGAGGACGAGAGACGCCGTGCTACCAGGTGTTAGGGTTCGGAGACGAAGTCTGTACCCCGATTAGACTTTATAATCACCATCCTGTCCCTGGCATCCGCCGCCGTGGGATAGAGATCGAACGGCCGGAGACCTTTCAAATCTCGGCGGGAGGACGGGAGATCCAACGGGCGCTGGGACGTGGCATTAACCAAATAGATTGCGAGCAAATCACGAACCTCGGTCAACAGTCCGTCCAGCCCAGGCCCAAAGGCCCTCATCTAGAACCATAGTAAAGCCTAACTGGATCCCACTAGCAAAGACAAAGAGGATCCAAAGGCCCCTGAATCTGATGAAATGGCTACTTGGCGACAGGTAGAAGCTTTCTAATGGTTGTTCAGTTAGGGTTCCATTCGTCAAGCACCATATATCACTTTCCCTCTCTCTTCCTCTTATGTACCCATGAAAGAGAGAGAGAGAGAGAGAGAGAGAGAAATACGGAAAGAAAATAACAAGACATTATACGAAATAAATACGGAAAGAGAGGCTTGCATTAATATAAGAAACCTGATCTATACATATGCTGCTCGCCGAGATACCTCCTGTGACGAATCTCCGACAGCTGTACAACACTACGGAGAACCAAAACAAAACCACAGTAGCCTGACCCTCTCTCTCTCTCTATATTTATCTATTAGCTGACAGACGAAGGTGGAGATGTATTTACATAGAAGATTAGCTCGGAGGAAGGGAATTAATGGAGTTTATTCTGCGCTACTGCCTGACAAAGCTCGTCCTCGTAGAAGAGAACCCTGGTAGAGGCGACTGACTTGCAAATGGGCTTCGGCAAACCAGGCGGCACACGCAGCCGCGAAGGAAGGGCGGACTCTTGGAAGAGGACGGCGGCGATCTGGCTCACGTCCATCAGGTGAACGCGAGGTGGGCAAGGGCCGTGCCGGGGAGCTTTGGGGGTTCTAGGGTTCGGGCCCCAGCCGCCATTACCGTCGCCTTTGCTGAAGAGGGAAGAAAACTGTGAGTCAGTGGACAGAAGAAGTTTGCTCCTCGTAGGAAGAGGAGCTTCTTGTAAAGGATAGATACCTTATGAAAGGCCAGTGCTCGGTGGGGAGAGGAGTCTTTGTGTTGAGCATCTCCTGACGGGATCGATCTGGAGTTGTGTAATTGAAATGGTATTGTCTGGCGAGCAAAACCTGGTCGATGAGAGTTGACTATGATAACCAGAACGTTTAATAGGGGACAAAAATAAAAAACGAAAAGGGAAGTCAACGGAGCAGTGAAGCGATGAACAAGCGCGATGGTTCCCTGAGACTACTGGACCGTCTTGGAGAAAAAAAAAAAAAGGGTTACTGGAGATGAATCCAGATCATTATTTCGCAGGCCAATTTATCATTCCGATTTCTACAGTGCTTACGAATAACGAAAGGAAGCTGCTTGAAGTGAATATTGACTTAATTAATTGCTGCAACTTCGGCATCTATGTCTAGAATGTACGATCGAACAAGAAGTACTTACTGCCTTTCGAATCTTTTGAGAAACATGGAAGACAGCTTTGAGTTGATCATGATGCAGGTGACAGAGAATCTTGACCTTAAAAAGAAAGAAGGTTAGAATGACATACATACAGATCCATTAATGGCAGATAAACGAGAGTATTTATAGCAAAAGAAGAGGTGCATGAGAGAACCGGCCAAAGGTTCGGTGCCCAAGACATACCAGTAGATCCATTGGAAGAGATTCAAGCCTCGACATTGAATCGCATTCAGTAGCCATGGGGGTTTTCGGTGTTACTGGCGACTTATATGATCTGTTCCCATCGGCCAGTCTCGCAGCTGTTCCGAAAATGTTTCTGTCGGGTGATGTCACTGGAGTGATATCAATGTCAAGCTGTGTTTGGCGTAGTAGGCCGATTTTTGCTTCCTTGGAATGGAGTACGACCCTTTTCTTGCCTATGTCTGTGCATGGCTTCGTTGTAGCTCTATTATATCGGATCTGGGCAAGTGCGCCAGGCTTCAGGTACTTGTTTTTGGTTTTCCTTACACGTTTCTTCTGCTTGAAAGCCATTCAATCCATGCATCAAGGAACAGTCACGGTAGTTTTGACAAGCTTCTTTTCAATCCGCGTCGTATCTTGTATCTCTGTGAGCTGATCAGAGTCTACAATTTGCAAACCAGAGATAACCGATGATTAATACCCTCGTCAATAAAATGTTTGACATATGTTGCATCATTACCAAACAAGATACGACTGAAAGCTTATGCAAGAACAGATGGGCAAGAGTAAAGCTTAAGAGTGTCAGACAATGTATAAACTCGATCACCAAGGCGAACCATTGATCCAATTAAGCCATAAAATATTTCTGGCGTCAAAAAATCTAAGCCAATCACTACACTGGGCAAGAACAAGTCCACAACTAGATGCCCCATCGGTCTCCGTCCTGAAAAAAAAAAGAAAATCCTCTGAATTGATCGATGAGGATAAACGCAGATTTGTCTAGGCCACCATATCTAGGCGTGGGAAAGATCATACCTCCACCTTCGAAGACAGATTAAGTTATCTTTAAAACATCACATCTCTTTGGGCGAATGAACTTGAACTTCAAATACTATTTAGAGAGGAATGACTGATAATGGGTATCAGTTTTGTTTTTAGGAAGGAAGGGATATGCAGTTACTTTGCGGCTGATGCATGATTATAGCATAATGGCATCGACAACTCTAATCTCAAATGTTATCTAATAAAGCGTAGGCATAGCACCAGGCAACAAACCATGTCCATACGACCATGACAAGCCCTAGTGCACGTAACCCGCCAGAGAGAGCTGAAAATGGGGGAACAGCAACTTAACTTACTACGATCGCATTGATAACTGGAATAAACCATCGTCTCTCAACCTTTTCCCCCCGCTCGACATCTAGTTTTTATTTGACATCGTAAAACCTTGATATAAGAATATTCCAGGACGCAAGGAAAGACACAGGTGCCTATTGGAGCTTGTCAAGTTCCAAGCGAAAGGATTGTTTGCGTGAGCATCGGTAGATAGGGAACTAATAAGTGCGAGAGATCGAGAGAGAGAGCAGATCCCAGTTGCTACAAATCAGTGAAAAAAACTAGCTCGTAGCCAGGAAAGGTACAAGGAGGGAAGGAACTGAATCAATAACGGAGCTTACCATAGAAAGCGATGAGATTCAACACGTCGGTCTATATCCCCACACGCACGCTGCAATCACAGAAAACTATCAGAAAAAAAAAAGCAAGTTGAGAAACGGCAGCCACTTAGATCGGAAGAAGATGACAACTGCAGAGACTCAGACCTACGAAGAAAACCGAATGAAAAATCTGCCAAAGGGTTGCCGACTGAAGTTCCGAGACCTCCGCCGCAGCTTTGAAGCCGGGAGTCCACCGCAGGAGTGAAGTAACTGAAACCCTAGCACCACGGTGCGAGAAATGAAGGCGGGGAGAGGCCAAAACTGTTTTGAATTTCCTCCGTCCGACTTGCGCGCCAAAATTTTTGGGAAACGGCTGCGGGAAAAACTATTCCAACCAGGGAAAGGTCATTCAACGGGGCCCGCACGTGGCGATCTGTCATTGGCCCCACTTTGATTTCTGGTTTCGCATAATCTGGCGGGAAAGAGAGTGATCTCGTGGTTGTTTATAATGACTAGACATGGCAAAGGGCTTGCGCTGAACAGCGCTGGCCAGTCGCCTGAGGCGAAGAGTGAGGAAGGAGAAAAAGGAGGGCGTCGATGGAGAACGAGGATGAAGATCTTCGGCAGTGTCTTCCGGCGACATTTTCGAGTGAGTTTCTGCAGGTTTCATTGTCTCTTCGGCTGCTATCTTCCGTCTTCTTCCAGTTGGCGACACAGGAAGGGGAGGAGGAGGGGGAGGAGAGGAGGTCTACCTCGGCGCAGGAAAAGCTGACATACAGCACCTGACAGGCTATGGTGTCCGGCAGAGGTGACACCGTGAAATTTTAAGGTGAGAAGCCATTGAAGAGGAACCATGGCGTGCCGAGGTGCTACACGTGAACGCGTCAGGAAGGGGCCACACAAGATAACGACACATTAACTCCGGGGCCTGGATCTTCCGAGCTTGATGGTCCTCCATGGTGGTGGCCGCTCACGTTGAACACCGTGGCCGAGGAGGACATCGAACGAGTATGACCTGGTGTTCTGGCGTGTCCTCTGGGTGGAAAAAGGAGGAAGACAAAAGATGGCCCTAAAGTGAAAGCCAGGAACTCACAACCTTTTTTGCCCCTCCCCACTGCTGACCTCCATGTCCCCCCCTCCGTGCTCTCCACTGGGGCCGTGCTGTAGCACGGGCGCACCACGCAGTCAGCCACGAAGAGCGGCTACTGGTGGTCGGGCGTGCCCTCCCCGCACCAAATAGAAGAAGACACAATACACTTGAATGGGGGGGGGGGAGAGAGAGAGAGAGAGAGAGAGAGAGAGAGAGAGAGAGAGAGAGAGAGAGAGAGAGAGAGAGGAGCAGTGGAGGGGTCTTTTTCTCAGATGTCCACTAGTAGGAACGCCCACTTCACGGGAATTCATGAGGTGAGGATCCCAGAAATTCCAGACCCCCTATCCTCTCCTCAACCCAATAACTGCAAGACGCAGAGTCAATGGTTACCGTCGACAATGCGGTTTAGCAGCGGGGAGTAGTTGTAGAGGATGTGATTTCGGGGGCATACCTGATGGAGACTGTGGAAGTCCTCCCATTTCTGAGGCTCCCGGCGGCTGATCCTTTCAGATCGCATCTCTCTCTCCCGGAATCGAGACTGGACTCGGTATTCTATTAACCTTCCCCGATAATTGATTTTCTTTTCCAGGATTTCAATGGGTTTTTGGGACTAGAGCAGGAGGAGCCGCTCGAGTTCACTGGGCATATTCTTCTACATGTAAATTATCAATGCTCGCCTTTCCAGACTACTGGTTGGGACGATTTCTTCCTTTCAGTGAAGCTTCACATCTCTAGATTCGAACTGTTTCCTCCGTCATACAAGCTTTGTAGTCGTCCTCGAAAAAGAACAAGAGCTACCTCACAGAGATAAGAGAGAAGATTTCCTCGAGACCGGGAAGCAGACGAAGAAATCAAAGCTGTCAACAAGGTGCCGACGTCTCCACCATTGATTGGTGCCCGGGAAGGTATACAGCCGTCTGATTTACACCGGATTTAGTCTCAGGCCAATTTACTCTGGATTTGCCGAAGGAAAACATAAATCTTCATAACTTGTGAGCTCTCTGGTAACCGAAACTTTGTTTCTGCGTGATATAGCTGGATTTAATTCCTCACCAACTTTGCTACAGGTTCTTTGAAATCTGGTTTTGTCGTGACTGCTGGAAAGGGAGAAAAAATGTTGACATGGGAGCAACTGGGCGAGATCGGAACCGCCGGCCAGCTAGTGGGCCTCGATGCCGTTCGCCTGATCGGGATGATCGTCCAGGCTGCTAACACGGCCCGCATGCACAAGAAGAACTGCCGGCAGTTCGCTCAGCACCTGAAGCTGATCGGGAACCTACTGGAGCAACTCAGAATCTCGGAGCTGAAGAAATATCCTGAGACGCGAGAACCGCTGGAGCAGCTGGAAGACGCTCTCAGAAGGTCTTACGTGCTGGTGAACAGTTGCCAGGACCGGAGCTATCTGTATCTACTGGCCATGGGGTGGAATATCGTTTACCAATTTAGGAAGGCCCAGACAGAGATCGACCGGTATCTGAAGCTCGTCCCCCTCATCACTCTCGTTGACAACTCCAGAGTCAAGGTGGACATCCTTCTTTCATTACTTTCTTCTTTCCGCAGTACATTCTTCAGCTTCAAGACTAAAATTTTGTTCCTAAATTTTGAAAGTGGGTTGTAGTTTCTAAAATGGCTCCGATTGCTGATGCATACTTGTTACAGTCGTCCTTTTTCTTAAATATTTTCATATTTTCATACTTCTTCAGGAAAGGCTGGAATGCATTGAAAGGGATCAGTGTGAGTACACTTTGGACGAAGAGGACAGAAAGGTGCAAGATGTCATACTGAACCGTGATCCTTCTGATGAGGGCGCGATGGTGCTCAAGAAGTCCCTCACTGGCTCATACCCAAACTTGCCATTTGATAAGGCCCTGAAGAAAGAAAATGAGAAACTTAATTTAGAACTACAGAGATCACAGGATGTCAGTCAGTATGAAGTCATTCAGCATTTGCTTGGAGTGACAGAAGCCGTGGCAAATGCTCTGAAAGAAAGGGATTCTCAACTCAAGAACGTGAAGAAGGTGGATGAACATCGCTCGAAGGATCAGAGCATCAAAGAACATGATTTTGGCCAGAGGTACATTCTCTTCTTGAAGATGAATGCTGTGATCCTGTACAGGGTTAGAACGTGAACCCCCATCAAATTTCTTTCATATTAAGTGAGGAGGAACACATAACACAATAGTTTATAATTCCTTGGCTTTATTACTTAAAGCTAACAGATCTTGTGCGCCAGGCTTGTTTAATCTTGATTTTCAAACACAATTCCATCGCTCTGGTTTCCCCACTGATCCATTGACAAGCTCATTCGGGGTGCACCCTGTTTCGATCTCAATCTCAGGTGTGGTTCCTCAGTACTATCAGGCCATAACTCGATCTCAGCTGTCTCACGCGGACATGAAGAATGGCACTTTGACTTACTGGATTGTTGCTCCGAACCTTATTTGTGTAAGTCAATTAAAAATCTGGCCTCGGCTCGGTTCTTGTTCTAAATATATTCATTCATCGCATTATCTCGTATGATTTAATTTCCGCGGAGCCTCTTCAATGTACTCCGCAACCCTATTCCATCATGGAATCCGCTTGACATCTCGCAGGCATGAAAACGTTCTTCTGTCCCTGCGGAACTTTCTCTAAGATAGCGTCTGTTGCCAGAAATAGGCAAATATGTGAGTGTCTACTCCGATCGCAGCCATTATTAAGGTAAAATTTGCTGGTTTTACTGATTACTGACCTGCTTGATCGTTCATCAGCTCCAGAGGAGACATGCAATGATCTGATGGCCTATTCATTGATTCTATCTTGCTGCTGCTATACCTGCTGCGTTAGAAGGAAGCTTCGCAAAATGCTGAACATCACGGTAATCATATTCTCATCTCTTTTGTGGAAACCGTGTTAGTTATGATACATCTCTGTAATTTCCTTGTGTTTAGCTCTCAACGTCAACACGCTCTGAAATAGTTCTCCCGTGTCGGTGGTAGGGTGGACTTTGCGATGACTTCCTGTCCCACTTGATCTGTTGCTGCTGCGCGCTTGTCCAAGAATGGCGAGAGGTGGAGGCCCGTGGAATCCATGGGAACACGAAGACTAGCCCACCATCCTTCCAGCGCATGGAATCGTAGCTTGAGAGTCAAACGGTGAGGTCTCCCCTCCGCTCTCTCTCTCTCTCTCTCTATATATATATATATATATATATATAAATCAAATAATTAGTGAATTATAATAAGTGAACAATTAAATTTGAAACTAATATCTATCTATTAGAAAGAATATGTATGTCTAATTAATGTATTTTTTATCGCTACACATAATCTCTATGGTGGAAGGACAACAAGGACAAATCTTTGGAGAATAAGGTGAACTTGCACCTTATTTAAGCTTTTAAAACATATAAAATGTATATTTCAATGAAATTGGAGCAACAATTATTTTTCTCAGATGCCCCCTACTGGTGTTTGCATGATATGATGAGGTTGTAAATAGGGTCTCAATAGAGCCAATTACTGCTAATGAACTTTGTGGGGGTGGGGCGTTGACTTTGGGTAGTGTAGTAACTTCTTTTTTTCTCCTCTCTTGTTCCATTTCAATGCCTTAAAATGGCAATCTATTGGATCAACGATGATAGTAGAGAAGTAGAGTATTTGACAACATGAAACATAATTTAAATGGAGGTTTGAATTTGATTGAACTTCAAAGAGGATATGGTGGTTCACATTGGGAGGCATGGTGGCTGGAGTAATGGAGGAAGAAAGCTTTTAAATTTTGGCTGACAGGGCTCGTTTCTGTTTTGAAGACTATTGATTAAAAGACCCAATAATTTGGGGTAAATTACTGGATTTTACTCATTAATTAATGGAACTTTAATGTTGAGTATTTTGCATTGTAGGTGCACTCCATTGTTAAAAGTAATTTTCTATTGACATATTGAAAAATGACAATAAATGCTTTGTTGTGATTACTAAGGGGAGAGAGAGAGAGAGAGAGAGAGAGAGAGAGAGAGAGAGAGAGAGAGAGAGAGAGAGAGAGAGAGAGAGAGAGAGAGCTTATAATGTGATGAAGTTCAACCTCATATTGAACTAACAAGAGGGTATCATAATGGTCTTCTAGGAAGTTCAATGTTGAGGAAGATGGCTCCATTGGACTGCCATGTTGGCAAGTTTATCTAGTGTATTATTTGAGGGCCCATTAATTCTCTTTGTGCACCTCTCTTATTTGGGGTGATGTCATTTTTGTTGTTGAAAGTTATTTTGATCTATATGAGGAAGGGAACTAGGAACAAGGAAAGGGAAAATAAAGTTGATAAATATGAAAAGTCACATGTTAAAATGTAGAGCACACAAACTAAATAGAAAGCTTAGTAAGATGATCTAGTTATACTTTTCTTTGAAAATGCATGATAGTAGAATAAATATATGAATATTTATACTTAATTAAGTGTAATATTATCAAATGATCAAACTAGATTTTATTGAACATATCTATGATCAATAATATAAAATTATGTAGGTGATTGATTTCACTATACAAAATTATTATGATACATAATGTCGTGAAAAGTATTAACATTTCTATAATATGTAATAGTGAGAAAATAATAATTAGTACATTTAATTCCTTGAAGTAAAAAAATTAGTATGGAAATTTACTCAATTTATTAAGTGTTTAATGACATTAGATCATTAGTTTCAAATGATTTTGATATCAAATTAATTTATTGAATTCAGATAGCTTATTTTTCCAAACATGATTTTTTGGATATTAAAAAGTGTATTTTGAAAAATCATTTTATACATCTTGAGTTTTCAAAATTATTACACTTTAAAATCATGGCTAAGATATCCACTTAAGAGTGAACCACATATAGAACAAACTCATATAAGTTTGATTGTTAAGTTATTATGTGATAGAATTACATGTATTGATTTTGTTGTTATATTATTTGATCTTTATTTTAAAGTGATAGGAAATGAATAAAAACATTATGACTTAATGGCATTGAGTGTTGGGTTCATACAAAGATATATAGAAAGATTTAAATAATATATCGTATTCAATTTTCAGTTGTTCAAATTTGTCTTTATTCCAAGAAAAATAGACTTTGAAGATTTCAAAGATTTGAGAATTTTTTTCAAATGATTCCCTCACAAATACAAAAGTTTTTGAATTAATAACTGGTATTGAATATATGTTTATCTCCTTACTACAACCTCTAGCTTTGAAAGCAACATTAAGAGTGAACTCTATTGACAACCAGCACTTGTGCTTGAAGAAGAGCAATATATTCATAGCTTTGAAATCATCATCTCTCTCTTAAGAACTCTAGACAAATCCAATTCAAAATCAATCTCTAGAGTCATCATATGGTGTCAACTTTTGTTATTTATCGTGAGATAAAAAGGAAACTAAAGTCTTGGTTATTGTGACTTTGAGTTGCCCTCATGGAACAATAGTTTGGTCTCTTATAGTTGCGAATATAGAAGAAAATTTCAAGGAAAATTTTGTATAGAGTTGTCTTGATGAATAGTAGTATGATCTCTTAGAGTAATAAATCTAGAAATAAGTTTCTAAGTGAAATTTTGACAGCATTAAGTTCATTAATCAACATCAAATGATTAATGGTAATAAAATCAAATAATATGTTTATTTTTGAAGACTGGCCATAGACAATGAGCCAAATCACTATAAAAAGGAGTATATTCTACATTAAATAATAATTCTATGTGCTCATTATCCTAATAGAAGATTGATCTTTTGGGAGTGATCATCTAGAGAAAAGCAAAAAATAAATTAATTCAACCTTCTCTTCTTAATCTCAATGTAGGCTAAAATCTAACAATAAGAATGGAGTCTAAGACTTGCAAGAACCTAGAAAACTTAAAAGTGTTCATTTGAGATGACCATTACTCTCCACCTTTGACTTCTCAAAATGTGCTCCCCTCTACTTTGTCCTATGATAATATCCCTCTTCTTTAGAAAATGATTTAAAAACCACACACTAATTCATCTTGAGGGGGAGTTTTGGGATTGTTTCTTCATCTAGAATTGTTGTTGCAGTGCCTAATGTGTCATAGTTGTTGTTTATAAATTACACAATTTCTTAATTTATAAAAAATGAATTTTAGAGATTATTAAACAATACTAATAGTGGAATACATGTCATTTCCTCAAGAATGGGGTTGTCAATTACAATGCTTACTCTTTATCAATCATAAAATTAGTAGAGTAAATGAAATTAAAAAGAAAGTGAAGAAATTTAATTCTTCTATGTTGAGTGTGTCACCCACTTTCTATAGAAGAACATGGAAAATGATAGCATAAGTAATGAAAACTATAAAAAAGGGTGAGAAAATCATCTTTTGCTTGTCCTTGTGTCACCCATAGATTAGCAAACGAATGAGTGTGTTGATGGAATTGATAAAATATTAAAAAATGTGAAAAATCTACTTCAGATCTATAAGTCACTTAAAATTCTAGAGAAGGATAATGTAGTAAATCAAAATGGTAAAGAAAGATCATAAATTGTTTAAATAAGATGTCCTTTTAAATCTGTGTCACTCATAAATCCAAAGAGGAAGAATAGTAAATTAAATTAGTAAAGAAAACCATAAAATATTAAAATATAGTCTTATTTAAATCCTTGTGTCACCCAAAGATCTAAAGAGGATGAAAAAATAAATTAATTCCTAAAGAATATTAAATAGAAACAATAAAAGAGAGTCATAATCTATATCATTCTCAGTGATGGGGAAGGAAAGGGGGTGATCGCTCTAAAATATCATAATTAAGGAGTGCCAAAAACAAAATTTATAATGTTCGGATGTCTTCCTAATGATACTAATGAATATAGTTTAATGAGTATCCAAGTTAAATCATATAGATATATATAAACTAAGGAGAGATTTAACTTTTGATCAGGATTGATTTTTTGATGAAGAATTAGATGTAAAGATGGAAAAAAATTATTAAAATACAAAAGAGAGAAAGGAACAAAACCTAGATTATTGACTTCTCAATCAACAATCCATGGATAATTAGATCAAGAGACAATTAAATTTAGTTGACGAGTTGAATTACTAAAGTCCTAATGTGTGAAATTAAATACCCCACCTTTATAGATCACCCTATGACACTTTGGAGATCAATAACAAGGTTAAAGAATGTCCTAAACTAATTCTAACCTCATACAATCTCCACCACTCTTAGAAATATATTCTACTTGGACTTAATAAGGGAACATGGGATCATCGGGGATAGAAATCAAGTTTGATGTCTACTCTAATTCATGTACTCTCTCTTATTTGATCTTATTTTGGATCAATCTTGATAGACTAAGTGTAGAAATAAATATGCAAGCACAAGATCATAATAATAATGAATACTTAATTTTTGGATATCAGTGAGAGAAATAGAAGTAGAAATTATCAAGCTATCAAGAATCTTGATGAGAACAAAATGTTCACCAAACACTTCTAATTCAAGTCTCAACACCCTTGAGACAACCCACACACTATAAAATAAGTAATTGACTTTTATCTCCTTCTATAAGGACTTCGCCTACAATAGAAGAGAGAGGAGACCAAGAAAAAATAAGAGAATTGATAAAGATAGAGAATAGAATCAAAAGAGAGAAATCTCGTCGTTCATCGAACTAAAAAAAAAGAAAATACATGCTATATCTATAACAAATATAAAAAGACAATTGTCCTCTTAAAAGGAGGCATCTCAATCTACGTGTGAATGAGCCCACACATCTCAAAGGTGACAGCTTCAACCTCTCTCATTTCTCGCTCCCTCTTTCCCTACATGACTCCCGAAATGGGTCAAAAGGGATGAGGTGACAATCATCTCTCTCTCCCTACACGACCCCTAACAAGGTCAGACATGATGAGGTGACAACTATGTCATCACCCCTCACTCCTTGCGTGTCTCTTGAGCGAGTCAGACAGGAAAAGGTCTCTCACACATATCTTGGGTCAGCCGTGATCAATTGACACCGCCAACACCAAGAGATCACGAAACCTAAGAGAATAATGAAGGTAAATGAATGGTGAATTGAAATCAGGTTCTCACCTAGTGTCATGGCTAGGCAAAATACCTTAATCACGATTCCTAACTATCTTTACTAAGATCAAAGTCTCTCTCACCAAGAGGATCACTAGTAAAGAGATGAAAAGAACGAAACTTATTAAAATTAAAATCTGAAATCAATTAGATATGCCCTATTTTTCCAAATAGACGTTTGATGGGATTCCTCCTCAGAAGTTTTTGAACTTGTCTCCAGAGGTTGAGTTCTTGGATCACATCCTCTCCTCCTAGTTGCTCTTCTCCCAAGTATGGAACGGCCTTCTATCTCCTCTAGGTGGGTTTATATTCTCTCTTTGGTCATGTCCATTCTCAGCCCTTGGATCATGGGGGAGAGTGCACAACCCTTGGAGATTTCTCTTTCCAAGGACAGCCTAAAAGAGGTGAGCGGCTCTTGGGGTGTCTCCTGACCTTCCCTCCCTAAGACTTATCTCACCCCATGGATTCAGCTGATTGAGGGGCTGAGATAGTCCCAAGGATTGCTTACGGAGGGAGAGGGGTGTGGCTGATCAGATGGTGCCACATACCTCTCCCTCCTTAATTAATGTGGGCTGTCCAGTTGGTCCATGGGCCTGATATGACATGAAGCATAGTACTTAAAATAAAGCCCATTACCTCTTAAACAGATAAATATAATAGATTAGGAATAAAGGGGAAATCAACATGGTAAATTTGGACTCATTTATACATGAGTCGACTTAGGGTTTAAGAAATGGATAATAAATCATAAAAATCATATGGATTATGTTTTAGAATTTAAATCTTAATGATTAAAAGCACTGGTATTAATTCAGATTTAATAGAATTTTTTATAAAAATAGAAAAATATTTAAAATATTCATTTAAACATGAAATAAATCCTAGAATATTGACAAAAAATATGAAAAATACTTTTATCATATTAAATAATTATAAAATATTTTAATTATAATTTAGACATCAAATGATAGTTTATTTTATAATTATCATTCAAGTAAAGTATATAATTAAATAAATACACATGCTATAAAAAATATGGAAAATTCACAAAATTAAGCATGTATTTAGAAAATTCATCAGAAATTATGCTTCAATTATTTTATGCATAGTTAAATGTCATTTTGCATGAAATTAAGCATTAATTGTCTAAATTATACCATACTTATCGTGCATAATTCACATGTTATCAAGGGGGGTGGGGGGAGAAGGTTAGGTCACCATTGTCGCCATTGTGCTGGGTTCCACCTCTATTTGACATGCAAGAGGGGAGCTCACAGCCACCATTATTACTGTCACTACCCTAGCTCATGTTGGGGCGCCTATTCTTCTCTCTCCTCTTTTCTCTTTTATACCCCCTAATTATAGTGGGCTGGACATTGGCCTAATGTGGCTTGCCCATGAGCAAGCTGTCCTACATCTTCTCCATCAAATCTAACAAACGATTGACATTGAAAAGGGAAAATAAAAGAACATGGAATATATCTCAAGGGCCTTGTATATTGCATTAGGTTATAAGTCAAAGGATCATATATAGATTTTTCAAGGCTAATGTGAAACTTTAAACAAAAATTTCTGATATGGATTCTAAAATCCATTTTATTATTTTCTGTTCTATTTTATTAAATTTGACTTTAGTTAACATGGTATTAGATTAATACCTTAACAATACTTTTGATGTCTCACAAGTGGCTCCAAATTTTTATTTTTATCCTATTAGATTAGTACCTCCACATTCTTAGATATACAACGAAATGTAAGCATTAAACGACTTAACAACCAGTTGAGCTTGACACTCAAAACCTAAACATATGGTTGATCTTTTCTATGATATAATGTCCAAAATAATGATTAGATATCTATTTGTTTCGTTGACAAGTTGGAGATTGCAATCATAGGGTCCTCCTATAACTACTACTTCACATGAAAGATCTAAAGGCTAGGCAAAATACCAAGAGGGAGGGTGAATTGGTATTTTAAAAATCTTAGATTTTCTTCCTGGATAGTAGATGTGTCAACACATGTGTTACATAACTGTGCGTGATTATCTACGTGTAGGATTACTTTCTCTCTCCTCCAGCGAGTTCTCACTATGAGACAAGAACTTTTTATACTGGTTCATCCCTCACCTGACTACTTCCAATCCCGGAGGATCCTTCCTGTCGGTATTCCACTATTTCTCTCGGAAATACGCACTAAAATTAATGGGATCAGCAGCCCAATACCTCAGGTTTGACCTCCGCAGAGATCCAGCCCTTTCCAGGCCAAACAGGACTTAGAGCACCTCGTGCTTCTGCCCAAAATCACTCTCCACTCACTAGCCAGTTACCTTAGGGTCTGATGGAGAACCTCCTTGAAAGATTCAAGCTTTATCTTGATCATCAATCGTTGATGAAGAAGGTGATGCAGTCTGTTCGCGATTGAAGCTCGGCGGTAATAATTCTTGATTGAGAGAGAGATTACTCGTAGTTGATCGAAGTAGAATTGTTGTTGTTGATATCCCCAGCTTCCTTTACTTGTAGGGCGTCGTCTTCCAACGGATTTCTGCATTTTGTTCAATAGATAAAATCAGAAAGTCAGTTAAAATACTTACCGTTTTCCGGAATGCGCGACAACGACCTCTGACCATTGCGAATTCAATATCTTTCTATTCTCTGCTCCCTTACATTTGACATTTGAACTGGAGATTCTTCTCTCACGGACGAGCAACTTTCATCTTGACTTTGTCTTCAGATTCGAACGTTAAACTGGTCGTTTTCTCCATGTAAGCAGCTGACGTGTCATCGTCCAGATTTCCGGTTCGAGACTCACAAGAGCACATTTGATATTTCGAACCATTTTCTTTCTCAATTAATGATGCACGTGACTAATAAATAATAGCTGCACTTAAATGGTTAATAATCATGGATAAATGAACTAAAAACATAACCATCATTTACCTATTAAATATTTGTTTTTAACAAATATTTATCCATATATATGTGGCACTTCACCTATCCATCAATTCACTTAATCTCAAGGTTAGCCAAAATGTCACAAGATAAATAATATATTTATTTGCATGAAATATATGAGGCATTTATGATAATCTTGTAAACAATATAAAAAAATAATAGATTTAATGTCACTTTCAATTGTTTATCCATCTATGGATAATATGTTGTATTGTGATGGAGCTTTGTACCTTGCAACATGAAAAGTTTCAATTAAAATTGACTTATGAATATTTGATAGCGGTCAATTATTGTGGAGATAAAGAAGTTATAGAATTAAACATTATCTTAGATAAATATATTTTCCATCTTATTTGGAAGATAAGGATGCTTGAGTTATGTGAAATGACTATACTTCTTCAATATATCCACCACCACCAATTATAGAATTATTGTCATTTGATCTAAACATTCATTTGATGAAATTCATAGTCAACTCCTCTCATATGTGGTTTGGTGTTGGTAATAATTGTAAAATATCTTATAATAAAGCTTCAATTTATTCTATTGGTAGGTTGCACATTATTCTACAATTTTTTTAAACATTTTTTTAATTCTATTTTAGTAAGTTTCCTACACAAGTCACTTGTACGCTTTTAGGAAGACCTCTAGTGTCGAGTGATAGTAGGGTACTCTGGAAGAACTATTATGACCAAAATGAAGCTCTTTGGGAGTCCTATTATAAAGTATTAACATTTGATTGATCAAAAATTTGAGCTATGCATCATCCCTTGCTCCAGTTTGCATATTATGTAATATAACTTTAGATTTTTTTTGTACCTTTTAATTTTTTTTCTACATGTCTAGATCTTGATTGAATATCACAATTGTTGTGTAAACCTCTAATTGTCATGATATCTATGGGAACATATTTTCCACCTTATTTTTTATCATTACTTTGCACCTGATTTCAAAGTAGAAGTCCATAAACTTTGGTAACCATTTCTTGATATTTTGAAAGAATTTATTATTGTTCTAATTTTTTTTTAAGTTTTGATCCAATAGATGATGACTTCACTTTTGTATTAAAAAGATGATTGTCATCTAACTTGTATTCATAGATTATTTTTAATTAATTTATGGCTAAAAAAGATGAGTAAAGTAAATTATTGGTTAATAATTTTAAATGATAACTATCTTAATGTTGTGTACTTGGTGTGTTAATCTTTATCTCAAACACGTGAAAAATTTGGTAATGCTAATACTAAAACTATGGTCATAATGAGTGATAAGTCTTCATTATCATGAGTTCATAAGTAGTAAATAATATAATTCTAGCCTTAACTCATGATAAATAGACTTATATTTATGTTAAATTATAAAAAGTTGTTTTCAAGTTATTAACGTAAATTTTTAATTAATTATGTAATATTTTACAAATTTATATGATTTTTATAGTCTTATTTTTGAGATAAATGAAGAAAAAAATTAAAATTAAAATATAACAAAAAGAGAAGACCTACCGGTCAGCTTGGCTTGCAAGTAGGTCGGAAGCGCAATCAAGGGGAGCCGCGAGTAGGGGCTCGAGTGACTAGGACCGATGGGGACACATGTGCATCATTCCCCTTCCACGTCACCGGTGGCCAACCGGCTATGGGGCAAGGAGTGGTCATACATATGGGAGAAAGGGAATCATTCCGTATAAGCGATGTGGGACTAAACCCGCGTCACACCTTTCCCCGAAAGACTTCAAAGATTTTAATACATAAATTACCTCTTCGTTATAACAGAGATATATCATGATGACGTGACTTGATAAAGACATTAGAGTGCTTATTTCAATCTCTCTTATGTAGGTAAGTAACCGACGTACTTTCGAATCCTCCTAGAGTCAAAACTCGTATTTTTATTTGATTATCGTGACTTTCTTACAGATCGCCAGTGAAGGATTAAGCTGTTAGAATCGCTAGATCATCGGCGAAAATCTCGTCAACGCGATTCACGAAATATTATTACTAAAATTGTTGAATGATTCGCGATAAAAGGACTGTGAATCTATTGAGTAAATCATCTCTGATTGATCGACAAACAAGCCGTCATCGGGAAGAGGACGATCCACTAAGAGATGAGTCGCTACCTCCTAAGAGTGTATCGGATGCGATGAAGAGCCTCTTTTTGCTGCACGAACCTGAGGATGAAGCTTCCTAACATGCACCTCACCTCCATCCAACTCCTCTCCGTCAGGTGACAGCTACCAAAGAGATGCCTTTTCTATTTTTGTACCCTAATTAAAGATGTCTTTCTTTAGTTGTTGCATTAATGGCCAAGTTAATCTCTCATAATTTATAACAAATATTTTACACAAGCCAATGAGTCTCTAAACCTTTTACTAACACTCATTCTATTGGTACTCAGAGCTCCAAGTAAATGTAATTATGCTCAAACACACAATACTTGGAATTAATATTTAGTTTATGTTTTTTAATATTGTCAAAAATTATTTCATTTGGTTTTCATGTGCTTTCAAGTCCACATTATACACCAAAATATTCTCAGAAAGATTAATATGATTTATAAAAAAATATTAAAATATTTTATTCATGAGAGATTGAAAGGGGGATGGGATATTTGAGATCTCATAGTGCCCTTCATAAGTCTAAAACGTTGTCTAGGAAATGTACTCCATTTGGATCTGATGATAATCAAATTTTAGTCTAGTTTGGAAAATGTGGCTGCCTCATGTAATGTATTTAGAAGTTCATTCACCACTAGAATTAGAAACTTGTCAAGAATAGTTTCATATTTAAGCTTGAATATTCCAACACGAAACCTCCATCTCTTATCTTTTTTTTCTTTTAACGAGCAATACTAAACATAAATATGGGTTAATGGATAGTTAAATAATTACTAATACACACATTTATCTAATTAGTCATTTAATTTTATATTTTTGGAAAATTGGGTACACATGGCCATAAGTTTATTGCATGATCAACTTCTCTAATAGAGGACAACCCTTGATGAAACAACTGAAAAGCTTTTCCTTGAGATATACTACTAATTTTGTGCGGCTTAAGGAAGTTTATGTTTCACTTATTTTGTTCAGTTGGTACAACTCCATCAATACATTATTTACAAGTAGTTCAAGAAATATTAAATCTACACAAATTGAGATCCCTCTTAAAAATTATTGTGTTGTACTTTACATTTTTTTTGTCAACTGACCCCAATTTACCTCAAGGATTGCTCTAATGGGTGGACCTAGGTGGGGAGGAACCATGAGCTAGCAACTAAGTGGTACCCACTCCATAAGCATGTTTGCATCACTCCCCTTCCATGTCACTAGTAGGAGTCAACTCGTGGACAATGGTATGATCTCATCATACATATTAGAGTGGGGTCGGACCACCTTTATTTCTCTCCCCCAAATGGTCATAGGCATTTTGCTTCTAGGGGGTAAGAACTCAATATCTATAATTTTTTTGAATATATACATATGTAATTTTCAAAAACAATTGATGTGAGACTAAGATGTTGTGAGAGCTGGTCCAAATGATTGACCATTTACCTACAAAAAATATGCTGAAAACCCCATAAATGCTTAGAAAACCTAAGAAACAAATGAAAACAATTGTAAATTTACAGAAAAATATTAGAAAAAAATAGAAAAAAAATCATTAAAAAATTTACATTGATCCAAAAACTACAATTTCTCTATGACTGATTGTTTGTTTGATCTGAAATTTTAAATAAAGCTCCATTTTTCATTCATGAATGAGTTTATGCATTATATATATATATATATATATATATTTACAAGATTCATGGCCAAAAATAGAAGTCAAATATTGGAGAAAAAGAAGAAGTAGAAATGTGGAATGATTGGTTACGTACTGAATTTTCAGATCGAAAGGATGAAAAGGGTGTTGGAGAAGAGAGAGAAGGCATTCATAGCCTTCTTCCCCCTCTTCTAGTAGAGCTCTCTTACTTTGGGCTTCATTCTTCTTCATTCTTGATGCCATTTGAAGCTTTGATATGGTATTTAATCTCTTACTCTTCTATCAATGAGTCACATCATTGACTTCTACATTCGAGGATCACTTTAGTTATTCTACACTAGAAGAAACTAGAGTTTTCAAGCCATGTTTCATCCCCATTTGGTGTAGTAGATCAAGGTCCAAGGAATTTAAGTCAACTACACATGGCCTTTGTTGCTTCTCTATAGATGTCATACTAATGGAGAGATTCTATTTTTTTAATTATGTTTTGTTCTTGGCAATCTATGAATAATTTTGATAAAAAAATTGAATTTTATATTTGTGCTCTTTCTATTGCAATGAATTAGATCTTGTTTTGAATTGTGTAATAGAAGGTGTTTGTTTTGAAAAAGAAGTATAATTTCTTGTTCAAAACATGATCTCTCCAATAATATACTCTCTTTTTCATTCATTTCGTTCAAATTTCTCATCTTTATTCATTTCAACTTTGTGTTATCTCTATTATTCGTCCAAAAAGAAAAAAAATCTTATGTTTTATGCATATTCATATCTAAAGCTGTATTATCATAAAAAATGATTTTAATTAGTCATGGAAGATTGAAAATCTTCCTTGTGATCAACCTAGATTTCACTATCATATAAGATCATTTTTAGTGTTTAGTTATTATAAATTTAAAATTTGAAAGTTTTAACCCTCAATGGTTTGAAATGATCACCAGCACATGTCAAGGATGGCATCTAATGGGATGTGAAAAAGTGTGAGGAAATTCTTCATAATGGTGATGTATTGGATTTACATTGTTGCATTGTGGTACATAATGTTGATGGTGGTCTTTTTCCTTGTGCTAGTGGTGAACATGAAACTTGTACAAGATATGGGTAATATGAGTTGTTATGTGATAAGAATGAATATAAAGTTATGGGAGGCACTCGTGTCCACAAGTATGGAGAGGGGGAGTGATCTTAGATTGATTTGATAAACTTGAGGACACTTGTAGGTGTCTTTGATAAGTGAGCTAAGGGTGACCTCTAAGGTGGCCAATGCCTCATCTACTTTAGCTATTTCCTCATTGTTTGTCATGGGTGTGCCTTCAATGAGTTTTTCCTAGACCACTAGCACCTACAACTCTTTATGATATTGGTGGCACAAAAATATTTTTTTGAAATCAAATCATTATCCCTTGGCCCACCAAGCTTCATATTAAGACAAGGTCATATGAACCCATCACTACGTGGGAGAACTTTTGTTTGGGTGACTCGTGGGGTAGCCATCGTGTTGTGGTTGGTAAAGATCCTTGTAAGGTCTTGTGAATGGTTCTGATGGTGACCATGTCTACATGGGCAATTGGCAGTTCCTCCTCATAAATGTTTAGTTTGGCTTTGGCCTTCTAGGCTGAGCCGATGATTGCATCAAAGACATGAAGGTGATTTTTCATTGAATGTCATATTTGAGCTTGTTGAAGAAGGTATTTTCAAGAACATGTTTAAGAAGATTTCATACGACTGAGGCCATGAGTACAACTACATTGTAGTAATTGATGATTGAGCATTCTTGCTTGATTTTTAAGAAAAAATTGGTATAGTCATCTGAAGTTGTTGGGGCCAAATTGGGTAAGGAGCTCCTAGAGAAGGTCCTTTCAAATGTAGAAGAGTTGTCATTGATGTATCCATTGAAACTAGGCAAGTGACTTACCTTTAAGATAAACCTCGATAGCTTGTAACTTGATGAATATAGTGGTCCTATAGATAGAGAAAAAAGTTTCACTCTAAAGACCCATCCTTTTATATCTTCACCATAAAAAAAGGGAAGCTAAAGTTGTCATTTTTCATACCACTACTCTAGTTCATCTTTGGGATGGAAGGGCTCGCCTTAGAAGATGTTGACCCATTCAAAGGGTTGGAATGTTCACTGCCAACAAGGGGGGGATGTAGTTGGTGTCCTTGGAGTTGGAAGCATCGTGCCAATCATCTGGAGAGTTGACTAACTTTTTCTCGTGATCTGGGAATCTCACATATGGTTGTTATAGGGCCTTCAATTTTTACATAAGCATGGAGAGTTGTCAAAGCTCATGCCAAAGTGAGTCAATATCTTGATGGGTGGAGGTAATCTCTTACTAGGTGGAATCAAACTCTTGTCAAGGGGAGTTAGTGATGGTAGCAAGATTCTAGCACAAGTCACTAAGGTCGACTTTAAGGGTATTGATAAGTCTTCATTATCATGAGTTAATAATTAGTAAATAATATAGTTTTAGCCTTAACTTATGATAAATAGACTTATATTTCTATTAAAGTGTGAAAAGTGATTTTCAGTTGATTCATGTGAATTTTTGGGTAATTATGTGATTTTATAAAAAAATATATGATTTTTACAATCTTACTTTTGAGATAAATGAAGAATATATATATATATATATATATAGCAAAATGGGGGGGACCTACTGGCTAGCTGGGCTCACAAGCGGGTTGAAAGCACAGTCGAGGAGGAGCCGTGAGGAAGGGCTCGAGTGGCTAAGGACTAATAGACACACATGTGCACCACTCCCCTTCTACGTCACCAATGGCCAATCGGTTGTGGGGCAAGGAGTGGTCGTACACGCATGAGAAAGAGATTTGATTGCAAATGTAATATTACTATATATTCGTCAGAAACTTTGGTGCACAAGCGATGTGAGACTAAATTCGCATCACACCTTCCCCAGAAAGGGTAGGCAACCGACGCGGGTTCGAATCCTCCTAGAGCCAAAACTCATATTTTTTATCTGATTATTGTGTCTTTCCTACATATCGCTGGTGAAGGATTAAGTCACTAGAATCGCTGGATCATCGGCGAAAATCTCGTCAACGCGATTTGCAAAGTGATAAGTCTTAACTATCATGAGTTAATAATTAGTAAATAATATAGTTTTAGCCTTAACTCATAATAAATAGACTTATATTTATGTTAAAGTGTAAAAAGTAGTTTTTAGTTGATTAACGTGAATTTTTGGGTAATTATGTGATTTTATACGAATTTATATAATTTTTACAGTTTTACTTTTGAGATAAATGAAGAAAAAGAAATAAAAATAAAAATAAGACAAAATGGGGGGGGACCTATTAGCCAGCCGGGCCCGCAAGCGGGTCAGAAGTGCAGTCGAGGAATAGCCACGAGCAGGGGCTCGAGCAGCTTAGACCAATAAGGGCACATGTGCACAACCCCCCTTCCACGTCACCGGTGGTCAACTGACTATGGGGCAATGAGTGGTCGTACACGTGTGAGAAAGAAACTTGATCAGAAATGTAATATTACTATATAGTCACCAGAAATTTCGATGCACAACCGATGTGGGACTAAACCCACGTCACACCCTCCTTAGAAAGGGCGGGCAACCGGTGCGACTTCGAATCCTCCCAGAGCCAAAATATATATTTGTTATCTGATTATTGCGACTTTCCTGCAGATCGCCGGTGAAGGATTAAGTAACTAGAATCCTTGGATCATCGGCGAAAATCTCGCCAATGCGATTCACGGAGTATTGTTACTAAAATTATTGAACAATTTGCGATAAAAGGATCGCGAATCTATCAAGTAAAGCATCTCTGATTGATCGACGAACAAGCCGTCGTCGGGAAGAGGACGATCCGTCGAGAGACGAGTCGCCACCTCTTGAAAAAGTACCAAATGCGATGAAGAGCCTCCTCTTACTGCGTGGACCTGAGGATGAAGCTCCTTGACACGCGCCCCACCTCCATCCAGCTCCTCTTTGTTAGGTGACAGCCACTGGAGAGCCACAAAATCGTCATTTTTCTGCTCCGCCGGGTGACAGCCGTTGGAGACGATTCAACGACCCATTTCATTAATCTCTAAACTTCGCAAGGAGATCTAGAGATTGCCTACACCATCTTTGTTCAAGGAGAGCCTTTGAGGCTGTAGACACTACATGATGATCCTCCCGAATGCTCAGGATTTCGGTGCATCGCTGACGCATCGCCGCCACGACGCCGGAACTCTGTTTTCCTGCTTTCAACTTAATTTTCGTTTCATTCAGTGATAATTTGTTGATTTTAAATTTACCAAGATATACTTCATTTCATTATGATTCTTTAGGCTTTTACATATCTTAATTTGATCAATTAAATCGTATGTAATCGCTTACGTAAGAATCGCCGGGTGGAATTCTATTTTTGTCCAATTCGCGTTCGTCAGATGCTGACGTCATCCTAACATCCGGACCCTTATTTCCCTTTTTCGTGAATTTTAAATATATTTTCTTTTCATTTCCTAGTATAAAATTCATGAAAAATAGTATTCTTTGAGGAAAATTCTGAGTAATTATCAGATATTATATTACATCCCTATGATAGACCTGAAAAATTACCGCTATTTTTAGAAGTTTTATTGAATTATACTTGATATATTTGTTCAAAAATACTTCTAAATATCTAAAAATTCGTATTTTTTAGTTTTATAAATTTTAAATTTACGTGATTTGCTATACAACGACTAAGTCACATCACGGAGCATTATTACTAAAATTGTTGAACGATTTACAATAAAAGGATCGTGAATTCATCGAGTAAAGCTTCTCTGATTGATTGACGAACAAGTCATCATCGGGAAGAGGACGATCTACTAGGAGACGAGTCATCACCTCTTGAGAGCGTACCGGATGCGATGAAGAGCCTCCTCTTGCTGTGCGGACTTGAGGATGTAGCTCCCTGACACGCGCCCCACCTCCATCCAACTCCTCTCCGTTGGGTGACAGCTACTAGAGAGCCGCAAAGTCATCGTTTTTCTGCTCCGCCAAGTGACAGTCGTCGGAGACAATTCAACGACCTATTTCATTGATCTTTAGACTTTGCAATGAGATCTAGAGATTGCCCACGTCGTCTTTGTCCAAGGAGAGCCTTCGAGGCCGTGGACACTATACAACAATCCTCTCGAATGCTCAGGATTCCGATGGATCGCCGACGCATCGCCACTGCGACGTCGGAACTCTATTTCCTACTTTCAACTTACTTTCTGCTTCATTTAGTGATAATTTGTGTGATTTAAATTTACTAAGATATACTTTATTCAATTACAATTCTTCTAGCTTTTATATATCTTAATTTGATCAATTAAATTGTCTATAATTACTTACGTAAGAATCATCAAGTGGAACTTTGTTTCTATCTGATTCGCGTTTGCTGGGCACTGACGTCATCTTGACGTCCGCACCCTTATTTCTCTTTTTCATGAATTTTAAATATATTTTATTTTCATTTCTTAATATAAAATTCATAGAAAATAATATTTTTTGAGAAAAATTCTGAATAATTACCCGATATTATATTACATCCCTATGATCGACCTAGAAAATTACCGCTATTTTTGGAAGTTTTATTGAATTATAATTGATATATATTTTCAGAAATACTTTTAAATATCCAAAAATTCATATTTTCTAGTTTTATAGATTTTAAATTTGCGTGATTTACTATATAACGATTAAATCACATCAAGTATCAATACATGTATCTAATATGATAGGTCCCAAGGTAATAGGGTAGCCTAAGAGACAACAAGTACTCTGATGGGTATGAAGATATGTAAGAGGGGTAAAAATATTTTTGTTGCAGACAATAACCTACTTGAGTGTAGAGAGAAAGAGGGTAGGACATATGTCGACTGAAGAGAGAGAGGGAGAATGGTGATATCCTACTAGATGGATGTGGAGGAAATTTGATTGTCCATCTAGCCAAGAGATGTGAAGGGTAGTGTCATGGGACACATTGGCATGATGGACAATAAATATTTAGTGACTCACACAAAAAGACAAAGGATACAACACAAATAGAAAATACTATGAGAGGGAGGGAGAGGAGGAGGATAATGACCCTTAGAGTAAGTCAAACTCTCAAAGCATCCTTTGAGCAAGTGAGACTTCATAACTTCTTCCTCTTGCTTGGTCCACATGGAGATTTATAAGCTCTCTAACTCTAGAATGGGGATCAGATTACTTTTTACTAGTCTTTAGTATTTTAATTTATTTTAGAATCATCTTGACTTTTTGCTATTTCAATTTTTGGGTAGGCAATAATTGAGGTTGGCCCTCAATTGACATGGCAACAATCAATGCCATCATCTACATGGTGTGGTTGATGAGGCAAGGGCCTCATCACTTTGATTCTTTGATGTTTTAATAGATTTCTTTACTTAGAATTTTAATGTCTTTATTATCATGAGTTAATAATTAGTAAATAAAATATTTTATGTATTAACTCATGATAAATAAACTTATATTTGTGTTAAATTAAGAAAATAAGTTTTTAGCTGACTAATGTGAATTATTAGCTAATTATTAATTTTATGTGATTTTTTATAACTTGTATATTCAAAATTTTCAAATAAAATGAAGAAAAAAAAAGAGAAAAAGAGGAGACCCATTGACCAATTGAGACCTGCCAACTAACCTAGGGGGCACCACATGTGGGTCATAAAAATTATTATTTAAAATACCCTTGAGTTACGAGAAAAATACATCAATTACATCACTATTTAAAGGTATTATGAGAAATAGGTAATCTTTTCTCATATAGCCAAGTAAACAAGGAAGGTTCAAATCCTAGTAAAGTCACAATTTAAGTTTATTTATCTGCTTATATTATGATTTTTTTGTAGCATATGTTGGTCAATAATCAAGCCACTAGAATCACTCGATCATCAATAAAAGTATCATCAACTCGATTCATGAAGCATCATTATCAACTAACAAAAGATTGTGGATGAAAATCACAAATTCATTGAAGAAATCATCTATGATTGATCGACGAACTGACTATCATTAGGAAAAATTGATTCATCGAGAGATAAGTTGCGATTTCCTCATAGCATATTGAATGTGATATAGGCCTCTTCTTACTATGTGCACCTAAAAATAAAGCTTCCTAAGATGTGCTCTACCTTCATCAACTCATTTTCGCCAAGTGATAGATGTCAAAGATCTAAAAGTCACCAAAATTTTACTCCATTTGGTGATAGCCACTAGAGATGATTCATTAACCTACCTCATCAATTTTTGGACTTAACAAAAGGATATAGAATTTGTCTATGTTGTGAATGTCTAAAAGAGCCTTTAGGGCTTTGAACATTATACACAAATCCTCATGAATGCTCAAAATTTTGGCAATTGATGGCGTGATACTAAAATTGTCTTTCATACTTTAAAATTAATTCATCTTTAAATTAATAAGATTTTATGTGATTTAAAGTTTTAAAATTCATTTTTAATTAATTATAATTCTTTTATATTTTATAATTTCTAATTTCATCAAATAATCATCTATAATCATTTATATAAAAAAAATTACGTCGAACACTAATTCAGTTTGAATTAGGTTCATTGGGGTGTTGACCTCATCTTAATGTCAGCATTTGAATTTTCCTTTTTGTGAATTTTTAAATATATTTTATCTTCATCATTTAGTCTAAAAATCATAAACAATCAAATTCTTTGAGAATAATTTTTAAATTTTACTTGATATTATCTTACATCTTTGTAATTAACATAGAAAATGCCTACCATTTTTGGAGCCTTTGATCAAAGTATATATTGTTTAAATTTTATATTTTCTAATTTTATAAATTTTAATTTTGTATGATTTATTATACATTGATTAAATCACATTAAATTTCCTACTTATTGTTGTTTAAGTTCCGAGTTCTGACATTTTTTTGTTCAAGTTTTGAGTTCAAATCATGTCTTTGTTACTTTGTGATTTTCAAATATTTTACTCATTGATGCTTCTAGGTTGGTATTGTTCAGGTTTGTAGTTTGAATTTTGTAGGTGAGTATCATATTTTGATATTTTCAAGTATTTCCACATGCGTTATCATTTTCATGTACTTAAATCTGAACTTTATGATGATGTCTTAATTCTAAAATATAAATATGTCAAGGAATAACTCATTTAAGTAATTTATTAGCTAGAGGATCATACAATACATCATCATTATACTCATTAAATGACTCTTATAATTATTAATCTTCTAGCACAAGCTCTCATAATATTAATTAAATATTTAATAAATAAATCTTCATTTGTAGTATCAAAACTAAGGGAATCAACATTCACTTGAGAGTGAACCGTATATTAAACTGACTTATTAAAGTTTGATGCTAAATTATTATGTCAAAGAAAGACATGTCATTGGTCCTACAATTATATTATTGCTTATTTATTTTAAACTATCATGAAATGAATAAGAATGCTATGACTTTATGATATCCTATGTTTGTTCCATATAATAATATTAAAAATAATTTAAGATATATATTGTGTTGAATCTTTCAGTTGTTCAAATTTATGTTTATTCCCAGAAAAATAGATATCAAATATTTTAAATATTTGGCAAGTTTTTGTTAGATGATTCACTCATAAATATCAAAGTTTTTGAATGAAGAACTAGTAGTAAACATACATCTACCTCTTTACTATGAACTTCAAATTTGAAAGTAACATTTACATAAAAAAATCAATGAAAAATGAGTGAAGTGTAAAGTAGCTGCTAAAGGTCAAGAAAGTTTTAAATCTAGCATTGTTTATCAATCCTTGGAATCGTCATTCAAATACTTTCATTTAGAGTGAACTTTGTGAATAGTCAATTCTTGTACATGAAGAGGATGAACACTCATAACAAGACATCAATAATGTTGAAGTTATCTCATAGTGATAGCTTATTTATTATGAGATAAGCATGACATTAATGTCTCATTTATTATGAGTGTAGTTGTCCCAATGAAACAACATTGTGGTCTTCTAGAGTCATGAATATAAATAAAATTTCAAGGAACCTAAGTCAACATCAGTCATTGACGTCATGTCATAGTGATAACTTTTCTAAGGTAGCATAAAGATGCTCATTTTGCCTTATTATGTGATACACATGACATTAGTGTCTCATTTATTATGAGTGTGAATTGTCCCAATGAAACAATAGTGTGGTCTTCTAGAGTTATGAATATAAAATAAAATTTCAAGGAACCTAAGTCAACATCAGTCATTGAAGTCATCTCATAGTGATAACTTTTCTAAGGTGCCACAAAGATGCTCATTTTTCCTTATTATGAGATAAACATGACATTCATGTTTCATTTATTATGAGTGTGAGTTGTCCCAATGAAAGGCTTCTTATAGTTGTGAATCCAAAAAACGTTTTTAGGTAAAACTTTAAAGGAACTAAGACTATTAATCAACAATCATGATCAGATTATTAGTGATAGCAAAATCTAAAAATATGTTCATTCTTGAAAAGTAAAGGTAAACAATGAGTCAAACTATTATAAAAAACATTGTTTCAAAGTCAATTAAAAATTTCACACGCTCATCATCCTAAGAGAAGAATGATCTTTTAGAGGATCATCTAAAAAATAAAAAGGGAGATCAATTCAGTCCCCTCTTCTTGATCTTAGTACGGGGAAAAAACACCAAAAATAGGAATAGAGTTCTAGGCTTATAAGAACCTTGAAAACATAAGAATGGTCACTTGAGATGACCATTACTCTTTGCCTTTGATTTCTCAAAAATGTGGTCCCCCTCTACTTTGCCTTGTTATAATGCCAATATCCCTCCCCTTTATTGGAAAATGACTTAACTATCCCCCACTAATTCATCTTGAGGAAGGGCCGTTGGGTTTGTTTATTCATCTAGAGTTCAGCTCACTAAGTATTTATCATTATTCTTCCCTTGCAGGGGACATATTGTCTATAAGATGAAAATTTGAGAAATGTTGTAGTGCCTTTGTGTGACTCACAGGTGGCTACAAATTAAAATTTTGATGGTTTTCATATTAGATCAGCCCTTCCACTCTTTTAAATATATGACAAATTGTAAGCACTATGTGACTTAATAATCAAGTTGAGCTTGACACACAACACTCAACTAGATTATTGGTTTTTGTCATCAACACTAAAGGATTTATTGAGCTCTAAGATATGAAGAACAAGGTGAATTTGTGTGGTGGGTAATAATGTGAATCGGTAGGCAATTAGGTTGATATTTCTACAATCTAATAAGGTCTAAATAATGATACATATCTTTTTGTTTTGTTGACAACTTAGAAACTACGACCATAGGGTTTAAATTTGAGATAAACAAATTCTCCCACTTCATGAAGCAATTCTTGATGTTCAACATAAACTTGAGTTTTCATCCTTATGTGTGAGTCAAATGATACTTTATTTATTTTAATATTACCTTATCCTATAAATTATTTTGAAAATGATGATTTTTATGACGAAGTGATACCTCATATTATATTAATATTTGGCTCATGGGAGCCACTTTTTCCAACTTCACAGCCCATCACCTTTGAAACAATGTAAATAAGTTTCTAGTAACTATGTATTAGTTTTAATTTTTCATCCATCTATGGATAGTATGTTGTGTTGCAATAGAGTTTTTTACACTGCAACATGAAAAGCTTCCATCAAAACTGATTAATGAGTATCTGAATACAGTCAATTATAGTAGAGTTAGTGAAGTCATAGATGATATCTTGCGTAAATATAATATAGCACCTTATTTACAGTGTAAGGATGTTTGAGTTATGTAATTGACTAAACTTGTTCAATGTATCCACCACAACTAATTATAGAATTGTTGTCATTTGATATGGACACTCTTTCAATGGTAGAGTTGTAAAAAGTCTTCTTATAATAAAGTTTAAAAATTATTCTATTGATAGGTTACAGATTATTCCACAAAGTTTTTAACATTTTATTTTATTCCACTCTAGTAGATCTATTGAACAAGTCATTTGTATGTCTTTAGGAAACCTCTAGTGTCTACATTGAGTGGTAGCAAGGTACTCTTAAAGGATTATAATCAAAGTTATGCTCTTTGGGAGCACCAATCACCCTCAATAAAGCACTAACATTTGATGGATGAAATATTTGAGCCATGTCATCATCCCTTACTCTGATTCCCATATTATGTGCTATTACTTTAGATTTTTTTAAGCCATTTTTTAAAAAATCTATGTCTAGATCTCAATTGAATGTCACTACTTTTGTTTGAACCTTTGCTTGTCTTGACATCCATGAGAACACATTTGCCCCCTTATTTTCTACCATTGTTTTGCACCTGATGTCAAGGTAGAATTCTATAAGTTTTGGTAACCATTATTTGATATTATCAAATAATTTTTCATTGTTCAAACAAAAATTTGAAGCTTTGTTGATCCATGTGAATGATGAAATGTTGATCTAATAGATAATGACTTCACTTTTGCATCACTAATATGATTGTCATCAATAACATTCAAAGAATATTTTTACTTGATTTATGGCTGATAAAGATGACAAAAGTAAATTATGGGTTGACAATTTTACACGATCACTATCTTGATCTTGTGTACTTCATGTTTCAACTTGTTGAAAAGGTGTAACATCTTCTCAGAAGAAAAATCAGGCTAGAGCTCTTCAAGGTTGACTATGAAAAATTTCAAGATAGAGATTGTTGAGACATTGCTCACATATCAATCAGGTACAACAAAGAGAACTATCAAAAGTTCATTGGGTTGTTGTCTCAAGGTGACTAAGCCTCCTGCTTTCACCATTTGAGATCAGCCTCAACCATTACTTTGTCGATGCCGAGCAGCCTTCTCTTTGACTTCTGGAACTTATCAAGATCCTACTGTGGGGATAGGGTACTAAGACATGTCTATTACCTCAACTAAGGGGAAATACATAGGAGGGAGAAGAGCCTTGTATAGCCTCTCTTCTCCTCTTCTTGGCTCGCAACTCTCTCTCTCTCTCTCTACTCATAGCCGAGTCCTCTCACATCGTAGCCTTGCAACAGCTCCCTCAGCTCCTCCTAGATGCTTCTCTCACTCAAAAGTCTCCCTCCTCTACAAGCTAGAGTCTCACTCTCTCTGCTGCTCTCGCATGCGCCTTCCTCTCTTCCTTCTCCTTATTTATGGAGGGAGAGGCCTGACAAACTTCCCCCTATTCAGCCTTCCTTTGTAACCGCCTTCCCTTGCAGATCCTTTCTTAGTCTGCTCAAGGGATCCTTTGATCTCCTCCCAAATCTGAGAGAATTGATCTAGCTCCGGAAACCTCGTTCCTTCTGAATTTCTTTGGTTTGTTCGATGTGCTCCCTCGTGCTACGCGCCTGCCGCCCATGCCATGCGCGTCTGTGCCGTGCACTGAGGTTAATGACCATCCATCCATTAACCTTGCTTTCCTTCATGTTAATTGCGAGGTTCTAATCCCAAAACTCTGGTCTATTGTTCCAAGACTGTAAAAATTATGTACTGGTCCAAAAGTAGAGCAGCAAGAGATATGGCTTTAATTTCTTTTTAGTCTATTTCAATGGGTATTATTGTAACTCTCTAGGGGATAAGAGGGGATAAAAAATGAATTATTTTATAGCCCAATTTAGGATCTTTGACTTTTAGCCTAGTTATTAGGTTTCCTCTTTCCATACGTTCCTGTTCTCGGAAGAGCCCATTGACTCGCTAGGGTCAGTATACTCTTGGGGGCGGCGGCTAAAATGGATGGTTGATTGTTCTTGGAATAACAGTAAAGGGAATTGAAGTTCCTCTACTCTCGAAAGAGCAAAAAAGGAGATCAACGATTGACTGGATCTATAACGTTAATCAAAGAGACAAGAAGCTAGATCTCGGAGGTCAGGTGAGTCTAATTTTTGCACTTGAATTTATCTCTCATCCTGTAATCAATTTATCTACTATCGGATTTCATCTCTTGTGGCTTGTTAACCTCCCAATTTTATAATGTGGTGTGCCATAGTTAGGCAAGAACCACACATGATAAAGAACACATCAGTTCTGCGGCCTGAATCTTCCAAATTTGATGTTCCTACATGGTGCCGGCCGCTCACGTAGATCGCCGCGGCTGTGGAGAACATCGACCGAATGACCCGGTAACTGATCCTTTTTCGCCCCCTCCCGCTCACACAAAATCCTTCAAAAGAAACACAACACACCGATGAATAGGGAGAGAGAGAGAGAGAGAGAGAGAGAGAGAGAGAGAGAGAGAGAGAGAGAGAGAGAGGCAACAGTGAAGAGTCAGAGGTCCAGCAGTAGGACGCCCACCACGGAGATTCATGCCGCAAGAATCACCGAAATTTCAATCCCCCCTCTCTTCTCCTCTGGCCCATGGACTTCGAGACTCAGTCAATGATTACCGTCGGCGATACGGTTTAAGAGGGGAGAGTAGGCTTTTGAGATGTGATTTGGACGGCATACCTGATGGAGAATGGGCTCCCGGCAGCTGATCCTTCCCGATCGCATTCCCTCTCTCCCGAGTGTGCTCGGTGTTCTTTTTACCTTTCCCCTAGAGTTGATTTTCTTTTCCAGCATTTCAAGGTGCATAGTCAACGGTAGAGCGGGAGTAGCCGCTCGGGTTCACTGGGCTTATTCTTCGACTACGTGTAAATCATCAATGCTCTTGTCTTTCCAGACTACTGGTTGGGACAATTTCTTCTTTCTTCACATCGCCGGGTTCGAGCTGTTTCCACCGTCACACCAGTTTTGTGGTCGTCCTCGGAAAAGGACAAGGAGCTACCTCCCAGAGATAAGAGAGAAGATTTGCTCGAGACTGGGTAGTAGACAAAGAAATCAACGATGTCAACAATCTGCCGACGTCTCTAATATTGACTGTTGCCCAATAGGATATACAGTCTTCTGGTTTACACCGGATTTACTCTGTATTTGCCGAAGGAAAACAGAAGTCTTCATAATTTGTGAACTCTCTGGTGATCGAGCTTCGGCTTCTGCGTGATATAGCTGGATTTAATTCCTCACCAACTTTGCTACAGGTTCTTTGAAATCTGGTTTTGTCGTGACTGCTGGGAAGGGAGAAAAAATGTTAACATGGGAGCAACTGGGCGAGATCGGAACCGCCGGCCAGCTAGTGGGTCTCGACGCCGTCCGCCTGATCGGGATGATCGTCCAGGCTGCTAACACGGCCCGCATGCACAAGACGAGCTGCCGGCAGTTCGCTCAGCACCTAAATCTGATCGGGAACCTACTGGAGCAACTCAAAATCTCGGAGCTGAAGAAATATCCGGAGACGCGAGAACCACTGGAGCAGCTGGAAGACGCTCTCAGAAGGTCTTACGTGCTGGTGAACAGTTGCCAGGACCGGAGCTACCTGTACCTACTGGCCATGGGACGGAATATCGTTGACCAATTTAAGAAGGCCCAGACCGAGATCGACCGGTATCTGAAGCTCGTCCCCCTCATCACTCTCGTTGACAATTCCAGAGTCAAGGTGGGCATTTTTCTTACATTCTTTGTCCGGTGATAGGAACCCATCAGTGCAAACACCTTTTTGGCATGTTCTTGCATAGTTGAAGTATATTAATGGTAATAAGAAGCTAGAGATGCATATGGCTGATGATAGCGCTATCGGTCTAGAGATCTTTTCGGTCTGATGATCTCTACCCCCAAATGCTACGACTGTTGTTCTTTCTTTTCACATAGAGTTTGTCTCCGATTTCTGATGCATATCATACTTGTTACAGTCGTCCTTTTTCTTAAATATTTTCATGTTTTCATACTTCTTCAGGAAAGGCTTGAATGCATTGAAAGGGATCAGTGTGAGTACACTTTGGACGAAGAGGACAGAAAGGTTCAAGATGTCATACTGAACCGTGATCCTTCTGATGAGGGTGCGATGGTGCTCAAGAGGTCCCTCTCTTTCTCGTACCCAAACTTGCCATTTGATAAGGCCCTGAAGGCAGAGAATGAGAAGCTTAGTTTAGAACTACAAAGATCACAGGATATCAGTCACCGTGACGTCCTTCAGCATTTGCTTGTAGTGATTCAATACTTGGCAAATTCTCTAAAGGACAAGGATTCTCGGCTCGAGAACGCGAATAACGTGGAGGAATCCCGTTCAAAGGCTCAGAGCATCAAGGAAAATGATTCTCGCCGGTGGTACATTCTCTTCTTAAAGATGTTTGCTTGAGTCCTCTTCGGGCCACATGTGAAGCGATAAATAACACATAGCACAAGAGTTTATCATTTCCGTCGCTTTATTCCTGATAGCTACCAGACCTTGTGCACCCTGACAATGGTGTTTACTCTGACAAGCTCTTTCGGGGTGCACCCTGTTGCCATCTCAATCTCAGCAGGTGTGGTTCCTCAGTATCATCAGGCCATGACTCGATCTCAGCTGTCTCACACCGACGCGAAGGATGGCGTTTTGGCCTGCTCGATTGTTTCGCAGAACCTTTTTTGTGTAAGTCAACTAAAAATCTCAGCTGCCATGATTCGGTTCTTGTTCATAGTATATTTGTCCATCGCATTATCTCGTATGATTTAGTTTCCATAGAATCCACTTGACATCTCGCAGGCATGAAGACGTTCCTGTGTCCCTGCGGAACTTTCTCTAAGATAGCGTCTGTTGCCAGAAATAGGCAAATATGTGTGTGTCTAATCCGATCGCAGGCATTATTAAGGTAAAGTTTGCTGGTTTTACTGATTACTGACCTGCTCGATCGTTCATCAGCTCCAGGGAAGGCCTGTAGTCTTCTGATGGCATATTCATTGATTCTATCTTGCTGCTGTTACACCTGCTGCGTGAGGAGGAAGCTTCGCAAGATGCTGAACATCACGGTAATCATACTCTCACCCCTTTTGTGGAAACCGAGTTAGTGACGGTACATCTCTGTAATTACCTTGTGATTAGCTCTCAAAGTCAACATACTCTGAGAATTTTCTCCCGTGTCGGTGGCAGGGTGGACTTTGCGATGACTTCTTGTCCCACTTGATCTGTTGCTACTGCGCGCTAGTCCAAGAATGGCGAGAGGTGGAGGCCCGTGGAATCCATGGGAAGACCAAGACTAGCCCGCCATCCCTCCAGCGCATGGAATCGTAGCAAGCGATGAGGTCTCCTCTCTCTCTCTCTCTTACAGTCTGGGAGCATGTTGGGCCGGGGCTCGCCCATATCCTGTACGGGCCCCAGAATGAGGGTTCGCAGAGGGGTCCCAGGCCTGGGCCTATTGCTTTATTCTCAGGCCCGAGCCCGTGAAATCGGGCGTAGAAGTACTCATAATGACTAGATTCCCCTTCTGTTTCAGGAGACAAGTCGCCGCTATTCGGGAACATGTAGCTTCTAGGCTCTCGACACGTGTTATTGTAAATTGAGATTTTATTATTCTGTCGTTATCTTTACGACTAGATGGATTTACTTACGTGGATATTCAAGTGGCACGTTTAATTAAAAGCGTACTGTTCCCGCCTCTCTCTCTCTCCGCGCCTGGCTTTCCGTTTTAATCGGCGACCGTTCACTGGAGTTGTTGCTTGCCTTAAATGGTGGGTCTCAGAGCAAATTGGGTCTTGCACTCCTACTCGTCCTCCGCTCTCTCTTTCTCTCTCTGGCTGGGGTTTCTTCGGCTGTGTGAGGGGGAGCATGTCGAATGACTCGCCGACGGCCGATTCGAAGACGCTGATGCTGCGGAGCTCCGACGGGGGGGTCTTCGTGGTGGATGAGGCTGTGGCCATGGAGTCGGTGACGATAAGGAACATGATTGAGGACGACTGCACAGAAAACGGCATCCCGCTCCCCAATGTCACGGGGCGGGTCCTGGCGATGGTGATTGAGTTCTGCAAGAGGCACACGGAGGGGTCTTCCCAGGGCGGCAGCGGATTTGGAGGAGGCGGGGAGGAGGATCTCAAGGCCTGGGACGCCAGTTTTGTGAAAGTCGATCGGGCCACACTCTTCGACCTTATTCTGGTGAGAGACGCCAGTTTCCCTCGCATGAGTAATGCCCCTCTAATTTGGCGTTGATCTTATGGAATTAGTAATTCTCGTTCTCCGTTTCTCATCTTCCCGACGATTCATCTAGTTACCTGTTCGTCATTTTCTGACAACTGGCGATTCGATTCGATTCGATCCGATCTTCATTTATTACCCAACGAGATGGATGTAGGGATCTACTGTTCAGGATTCGTATGATTCCGTTATCATGATTATGACGGAGTTTTGGAGTCTTTGATCTATTGCCCTCTGGGGCTTGTCCGGTGTATTTCCCATGCGGAGGCTTTCACTGAAAGCTGATCTACTTGCAATGAGAACTCCATTGGATTTTTCCTCCAGTTGGGATAAACTGGCGTCCAGGTAGCGTCCATTAAATCTAAATCGGAATATTTTCCAAATACGAGAAAGTTACATGTTGGCTTATGCTGTTTATTCCTTGATTCATCGATTATACCTTAGTAACATGTATCGAAATTTCGGTTCGTTTTCCTGTGCCAATGTTTCTTCCACAGCCTTGCAAATTGTCATTTCGTTTATAATTTTTTTGTGTATTGGTTCTCTCCCGACTAAAAACATACGAGTATAAATCGACACAATATGCTTGCAGATCTGTAGTGGATAAAATGAGTCAAACTGAAGAACAGTTATGTAGGTCAGGATGGCGTTCTTGGTATTGTATTTGGGTTTAATTACCTTTCATCATCAACATCATCGTCTCTCTCTCTCTCTCTCTCTCTCTCTCTCTCTCTCTCTCTCTCGCTGTATGTGGTTTCCTCCTCCTGTGACTACCCCTCTCGTCTGCTTTCATATCGTTGTCTGCTTTTCTCCCCTCTTTCTCATCTGCTTTCTTATCATTGTCTGATTTTGTCTTTTCATCACGAGAGAATCATAATGCTACCTTCGGTCATAATCACGGTTACATCACACTAGATTTAGGTTATCTTGTGGCAAGTTGAATTCTATGCCTGTTTTCAAAAAATCGGGAACGAAATCGAGATATAGATAATGATTTTGTTCCTGATGTCATAAAAATACTCGTTTATCTCGCATGTTCGGGGGATTCGATAATTTTCTATCGCAAATATCTACTTAATTCATCAAGTTTTCCTTCTTTGAATCTTTCCCCAATCTCGGTAACTTTTTATCGCAAATATCAGCTTAATTCATCAAGTTTTCCTTCTTTGAATCTTTCCCCAATCTCGGTGGCATTGCAGTCGATTCCAGCGCGTTTCAACAAATATTGGTGAATGTCGATGGCTTATGTGCTATGATTCTTATGTGGTGTTCTCGCAGGCTGCGAACTATCTGAACATCAAGAGTCTGCTCGACCTGACCTGCCAGACCGTCGCAGACATGATCAAAGGGAAGACCCCCGAGGAGATCAGGAAGACCTTCAACATCAAGAACGACTTCACCCCGGAGGAAGAGGAAGAGGTGCGCCGGGAGAACCAGTGGGCCTTTGAATAATACGCTGGATGGCTTTGCCGGCATGGTGGATGAATGGAGTCGTCTTCCTCGACAATGGACTTCCTCAAGGACCTGTCTGAGCACCTCTCTTCTTAGCTTGATATGAGATTAGATATTATCTCATCGTAACCCCTCTCTCTCTCTCTCTCTCTCTCTCTCTCTCTCTCTCTCTCTCTAAATAGTCACAAACAGAGCATTTCTTGTCATTTTTCAGTATGTGAATAGCATTACTGTGAACGTCGGAATGTACCTTGGGAAGAAGATCTGACATTAAGGTATCGTTACTCTAGGAGACTGATGGAGAAAGAGAGAGAGAAAGAGAGAGAGAGAGAGAGAGAGAGAGAGAGAGAGAGGGAGAAGGGAGGGAGAGGAGCTGGAGGGGAGAGATGGCCCAATAATGACAATAAGGATGAGGGACAATATGGAGAGGGAGAACTAATAAGACGAGAAAGAAGCATGACAAGGAGATAACATCTGCAGTCTGCAGGAAGAATTTTTGTTGATAGACCAAGTTTGAGATGGTCAGTATCTAAGCTTCTCCTTAGAGAGATGGCTTTAAAATACTCACTGGCTTCCTTGGTGACGTGGTACCCTACTCATAATGCTTTGCTGGGGGTCGGGCCATTTTGATCCCTGTGTCGTCTTGACATCTTCTGCCGTCCAACTTTCTTGTCGTTGACAGAGAGTCATCTTCCCCAAGTGATAGTCATGATCGTTTCCAATATAGATGCCCTCAAGAGGAGAGTATCTCATCAATACTCCCGGCTTGGACTTTTACCTTGTCTGCTAGGTAAAATTCAAGAAACTGCTGGTGAATGTCTCAGCTTGATTCCCAGGTGGCTTTTAAAGTAAGGAGGTACTTCCATTTTATTAGAACCTTGTTCTCATTTGGTCAAAATAATTGCCTAATTAAGGTCATCATCCATGAGGAGAGGTATGTGAGGACTTTACAAGTTTGTCATGTAGGCTTTCTTCAATTGCAACACATTGAATATAGGGTTAAGGCTTGTTGTTGCTAGGAGATTCAGATGATAGGCCACTAATCCAATGCATTGAAACACTATGGCTTGTAATAACCCACCATTACTGCCAAAGCCAAAATTAGATGAGATTATTGATAGCAAATTATAAACTCCCGATGCTTTTGGTCCATAAAAGCCTTCCTTCAAGCTTAGACATGGGCCAGATGAAGTTTGAGTTAGTCAAGTGTCACATTCCAATCATGTAGTTATCACCTCACCTCATTGGTGTTATAGACTGCGAGCCATGTCATATTAGGGCCAACATCTCTCACCCATATATGATTTTGAAGGTTACCATTCTTGACAACAAATTAAAATTCTTGCTAACCCAAAACTCTGTCCAAATGAGTTTAGGCCTTAGTTGACTACTTCTGTCTGACCCACAATCTATAAATGATATGTGCATTTTCATTACAATGTCAACTTTAGTAATTTAGATAGTTTCATCTAGAAGGGGCTCATAAAGGCTCTATCATGAGTGTTGATTGAGGCTAGAATCTCATGTAATGAATATGCAAGAGATCTCGAGTTGTGTAAATATGTGTTTAATGGGTGAGAAATGAGCATAATTGCTCAATCTATCAACCATTGCTAATATAGAGTTGAAACTATCAAATTTTGGTAGATCTTCTATGAAATCTTTTGAAATGTCTCTCATATTTTCTTTGTAATGGGCAAAGGTTATAGCAACCTAGTTGGAGGAGAGAGGGAGTACATTTTATTCTATTAGCAGATGGGGCAAGACTCACATACTGTCTAACAGTGTTGTTCATTTCAATACAATGCATATCTTGAATGTTTAACTTATAAATTCTCAAGAAGTCAGAGTCTCCTTCAAAAACTTTAGAGAGTAAAAATAAGTTACGTGAGATTATCAATCATCTTTGGCAGAACAATAATTCTTGATGAAGCGAATAATTGTTGCATTAGCCTTGACCCTATGGAAGCTCTTCATTGATCCACGAGAGGTAAGGATCGTAAAGTGGCTCATGGGCAATGTAGTTATGTCGAATAGTTCTACCCATGATGGTTATGTAGCTTGGATCGTGATCCAATCAGCCCACATTGATGGTGCATCAATAATTTTATTTTTGGTCCCCACTTTGTAATAAATTTAAAACTCTAAGTTGAGAATTTTAGAAAGTCACTTCTAGTAATCGTGAAGTGCACATTATTATTCTAAGATAAATGTCAAGTTATATTAGTATGTAAACATAATAAATTTTCTTCCTAAGAAATAATACTTCTGCTTGACTATAGTGAGGACAATGACCATTAGCTTTCTTTCTTAAATAATCTTTAGCTTGTTGACCAAAATAAGGCCTACCTGAATAACATAATTGAACATCATTGATATATGAGGGCATCTTTCACTTAGTCACTTGAAGCATCCTCTTTCAATTCAAATTACCAAGTAAATTTGTGAGGCCCAAGATGGATGTCAAGATGAGGTTTATTTTAAGAGTTTGAAGGTTATCTATGTTCTGAAATTCTAAAAAAATATGTCTTTCAATTGTTGAGTCAATGTCTAGATGAAAGACTCATTTCTTACAATGAATCAATGATAATAGTCAATGTCGCTTTCTAAGTTTGTGAAGATTTCTTGGAGATAGTCATTGTAACACAACCTCCACTTTGCTCTGGTCAACCAAGACATCTTATATGGATATCTGGTGACTTAGGTAGGCTACATTTCATCACTCAAAAGCATATTTCTTTGGGGGGTGATTTGTAGTTGATGAACTAAAAGGGTGGTGAATATCATACTTAAGTGTTTTTCAAAGAATGTCATCAAAGAAAATTAAGATAAGGATGTGGTTCATGAGGGCTTAAAAGGTCACCAGTGCAATTAAAAATACAAAGGAAGTGAAGAGGGAACTCGTAGCAGCCCTCATGTGGGTCATATACAATCTTTGAAATGTCTTTAGTTTTTATCAAAAATCTAATGGTAGTATAATCATATCTCTAGTTTTGAGAAAATTATTGTATCATGCAGTTCATTGAACAACTCCTCAATGACATGAATCAAGTGTTAATCAAGCCTCATAACTTTGTTTAGAATGTTGTAGTCTATGCAGCAATAAAAACTACCATATTTCCTCCTAGCACATAGAGTTGGGCTGGAATATGAATCATTTGTGCTAGATGATCCTCACAGTCAACATCTATGAGCCAACTTCTTAATCTCTCTTTTCAAGAAATATGGTAACAAAAAAGCCTTATGTTGATCAGTGTCATATTGGCCTTTGGGAGTATCATGTGGTCCACTTCACTAATTGGGGGTAATTTGATATGTGGTTTAAATACAATGACAAATCAATCTCAAAAGTGATCATTGAGGATGGTTCCTTTTGGCTTGTCCATAAGGCTATGGCCTCTTGTTTGAATTGAAAGAACTTAACAACTAATACTCTTTGTTTAAGTACTTTGGATAAAAATTTAAGTAAAATACTTGACATTGTTGGGGTATTGTATGTAAAGTGATTCACTCATCTTCAATCATTTGAGTGAGCATTCAATTTTTGAAGTTAGGCTCATTTTTTTGATAGAATTCAACTCGTTTAATCCCAACACTAGGTTGATAATTTATAGAAGAACGATTAAGAAGTTTTCCTTCACCATAAAAACCTATAGGTCTAGAATGATTTCATCATGGTCAATTGCTCTTTATACCTTCTCAAATATTTCTATAATGACTTAGAAATGTGAAATGGTCATATAAGATACTTGATGTGAGGAGCTTTCTATGATCTAAAATTATGAGTAGTCTTGATGACAATGAGGATCATGACTTATATTTTGCTGATTTTTGTTAAAATTTGAGGAGTTAATTAAAAATTCTTCAACTAGTGAGCTAGTTGATACTTCTACGTTAGAGAAGTCATCTTCCTCAGTACAATTGTCATTGTCTTTATTATCCTCAGTGTTAAGTGGTGCATCTTTATAGATCATTAGTGTATGTAGCTCTCGCCAACAATAGTGTTCAGTCAAGTATTTCTAGTTACAAGATAAGCATAGACCCAAGGGGCATCATGATTTAATTTTTATGGGTGAAAGATGAAACCTCTAATTTCTCACATTATGAGGTATTTATGTGACCATAATGTTGCTCCTATTATCACCATGTGTGGTTTTAAGGGTTTTCGTTGACATAAATTATAGTGAAGAGTAGTGTTGACAAAGAAATTTGAGTTATGTGATTTTTACGATGAAGTAAATCTCTCAAGGGCATTATATTTAATTTTGATTTTTTGGGGTGTCTACATAATTGATAAGGCCAAATTTTGTGCTTAGAAATAGTAAATATAAGTAATTATTGTAAGATTAAAAGTCTAATTACATATTTTACAATGATTTAAAACAAAATACAATTTAATTGAATATTTAATATTTCTTGACTCTTATGTATTTCAATATTCTCATAGACTCTAACACGTTTCTAAGGTCAAAAGCCTTAAAGTAAAAAATTATTAAATCAAGAAACTATGTGACTACACTTTGAGAGTGAAGATGAATTTTTATAATTTTTTCTTTAATATTTAGAACCTAACTAAGGGTCCAAACAAGTGTGTAACAAAAGCTTCTATGATGGTTCTAACCTCCCCCTTCTCATCAAGAGTGCTGGTTAACACTTATATAAGGAACATATTGAGGGTCTAAGGGGGAGATCATGAAGAGCTAAAGCTAGATTAAGAACAACGGCATGCTTCTTCATTTTGAGTAGATGTGTAGGAACTTTATTGTGTCATTAAAGGATTTCTTCTTGTAAGTATTTTCATTTACAATTAATTATAGCATGATTTTTTCATTATAAGTCTTTTCCCATTTTTAATTAATTACATTTCAATTCTTTACTCATATCTGAATTTGAGTTTCCATCTATCTACGCAATATTCTAGTTTCTTACAAAAATATTTTCTTGTCATTTTGAATTCATGTTTGAATCAAGAACATGAAACTTCTACACTTGACATGGAAAGGATGCAACATTCTCAACTAGGATTAGGATTCAATACATATTGATTAGAAGTAATTTGTAATTTATATTCATTCAAATTGGCTTAAATCCTTGCTTCTCCTCCACATGACATGGAAAAAATACAAAAATGTTCATAATAGATTACATGTGTATTTACTTCCAATTTTATGCATGATTTCAATTTTACTTTTAAATTTGGTCAAAGCATTGTTGAATTTAATTGACCTTGCTATATAACCGTATTGATGTAATTAAATTCTTGAGAAACTGTTTTTCTTTATTTTATTTTATTTTTTTCTCTTCCTTGACATGACACAAGGAAAGGAAAATGGAAACTTACTCCCCTGTGACGTCGGCGGCAGGGCGGACTTTGCTACGACTTCCTCTCCCACTTGATATGTTGCTTCTGCGACCTCGTCCAAGAATGGCGAGAAGTGGAGGCGAGTGGAATCCACGGGAAGACGAAGATTAACCTTCAGTCTTTCGAGCGAGTGGAAACATAGCTCGTGAGTTAAAATCTCCCTCTCTCTCTCTCGCTCTCTCGCTCTCTCTCTCTCTCTGGGATTTCCTCGGCCTCGTGGGAGGGGGAGCACGCCGCCCGACTCGCTGACGGCCGATTCGAAGACGCTGACGCTGAGGAGCTCCGACGGGCAGACCTTCGTGGTGGATACAACGATCAGGGACATCTCGATGACGTTAAGGAACATGACCCCGGATGACTTCACAGAAGAGACCATCATGCTCCGCAACATCGCCGGGAGGACCCTGGCGATGGTGATCGAGTTCTGCAGGAAGCACACGGAGGGATCTTCCAAGGCCGGCAGCGGATTTGGAGGAGTCGGGGAGGAGTACCTCAAGGCCTGGGACGCTAATTTTGTGGACGTCTATCGAGCCACCCTCCTTGACCTTACTCGGGTGAGAGACGCCGGAATTCCCTCGCATGGGTTCTGTGCTTCTAATTTGGCGTTGATCGCATGGGTTATGTGCACTTGTTCGTCGTTTTCTGATTCGATTCGATCCGATCTTGACTTATTTACCCAATGAGACGGATGTAGTGATCTACTGTTCAAGATTCGTATGATTCCATTATCATGGTTATGACGGAGTTCTGGAGTCATTCATCTAATGCGCTGTGGGAATTGTCTGGTATCTTTCCCATGGGGGGGGGGGCCTTTGACTGAAAGCTGGAATCTACTTGCAATGACAGCTTCAGTGGATTTTTCCGCCGGTTGGGTTAAACTGGCGTCCGGGCAGCGCCCATTAGATGTAACTCGGAATATTTATCATATACGAGCACGTAAAATATATCGAAATTTTGATTCGTTTTCCTGTGCCAATGATCCTTCTTTAGCCTTGCAAACTGTCATTTCGTGTATAATGTTTTTGCGTTTTGGTTCTCTCCCGATTAAAAGCATGCAAGTAGAAATCGACACAGTATGCTTGCAGATCTATAGCGGATAAAATGACCCAAACTGAAGAACAGTTATGTGGGTCAGGATGGCGTTCTTGGTATTGTCTTCGGGGTTAATTACCTTTCATCGTCGTCGTCGTCGTCGTCGTCTCTCTCTCTCTCTCTCTCTCTCTCTCTCTCTCTCTCTCTCTCTCTCTCTCTCTCTCTCTCTCTCTCTCTCTCTCTCTCTCTCTCTCTATCTCCCTCCTTCGATCAATAGTCTTCAAAACAAAAACAGGCCAAGATCAACCACCAAGCTTTGTGAACTATATTCCTCCATTACTACAGCCACCATGTCTCCCAACGTTGACCACTCCCTCTTAGGAGCTCAAAATCGAACCCATCAATAGATGCCAGATCAAGGTCCAATCTCAACTTAAAATGTCTTCTTTGGTGTTAGATCTCTCTTTCTCTGCTGCCATCGTTGATCCAATCGATTTCCATTTTCAGCCGTTTCAGTGGAAGAAGAGCGAGAAGGGAAAAAAAGGGGTTACATGACCACCCAAAGTCAACACCCTCACCATCCACATAAGCCCATTAGTTGTAGGTGGTCTTGTTGAGATCGTATTTGCCACCTCATCATATCATACGAACACTAGCAGGGAGGATTTGAGAATTATTTAATTATTTCTCTTATTTTATTTAAAATATATTATCTGTGATTTAAAAACTCAAATTAGGTGCATGTTCTGCCCATTCTCCAATCAGATATCCTTTCTTTCCTTCCACCCTTTATATTGTATGTAGCAATAAAAAAATACATTAATTATACGTGCTTATTATAATTCATTAATTATTTTATATATATATATCGAGAGAGAGAGAGAGAGAGAATCGGGTCTTTTTGGTTTTGTTTAGGGTCTTGGGCTGGGGGTGGGACCGGGCTGGTCACGCGTTGGGAAGACGGCAGGCCGTCCATACGGGCCGTGATTGGTCGACGGCGCCGTGCATCTTCATTCAACTGATCTCATTCTACGACGAAATTACATTCGGATCCCCACTTTTTCTCTCATTTGGTTCCCCAACCCTCTCTTCCTTCTCAGCTCATTGTGTCTGCGATTAGTTCGATTAGGCTCCTTCCGCCCCCATAAAAAAGAGTATATCTACACTTCCACCACTCCGACCATTTCTGTACAGTAACGTGTTTGGATAGGATAAAAATTAACATTTTATTTTTACAGGGTATGAAGTCAACTGTTTAATATTGGAGGATATATCAGCAAAGACGCATACAGACGACCATTTCCTCCTTTCCATTTAATTTTACGATATCTTCTTCCCCGGGGGTACCCCCGGAATCCTCTTCTCCGCTAGATTCTTCCTTTTGATCTCCGCCGCTACTGCGGCGTGCGGCGGCGAGCATCGCATCTTTTGCGGCGGGTGCCGCAAGCGAGGGCGCCCGGATTCTGCACCAGAGCCGCAGGAGTTCTCTGAGGTGGCTCCCTCGTCGGTTGCCCTAGCCCCTTTGCCCTCGTCCAGCCATGGATAATGGGGAAATTGAAATCTCGAATCAAGAGGCATTCTCGAGCTTTTATATTGCGGAGCAGGCCCCCAGCAGCTGCTCCATGGAGAGCTTCTTCGATGAGATCCTGAAGGACACCCACGCCTGCACCCACACCCACACATGCAACCCGCCGGGGCCCGACACTTCGCATACGCATACCTGCTTTCATGTCCACACCAAGATCCTATCCGCTCCCACCGACGGTACCGCTGATTCTGAGGAGAAGAGCACGTCGAAGAAGCGCCCCTTCGGCAACAGGGAGGCTGTCCGCAAGTACCGAGAGAAGAAGAAGGCGTGGGCGGCTTCCTTGGAGGATGAGGTCGCGCAACTAAGGGAGCATAATCGCCAGTTAATGAAGAGGTTGCAGGGGCAGGCCGCACTCGAGGCGGAGGTGATGAGGCTTAGGTGCCTGCTGGTGGACATCAGGGGGAGGATTGAAACGGAGATTGGCTCCTTCCCTTACCAGAAACCAGGCAAGGGTGGTGGGGACCTTGCGGCAGGTTCTCTCCATGCCAACAATTCCGGTGGGACGCACTTTTTGAATTCCTGCGACATGCGCTGCAGCGATCAGGTTTACTGTCAACAGATGCAGGGGAAGGGTGAATGTGAAGACGAAGAACAAAGCGCGCAGGGATTTGGCATATGTGATGTTGGTACAATCCAGTGTGGTTCTAATGGGAATTGTGGACGTGGAAATATATTACCCACCGAATGTGTGTCAAGTGCCAATAGGAAAAAGGGTAAATTTTTTCTTGCTGTTTCTCCATGTAACTAGGTGTTCAAACATCTTTTTTCGGTTTATTATTTCATCAATATCGTTTTTTCTCCTTCTGATTTTCCACAAATAATCTGTAATTCTACTTCAGTAGCAATGCTGCCTCCTGTCAGTCAAGGACCAGCATCCAATTGCATCATGTTCCTTGAACAAACTTTAGTTTTCCATCAATATTGTTTCAGCATATGTTATTTACAATTTGTTTCCGTCCAAGTTAGTAACGGTTCCATGTTCACAAAACATTCTGATAATTATTTATCGTTTACACCGAGCTGCTGCAATCATGTAGGTCTACGCCAACGCCAAGGAAGTTTGTAGGAATTCCCTTTTTATTTTCTTAGTCAGCTCTAAAGGGCTATCAACTGAAGCCATTTAGGTTAAGCTTTGTTGTTGTCATTAACGTGATTGCTTTTGATGCCCTTAATCTGAGGAAATCATGATTCTGTCTGGGTGGAATCCAAAGGAAAGTTGTCTGACAATGTTGAACTTAAAAGGCAAAGGGTATCGTGATTTAAACTTCAACATGTCCTTGCGGGTGCTCTTCAAATTCTGATTGTTTGTTGTTCTGCACCGAATTTTTCTGCACAAGAGAATTTCACTTTATTCTTGAGGCCTAAATCTTATAGTAGTGAACTACAATCATTGTTAAGAAACCAACGCTGAATTAAAATACGAAAAAATATTAAATTTACAGGTGTCTTGTACTCACCTGTATAATTAATTTTTATCCGTCCTATTTATTATTCCCTAGTTATGCGTAGGATATCATTGAACGCCAGGAAGTACTATTTTCTATTAGTTTCTTATGAGAAAAAATTCTGGAACAGGATTCGTATTAACAAGTGTGCAGAATTTTTCCCATTTTATAATATTTTAGCTTGACATTGTCTGTAGTTTTATGAATCCTACCTATGATGTTATTTACGAGAAATTAGATTTTTAAACCTAAATTTATCTAATTATTCGATATGAAATATTGCTAGTTAGTTAACAATTTCAATGAAAAATATTGCCTTCACTGGAGATGTGAATCCTCTACCCAACCTTTCCAGTATGCTCTTTTGTACTTTGATGATTATTTGTTATAAAACAGCTCGGAAATGATACTCTGCGAGTAGTATTTTTTCTTTTCTTTTGTGTAGAATAATCTGGTATAGCAATTTCCTCGGCAATAAATGGATGATGGTAATTAGGCCATTAGAAAGAGGCAGGTGAATCATTGTGGGTATGGGGAAAAAGGATTCTACATAAAAAATGAGCTAATTTCCATTCTATACTTCCATGCTATGTTTCGTTCTGAATTTCCAAATTTATGAAGATAATATAGGTTGTAATGATATCTTTAAATATGGTAATCAAGACAGTGTAAATGACAATGTTTTTTTTTTCCTCAGTCTTACTCATTTTGAAACGGTAAGTTCAGAAACATTTTTTTAGACTTGCCAAACTCTAGATTATGTGGGTCCCGAACGAGCCTGTGTCCCTGTGTTTTTTAACTAGCAAATAGGAAAGAGATCTGGCTCAATGTCAAGTTGGACTATGAGTTGCTAGTTAGCATGGATTAATTGGCTGCCATTGGTCTCGTTTGTCTACACTAGTTGGTATCATTCCAACATTAGCATTGCTAGGTATGACGTCAGATGGTAAATTGTGCTTGAATCAGATGAGTGATCAAATATTGCAAGCAATATCGGGTTTTTTTTTTATTGTTGTTGTTTCTGTTGCTGTTGTTGTTGTTGTTGTTGCTGCTGCTGCTGAAGGCTATTTCCTCTTTCATTTATTGCCACTTCTTGTTGTCATTGTGGATTGCACACAATCATGATCTTCTTTTTGACTGCAACTCTAACCTGGCCCTACTCCTCTGTTTTGTATTTGCTATTGGTTTCGGTTTGAACATCCTCTTAATTAGATGGTACTCAAGGCTGTTCATTTATTTTTTGGCAACTAAAATTAGAGTATAATTTCCTGGCAAAACTGTGTGCCTCCACCGTGGGGCATACTCTCACAGAATAGAATTCAGTGTGAACGTAAAACAGGTCTACTCATCCATTACTTGTTCAATTTGGAATGGATGTATTGTCTTGAGATTGTAATGATCTATCGGTTTTTTAAAAATGAAATGGAAAGCTCTAGACATTTGTTTGAAGTTTGCAGAATCATAATTGTATTTGGTAGCGCCAAATCTTCAAGACTAGAAGGGTTGTAGCCCCTAGGAATCTAATCTATAAATAAGAATTAGAAAAGCGTTGGTAATCTTTACCAAATGCCAGGTGTTTTCAAAAGGAAAGCTACAGAAAGAAGTTAAATCATATGCCCATCTCGGCATCAAGGCTGGTCAGATGAAAACGTATGGCATTCGCTATAACTTAGTGGTTCACCTATTTAGACGTCCTTGCCTTTGGGATAATGACTCTTGAAAGTGTCCCATGTAGCTAATATTAGAACCTGACACAAATAAGTTTCTATATTTGTTATTCATTCGGCCCTGGGACACTGGTGTTCTGATAAAGAGTTACCCAGTTCGTATGATACCTCCGGAGCTGAAGAGATCCTGTCGTTCCAAGTAGAAAATTCTGAAGTAGTCATGGCATCCTGTTGTATGTAAGATACTCCTCTGAACTGGGTGACAATGGGAGTTTCTAGTAGGTGATTATCTACCGCACTTTCTGATGTTCATTCCTCTTTCTTGCGTTAACCCTAGCCATTTTGAGATCGTCCATGCTCACTGATCGATCTCATGTCTGTCTCACTTCCTTTCTTATTGGGTTCTTTTTTTTATTTATGGAAAGTCTAGACATCTCAAATATGGATAGGCCATGGCGTGTGGATCAGCTAAAGCTACTGAAGATTTGTCTATTTTTGGGGCTGTAATTGATGGCACATTCTTGCATTTCGTTTGCTGTTCATTTAATTGATGTGAATGAATTCCTCTTCTAGTATTCTGAAGAATATCGTATTTGCATCCATAATTACTCATCGAGTTTCTTCGTACATTCACCTGTGTCATCTTTCTGACGATAAAGTCCTCTGCTCTCTGCCCAGCCGGAGTCCGTGCAGCCAGAGACCCTTGAATCCTCTCCACGGCGGGCAGTCGACGCTAATCTTCCCCGGCAGGCAAGCGACTTAGTTCATGCGAGCATTCTCGAGCAGCGCTTGCTGTTATTTCTTTGTTTTCTCCTCCATCTCTCTCTCTCTCGCTGTGCTTCTCCTTGCTGCTGCTCTCTGAGTCTCAGCTTTAGTTCTCTGCAGAGGCCGAGGAGGGATGGGCGGACCTGCAATGTAAATATTGGCTTGGGCTCCTGCAGTGGAACATCTCTCTCTCTCTCTCTCTCTCTCTCTCTCTCTCTCTCTCTCTCTCTCTTTCTCGCCCATTTGGTTGTTTGCTTCCTGCAAAATAAAATTTTTGTTCTCGGATGTATCAAAAAAAGGAAATATCTTCTCTCTCTACGCAGAGGAGAAAATCTCTGCGGTTCTTGATTGATTCACATGTTTCGATTTTTCTTGGTTTTTTATCAGTGGAGAAGATCAACTCGTCTTCTTCTCTTTGATGGATCCGAACCCCCTTCCATGGGCCCGTTGAAGTGACTACCAGAGCTGCAGGGTACACGTTAATTTGATTGGACGTAATGTAATATATAAATATATATATATATAATAATGTAAGCGCGTACACGTTGAGGGGCGGGCCTGTCTTTACCTCGGAAGTTGTTGGGCCCATAATCATATTTTTGGGCCCGTTTCTAAGGCGCTCGTACGGTCATGTGGGTGTCGGTGTGGCGCCAGCCAGTTTTCGGAAACGCGGGTTTCTCGGCAGGCCGCATAAACAGAACCTGCGGATAATCGCATCATTAAACGTGTCGTTTTCTCATTGGTGGGTTCTGCAGTATCTGTCGTCCGGATCATCGCTATTATAGTCTTCCGGCGGACACGGTACCGCTGGGGTGGGCGGCCGTCGAGGCTATAAATAAGAGGGTAAGGGTGAAGATTGCAGAATTTCTCTCCCCCTTTCCCTCTTTCCAATAGGTGTTGCTCGTCGAGCAAACCCTAACCCTAGCTTTCGGGCGGGAGGGAAGAGGGAGGGAGAGGAAGGAGGAGAGCGCGTGCTTCGGTCGCGTCGCCGGGTGGATCAGCGGGATCTGTCCTCCCGGAATCTTTCCTCCTCCTGCTCCGTTGATAGGTTTCGCATCGGAGCGAGGGATTCTTCCTGTTGAATCCCGTTAGGCGGTGATGTCTCGGTGCTTTCCATACCCTCCTCCGGGCTATGAGAAGAGCTTGGCCTTGATCGAGTCTATAAAGGTTTGTGTCGTTGAGCCATGACAAACACCTAATTGCTGCCCGTGCAATTCGTCTGGTGCGATTCTTGTTGTTCTCGGCTCTTGGAAATCTGATGGCACCATTGATAGCTGGGGTTTCTCTCTGTTGATGTGTACATGAGGCCGAGAGGGAGAAATGACTGGAGACGTCGCAAGAAGTCTGAAAGCGGAGACGCACACCGTTATTTATCGCTGTCGTTCTTGCTCTATCGAAGGGTCTTCCCTATGATACTGATGGGCTCTGTGTCGCGCCGTGCTTTCTAGTAGATATAGTTGGATATTTTGAGGATCCTTTGGATGCCGGTAACAGGGATTTAGGTCAGGTTTGGGAGGAGCTTCCGTGCATGACGCAAATAATTTCTACATAAGCCTTGATCGTTAGCTGTTTGATATAGAACCGGGAGTGGTGATATTGTTGCATGAGTCTTTCACCTTGGAATTTTATTGAGGCACACGATGTGATACCCCTATACAATCAGTTTTTAAGTTACTCGACTGCTTAAGGTTTAGATTCTTTCCCCCGTCCTGTGCCATATTTGTAGACCTAATAATCAGTCCGGACCAGATAATTAGGTCGACGAGAAATCCTCAATTATAGATGAAGGATAGTTTTCCATGTTATGCGTCATTTTTTTGGTTGATTGAACGTGATATTTGGTTCCGGAGCTTGTTATTGATAGAAGTCTTGAATGCAACCGCAGAATGCTTCTGAAATCAGTGGCCTTAGATTTCGTATCAGTAGATTAGGAATATGCCATTTCATCAGGTGCAGCTGCACGGAATCTTGATCGAAATGGATCAATATTTTTCTGTGAGGTTGATTCTGAGAAGCAGAGGGGGTTTACATGTTGATGGAATGTAGTCGTTGGTTTAATTCAGCGATGGCATCCATGAGAGTGCAAATTCTGTAGCCATTCAATTGGTGTTTCTATTCAGTTATTCAAGCTTCTGGTGGCATGTTTTATGGATTGGAAAATGAAGGAAGATATGTGCAATAGATAGCCCTATCATTTTTTTAACGCATGTCAACCTGTGTGGATTCTGTTGCCAATCAAGGGGCTTGAACCTTTTGGACTGGCTTATTGAATATTTACAATATAAGCAGTCTTTCATTCCTGTCATTTTAAGGAAGGTTTTACAGAGCTGTCTTGGGAAAATTTCATATTCTCGGAGCAATGGGAATTGCGCATAAGGGACTAGAATTGTGTGATCCTAGCGCGTGTGGGTACTTATTTACTCCGATGAAGCTTGTAGAATATTGTCAAAATTTTAGAATGTCCTTGTAGACGATGTTTGGATCAACTTTCTTGAATCGTAGAATGTCCTTGATGCCGATTTTAATTGGCAAGATATGCGAGCCAATTACCTGCGATTTATTTGAACATTGTCTTGTCTAGTTAAATTAGCAATTCAGACTAATGATAATTTTTCACAAAATTGTTGTGGTTCGTGTGTACTCACAAAAGTATTGTACGCCTTAATTGTCCTGTTATGTCAGGGTATTTGCAAATCTATTAGTGTATTTCTTGTGGTTATTTTCAAATTTGAAACTTTCTAGATGGTGCAACTCCATCTTTTCTAAGAGAGATGTGTCTACCTGTAAAAACTGGTCTGTTGATTTATTTGAGTGAACTTCCCCACAATTTTCAACTTTTCAGTCTCTGTATGGTTTTGTATGATGGGGAACTTATCATCATTGTGTAAAAGACTACAAAGTTTTTCTCAGAAAGAACATGAGAATGTATCCGGACAAATAATTCTTTGTGCTGACAAGCAAACCTTTTGAATATGCTGGGTCCCCACTGTCGCACCATCTCTCCTTTCTTATGCTTTCACTGCTTCTGTCTATTCCTTTCCGGAATTGACAAATTCTGGTGCTGTGAAGCTCCAGAAAGGAAGGGAGAAGACAGAGAAAGAAAGGAAGAAAGAGAAGAGAAGGGAAAAGAAAGAGAAAAAGGATAAGTCTAAGGGGGATAAGGTAAAGACTGAAGATAAGAAGCATGGCCACAAGAAGAGGCACCGTGAGGAGTCAAGCAAGTCAACACATAAAGCAGGGGACTACAAGCAGACTGCAGAAGATGAGAACGAACAGCTGGAGAGGAGCAGCCTCACAGAGGAGCACGGATGCCCCGTGGCGATTCAGAACCTCTATGATTCTTCAGACAGCACCCAAAACAGCAGCAAGAGAGCCAAGCTGGATTTCTCCGAGACCACCACCCAAAACACCCTCAAGAGAAGCCAGCAGGATTTCTCTGATGCTGTCACCACCACCACCCAGAACACCGTCAAGAAAAGCCAGCAGGATTTCTCTGATACTACCACCTCACATGGTAAGCCCTTCGTGTTCTAACTCTCTCTCCCCCTCTCCCTCCCTCCCTCCCTCCCTCTCTCCTCTTATTAATGTCATGCCCTTGGAACGCTAATCCTCGCCTTTCTCCAATGATCAGGAAGCGGGATCCGGATTCGGCTGCCATTGCTGAGACACAAGGATGTAGAATCCCCCACCTCCAGCGAGCAACCATGTTTCTCAGGGAGAACAACACCAAGCTCGGCAGCTCCTCCCAAGGAAAAGCTAAAGATCCCCGGGCATTCCACCGTCCCCCGTCCGCCTTCTTCCTCGTCGGGGCAGCCATGCTTCTCAGGGAGGATCGAGACCACCACACCATCGGAAGCATCATCATCTCATGCCAAATCTGCCCTTCCGGAGCCGAGCGTAGCTCATCCCGCTGCCACTACAGTCTGCGAGAGCAGCAGCGTTAGCCGCAGAAGCAGCCGCGCCCGCGACATGGATCGGCAGTACAAAAAGTTGATAGGGGACTGGATGCCGCCCCTTCTCCTGACGGAGAGCCCATTTGACGAAGACCTCGACTGGCTCATGGCTGGAGCCTCCAGCAAGCCGCGCCTGGCCCCCGCCGCCGCTGCCGGCGAAGGGCCGCTGCATTGCGTGGGGCCTGCCTCCGCCCGGGCCAGCTACATCCCCGAGTACGGAATCCACGTGCTGCCCTACGTGGTGCCTTTCTAACCAAGAGCCCTCTTCGGCCTGGGAAAAGGTGTATTTTTTTTCATTCTTTTCCTTGTTCCACCTCTTCTTGAGGACAACGGTGACACAAACAGTCTTTTCCCTGTGATAGCGAGGAAGTTAAGGGGGAGGGAGGGGGGGAAGTTGTGGAGTGGGGGCGGTGTAGTCGATGGTGGTGGTGTGTACGTTTGAGTTGCTTACACTCACTGCGCGAGGATTTTCCACCTTCTGCGTGTAATGCCAAAAGAGTTTATATGGATATATAGATTTTCTTACAGACACCCAAAGTTACAAATGACACGCAAATCAATCCGCAATTTTTTTTTCTCGGCCTGAATAAGATGAAAGCGTCATGGCTTGCAGCGTAACAGCTGTTTCATCAGACGACGAACAGAATTGAAGAGATATGGAGAGTAATGGAGGGCGGGGGCGGATCCCGATTATTCATGAAACAGTGGGTAAAGTGGGCTTCTTCTCCCCTCCGTCGGAAGGATGAGATTGTGGGCCATGAATTCTTGTCGATTCAGTCCGCGCGTTCTTGGAGGCTTGTGCGGGCCTCCATCTCTCATCCTTCATCCTCGGAGCTGAAGACTTCTAGCTCTATAAGCTTGTCTGAAGTCTTCCTTTTTTTTGCTTCGGGGTGTTGGTTCGCGTGGGCTGCCGACCCGCAGCAGGCCATCTTCAAGTCCGAGGGCGACCTGGAGAGGAAAGAGGGCAAGGCTTATTAGGTCAGTAGGAAGGCATCTCGAACAGAGATAGATGGAAAGCCAAGTGATGAGGTAAGAGCCGCCGCATTTACAAGACAATTCGCCTCTTCTCTGGATCTGTATGGAGCAGGTTTGGCTTCAGTAGTTCGTTCGGGTTCTTGCTCTTCGAATCTGATTTAGCTGGCGAGGATTATGAAAGGGGAATGATGTCATGGAGGAGGGGAGAAGATTGATCGGAAGACTTGAGAGAGGAGCAAGTTTGAATTACCGGTGACTTCGGATAGAAATCTTATCCCCTGGGAGTTGCTCTTGGTGGTCACCTTGCCTGCATTACTGTTCGTCATCACACGTCAGAATACAGTGAACGTGGTGGGTGGGTGGGTGAATGAGTACAATGATAGATCTTAGCGAGAGAGAGAGAGAGAGAGAGAGAGAGAGATGGGAAATGTGCCTTGTGTACGAGAAAGAGGGGAAGATCCACGTTGGAGACATGGAACTTAAGGGCGAGATGGACTACAGCCCTGATTTTCCATAACATCAATGAGGTTATCCCGAACAGGACCCAGGACCCAGGACCCAGGACCCAGCTCTGGAAGAATCTTAATTTTCTCCACATTAGCTCACTCAAAGCTATCGGAGCTACTTCCTTCCACGCTGGATATGCATATTGCGTATATAGACACCGAACAATATCTCCATTATAAAGTTAGACGGATCTTTTAGTGGAAGCTTAGCATAGGATTTGAGATATAATGCAGCCCCACAGGGTAATTAGAGATAACAACGGCACATGCCAATCTGTTTGACTAAAGACGAGGTTCCTCCATATTAGAGAAAGCCATTTTCTAGGTTGAGTTAGATGATCTGGTCACTTGCACAATCGCTCAGATTTGGTGTTTGTGATCATCAGTTGACGTGGATGATTTCTAATTCAACCTCTTGAAGATTCCCAACAGAATTGACCGCTATTCTTGCTTGGCTCATGGCATGTTCGTCCGCTCACTTTATCACTCAACTACAGACCTCCTATGCTGGGGCTTCAGGTATGGGCGTATGCTTGCTGCGGTAAGGGGATTAAGGAGTTGAAGCATGCGCAAGAAATTCAAGTTTTTGTGTTTTCGTGAGACTAATTGAGGCATATAATATGGTTCCTGAACCAAATTATGGCCATATAAACCACGGGTAAGCATTAGCAAACTTGAGAATTATTGAAATAAATATTAAAAGTCACAAATAGTAAAACGAGCATGCAATTATCTGGCAGTGGGCTATAAAATATCTTCAGTTGGAGCATGCTCACCTGAGGACCCTTTTAAGCCCATCAACGGATAACACTTTTACTGGTTGTGCTGACTTTGACGAGTTTGACTTGCCTTTTAGAGGGTCAACCATGTGTATCCCACGTAGAGAGTGTGGCCTAAATGTGGATCTGAGGTTCCTGCAGCAACAAAACGACTACAACCATCAAGCGGAAAAGACAATGTCTTAAATGAAGTTTGAATAACAACTGTGAGGTCAATCTTTGATCTGTTATATGAGAGAAGGAAAAGAACCACCCATTGTAGACCACAAGCAAAGGAAGCTTCAGGAAAATAAATAAGAGATATTGCTCGTTCGCATTATTGAAGCCTTCTTCAATCCTTTTTGTTTTCGACCTCCCTTATTGGACAATATAAATATCTGGTCGCATTCATGATTGGTGTCACATTCAGTTTCTACAGTGACAGCGATAGGTTTAAAGACCGGGTGGTCTCAAGCTACAACAAAAATTTTGCCTGGTTTTTGGGAGGTCACGGCTACTGGATTATAAGTGACAAATAGTGAATGAAGAACAACGAGATACGATGAACAACTTACCCACCCTTGAGCTCCGACCGCATTGTAGAATATTTCTGGGATGCATTCTGCAGCGAATTCCAAATTTTACTGAGTGAAAGATATTTGTGGGAAATTAACCTAAAACACAAACTGAAGTTGCTTCCTCACCAACAGATGATACTTGCAGTATGTGACTTGACGCCTGAAATGGCATATGGAAAAGTTCAATCGAATTAAGAAATATACGCCACCGAATCAGAAACTGAAACATGTGTTTAATGCATGAAAAGTTCAATTAAATTTTGAGCAGAAAATAGATATGTTAATTATACTTCTCCATGAAATGATAATATCTTCTCAGAGCAAGCGTTAAAATACATTCTGAAACCAACAGCTTTAAGAGAAAATATGACGGTGCAATTGGGGGGGAAGGTGCACAGACCGAGGATACAGAAGAGGCAGCGAGAACATAGGTTTTGCATTGGCTGACTAGGTTGTACAATACCATGGACGGCTACAAAGAGAATTGACGCAACTTAAATGAATTGACACTGGAGAGATGTTCTGCCGAATGAAGAAAACATACTTATTTATGACCATAGTACAAGGCATCCCATCTTTCCTTTTCCCTCTGCAAATACCGTAGTCAACCGAGGTCCCCATTTTAAGCAACTGGCCAGCTGAAAACACGCTCAAGGAAATACCTATTCCCTGTAGAACTCAGAATCAGTATAAAAGACCAGTTCCTGGGAAAATTGTTACGGTGAGAACATCAAGGGAAGACATTCACCCACATCTTTCCTAACAGAAGAGTTAAAAAACGCAAAAACTGTGCCAACAGGCTCTCCCGAGTTGTTTCTGAATGCATCCCCGAAAAGGAAAACTGGGACGACAGATTCGTCCAGACACCCTATCTTCCACACGCAGAAGTTCTTCCCAGACGAACTCAATTTCGGACTTCCTTTCTCTGTCAGAACACCGACTGTGGCCCAGTGACCAGAAATTGTATCCCCAACCATCGAATTCCTAAAAGAAAAAATACAAAATAAAATTATGGAAACTACAATCAGCAGCCGCAGCGACAACATACAGTGAATTATTCCAGAGAGGGATAGTCATAACCTTATCGCAGCTAAATTAATAAAACGGACATCGGAGAAATGGTTACTCAATTCGACTTCCGACAAAAGAAGATCCCTGATGAAGAATACCCAAATGACCAAGTTAAAATAGATACACGAATATAAACCCATTGCCTTTGTATGTTGCATCTAATACCCACCTTATTCGTAGTCCCGAGAACTTCTCAACCACAAACCCGCTACATTTCTGGGGTTTGCACGGCTTACAGATCGCGGATACTGAAGCCGCGGCATCATTCTCAACACACATGTAGTCCTCGACGGCATGTCGGAAGGCGGACATGTCAGCCGTGGCACCATGCCTCTTCGGGGATCCATCTTCGGACTCATACCCTGCAAACGAGATCGATTTCGTCCATCGCATTCCTCGTCGGCGATAAATCGGAGAGAATAGGAGCTGTTGACGTCGAAAGCAGAAACAAACCTTGTAGACGGGAAGAGGATGACGGACGCGGCGATCCTGGGGGAGTTTCGGGGACTCTCTCGCGGAGGGAGAGGAGGAGACCGAGGTCGTCCTCGTCGTCGTGCGCCGCCATCATAGCCTGCATTCCTTTCCCCTCCCTCGATCCCTCGGCGCGGGAAAATAAATCGTGCGAAGGGGGGGTACCAGGCTCCGTCGGAACTTCTTAACCAAGCTAGCACTCCCCGAAGGCAGAGCCACTGCGCATGAGCAGAATACACTTGAAATAATCTTCCCGCGAGTCACGGGACCGGAGAATGTGAAGGCCATTCATTCCCTCTCCCGTTTGGTGGCTGAGATGGGAATCCCCTCGAATTCACTGAGCTACTTCTGGTTCGTTCGTGTAAGCTAAATAACGCAGCAATGCCATAAGTGGTATAAAGGTGTACGTTAATCTCCCTGCGACGTGGCGGCCAAATAGCTAGCCACGTGCATTTTCAGGTTAAAAAAAAGAAAAGAGTGCCAAATATAGTGCTTGGGAAATATAAAATAAAACCAAGCACCTGGAATCAGATCAGGCGGTGTTAACTGCTCGATCCGCCAATCACAGAGCACTAGATGAAAGAGAATCAAATCCAACGGCCAGGGCATGCCAATGCCGTACAGGCGGGTGTGATAAATACATGCAGAAGAGACGGCACCCTTGGTCTCAGCAATCAACGTCCCACTGTTCCAAAATCATCATCATCATCTCTTTCTCTCTCTCTCTATTACTTTCTCTCTCATCGGATTGAATAATCTACGTCGCATGTACAATCTAGCTAACCGGTCCCAGGGAACTTGGCAGTGTAAGCCTGTGGGAGCTGCAGGAAGAGAACGGGGTGAGTGAGTATAAAAGAGGGGAAGGGAAGGTAGAAAAGGGGGAAGGGATCTCACCATGAAGGTGGCCGAAATCATCTTCCCGGCAAACCACCGCCCGTGGAGAGCCCGCTGGGCGCCGACCGCAGAGGCCGCCTTGTCGAAGCGGAGGTACACGAAGCCGGCGCTGTTCCTGCCGAGAACCAGACCACACGAGAGGGAGTGAGAGAGACCGCCCACCCCAGAGAGGACTAGGGAAAACAATGGAGGGCCTTGATGGCGTACTTGTCCACAAAGATGTGCTTGACGGCGCCGAATTTGGAGCACTCCTCCTGGACGTCCTCCTTGATGTCCAGGTCGAAATCTGGTTCGGTCTGCGGAAAATTATCATATTTTTATATCATATGATTGCCCAATTTGGAATGAATGATGATGGTGATGCTGATGATGATGCCCACCTCCACGCTTGGGTCGAACATGTTCTTCAGCAGCAGGCATTCACTGGGCGGGCCGATGGCGTCGGCGGGGGCTGGCAGAGCAACGACGGGCAGGGCGGCGGCGCTGAGGATGGGCGCTGCCGGTATGCTGACTGCAGGGTTGCCGGCAACGTTAGTCGCTAGTGAGGTGGCAACGCTGTGAAGGGGAGGAGCAGCAGTTAGTGTGGGCACGGCAAAACTCATAAACAGTAGACCTTGGCAGGCGTTTGTTGGCTAAGGCAACTGTCCAGGAACAGGAGCCTACAATTGAAGAGCAGAGGAAGACTTAGAAAGTCGTCGGCATCACAATCCATGCTCTAGCTTCATGCGGAGAGGAGTGAGTTGCCGTGCATCCAGAAGAGATAGAGAGAGATAGAGAGAGAGAGAGAGGGGCGGGGCGGCATGAAGAAGAAAGAAGCAATGGAGAAGTGTTGGCATCACAAACCTGGTGACTATGCCACTGCGGTCCAGCTTCTGCATGAGAAGGGCTCTGGACTGAGCATTTAGAGCCTACAAATTGAATAGAAGTTGTGAATATCACACGTTCATGCATCATTTCCTTCAGAACCTATGGTTTTATACAGTTATTTATTTATATATATATATATATAACCTGCTGCTCTACTCATTGCCAATTGGGATCGAGTTGCATGGCCCATTATTCTAAAAATAGGAGCAACGGATTTTATTTTATTTTTTATGGAAACAATACAGAAGTTGACTACTGGGGAATTGTATGAGAAGAGGAAAGCTGAAACCTTACCAAGCCTCCCTCATCGTCGTCAAGATCACCCGCATTTGTGCCGACATCTTGCATGCCGACGTGTTCGGACACCGAAGAAACCTACAAGAGGAAAGATGAAGTCAAAAAGGAAAAAGAAGAAAACATGAACAATTTGTCCCAATGGTATGGTTTGCCATTTTAATAACCTTTATAGTTCTTCCAGCGATTTCCAGCTGCCCATTCAAGCTCTGTGCGGCTCGTGCATCTTCTAGCCGGGCAAACTGGAAGAATCAACAGGACGCGATCAGTACAGGGTGGGCAAAGCAACTGCATCAGAAGAAGAAGAAGAAGAAGATGCTTCAAAGATGGTACTTGGATGAACCCATAGCCCTTGCACTGCCGTGTCTCTAGGTCAAGAGGTAGCTGCACCAGTTCGACAGAACCAAACGGTTCAAAAACCTAGGCAAAGACCAGGAAGTCAGAGAATTTGTGCCGGGGAGAGTATTAAGGGAACCGTCTGAAGAGCCTCAAGCTAAAAACAAGAGCTATCCATCTGGCGCAAGCTGCACCTGTCTGAGCTGATCTTCAGTGATGTTCATTGGGAGATTGCCGGCGTACAATCTTCTGGCCACACCAGAGGCGGGCCCCGTCCCTCCTCCGGCAGTGGTCGTTGTTGACTGGACGAGATTTTTCTCAGCTTCCGAAGGTTTAACCATAACAGGTTGACCAAGGAGTAGCTGGCCGCTGAGAGCAATCGCCATAGGGACAGACATGACATCATAGAATTCAATGTACCTACAAGAGACGTCAGTACAATCAGCATATGCTCCACTGAGTTATGCACCTGGGTCAGGATTCCGAACAAGAAACGAACGAGAAACCGAAAACCTACAGAAGGAAACCGAAAAGAAACGAAATGCTCGTAACCAAGAACTACGCCACTAATCCTGTCACCATGACAGGGAAAAATGTGCAGTAAGAGACAGAAAGCTACACACGCGTTCTCACAACCGCTGAAAAAAAATCTTCTTAAGTGAAAACACAGAAGGGATAGTCTTTATTTTATTCTCAAAGATACCAGAATAAATGTTCAACAAAGGAAAACAGAAAAGAAAACGCCGTACCCCACTCCCTTGGAACGCCTGGAATTACGGTCCATAATGAGACGGACATCTCGAACCTAAGCATAAGAAGCACAGACATCGATTAGAAAAATGGGCATACAAGATCATAACATCATGAGAAAACCAGTCTTCAAAATTCAAGTTTCAAGAATTTAATCTCATTGCGATGATGTCACGAGATTCAGCAAAAATAATGTTTCCTCGATGCATTGGTTTATTTGCTGAGTTCGAAAAAAGCAGCAGGCAGTTCACCAAGTTCATAATCTTTACCTTCCCTATCATGAATTTCCAATCACATCTTTTGATCAAAGATTGCACAATGGAATCTGCTTCCAAGTTCAACCAAACTTGATCAGATCCAGAACAGGATTGAAAAATCAGAAAAAAGGGGCTCATTCACCAAAATATGCAAAACAGTTTTCTTTGAACACTGAGCATAAATTTATAAATATGTTTTCAGAAAATCTTATATTTTTTTTAGGGAAAAACATTATATAAAAGCCGTTTCTAATCCCCTGATGTTCATGCCTCGTATCTTCAATTCACCTCATATCCACTGGTGCTTCATTCATAAGCAAGCACATAAAACAGGCAAAGGACAGCAAATGTGGCATTTGTGGGCGAGGATCAAAAAATAAAAAGGAAGAAGCGGGTGAGGAGCAGAAGGAATGACTGCAAAGTAGGTGGCAAGTTTAATGCTCACTCATCTTTCTTCATCTTTTGTGGCTCACATTGCCTTCTTCTTCCTCCACAGTTCTTTTTCACATTCTCTGTCCTCCCCTTTCTACTTCTAATTTTATCCCTTCCTCTTCCGTCCTTCTCTCATTTCTTTCTTTAATTCTTCCAATTACATCTTCATTGATCTATGGTAGCAAAATCAGAGCTTTCAGAACGATGGCAGAGCATTTTTCGAGCTGACCAGCGATAAGACAATTATTGTGGTGTCAACCCACTAAAAGAGGAAGATCAGGCGTCTACCCTTCAAAACCAATTGGTATCCTTGATTTGGGTAGAATAAACTCAGGCATCCTAAAGTTTAGCCATGCTATAAACGACACAAAGTTTTCTCAATATTACCACTACCAAATGGCATAGACTTCACACACTGGTATTCCCCCTTCTTTCAGTGAATATGATTCCTACATTCTTTTGATACGTTCTTCGACAAACTCAAGATATCAGACAATGCCAATAAGAGACACTAAGTAATAGTCAACTTCTATAATGAGCAAGATGAATTACATCCAATCTGAATAATTTAAATGAAACACTCGAGAAAAATTACCTTGCCAGCCCTAGAGAAAAATTCGTATACGTCTCTTTCATCAGCTTTCAGATTAATCTGTCAAAGAAACATTCAGAGGAATAAATGGGCATCAAGAATCACATGCATAAATAAATAGTCCGTAAAACTAACAAGGGGAAACAGAGAACACAACATATTGCAATGGATAACCTGATAGGCAAACACAGTTCTCTGATCCCTTTCAGGATCGGCCTCAGGTTCTGCTACTTCTTCCTTCTTCTCTTTGTAACGCCTGCAAGAAAGAAAAATTCCAGTAAAACCAACGTTGCAACAGAGAAGCAAAACTGAAGCAATAAGGAAAAGAAGGAATCATGTGAAAGATCCATAGCAGAAGTTTACACATTCAACTGAATTTTGATGCGGTAGTCAGTATCCAAATAAGATCTACAAGATAATGCAGCAAACTCTTCCAACTTAATACGAATAACATGCAGAATACATAAAGTTCGGTTACCCAGACGATCTAATCCACAACAAAAATGCATTTTATAAATTCACAATCCAAAAAAAATCACGAGAATAAAACATAAATTAATAGCTGGAAATTCTAGTGAATGCTTATGTTAGAACATATCAACAGGTAAGTTTTGAAAATAATGAAAATGAGAAAAAAAAAACAGAAAAGAAAAGGAGAAAATTAATACAACACCACATGGCACAGTAACTGTTGAGAAAGGGACTTTCAACAGTCCCTCTCACAGAAATTGAATACATATCCCTAAGAATATGAAAACTTCGTTAGAGAATTATATCCATGTCGAAAAAAATCTGGGAAAGAGGGAAACTAACGCATATTCTTAAGAATAAATGAACGGAATGAATTATAATTTTTTCCCACGTAAGAAGCTGTATGCATTCCTCAGAATCTTGCATATTCTATTGATAAATAAAAAAGGCTAATATGTGATCAGAAAATTAAGGTTATACAAAAGCCTGAAGTTTTCTGTTTTACAGCGGACAAATGTCCAAAGCAAGAAGAAAAAAATGTACTCTAACCCCCAATTCCTCATAAGCATCGGGAGTGAAGAAGATCAAGATTCCACTCACCAGCATGTCTGCAAGACAACACATATAACTGAGTCAATGTGCAACCAGCCCAATGAAGGATTACCAAAATCATAGCACAACGTCACTAATCGGTTCAAAACCCTAAAGTCACCAGCCAAGCTTCCCACCCGGGGCAAAATATTTTTAAGGAACTATATCATGGATAATAAATAGGAACAGGATCTGAGTTCCTAATCAGGCTCTGTTCCCATAATAGACGTCAAAAGGTCGGCACATCTGCCAGTAGCCAAAACCTGTTGTTTGACCATTTGAATTATCAAGAATGATGGATAAAAATAAAAACAGGATGCAAAGACATCGAAAAGAGGACCAGAACTACTAATCAAAAAGTAAGTCCAACGTACTAATCAAAAAGAGAAGTGCCCTCTTGGATTACTGTTTCATAAAATGGCACGTTCTCAGCTCTCAAGGAGTGAAACATTTCCCCACGTTCAGGAATCACATGAAAACGAAATGCTAGTCCAACTGAATTACCCTAGGAAATTACGGAATCAAACTTACTTTTAAAGCATGTTTCGAAGGAGATTGAGGGTTGTTCAAGGCCACCTGTTCTGTTATAAAGAAACAGTGCGGACGTTCTAATCCCATACTGACATGATACCAATTCTCAGTAAACATTATGATATCCCTACTGCCGGAAGAAACATGTAATTTAGCCATTATGTAAATTATACTGGTGTTTTCTGTGGCATATTAAGAGAAACCACAGAAAATTTCCCCCGTTGAAGAATTATTCGAGTTTTGTGAAAGACGAAATTAAAACCAATGGAAATACAGCGGTTTAACAACAGGGACGGGATCTTTTACATATCACATAGGAGGAAACTTGAGGGAAATTATTCTTACCAACTGCATTATGGACAACATCATGCGAAAGGAATATAAGAAGAATTCAATGAGAAACAGGAACTCTTTCAGAATTTATTCAGCGAATTCCATTAGTAAAGGATATGAGCGGAAATTCTTATCCCATTACCTGTTGATCTTTCCTATCAACGTAATAGTGACTTCACCTTGGAAAAAAAACAACCAGTTTTGAATTTCTCCCAGACTCATTCATTACTTACCAGCCAGACGAAACCAGAATTAATCAATTTCCAGCATGTTCCTGAGAGCAAAGTTTAAAGTTCATCGGGGATAAAACGAGAAATGGTATCTACATCAGGCAGTCCTATTGAATCGTCACGGTGGTAGTGGGAGTCCTTTCAGATCCCAAAAGATATAGCCCATCGAACTTCAATAGAGAATTGGTTAGTATCAGCAAAGGAATCAGACATAATGAGAATCAGATGTAATAATGATCAGCTGAAGGGATCAGGCAAAGTAATCGTAACACTGATGTTTGTTCTATAAGCACCAGAATAGGAATCTATTAGCCATTTTTTCAAGAATTCACCGTCGAACTAGAGTTGGGATAGTTCTCCTGCCTACTCGTGACTCTCAAGCATCATTTGACCCACTCTATCTTTACTGTCCAAAAAGTAAGCTTCGCACCACAATATACCATAATAAGACTTTAAAAAAGAAATGGGCGTTGTAACCTTTTACCTGCCCACCACTCAACTTGAAGGTCATTCAAGAAACCAATTTGTAGACCGAATTAGAGATAAGTAGATACTTATTTCATTCTGTACGTCGTAACACTGTATAGTTGATCATTAAATGGTGTTTCATACATCGCCTGCAAATCAGCATTTGAAATCCAAAATTGAAGCAACTACGCATTAGACACACTGCTGAAGACAATATGCTTGGAAGAGAATGAGCAAAAACTGCAATAGAACTACAATCTTGGAGTGCCAATCAATGAAACACCAACTCATAAGTCAGCGAATCAGAGAAACAAGAGGAGCATGTTCAACATAGAAACACGCAGACACTGACCTAGCTTCACGTTCTCGTTCCCTTAGTTCTCTCTCACGTTCTCTAAGTTCCCTGTCCGTACTCCTCTCCCTGTACCTATCATGCGCTTCAACATGGTGCCTCTCCGAGCGACTCCTGCTGCGCCGTGACCTTTCCTGTTCCTCATCACGATGCCTCTCAGAGCGGCTCCTACTGCGTCGTGAACTTTCCCGCTCTTCATCATGGTACCTGTCCGAGCGGCTTCTGCTGCGCCGTGACCTTTCCCACTCCTCATCGTGATGCCTCTCAGAACGGCTCCTACTTCGCCGTGACCTTTCCCGCTCCTCATCACGGTGCCTATCCGAGTGGCTCCTGCTGCGCCGCGACCTCTCGTGCTCTATCTCCATCTCTCGATCCCGATCCCTGATCCTTTCCTTGTCCCGCTCTCTGTCCCTCTCCCTCTCCTTATCTTTATCCTCTTTCCTGTGCCTATCTCTTTCACTCCCCTCTCCGTTCCTCGAGCGGTGTTCGTCGGAAGATCGCCGGCGTGAGGAGCTCTTCTCCCGTTGAAGATCGTCGTCCCGAGGGGCACAAGCGTCCTCCGATCTAGCAATCTTGGCCGCGAGATCCGGGTCACCATCAAGCTCCTCCGCTGCTCTCTTTGAGCTCTTGCCCGAGCCTGCGTCATCCGACTGGATCCCATTAACCAATGGCTCCTTCTCCACTGGGGCCGTGGCTTTCTCCACCGTCTGCTCCAGGTACTCGTACTCGTCGAACTCCATCGCCCGACGGAAGGCGACGTAATATCCGGAGCTAGAGGAGGAAGGACGAACTCACTCCGAACCCTAAGAACAGCGAGAGATGATGACGAAGAAGAAGAAGAAGAAGATTCCAGACAGACCGAGAGAGAGAGAGAGAGAGAGAGAGAGAGAGAGAGAGAGAGAGAGAGAGAGAGAGAGAGAGCTGCCACAAGTCCGTCAGGAGGCCTATTTTACAAATAAAGTTAGTACGAGTCAATTTTGAAACTATTATCCTTAATAGTGATTTTAGAAATAATATTTAAGAGAAGATGTCAATTGAGAGACGTTAGGATAGCCTTTCCGGCCCCACCGGGGAAGGCCAAGATCAGAGACGCCCATCTCGTAACCAACGGCCAATAATGATGGACTTCAGGTTTACCATTTCGGACAAACATGAAGCCCTTTTTGGTAATTGTCTATCTTCAGGACCGTTGGAAGTGAGCCCATCTCCCCGACCCGTTTAAAAAACACCAACCGTCGTCTCTGATATACCATCACCACCCCCCCCCACCCCCCCGCTCACTAGCCGTTGGCTCTCCGGCTCTACCTCACAGGCTCCTCATTCCTCTCCCTCACAGACAGACTCTACGACGCTCTCTCTCTCTCTCTCTCTCTCTGAACTCCATGGATTCGTCATCTCCAGTGGCGAGCAGTCCATCATCGGACCACAAGCTCTGGAGCGCTCTCCGCAGCCGCGTTGAGACTCTTCTGGAGGGGAGGAAGCGGCACGCTAATTGGTCCTCGACTCCAACAGTATGCGTTCCCTTCGTCCGCCATTCCCCCATTTATGCCTCCGATCAGTAGTAACCTGTCCCTCTGTGCTTCGGTATGGCGGCTCTTCTGCAGTGTGGCGCGGAATCGAGGTGTGGGAAGAGGATCAGGGAGGATTCCCTGCTTCTGATCAGAGGACTCGACTCCGTTGCCTCCTCTCTCTCGCAGCTTAAAGAAACCCTAGACGACGCTTCTCAGGTATGTTGACTCGAGTATCGTGTATCGCCTTTCCGAGTCCGATTGACGAACCACGGATCGAGAATTTCATTTTTTTCTTAGATCTCACCGTAAATTTCGTTTTTCATGAGTCAGGGAGTAGAAAATCTGGTTCATCCATCTCTCACTGACGTACTGAGAAGGGAAGGACAGAGAGTTGACGAAGAGAAAATGGTGACAAAGACAGCAAGCTGTCAGTCTGCGTCCGATGATTCCAAGGAAAATCGTGAACCTAGCAACGAGGAAGTAAAGAATCGAGCCACCGCGGAGGAAGAAGAGCAGAAAATTAGCAAAGAACACCCCGTAGATGCTGCGAAGGGCGGGACGCTTAAAAAGGCAAAAAATGTGTGAATGCCGTTCTCGAGCTCGTGAGTTCATTTCTGAAAGTAATTATAATATCATGTCTTAATTTTGACGAGTCTCGCTCGATTTTTGGGCGTTTCTTCTCGGCAGCTGGCGATCTCCATGCTATCCAAAGCGACTTCGCTTGCTCGGGAACTGAAAGCAGTCAGATCTGAGCTAGGGTTCATGCAAGAGCGCTGTGATCTACTGGAGGAGGAGAACAGGAGGCTCAGATATGGAGGCGAGAAAGGACCGAGGCCAGATGAAGAGGATGATCTGGTGAGTGTGCTAATCTGTCCTGAATCGCGCAATTGCAGAAACCCATTTCTGTCAGCTTTCATTAAATCTCAGAGGGCCCAGATATCAGATAGATATTAACGCCGGCATCGTCATCTTTGAAACTGTGCACAACATGCTTTAGAATTCCTTCTACGAAAAAAAAAATTATGCTTTTTCATGATGATCTTGGAAGATGATGAGAATCAGCTGGCAAATTGCCCAGATTCCCCATCGCAGTTTGAATGGGATCAATGAGCCCTCTTAGATGCGGAATTCGGGGACCATTTGGTGCTCCATCTCTTTCGTTTTGAATGCTATTATTTTCTTGATCAAATCAGAGGACCTCGTTGAGCGAAGTCCAAAGATCCACATGATCCACATGAGATTATTCATGGGTGTTCATCAGTCCTCTTCGTCTTGAACTCGCCGGTGCTGTTCTTCCACGAAATCAGAGGATCGCGATGGCCGAACTTTTATCTTGTTTATTCTCAAGATCGAAAAAGCCAGAAAATAAATTAAAATATCCGAAATGGGGGAGCCCACAGCTCGGAAATTTTCCCTTTCGTTGGTTGCATTCATAAATGGCATCTTCAAAATCAGTAATTTATTTATATATTGCTGGATTGGGACTCCGCAGGTGAGGCTTCAAGTGGAGGCGCTCCTGGCTGAGAAATCGAGGCTGTCGAACGAGAACGCCACCCTGACGAGGGAGAACCAGCGGCTCCACCAGCTCGTGGAGTATCACCAGCTGACCGCCCAGGACCTCACAGAATCCTACAGCGACCTCATCCACGGCGTCTGCCTGGACTTCTCCTCCCCCTCCGCCAAAACAGGCGCCTCCGCCGACGACTTAGACGATGACTGCCGCCGCTCTGGAGAAGAAGAAGATCATATCCAGTGGGGTCCCTAGTTTTTGGCCTAAGTTGCCATTTTAAGGCATATTTATTGCCCGATTTGAAGGCATATTTATTGCCGGATTTCCCATCTAGGAACTGAGACTGACCCAGTCGAGAACCAAACCTGGTATGGGCTAAGATTGTTCATTGCTGGGTGAAATTATTCAAAAAGTTGACCCGATGTGCCAAGAAATTGATTTTACACGGCTGGTTTGCAGCTCATCTTGGCAGCTGAAAATCCTACAAGAATGGGACAAGAAGTTTGACCCGAACATGGGGCAAGAATGATTCTCATCTCAGCAGCTGAAAATCAGATCTGCGAGCTCAATGGGATTTGGACAGGCAGACCCACCCCCATCAGTCAACGTCTTCAAATAATGGCGCTTTATCCCTTGGAATGATTTGGCCTGACCACGTACTAATCTGGCACTACGATTCAATCTTATCGGTACCCAAAAACTTGGCCCGATCATGGGACACAGATTCTTACCAGCTGAAAATTAGATCTGCGAGCTGTGGGTCTCGATCTCAATGGAATTGGACGAGCAGACCCCACCAGTCAACGTCTTCAAATATCGGCGCTTTATCCCTTCGAATGATTTGGCCTAATCACGTACTAATCTGGCACTGTATTGAATGTCACCAGTACCATCGGTCAATCCATCACTTCCTAGTAACTTGTCCCCGCGAGTCAACCCTCCGGAATGGCACGACTGCCGAGATCAATTCGATCCTGTCTTGGATCTAGCACGTAGACCAGCTCCTAGTTTGACCCAAGAGAAATGAGGCGACTTTGGCTCGGTGGGCATGTTTTCTGGTGGTTTTTATCTGCGAGGAGGTGAATGAAACTGGATCACATCTGCCCCCATTTAATTGATGGCCCTACGTTCAATAAACTATGCTAATAATAAATAAAGGATTTTATCGAATCACATAAGATTGCAACATGGTCAACTTCGGCGTTGGCAGAAAGAACATAATTTCCATATGTCGTAAGTATGTGGAGGAGGGCCCATGTCAACGACTATGGAGTCTACTTGTCTTCTGTTGGTCAAGATCATGGACATAACGAATTAATGGCCGCAAGTACCCATAAAGAGGGGCAACGCCATGCCCACTCATTCCTAGCCCAGCAAAGACCCTTTCTTTGAGGAAAATTCTAACGAAATACCACTCCAACTCACTCTCCACGCCCACTTACCTCTCTGTGTGTTAGAGAGAGAGAGAGAGAGAGAGAGAGAGAGAGAGAGAGCCCAATGTGAATTGGGATGGCGGCGCAGAGTGTTGAGTGTGTTGATGTTTACAGAGAGAAGAGAAGAAGAGATAAAAAAGGTCGTTCATATGTACTGCTGCTGGTGGGTGAATGGCTCAGGCGGATTTTACAAAGTACGACGACGCAGCCTCTACAAAAACGAAGGGGGCCCACCCTCTCGTCGGCCTGGACTAAGGAAGGAGCAGCTACAGGGATTCCACCGCCGTGGGCGGCGGTGGAGCGGCGGCGCCGGCGGCGCCGGGGCGGAGGCCCTGGAAGTCCCGCCGGCAGAGCGGGCAGGAGCCGTGCCGGAGCAGCCAGCCGTCGATGCAGGGGATGTGGAACATATGCCCGCAGTGGGGCAAGCTCCTGACGCTCTCGCCGGGTTGCAGGTCTTGTAAGCATACGGAGCAGCAGATCTTCTCCCCGCAAGAGTCAACGCAGTTCACCGCCGTGACGGCGATCTTTGGGATCTCCTCGACGGAGGCTCTGGACATGCCGGTGGCGGCGGCGCCGGTCTCGAAGATGTCGGGGAGCTCGTGGAACGGCGAGACGACGGCGCTCATCTGCAGAAACCAGTGGTTCAGCCATCGTCAGGTTCCTCGCCGGAATTGAGAATCATGAGAAGATTTTCAGAGAGGGAGAGAGTTCGTGATCTAACCTGGCTCTGCACGGCGTTCTGCACCGCCGGGTCGACCTTCTCCCGGACGAGTCTCCCGCTCAGCAGGCTCACGATGATGTCGATCTGCAGGATGCCGGAGGAGGAGATTTAGGGTTTCTGAAGATTCATTCGATCCGAGTTTCAGAGAAAGAGAACGAGGAAGAAGACGAACCACGTAGACGACGCTCCACATCCCGCGGGATCGCCAGATGACTAGGGTCGATTCGACGGCATCGATGGAGAAGACGGCGCCGGAGATGGCTCCCACTCCGGCACCTCGGAAGAACCCGCTCTCCGTGGCCAGTCCGATCAAGGCCCCCACGACTGCCCCCACCAAGGAACCCACTGCAGAAGAGAAAGAACAGGAGAGGAACCGCCATTAGAGGCCTGAACAGATCTCGCAGAGCAATATTAAAATCTTCCAGATCGGAGAGAGGAAAGGGGTAGTACCGATGGCGAAGACGCAGGTCAGGAGTCCGCAGAAAAGCCTCACGGCGATCTTCCACGCTCTGGAACTGCCGCTCCTGGTTCCCCTCCCCCTGCTTCCCCGGCCACCCAAGAAGGTAGATTCCCCACTCCCCATCGCCGCCACCGCCGCCACCGCCGCCGCGGAATCCGCATAAGCAGAAGAATCAGCAGACGAAGAAGAATCAACCGGCGGCCGAGGGGCCGACGCCTGTGAAGAGGAAGTAGTCGATGCAGCACAGAGAGAATCCATAGCCTGGCGGTGTCGTATACAGAGAAGTGAGAGAGAGAGAGAGGATTATCAGACCAGCTGAAGGCAAGGGTTCCCAGGAGGGCACGCCCGAACTGTATATAGAGGCAGGCTAGAGAGAGAGAAAGAGAGAAATAAAAGGCCAACTACCTCCTAGAGAGACCAGAGACGCCATTAAATGCCTGCAGCTCTGAAAGCCGTGCTACGAAGCAATCTCAATTCCTCTCCTTCTTCCTCCGGCCTTCCTTCCACGACGACTCTCAGGCCTTGTTACCGCGTCTCTTTGGCGCGTCAACTGACGTGGACGGTCAGATTTCGGCGGCGCCCCCCTCCCACGACGGGCAAAGAGGGGACATTTATTATGCGGCCCCTCGCCTCACAGAAGTCTAACGGAATAGTCCCGCTCTCCCCCCCCCGCAGGCCACCAAAATATCTCCCCACGCGTGTTCCACGTCATCCCGACCTGCTGTATCTTCGATTACCTCCATCTCCCGGGTAAAAGTGTAGCCGAAAAAGTTCTTATCCGCTCCCTCCGCTCGCATCCACGTGGCGTCCGAAATTACGCACCCTCCTCGGCATGGAGGGTGAAGTAGAACCTTAATGGTTCCACGTGGATTGCAGTATCGTAACGGTTCGGGTGGGGGGGAAGACCCGCTATGCGTTGGTCGTCGTCAACTTCTCGATAGCCAATTACTCGGAGGGCCCAGGAAAAGCAAAAAGGGTTTCTCACGTGCGGACCCGGATAAGGAGGGATCACACGTGCGATTATTATCAGCCTTCAGTCCAGTGGTCCCATATTCAATGAGCCGTGGCGTTCCCGGCGGCGGTAATTGACGGCCTCGCAGCCATCAGATCCGGTGAGTGGTCGCGCGGCGGGCCACCGAGTCAACTCGGGCGGGCTGATGTCATTGCAAAATATACCTCTATCTGGGGCGTTGCACGCCGAATTAAAATATTAGGGATGTAATACGAAAAAAACCACGGAGGCGATATTTTCTTCTGTCTGAGCCACGTGTTCAGGCCCAAGACTCATTTCACCGGAGCACGGCAACAGGACCCCCCCGGTCAGATCCTGTGGGCCGGAATCACGGCTCTCTCTCTCTCTCTCTCTCTCTCTCTCTCTCTCTCTCTCTCTCTCGCTACTTTAATGACCGGTGATGAGTGGTCACGATCTAGCGGGTTCCTTGGGGAGTGTGGGCCCAGCAACACTCGTCGCTCGTACACGAGAGTCGTGCTGGATTAAATTTTTCGAACTTAACCGACACAGTTTTGTACTGTGATGGGCCGGGCCCTCGTACGGGGTGGCCCATTTTCAGACGGGTTGGGCCCATTTTTATCTATAAATGATTGCATGATTTAAATATAGATAATTTCTTTTGGGACTTCATCTCCACGTTTGCCTCCCACATTGGGCGCGCGCCCACTAGTAACATAGCTCCATAACTTTAATGCATGTGATGTATGTACGTCTACATATACAATAGTTTATCGCCATTACTTTGATGGGAGGGTGGTTGACGAGGGCTAGACTTTAATTATTATAACGATTAATTAAATGTACTAATTTACCCCGCGACATTTTTATTTTATGAGCGGTAATTTTTACTAGTCAATGTTTTAATCCCCTCTAAAGTCGATGTTGACTTGTCCATTTTTCCGAATTTAAATATTTGGAATATTATTTTTTTTCGATAATTGTTTCTCATAGCGGTTTTGCATGTATTTATTTACGAATAAATAGAAAAATGGGATGTGGGTGTCAGATGTAGTACGGTATATAAATATAATGGGTTGGATATAACTGATAAGTCCATAAGTCAATGACTTTGTTCGATGTCTACTAATTTATTAAGATAAGTTTTTCATATTGTAATGCTTGTGAGGGCTCGAGATAATTATTAGGAGGGAAAAAATTGAAGGATGATACCAATTTGGTTGACTTGGTGGGACATTGCGTACGTGCCCCCCCCGGGGAATGCTTTCTAGAAGAAGACACGTAGGGGGCTGCGTTGACTTCGGCCCAACATCGGCCCGGTCCATTTTTGGAAATTTAGATGGGTCAAAATCGTGGATACGCAGGCATTTGAAGGAGATGGTCGGCGATGACAATTCACGTCCAAAATCGGCCCGGCCCATTTTAAGAGTAAAGAAGTGTCGGAAATCGAATATTTCTTTTAGCACCGTTGAGTCACCTATCTTTCTTTCTCCTCTCTCTCTCTCTCTCTCTCTATCTCCTCTCTCTGGAGGGAGCCAACGAGAGTGATGTGCTGAGCAGCCTCGAGAAGCAAGGGGGGAGTACTCTGGAGAGTTCGGACGGAGAAGGAAGGCACAAAGAAAGGAGCAGCAGGCGAAGAAAAGAACCAGAATCCAGCTCTTCGAGCTCCTCCCCATCACTCCCAAGGGATATTAAAAACCCACGACGACCGAACCAGCACGCCCCAAGCTAAGAACAGCCTCCCTCTCTCTCTCTCTCTCTCTCTCTCTCTTCTCGATGGGAAACTGCGTCCGCAGGATGCTGCAGAAGATCTTCCACAGAGTCCCCTGCGACATACCTATCATCTCGACTCCGGAGAAGCTCCCCTCGGCCATGCCGGCTTCTCTCTCTAGTAAGTTCTCGTCGGCGGAGATGGAACCCGTGCTGCAGATGCCCCTCTGCGATCTCTCCTCAATGTTCATCCTGGAGAGAGAACTGGGGAGGGGGCAGTTCGGCGTGACCTATCTCTGCACCGAGAGGGCCACCGGGGGAAGCTTCGCCTGCAAATCCGTCTCCAAGCGGAAGCTCGTCGACTGGAGAGATATCGACGACATGCGGAGGGAGGTGACGATCCTGCAACATCTCTCAGGGCAACCCAACGTGGTGGAGTTCAGAGGAGCATACGAAGACCATGAGAAAGTTTACATCGTCATGGAGCTTTGCTCCGGCGGCGAGCTCTTCGACCGGATCGTCGCCAAGGGGAGCTACTCCGAGAAGGAGGCTGCCGCAGTCTGCCGGAGCATCGTCACGGTGGTGAACGTCTGCCACTTTATGGGCGTCATGCACAGGGACCTCAAGCCGGAGAACTTCCTCTTCTCCGGCGCCGGCGAGGGCTCCGAGCTCAAGGTCACGGATTTTGGTCTCTCTGTCTTTATCGAGGAAGGTCAGTTCAGTTCAGTTCCTCCGCCGAAAAGCGGCGGCGGCGCCGGGCACTGACCTCTTATCGCCGCCGTGTTTCTCTCTCTTCTGCCGCAGGGAAGGTGTACCAGGGTATCGTGGGGAGCGCGTATTATGTGGCCCCTGAAGTCCTTCGCCGGAGCTACGGGAAGGAGATCGACGTTTGGAGCGCGGGAATCATCCTGTACATCCTCCTAAGCGGCGTCCCCCCGTTTTTGGCCGGTAAGGAAGGAGAGGGAAAACCCGGGCTTCTGATGCATTCTCTTTTCCTGCTTGACCGTTGGCCGGAATCTTAAGTTTCTTCGCGGTAGAGACGGAGAAGGGGATATTCGACGCGATACTGCATGGGAAGCTCGACCTGGAGAGCGATCCCTGGCCGTCCATCTCCCCCGCCGCCAAGGACCTCGTCGAGAAGATGTTGACTCGCGACCCCAAGCAACGGATAACCGCTGCTCGGGCCCTCGGTAAGTCAACCACGAGCGTTTCGGATCATAAGTCAACCATGGTCACGTCGGTCAAAATGGGACAGATCATCCGTGGATCCGGGTGGGCGGGGAGGCGTCGAACAAGCCCATTGGAAGCGCGGTGTTGACCAGGATGAGGCAATTCAGGGCCATGAACAAGCTGAAGAAACTAGCCCTAAACGTGAGCCCTTTTCTTTGTTTTTCCTCCTTCAACGGAATTTCCTTTTTGGTAAACGTTTTCCTCTTCTGGGTGTGCAAGGTCATCGCAGAGAACCTCTCCACGGAGGAGATCAAGGGCCTGAATGTGATGTTCAGGAACATGGACGCCGACGGCGACGGAACCATCACCTACGAGGAGCTGCAGATCGGGCTTACCAAACTGGGGTCAAAGTTCTCCGAATCCGAAGTGAAGCAGCTCATGGAAGCCGTAAGAGGGTTGACTAGGTGTCCCCAGTTGCCATTTTTGGAATGTAAAGGCCGCGCGAGCCGTTGACCTTTTTGTGGGTTCCTCGGCAGGCGGATGTGGACAAGAACGGAACCATTGACTACACCGAGTTCATCGCGGCGACCATGCACAGACACAAGCCGCTGAAGGAAGAGGACCTGCTCGAGGCGTTCCGGTACTTCGACAACGACGGCAGCGGGTCAGTCAACGCTATTTCTCTCTCTCTTTCTCATAATAATGCCCTACATATATTAAACTTATATATTTATGGTTAAAAAATTGTAAAAAGACCACCACCGGCATCATGAACCCAGTAGCTTTTTTGGAAAACGGTAAAAATGTCTCCTTTAATGGTTCATCTCTCCGGTCTTCTGGGCGTCAGATTAATCACGAGGGAGGAGCTGAAGCAGGCCTTGGCGAAGCACGGGATGGGCAACGACGCAACCATCGACGAAATTATCGACGACGTGGACGCAGACAAAGTGGGTGGCGGCTGTGTTCTTCCTCGGGTTTCCTCGCCCCAAGTGGGTCTTCTGTTGACTTTCCTCATCGAGATATTTTCTTCCTCGGAGCTCGCAGGATGGGAGGATAAACTACGCAGAATTCGTCGCCATGATGCGGAGAGAGTGACGAAGCCCTCGATCTTACCACTCGGGTTCCTCCAGATTGTTGAGTATCGCTCTCGTTGGTCTACAATCTTGATGAATTTCACAAGCGCGTCCTCCGGATGGCGTCCGATCTCTCTTTTTTCCCCTATATCTAAGAACAGAAATGGTGCTTTCGAGGGGATCCCCACAAGGAAGTTGACCGCCGGCAGATGAGAGAGTGAATTCTACCGATCAGATTACGAACAGGACGAAAACAATCTGGGTGATCGTCGCCCAGCAAAGACTCGATTTTTGGAGTCTTCTAGGATAAAATTCTGTGGCGCGGTGGACTCGCCATACGAGATTTAGGTCGGAGGGCCCAACCGCGGATTAATGGAGCCCCCGGTGGCGGGATTTTCATAGGGCCCGAATGTAGGAAGAGGGGCCGTGTTTCCTTGTGGAGAAGAAGATGCTGTCGCTCACGGCCGCAGTGCCCTCCTCCCCCTGCTCCTCCTCCTCCTCCCTGCTCTTCTTCCGTCGGAAGGGCTGCTGCGGGTTCCCCAGATTCTTCTGCTCTTCCTCTCCTTCCCAGGAATCGTCTCCCACGCTGCCGCCGCCGGAGAAACAGGCTCTTCGCGGCAACCATGCCGGCGTTCGCCTGGAGGAGAGTGTGGAAAGGAGCACGACCAGGTCGAGGGTCGACGCGTGGATCTCATCTCGGATTGGCGGCGTCAGCAGGGCCCGCATTCAGGCCAGCATCCGCTCGGGGCTCGTCTCGGTCAACGGCCGCACCATCGATAAGGTTGCCCGCACGCTCTCATTTGCAGACTTCTGCTGATTGACCTAAATTTGAGGTGGATAATCATCTCCAGGGAAGGATTCCATGATTCTGCTTGAAACTCTTTCGCCTCAATCTTACCAGGTTTCGCATATCATCAAATCTGGGGACAAGGTTAGCTGTACAATCTCCGAGTTGCAACCCCTGAGAGCAGAGCCAGAAGATATACCTCTGGACATAGTCTACGAAGATGCCCACATTCTCGTCGTGAACAAACCTGCAAATATGGTCTCTCCATGCTCAAATAACCATTTTTCTTAGTCTTTTTCTGAGGCTCCCACTCTCTCATTATCTTCTTTCTGATTCATCTCCAGGTTGTTCACCCTGCTCCTGGCAATGCAAACGGCACACTCGTGAACGCAATTCTCCACCATTGCAAGCTTCCATCGATTACCTGTTTGGACCAGAGCGCAGACTATGGGGAGGATGGTGGCTCTGACTCTTCTGATGGAGATTCTAGTGATTTTTTCTCCATTGATGTGATGTCTAGGAGCCTGGAGGCTTCTGTACGTCCAGGCATCGTGCACAGATTAGACAAAGGGACCAGCGGATTGCTCGTTGTTGCCAAGGTTAGAGCTGCCCAAGCTTGGTTCTAGTCGCATATCTCTGTTTTTATCGAAGAAATAAGCTACCCATGTGGATTCGATGCATGTTCGTGTTGCATGATGGAATATATCTCTTGTTGCTTTCACCATACGCCCCTCGAATAGCTTCTTTCTTCTGCTCTTTAAAGCTACTACCCATTCTCTTAATGTTCTTAGTCAGTCCCTCTCCTCTCCTCTGGTATCTCCCCTGGTACAGTGAACATCCACATTATTGATGGCTTATTTGGGTAATTGTTTCTTAACTTGACTATTTAATGCGATTTTATACGGCTTCCCATCGCTAAGGCTTTTGAGGTTTGATCAACTGGATGCTTGAAAGTGATGAGGGATTTCATAGGCATTGTTTTGTTCTGTGTTCCAACACGATAATTTTTTAAGCATGACAAATAATGATGCTGCAAAAAAGTCAACGTCTGTACGTTGATATTTTTAATATTTAGTAGAAGTTGAGAAAATCAACGACCCATCTGTTGTTTATTTTTTTTAATAATTATAATTAGAGGTTGATCTGTAATTAACAGTTTGTTGAAAAATGGATATGGCTAAAAAAAATGAGTGTAAGCTTACTGATAAATTAGCTTAATGGACTTTTTTTTTTCTCCAGAAAGTTGCATAAGCACTCTCCAGCATGAAATGATCGCATTTAAATCTGCTTATAATGACGCTGCGAAAAAGTCAACTTCTGTATGCTAGTAAGAAAGTCAACTACCCATTTGTTGTTTCTCGTTTTTAATAACTGTAATTAGCGGCTGATCTATAATTAATAGCTTCTTGAAAAATGGACATGGCTGAGAAAAATGACTGTAAGTTTACAGATAAATTAGCCTAATAATGATCGAATTTAAATCTGCTTATAATTTGTTCTTCTTGATTGTAGGACGAACATTCCCACGCTCACTTGGCCGAACAGTTCAAGGAGCATTCAATTCGCAGAGTATACGTCAGTCTCACCTCTGGAACCCCTTCTTCGACCTCCGGCAGAGTAGAGGTTCCGATTGCTCGTGACCCCATCAATCGGATTCGAATGACTGCTATTTCTGGGCTAAGCAACGCCAGAGGCGCTCGCTTTGCTGCCAGTAGGTGATATGAGCTCCTTTTTCCCATATATATATATATATTTATGAGTCTGTGTCGATATTTATTCATGTATGAAAGGACCTTGGTTCTGGATGATCCATGGAGGTAAGATCCCTTCTTCTTCTTCTTTCTCTGGCCCACCGCTGACTTTGACTTATTCAGGTACAAAGTGATTCAAGTTCTTGCCGGGGGCGGCTCTGCTCTGGTGGAGTGGAGACTAGAAACGGGCCGAACACACCAGGTACTTACTTGGAGAGTTTCCATTTCAGGTGGGATCTGAAGGTAACGGGCTTTCTTCACTGCTCCTCTCATGGCTTCCAAGCAGATCCGCGTACACGCCAAGTACCTGGGGATACCTTTACTGGGGGACGAGGTCTATGGAGGGACCAAGAGCCTGGCTCTCTCCCTCCTGAGGAGCAGGAGCCCCTCTGCTCACCGTGCCAGGGTTGACCAGACGGTGTCCAAGCTGCAGAGGCCCTGCCTGCACGCCCTCTCACTCGGGTAATTTGCCATTTCCGGTATGCGCTCGGCCTGGCGATGTTCTTCCCGGCTGAAAGTCGTCGCTGATCTTTCAGATTCAGGCATCCCCACACGGGAAAGGAGGCAAATTTTTCTTGCCCACCTCCGTCAGACTTCTCAGAGATCTTGAGGGACCTCCAGAGCTTCACTCCGGGTGATCATCGGAGTTGACCGGGTGTTGCCACTTGGAATCTCATTGATGTCAAGCTCGTTGACTTCAGCCGCCTCAAAAAATCGTCGATTGGTCGTGGCTGTTTTGGGCTCATGTGGGCTAGAAGGCTCTTTTGATTCGGGCCCTCCTCCCCCGAACTTCTCAGAGTTCTTGGGGGACCTGCAGAGCCAGCCTTCTTGCCTAACTCCAGGTGATTCCCCCCACCTCGGGTTGACCGAGTGTTGCCACTTGGAATCTCATTAGTGTCAAGCTCGTTGACTTCAGCCGCCTAAAAAATCATTCATTGTTCATGGCTGTTGTGAGCTCATGTGGGCTAAACGGCTCTTTTGATTCTGGCCCGCCTCCTCGGAGGTCTTGGGGGACCTTCAGAGATTCAGTCCAGCATTCTCGCCCGACTCCAGCTGATCATCATGGTTGACCAGGTGTTGTCACTCGGAATCTCATTATTTCCAATCTCGTTGACTTTAGCCGCAAAAAAACCAGGTGGGACCCGGTTAATTCTCATATAGGACGTAAATATAATAGTTTGACCTAACAGGGGTGTATGTACAAAATCCCTGCGTCCAATATCCCGTCTACGAAGCGTCACGTCAGCTGATATCAGACGGTCAAATATCCCGTCTACGACTCTTCCCTCCTCGACCGGCAAAGTCTGGACCCGTCTCTCTCTCTCTCTCAGATAAGAAAGATCTCACCATCTGAGGGAGGAGTCGCCCTCCTATATCTGGCATTTTCTGGATCTTATATGCTTCATAATCCTTCTTCTTGGAGCGTTATCTTGAGTCCCTGAGGAAGCTGACAGTGGGGGCCATGGGGCTCAACCTTTGGACCAGAGATCGGTACTGATATTACATAGGAGGGAAAGGGGGGGGGGGGAGGCGAGCCTTGGCAGGTGCCACCAACTCTCCTTTTTCTATACCGTCGTGTGGGTACAATTCCTATATATGCAGTAGGATCTCACCCGCGATCTGTCTTCGGGTTCTTCTATCGCCCGTCTTCCGCCGCCGCGTCGACGAGGACCTGCCTGCCGTCATTATCGTCCCCCTTCAGCCCGACGTGGTCTCCGGCGCCGTCCCGGCCGCCGGCGAGGTCTCACTGACTCCCGCCGTCCCACCATCGGTGACTAGAGGGGAGCTCTCAGCCAGTAGGCCCTGATCCGCTCCTCCCCGGCGGTTGTCGAAACATTTGAGAGTTGGTTTGCGACCATGGGTATGCTTTTCTGAGGCTCCGCTGTTCGTGAATCTGTTGTTGGGTCTGCCCGACATTTGTTTCTATTAGATCTGATTAGATTTGTGTTCTCATCGTCTTCTTTCTCGTTATATTGCGAAACAGCGACCCAGAATTCGTTCCAGAGAATCTTGACCTCCCTCTCCAAGCCTGAAGGTGGGGAATTCGGCAAGTACTACAGTTTGCCGGCCCTTAACGATCCCAGGATAGGTCAGTCATTTGTCCCGGTAGTGTCGTCTTTCTTCAGGTTTGAATGGAATCATTGAGATCTAAGTTTCTTAGCGACAGAACTGATTGTGGTTTTATTTTCGGACGACGTGATGCAGATAGACTTCCTTACTCGATAAGGATACTGCTGGAATCAGCGATCAGAAACTGTGATGAGTTCCAGGTGACAAGTAAGGACGTGGAGAAGATCATCGATTGGGAGAACACATCTCCGAAGCTAGTCGAGATCCCTTTCAAACCTGCCCGTGTGCTCCTCCAGGTTCCATTCCTATCCCCGACCGCTTCTGAGATTCTGGCTGAAATCACGACCGATTCGGTTCTGTAAATCATATTATCTACACCTAAGATTTGAATTTTTTTGGTGATTTTTTCTCATAGTCTGTGTTGATACCCTGGAATTTGTGAGAAGGGAAAACTAATCTTAGCTTACACGCGTTATTTTTTTTCTTAGTTGCCATATTATCGTCAGTAAAGTCCTAACTGGGACTTCACTATGAAACTAATAGTGAATGAGAAGTTGATCGAGTTTGGTACATGCTCTTTCTCTTGACATGATTTTTACTTGCAGGACTTTACTGGTGTGCCTGCAGTGGTTGATCTTGCAGCTATGCGGGATGCCATGAACAAGCTTGGTAGCGATCCGAACAGGATCAATCCGTTGGTAAACGAGAATCATCTTGTTCTTTCTATTTTCAGTCACAAGGATTTCGTAAATTTTTCTACCGATTTTCATTCACTAGATTACTATGATGGTAATCATTTCCTTAAGTCATTGATAGCTGCAACCGAAACACAAATTGGATGAACTGTTCATGTTTCCAGTAGTGCTAACATAGTGAGTAGAATTACGATTGATTCAATCATAAACAGGGAGAATGGGTAACTTTAATAAGATGTGTAGATAATTCAGAAGGAGCTCAATATGGGAAAATCTATGGATATTATTTGAAATGGTTATTAGATTCATCATGCTGATGTACTGAGGATTCTTTAAACTTGTAGAGGGCTAAAAATATTTGTATTAGTTTTTTTTCTGTCAGTGATACCTTGGCAGTGTGGCGGATGGATTTAAATATATTTGATAAGAAACTAGGAGAGTTTCTAAGGGATAGCAATTGCAGAAATATCTGGTTAACATTTGACATGCTTATTGAGCTCTTCAACTTTATTTCGAGTTTGTACACTATTTAAACCCACAGAAGACGTAGAGTATGCTATGTATATCATTCAATCACCCTTATTACTGGAAAGCTTTGGAAAACTGCATCCTTAAGGCAACAGTGTCGAGTTTTCCTTCACTCTAACTCTGTTTTTACTTTACAAACTAAATCATCAATGTAAAAATGCAGTGCAGTTTGCTGTTTCCACATCAAAATAATAGAAAACTCCAATTACTTGAATGCAGGTTCCCGTGGACCTTGTCATTGATCATTCGGTCCAGGTTGATGTGGCTCGGTCAGAAAATGCACTGCAGGCAAACATGGAGCTTGAATTCCAACGAAACAAGGAAAGATTTAGCTTTCTTAAGTGGGGTTCCAATGCATTCCAGAATATGCTTGTGGTTCCTCCTGGTTCAGGGATTGTTCATCAGGTATCGATTGTGCTATTTTTAACTTGATGTCTCATGTAAAAATGTTTGATGCACGCTAGGTTGTCCATATCCATCGGTTTGATCTTCATTTCTGCTATCTTTCCTATCTTTTTGATTCACAGGTGAACCTAGAATACCTTGGCCGTGTTGTTTTTAATAGTGGAGGACTGCTTTACCCAGATAGTGTGGTTGGCACTGATTCACACACAACTATGATTGACGGGTTGGGTGTTGCTGGCTGGGGAGTTGGTGGAATAGAAGCAGAAGCTACAATGCTCGGCCAGGTTGACAACTCTGCATAACATTTTCTTTTGCCGTATTAGACACTGACTGGGCATTTTTGCTTTAAATCTAAGCGATCTAAAAATGACTCAAAAGTTGCCTAATCTTTATAGAGTGTGATAGGTGGTTTTTCAAATTTATGCATTATTCAAAATAGTCAAATAATTAAAGCCTGTGGATGTTTAATTTCCCTGAGCCCCGTCCAACTGGATCACTCGTCATACCGTTTTGCATTGACTGTCTGCGTTGGTCTACTCATCTTGTGAAGCTGTATTTTAATTCTGGTTGGCTCTGTTGAATTTTTTTTTCATTCGACTTAAATGTACCGAGGAATGGTGAAGAACAATGCAGAAAGCTTATCGAATCATGTGAAATGAATATGCTATTCTTCTTGTCCCGATGCAGCCAATGAGTATGGTATTGCCTGGAGTTGTTGGCTTCAAATTATCAGGAAAATTGAAGGACGGGGTGACAGCCACAGATTTGGTTTTGACAGTGACCCAGATTCTTCGGAAGCATGGGGTTGTGGGAAAGTTTGTGGAATTTTATGGTACGTGAAAGTAGTAAAATTGGTAGTTTTTGCTACCAATTTATTTTTTTCGCTTCAGTAAACTGAATTCGGGAGTTTTTTTTTTGTATTCCTATTTCTTCTTTTTATTCTCATTTTTTCTCATGAATTATGCCAAATTTTCGAATACAGGAGAAGGGATGAAGGAACTCTCACTTGCTGATCGTGCTACCATTGCAAACATGTCACCTGAATACGGGGCAACAATGGGATTCTTTCCTGTTGATCATGTCACACTTCAGTACTTGAAATTGACGGGCAGAAGTGATGAAACTGTGAGACAATGATACATTGACGTGTGTCTCTTGTTAAGATGGATTTCTTCTTGTACTGATGCTTATCAATTTAGGTTTCGATGATAGAGGCTTATCTACGGGCCAACAATATGTTTGTTGATTATAGCCAGGTGAGAACTAATATCTGAACGCTGCTGAGACACACATATCATTTGGGATATTGTTCAAGGATTTGGTCTAACCCAAAATTTAATACATAATCAGCCGCAAGTGGAAAGAATATATTCGTCTTATCTTGAATTGAATCTTGAGGAAGTCGAACCTTGTATCTCTGGACCCAAAAGGTAAATAAACCCTTGTCAAAACTCCCAAGTTCATTTTAGCCATTCTAGCTATCTGATATGTTACATGGAATTGTGTTCTTCTCAGGCCTCATGACCGGGTTCCACTGAAGGAAATGAAGATGGATTGGCACTCTTGCTTGGATAACAAAGTTGGCTTCAAGGTAATACTCGCACAATATTTACTTGTTTTTCCATTGTAGTATGAATTTAGTTCATGCTGATGATTCATTTCACCATTTTTTAAGGCTTGCTTTCTATGCTAATAGCTGATGGCTGAAAAGATCGTGCAAATAGCTTTTCTAGTACGTAGCTGCAATGTTGTCTTCCTACTGATCATATCCAGGGTGTTCAGACCTTTTACTCATTCCTCATCAATTTAAAGTGTTAGTTTTATTGTTTAGGGATGTGATCAGCAGTAAGACAGATGCTAGGGATCTGCACTTGCTTTTTTCATACTTGGTCGATAAATATGATATTTATAATAAAACTGTGGGATACGCAAGGAATCATAAAGCTCAGAAATAAGGAAAGATGCATTAATATTTTATTATTAATTTTATACAAATTCTGAAGCTGACGAACTTTGGTTATTGTTCAATTTTCAAGTTAAAACAGTTTTTTGGGCGTGTGGGAAAAGACCATATTTGTTTCTGAATCGTTTTCATTTGTACTGCAGGGATTTGCTGTGCCAAAAGAATCTCAGAACAAAGTAGTAGGTTTTTCATTCAATGGGACATCCGCCCAGATTAAACATGGTGATGTTGTCATAGCAGCGATCACCAGTTGTACTAACACGTCAAATCCCAGTGTGATGCTTGGGGCTGCTTTGGTCGCCAAGAAAGCTTGTGAATTAGGTCTCGAGGTAAGAATTATGCTGTGTTTTAGTTTCACTACAAGCATCTTAAGTATAAACATGAACACAAACACACACACGCACGCAAGCAGATATAGATTCATACTTAGATATGCACACTTGATGACAATTTGCATCTAGACGTTGTGAAATACGAGCCTTTTTGGTTGTTGGTAGTTTTATCATTGTACATGTACTATATTTTAACTCCTTTTGAACCAGGTCAAACCGTGGATTAAAACAAGTCTGGCGCCTGGCTCTGGAGTTGTTACTAAATACTTGGAAAAAAGGTATAATGGAAGGGAGGAGCTCTGTGGATGAGTAATACTTTGGGTAGGGTTTGCTCGTCGGGATCTCCTCAGCTTCTCTTTGGTTCTCATTCGCAGTGGCTTGCAGAAGTATCTGAATCAGCTAGGCTTTCATATTGTGGGGTATGGTTGCACAACGTGCATTGGAAACTCAGGAGACATTCATGAAGCAGTAGCGGCAGCAATTTCCGACAGTGGTAATCTCAGTGTTCAAGTCGATGTGTACAACTTACAAGCCTAACATTGGGGCTAATTATTTGGGTTATTTATGCATACTTTGAACTTGTATTTTGGCAGACATAGTTGCAGCAGCGGTATTGTCCGGCAACAGGAACTTTGAGGGTCGTGTGCATCCTCTAACCAGAGCAAACTATCTTGCATCGCCTCCTCTGGTGGTGGCATATGCCCTTGCTGGAACGGTATGGACCAACCTTTTCTTTTTCTGGGGGGGGGGGGGAGGAGGGCAGCTGCTCATTAGGATCAGTGCAGCTGTGCCCCATCACTGATTTCACCAGTTGAAACTTGGGAGCTCTATCTGTTGCTGGTAGCATCCCATGTGAAGTTTTCTACATATTCTTTGATACTGAATCCTCTGTTGATTTCCTCGTCAATGAACTGTACTCCTGAAACAAAAAGGGCATGGCTGAATCAGGGCTTCTTCTTTGACGCGTCTTGACTTCTGGTGCAGGTTGACATTGACTTTGAGACTGAACCTCTGGGCACAGGGAAAGATGGGAATAAAGTATTTTTTAGGGACATTTGGCCATCGAATGAAGAGATTGCCAATGTGAGCTCCTGCATCCACTCTACTCTTTAAATTTTGCAAGGAATTCATTATTATCTTTTAATTTCTGTGATTCCCCTTCTCTCTCTCTCTCTCTCTCTCTCTCTCTCTCTCTCTCTCTCTTCAGGTGGTGCAGTCTAGCGTGCTACCAGACATGTTCAGGGGTACATATGAATCCATCACCAAAGGGAATCCCATGTGGAACAATCTCTCTGTGCCGTCCAACACCTTGTACTCGTGGGACCCTACCTCAACCTACATTCACGAGCCTCCCTACTTCAAGGAGATGACCATGTCCCCACCGGGCTCCCATGGTGTGAGAGACGCGTATTGCTTGCTCAACTTTGGAGATAGCATCACCACGGACCACATCTCCCCTGCTGGGAGCATCCACAGGGACAGCCCTGCGGCCAAGTTCCTGATGGAGCGCGGCGTGGACAGAAGGGACTTCAACTCGTATGGCAGCCGCCGTGGGAACGACGAGGTGATGGCGAGGGGAACCTTTGCCAATATCCGCATTGTGAATAAGCTCATTAAGGGAGAAGTTGGCCCCAAGACAGTTCATATTCCTTCGGGAGAGAAGCTCTACGTGTTTGATGCAGCCATGGTAAATCCGCATCTCATTGCCTTTTTCGGAACAAAGAAATGGGTTGATGGGTGTCAAAGTCTGGATACTTTTACGTTCATATGTGTATGTTTATGCGCATGATTGTGTGATTTCTCTGGTTGGTCTGCTCATGGCTGATGGTTTCTTCTACCATCCCGCAGAGATACAAGAGCGAGGGCCATGACACAATCATACTGGCTGGTGCAGAATATGGAAGTGGAAGTTCTCGTGATTGGGCTGCGAAAGGGCCAATGCTCCTGGTAAGTAACCCGGGATCCTCGATGAATACTAGTATTATCCTATGAGAGTTGCATCAAGCGTTGACCAAATATATGGATTGTTCAAGGCGGCGAAGAGAAAAGCTACTCTTTTGGTGCTTTTTGTGAGTTTAGCCGTGGAAAAAAACAATGAAGTCAGGGATTGATGGCACAAGGAGAAGGAAAATCACAGGCTATATCAGTTTCTAAATAAAAAAACTTGCCCAAAATGTGGGTCAGTGTTGACTTGGAAGGATTTGCGTACTGGCTGGCTCTTGACTGAGGGTCAACCCAAAGACTGAGCTGGCATGCCCACACGTGTTTCTCTGAATGAAAGCATGGACTCGGAACTTATGCCAGACTGTTGCAACTGTTCAGTTGTTCCATCCGAGGGATTTCTACCTACCCAAAGACTCAGTTTTTATTCCTGAACTAAACTATAAACTAAACCATGGTCGAATAACATTTTTCTCTATGTAAGTTGTTGGAAAATGTTCCAACCATTGAATGCCCGGGATTTTTTTACCAAAAAGGGCTCATAAAAATGTCTTCTTGATGCAGGGTGTGAAGGCAGTGATAGCTAAGAGCTTTGAGAGGATCCACCGCAGCAATCTGGTGGGAATGGGCATCATCCCCCTCTGCTTCAAGCCCGGGGAAGATGCAGAGACCCTTGGGTTGACCGGCCACGAACGATTCACCATTGACCTCCCCAGCAGCGTTGACGAGATCCGGCCTGGGCAAGACGTCACCGTGGGGACCGACGGCGGGAAGGCCTTCATCTGCACCGTCCGCTTCGACACTGAGGCAATGGCTTTCTTTCGTCTCCCTTCATCTCAAGTTGATCTTCTTCTTCTTCTTCTCAATCTTTCTCAATGAGCTTCTGCTTCCTGAATGCAGGTCGAGCTGGCCTATTTCAGCCATGGGGGGATTCTGCCCTACGTGATTAGGAACCTGACTAACGCGAAGCATTAGGTGGTCTCTCTGAGTAGCGGGTCCTCCCCAGAAGCACCAGTGAGGCATTTTTACTGCACCGTTTTACTGCCCCTCCCCCCCTAAGAAACTGGTTGGAATAAGGGGACGCCATGAAAATGGTGTGTGAGGTGAGGCTGGGCCACTCTGGATCTAGGGTTTCTCATGCAACCTCCCAGAGAATAATACTCGTGGATTTGATCAAGATTGTCGCCAGTTCGGTGACTTTTCTTTCTTCTTTTAGTAGTGAAACCCTTGGTAAAACTGGCGAAGTGAAGTGGGTAGCCAAAGGGACCTGGCCCGGTGCTCTCTTCAGATCATAGTGTGTTCTTCAGGCGTCTTTGATTAAAAGGAATGCTATAGAAAATGTGTCCTGAGATGGACAGACCCTTATGAAGCCGGATAGATCTGGCCCTCCATCATTTCACCCCATCTGGCGAGAGAGAGAGAGAGAGAGAGAGAGAGAGAGAGAGAAAGTGGGTGCCAGGTGAATGAATGATCATGATCAGCGGACAACACGTCTTAAGAAAAAGACTCTTCTCAGCTAGTGACGGAGGAGGGAATGGAAAACAGAGCAGCCTGAGCAAAACAGAGCAGCCTGAGCAAAACAGAGCAGCATTTAAGTAGAATTAAACAACGGACGGGGAAAGGAACAACGTCAACTCTTTTCCACAGATACTGCAAGGATCAACATCGATATGCAGATCAGGGTTAGTAGGTATATGAGACTATTTTTCATGTAGCTCTACATAGGCTGAAATCTACCTTCTGCACGCACACCTGATCAGGTCCTGTACTCACGTACATGCAACCACTTCGTTGAGGACCACTTGTTCCCTCTGATCACAGGACATCCTCCTGCAAGATGGGCACAGAGAGAGAGAGAGAGAGAGAGAGAGAGAGAGAGAGAGAGAGAGAGAGAGAGAGAGAGAGAGAGAAGATATGCAATTAGAGAAAATCCATATGATGATGCACATAAAACTAGCTTCCGGACATGGGAGTCAACCCCCCACCAGGGCAAACTCGGGCTATTCAACTCAAAGCTAATTGGCAATAAGCGGAGGAAATTTCCTATCTGATAACCAGGTTCTTATATAGAGCTGTTCTAACTTTGCTTTATAATCCGCGTTGACTTCTGACATGACATGCAGACGACAACATAGATGGGACACATACAGCCCAGGAACAACCATTGACTCCGATACTATACCCAGATTATTGGATAACGTCCCATGGATAGCCTTCAAATCTGATATCATCTCAGCTTAAAACCAATGGGGCCAATCGATCTTACCGCAGGACTTTATTTGCTATTTATAATGCATGAGATCTAAAAAAAAACTAAACAAAAAAAAAATAAAAATCATTCAGTACCAGAGTCTCTCAAGATAAAGTCAAATGTCTATAAAAAACCGTCGAGATGACTGAAATTTGGGTTGACTTCTTGTACTTTCCACATAGCTGAAGCACTAACCGTGTAAACTGGATGAATCAAGAGTTGCATCAGGCCTCATACTCCAGAAAAGTAATGCGTCTCCCATCTTGGGCTTGACACCAAGCCCCCTTCTACCACATTCAGATAGCTCACTGTAGTATGGTAGAGAGCTACTGTTCACATTGGCAGCGGGGAAAATCGTCTCACCACCTTCTTCAACATCTGAACTGTACCAACAGCGAAAATTGAAAACACATGGTGCGCAGATTGTGCTCGATGAGAAGTCAAAGGATTAATTTTTGCATAAAAATAATGATATGTAAAAAATGTACAAAATAGACTATATACTAACAGATACATAAGCACAGTAGCTATCCGTTGACCCCCGTTCTTGGTGTTGAATTCATCGAGGAAGTAGTCATAATGAGGTTCATATTTCTGTCCTACTTCATAATGAAGAATCTGAAGGCCCTCACCATGCTCTGTAAATAAAAGAGTTATTTAATGGAGTAATAACACAATCTAAGCAGAATCAAAGAATCAAACCGAATGAATCCGTTGCCAGAGGTGAAGAAAATAAAATTGCATCAAAATTACACGCTGAAATCTAGATAAATCTTCAAGCACACATCGCCCTACAAATCAAGGTCTCTTGACCTATACAGTTGACTAGGATTTGGGCAATGGAGACATCCAATCAGTGGCTATTGAACTCCTTTCACATCCAATCAGTTACCAAAACATGAGACAAATGACTGACCCTCAATGCATATGTCCACAGACAATTCTCAGGTACCACTAGACCAACCAGAATGCAGACAACACCCATCAACGCTCCTTCCCTATTCCTCCACTACTTCTCCAGCAATGATTTTATGCCAGAAGCCAAAACATCCTAGCTATCACTTAATTTCCAATGCCATTCAATGATTGTCTATCACGAGGAAGATGAACCTTTCGCAATGCAACCATATAACCCTAGGAGGTATCGCTAAAAATGACAAGATCTCCGTATCAACCTCCGCACTCAGCGACCTTTAAGATGGGGCATATTGCCTTGAAATCCTTTCTCAGTGAACATCCAAACGAAGCGTATCCATACGGTATTCTAAACATACAGGTCAAAGTGATACCGACCCAGATGAGAAAGACCCTTTTCAATCTGGCGTTATTGATAACCCCTGCATAAGTTCAAGTTCCTTTAAAGGCAAACGCGAGGCGCCATGCTAACTACCACTTTTGGCCATAGCTTTTGCTAGATTATGCTAAAATCATTAAAAGGAACTTCGTGCCAACAAGTACTGTTCCACTGACCTGTATCCTTCACTGCCTCTCCAACACCACCTGTGTCTACCACTTGTATCTACACTCTGAACACCTCCAAATCACTATCCCTTCTCCTTCTGCTCGAATAACAGTAATTCAGCCATCCATATGCCCCCCAAGGTCACAAGGTTCTCAGCTTCATGATACACTGCAGGCTTCCCCTCCTTTAGGATGTGTTTCTCTCTCCTGTCCCTTGGGCCTACTGCGAACAAACATAAAAACTTCACTAGTTGCAAAGGTGTAGGCCCAACCAAAAAGTTGCAGTGTGTTACTCCTCTCCATGTACAATCCAAGAAATGGGGTAATGGTCAAAAGGGCACTAGAACTAATTTCTCCAAGGGATATTTTTTTCGGCTACGTTACCTCTCCAGGGATGGTCACCTCTCTCGCTAACAACCACTCACCTTGGGGGCCAGGGAAATACGTTCTCCTAGATAAAACGGTAAAACAAAGACTATTCCCCTTAATCTTCAAATCTTTGAGAATCAAATTTCATGTTGCAAATTTATTAACCTACGCATACGAATGGAATTAACAAGAAACTTACATCATTTAAAAGGAACTATAGGTACAATTTTCCCGTCATCAGTACATATCAATTTTCAGATTTACTACAACTTTTTATTTTTGAATGACAGTACTACAGAAGCTTGGGTTAAGTAAAAAGAAAAAAGCGAACTTGTAATTTATTTTCGAAACCTGGTATCAAAACTCAAAAACTGAATGACATACTGAACTAAAACCCCCAAATTTTAATGTATGCCTTAACTAACCTACAGGGATGAATGTGAAATCCGAAATTCTTTTCTCAATGGCTTGAACGATTTTGTCTCGACCTCTTTTCAGGAATGTTCCTGAGCTTGTGCGAACTCTGATAAAGGGAAAAGAATAGTGAGACTATCTTAGATAGGAAAACATCGACACATATACACGAGTCATTCCTAACAACAGATCAACAGAAGTTCCATAGTTGAACTTGTGAATGACAAATACCTGCTGTCCATGCTTTTCCCAGTTTTACTATCAACAACTGTTGACTTATGCATGCGAGGCTTTGCTTGCTGAATCAAATGTTCGCACTCCGCCTTGGACTGTACAAGGAATTAGAAAACAGATATGTTCTGACTAAAATTAAGCAGTTCTCAGCCGTTTACTAAAAAAAATTTTAGTTCCCAGGCAAATTACACAACTTGTGCCATTAAGGGCAAAAAATGTTCAGAGTAAGAATATTATATGAGAGCATTTACCCCTGACATACAGACCAGAATAGAGAAATGCTAAAGCTACCTCTGGAAATCTCGAAAGCACAAAATCATGCTAAGCTGTGCCATATTATCTCCAATAATTGCTGAAGAAATTATTGAATAAAAACCAAGGATCTCAACGAGCCTCCACCACAAAGACGCACTATTTTCTCGTTAATCTGTCCCAACAGCCTTAATAAGGTTCTAATCCTTGAAAGTAAAAAAATATTTACTCTCCAAAAACATTCGTAGTGTTTCCCTGACTACAATATTGATAGAAGATGGCAACTCACAGAACTCACTTTAGCAATGCAAGCTCCAGATAAACCTCTTGTCCATTATGACTCAATCTTGAAACGAATTCATTCGTCAATGAAAAGGATGCAGCACTGCAATATCCATAGCTTTTTGTTCTATACAGTCACAGAAACATGTAATATCATCAGGCTACATTACCATGTGACTAGGAACACACTGTCAAGTAAGATTTTGAACCAAATGGAGTTTTTACATCTGCAGATTACAAAGATATCTTGTCCCATTTATCTTTTTCCAGTATCTGTGATACGAATATTGGAGGCCTCCGCCTCTCCCACTCTCTAAGGGATAAGTGCTTAATTCTGAGGGCTATAATTACGGAATCTAAGAGACAGCATTTAGTCCTATCACGGTTGCCGATTTCCCCATAGACAAACTTCTGAAGACAAACATAAAACATAAAGACGGCTGAGAAGCCAGGAAAAACTTTCAAAATTACGTTGTCACGAGGAAGAGGGGGATATTTTATGAGCATAATATTGTAAGGGATGCGAAGAAATTTCATGCAGAGAAAACTAAAGATCCCAGTATCAACATTCGCTTTCATCCTTCTAAACAGAGATCATTCGAAGATTCGGTCAGAAGATATAGGACGCACCAATGAGTAGGAGAGATTGATGCCTAAAAAGATCCAAGCAATTGAAGACATAAAAGTCGTATTATCTCCGAGCTTAGATTATCACAGCCACGACAGATTTTCGAAATATTGTCAAGTAATCAAAGACTGAAACTTTTCACTGTCCATCTCTAAGAAAATTAAAGTATCCCCGGAACCTGAACACCACCCCCCCCACCCCCTACGGCTACCAACCAAACTGAAGACCAAACTTTACCATTAATGAAAATAAGAAAAAAAACGACTCTGAACAATATTGTTCCTCAAACAAATGAAACTGCTTGTTAAAGTATATTTAGTATAGAGCTTTTTTTACATGATGTGCTCTACTGAACTTCATCTAAAAAGGACTTTCTCAATAAAGTATCCGGGGGAGGGGGGGAAGATATTAATTAGAACAGCTGCCACCTCTAATCTACATCATAAACCAAGCAATAGAAATAAAAAAGAGGAACATGCGTACGGTAGAGGTGGGAAAATGCCATACCAGGAAATTATGATAGAGAGACGCTCTTGGCTCCCAGGAGAGGATTTCTGACCACTGCTCCTCTCTATCCCAAAGCTCATCACTGCAAAGGAAATGCAAAGGCAATTCAGCATCCGTCGGCCAACGCCACCTCTGGCAGGTAATTCACCTCAGATCCGATCTCTACAAAGCGGATAGCTTAGGTACCTTTCCGTTGCGCCCATCTTAGTCTCGTCAGATGCATCCTTCAGGCCCCGCACCACGACTGGTTTCAACTTGGAAGAGTCGGCGGAGACAGGAAGCGAGAGGATGCCGAGAGCAAGCAGCACGAGAAGAACAATCGACATCATCAGCAGCAACCCTAGAACCAGCGGAACTGGTGACGCCGATCTCCTACCGGAAAACACCCGGGAACTCCGCACTGAAGGCCTCGCCATTTCTTCGAGGCACCGCGGACCACCGCACTGGCCTCCGCCAGGCAGGGAAATCAGATCTTCCTCCCCCCACAACCGCAATTCCTGAACTCGGGAGTGACAACGACGAAGGAGGGGAAGCCTCCTCTTCCTGCGACGTCAAGAAAAACAAGAAGGGTAAGGCAAGCGAACGACGGTTTCTGCCTCAGGTTCCACTCTCAGAGAGCTTCGGAAGAAGAAGATGATGAAGAAACAGTAGATACGAGGAAGACGATGTAAGGAGAGAGAAAGAGAGAAAATCTGGTACGGTCCGAGTCCAAGAACCGGCGAAACTGGTTACCTCCATGCGTGATACACAGGCTAACATAAATATTCAGTTTAAGTAGAGAGGAAGAGAGAGAGAGAGAGAGAGATGGTCTCTCCCACTCCCGCCAAAAAGCGGGAGTCACTCTCCTCTCTGTTCTGACCGGTATAAATTGCCTCCTAATCCGGCGGCTACGTTCTGAGAGCCGCATATGGCGGGGACAACACATCGATATCACGCCTGCGGCCTCCTACAGAGCTCGCCGTCAAACAAATGGCGGACGCAATGGCCGCAATGGCCGCAATGGCCGCAAAGCCCTCAGGTCTCCCAGTTGAAGCTCCAGAGTCGAGGAATCGTCACGGGGAGAGCAGACCGAGCCATACCGGGGCCCGCCATTGTCTCGAGAGTCGTCTCCGAGCCGTCGGAGTTCTCCGCCATCTGTTCTGCCGCAGAGTCGGGTTCCATGGAGGAAGCTCTCCGTCTGTTTGAAAGCGTCAGGAACCCTGGCTCCTTCTTGTGGAACGCCATGATCCGAGGATACGCCGGGTGTGGGCGGTACGAAGACGCGATCGGATTCTACTGGAAGATGCAGGTCCTGGGGGTCCGCGCGGACAGATTCACGTACACGTTTGTGATCAAATCGTGCTCCGCCTCGCTGCTGACCGAGGAGGGATTGAAGTGCCACGGAGCGTTGGTCAAGGTTGGATTGCATTCGGATGTCTTCATCTCCAATTCTCTCATAGTGATGTACTCGGAATTCGGGGAGATAGATTCTGCCGAAAGGGTGTTCAATGAAATGCCCCTTAGGGATCTGGTTTCCTGGAACTCCATGGTTAGAACCTACGTTTCCAGTGGCAAAAGAGGGAAAGCCCTATCGTGCTTGCGGAGCATGCGCAATACTTCTTCTCTGGAACCCGACCGTATTGGGATTATTACTGCGCTTAAAGCCTGTTCAACGGAGACCTACCCGAAACAAGGTAAGGAAATCCACTGCTATGCACTTCGACATGGTTATGGATCAGACAGCAGGGTCTGCACTTCATTGATCGATATGTACTGTAAGTCTGGGAACATGATCTCTGCAGAGAGGTTGTTTCAGTGTAGGTTTTCAAGAAGTGTGGTAACCTGGAACGCTCTGATCTATGGCTATACATCCAATAATCACCCTAGCGAGTCACTTGGATGCATCATCCGTATGCAGTATGACGATGTCAAACCGGATGCAGTCACAATGGTGAGTCTGCTACCTTCTTGCTCTCAGTTGAGTAATTTATCGCAGGGTAAAAGTATTCATGGAGCTGCTCTTAGAAGAGGCTTTCTACCTCATTTAGTTCTCGAGACCTCCTTGGTGGACATGTATGCAAAGTGTGGAGATCTGACGTCTGCAGAGAGGGTGTTCAGCCAGATGACTGAGAGGAACTTGGTTTCATGGAACACCATGATCAATGCCCATATACACAATGATCAGAACCTGGAAGCCGTGGAACTTTTCCTGGATCTTCAAGAAAAGTCACTACAACCAGATATCTACACAATCTCAAGCATCGTCTCTGCATTCTCTTCGCTCGGATTGCTACAGCAAGCGATGCAAATCCATGCCTATGCTGTAAAATCTGGGTACAGTTCGAACACTTTCATCTTGAATTCCATCATCTATTTGTATGCCAAATGCGGTGATCTTCGAACCTCGAGAAGGATCTTCGAAGGCATGCTGTGCAGAGATACTGTTTCATGGAATGCGATGATCATGGCGTGTGCAATCCACGGGGAGGGGAGTTCTGCAACAGAACTATTTTCCAGAATGCAGAGAGATGGGCCGCAGCCTAATGGAAGTACCTTTGTTTCCATATTATCAGCTTGTAGCATCTCTGGGTTGGCTGACGAAGGCTGGATGTACTTCAATCTGATGCAACAAAAGTACGGTCTTTCTCCTCAGATCGAGCATTATGGATGCATGGTTGACCTCATCGGAAGAACTGGAGATCTGGATTTCGCCCTGAGCTTCGTAGAGAGGATTCCGTTGGTCCCCACGGCCAGGATATGGGGATCTTTGCTGGCAGCATCCAGAAAGAGCAAGAGAATCGATGTTGCAGAAGCCGCTGCTGAGAAGATCTTCCCCTTGAAACACGACAATACAGGCTGCTACATAATCCTTCACAATCTGTACACTGATCTCGGTAGATGGGATGATGCAGAGAAGGTGAGATCTTCGATGCAGAATCATGGGCTACTGAGGACAACAGCCAGGAGCGTGGTCGAGCTCGATAACAAAGCTTACTGCTTCATTAATGGCGACAAATCTCATGCTGAGGCAAGCTTGACCCATGAAGTGTCGGATCTCCTCTCCAAGAAGATTGGAGAAGCTGGGGAGGTCCCTTCCGCTGCGTTCAACGTGCAGGAAGCACTGGCGCAGAAGAAGAACTCGCCCTGTCAGCACAGCGTGAGACTGGCAGTCTGCTTCGGCCTCATATCCTCGTCACCTGGAACCCCCGTACTGGTGAAGAAGAACGTGAGGATATGTGACGACTGCCACCTGGCTATAAAGCAGATCTCCGAAGTCTGCCGGCGGCACATAACCGTGGGGGATTCGAGGATCTATCATCACTTCAAGGAGGGATCCTGTTCTTGCGGCGATTACTGGTAAGTCGTTCCTTTTTCTGGGAGTTTGCAATCATTTTCCCAGCTGTTATTCCTTTGTAAATCAACAAGATCATCCACTGATATAGAAGATAAAGGGGTATACTTTTTCTTTAATTAGAGCGGTCTCGCCCTCCATCACGATTTCACAAGTACTCGATAAGTCAACTCTTACGATATTACAAGTCAAATAATGACGATAATTTAGTCAACTCTTACGAGATTACAAGTCAAATAATGACGATAATTTAGTCGACTCTTACGATATTAAAAGTCAAATAATGACGATAATTTAGTCAATTCTTCAGAGATTACAAGTCAAATAATGACGATAATTTAGTCAATTCTTACAAGTCTTATGAGCCCCGATCTTGATCCCATCGTGTTCTTGAATGGCCTAGGTTTGACTTTTTGTCTTGAGAGGGCTTAGAAGATTGGGCTCATCGAATGGGCCCCACTGCCGTATGGGAGTCGAACAGTGATTGGATAGGGAACATTGAGACTCTCCAGTATATCACTTTAAAGTCTGCCTCCATCTATGACTCATATGAGTGTGGCGAGTGCAAATGTCAACATATGATTTTTTATGATAATAAAGTCCATCTTAAGAGGACACGCAAACCTAGAGACAAATATTCAGAGTCAACTATGGGAAGCAATGCGTTGACCGTGGTAATCATGACCTTTGCACATTGTTATAAATATAAAATTAAATTATATCGATTATTAATTATGGAGAAATATGGGTTCGACCTCTTATTTGGTATTCTAAAGTGTACCACGTTGACTAACCGAAGTCAACTCATAAAAAGATCTCTCCCGTGGAAGGCGGGCTTTAAGTACCGGTGACTTAATCCGTTGACACGTGGAAAAGGCAGCTTTTCTCCCAATTAAACGCGTATAATCCAAATTACCCGCCTAAGGGCAGAAAAGTCTCCGCGTGAGGTTTTCCCGGGCCTCGAAGAGCCGTGGATAGTGCGTGTGATGTGATGTCCTCATCGACGGTCCAGATGGAAAGTTTGCTTTTAAGTAACGGAAAGCGGACGGTGGATATTTGAATAGGGGGAAGTGGGGCCCGAGAATCGAACGGCTGAAAAGAGGGGGCCAGAAAAGGGGCGGCGGCGGCTCCGTCTTTAAATAGAGATCGAGGCGGGCAGAACTTCGGTTTCGTCCCCAGACGCCTCTGGTCTTCTCCCCTCGAAGGGGATTTGATCTCAGTGCATCTGCTCTCTCTCCTCTCATCGCCATATCTCCCTCCTATCAGGAGGGGAGTACGAGGAGAGGAGCTGGTGGAATCTTGAGGGCGTCTAGAGTGAGCTGGTTTTCTCTGGATTGAAGCGTATCTGATATTCTGAAACCCTAGCGGTTGTAATCAGAATTGCCAACCATGGACATGAGATTTCCATACTCGCCGGCGGAGGTCGCCAAGGTGCGGACGGTCCAGTTCGGCATCCTCAGCCCGGACGAGATAGTAATATTCCTACCTTCCGTCCTTCGCCGGTCTCGGTTGTTCTTCTTTGTCTTGTCCGGGTCGTCTGACATGAGGTTTGGGTCTCATTCACTGGGTGGCAGAGGCAAATGTCCGTGGCGCAGATCGAGCACAGCGAGACCACGGAGAGGGGGAAACCGAAGGTCGGGGGGCTCAGTGATCCGCGACTCGGAACCATAGACCGGAAGATGAAGTGCGAGACGTGTATGGCCAACATGGCAGAGTGTCCAGGTCACTTTGGGCACCTTGAGCTGGCCAAACCTATGTTTCACATTGGATTCATGAAGACTGTCCTGGCCATCATGCGCTGTGTCTGCTTTAACTGCTCCAAGATACTAGCTGACGAGGTATTTCCTCTTGGATGCTTCGAGTGTGTTTGGTACACCGAGTGCATCAGTGTTTTTGGCCGATTTCCCGGACTAGCACGCGTGAAACAGTTTAATGGTTGTCTTAACCTGAAGGAGCTCACACATCATCTAGTTACGTTTTGAATTTTCTCTTAAGCCTTCTTGGTAGAACCCAGCTGGATTTAGGTGACCAGTTGCCAAAGGCAGAGGATTCAAAGTCCTAAATAACGATATATATTCCTCGTGTCTACTATGCACTCCTGTATTTGAAGGGTTTTGGAACAAGCAGGATTTCGTATCCTTCTGGTGAGCTTCTGATGTCTCTGGTGGGGTTCATCACCTGATTCAATTTTTTTTTTTATAAGTTGGAGCCTAAGTAATATCGTTAGGACTAGACATTCGACTAGTCCTATCGATTTACCATAGATTGAACAACCTCGGTACGTTTATGTAGGTTCACGAGTATTTTTCTTGTGATGGAAATGATAAGCCGACAATTCTGCTTATGTTTTCTGTCCACAAGATATCACTTTTAATTAGATAGGTTTTTTCTTTTTAAATATTTCTGGCATCTTCTCTGGTGAGACGCGTTGTTGTTCCCAGAAATCAAATTTGATGGTTTTTCTGTTGCCATTTATTTTCTTTGATTCTACGGGAGTATTGCTTGAGCTTTGATGTCGTTTATTTGTGTGTTTGTGCTATGTTGCTAACTCATAAAACCAAAGTTTCTGCCTAACTTCCAGTTTTTGGTATCCTTAACTTGCATCAATTCAGGTCGATGTGTTTCTTTAATTGTATGTAAATTAAGGATGTGTACCCCTGAGGTCATGTCTCTCAGTACGCCAAACAAGTGCTCATGATCCATGATCTCCCAACTTGCTTGGTTTCTACTTCTGCCTCATCTGCTCAGATCTAGTCCTATATGTGTTGCATTTTCCAAATGTGTCTAGTCTCCTAATTCTGTCACTTGTCAACTTCTACAGGAAGATTCTAGGTTTAAACAAGCTTTGAAAATTAGAAATCCAAAAAATAGGCTAAAAAGGATTTATGATGCTTGTAAGAGCAAGAGGAAATGTGCTGGTGGCGATGAGATTGATGTGCAGAACCAGCAAGATTCGGAGGAACCATTAAAAAAGGCAAGAGGAGGCTGTGGTGCCCAACAGCCGAATATAACCATTGATGGTATGAAAATGGTTGCTGAGTACAAAGCTCCAAAGAAGAAAAATGAAGATCAAGAGCAACTTCCTGAACCTGTCGAAAGAAAACAAGTGCTTTCCGCTGAAAGGGTAAGTTTTGGACGAGCATTCTATGTTGCTCCCTTTTCAGTATTGATGGCTTATGCTGTGTCTAGTTGTGCAGTTGCTGAGCTTATTCAATTTGAAATTTTACTGTTTTTCGTTTCCATTGTCTGTACGTTTATACCAGGTTCTGAGTGTGTTGAAGAGGATTAGTGACGAAGACTGTCTGCTATTGGGATTAAATCCTAAATATGCCCGACCGGATTGGATGATATTGCAAGTCCTTCCAATTCCTCCTCCTCCAGTGAGACCTTCTGTTATGATGGATACATCCTCAAGAAGTGAGGTGGGTGTTTACGAGCTGGAAAAAATCATGCATTTATCTCTTTAGATGAAACTATTTTTATGTACGAGTTGAAAGCTTCGTCAAACGATTCCCTACGCGCCCTTTAGTTTTTTTTTCTTTTTGGCTTGTTATTATCCTCATCTTTTTGTTTTTTCCCATCATTTATTCAACGAATTGAAGTCTGAGTTTTTAACTATTTTTTCTCTCTACGTATTTAACAAAATACAGCATTTGAGTTGATTGTAAATGATAGGAACAATATTTCTTTCTGACTTGATCTTATGACATCATTGATCAGGATGATTTGACCCATCAGCTTGCGATGATTATTCGGCACAATGAAAATCTCAGGAGACAGGAGAGGAATGGAGCACCTGCTCATATAATTTCGGAATTTGCACAGTTATTGCAGTTTCATATTGCCACATATTTTGACAACGAGTTGCCTGGACAGCCAAGAGTATGACAATAGAACTCACAACTAAAATGAAACTTTAGATGGCAACTCTGATGCATCCTTCTCTTTTGGTATGCAGGCTACGCAGCGGTCAGGTCGTCCGATCAAGTCCATATGCAGCAGACTTAAGGCAAAGGAAGGCCGAATCCGGGGTAACTTAATGGGAAAACGTGTGGATTTCTCAGCGCGTACAGTTATTACACCCGACCCAACAATTAATATTGATGAACTGGGAGTTCCGTGGAGTATTGCTCTTAACTTAACAATCCCAGAAACTGTGACTCCTTACAACATTGAGAGGTGCTAATTTCAGAGTTTAAACCTTTGAACTTTGTTCTCTACAAATTTTCATATTTAAGGGTAAATGCTTTTGCTGGCTAGGTTGAAGGAGCTTGTGGAATATGGTCCTCACCCTCCCCCTGGTAAAACCGGGGCAAAGTATATCATCAGGGAAGATGGCCAGAGGCTTGATCTCCGGTATCTTAAAAAAAGTAGTGATCATCATCTGGAGCTTGGATACAAGGTAAGCATTGTTGAAGATTTTATTCGGTGTTTAATTTGTGAGGATTTCTGTTATCTGAAGTAGTACCATCTTGTTGGCAGGTGGAGAGGCATCTAAATGATGGAGATTTTGTTCTTTTCAATCGTCAACCTAGCCTTCATAAAATGTCTATCATGGGACACAGAATCAGGATCATGCCATACTCGACCTTCCGCTTGAATTTGTCTGTTACATCACCATATAATGCAGATTTTGATGGAGATGAGATGAACATGCACGTTCCTCAGTCTTTTGAAACCAGAGCAGAAGTATTGGAGCTGATGATGGTACCCAAGTGCATTGTTTCACCTCAATCCAATCGACCAGTTATGGGCATTGTTCAGGATACACTGTTAGGTTGCCGGAAGATCACCAAGAGAGATACCTTCATAGAAAAGGTGAATGGAGTTTGTCTTTCTTCAATTTTGTACAACGTCATTTTTTCCTCGTTATTGTCTTTTTCGTCAGAAATGTCGTCCCAAGGTTTATGCGATTTGACCTTATTGCAGGATGTCTTTATGAACATCTTGATGTGGTGGGAAGACTTTGATGGGAAGATACCGGCACCAGCTATTTTGAAGCCTAGGCCTTTGTGGACAGGGAAACAGGTTTTTAATCTTATTATTCCCAAGCAAATTAATCTTATCAGATATGCCGCCTGGCATGATGAAAAAGAAAAAGGATTTATCACACCTGGGGATACACAAGTGCGAATAGAGAAGGGCGAGCTTCTTGCTGGCACTTTGTGCAAGAAAACCCTCGGAACATCTGGAGGCAGCCTCATTCATGTTATCTGGTATTGAATAGTTTCACACGAGTTTCACACCCAATATACTACCTCTCCATTTTATTGAATTTGCATACTTTTTGTGCAGGGAAGAGGTTGGTCCTGATGCAGCCCGCAAATTTTTGGGCCACACTCAGTGGCTTGTTAACTATTGGCTTCTGCAAAATGGCTTCAGCATCGGCATTGGGGATACGATTGCTGATGCAGCAACCATGGAGAAGATAAACGAAACAATATCTAGGGCAAAGAATGCTGTGAAGGACCTCATTAAACAATCTCAAGAAAAGCAGCTAGAAGCTGAACCTGGGAGAACCATGATGGAGTCATTTGAGAACAAAGTGAACCAGGTGCACTATGTTGTTCGACATCTTTTGTTATGTCATCTGTCAGATATCGCCTTTCTGTGATTCCTAACTGTTCTTCGTTTTGTCAGGTCTTGAATAAGGCACGTGACGAAGCTGGAAGCAGTGCTCAGAAGAGCTTATCTGAAAGTAATAATCTGAAAGCTATGGTCACAGCTGGATCAAAAGGGAGTTTCATCAACATTTCACAAATGACTGCTTGTGTGGGGCAACAGAATGTTGAAGGAAAACGGATTCCTTTTGGATTCATTGGTCGGACGCTGCCCCATTTCACAAAGGACGACTACGGACCTGAGAGTCGTGGATTTGTGGAGAACTCATATCTACGAGGGCTAACTCCACAGGAATTTTTCTTCCATGCTATGGGAGGCCGGGAAGGTTTGATTGATACAGCTGTTAAAACCTCAGAAACTGGTTACATTCAGAGGCGTCTTGTGAAGGCAATGGAGGACATCATGGTCAAGTATGATGGTACTGTTAGGAACTCTTTGGGAGATGTCATTCAGTTCCTTTATGGAGAAGATGGCATGGATTCCGTTTGGATTGAGGGACAAAAGTTGGACACTTTGAAGATGAATAAAAATGATTTTGACACTCTATTCAGATATGAGATTGATGATGAAAATTGGAATCCGGGTTACATGTTACCTGAGCATGTTGAGGATTTGAAGACGATTCGAGAATTCAGGAACGTATTTGATGCTGAAGTTCAGAAATTAGAGGCCGATCGTTACCAACTTGCCACAGAAATTGCTACGACTGGTGATGTTTCTTGGCCTCTTCCTGTGAATCTCAAGAGGCTCATCTGGAATGCACAGAAGACATTTAAAGTCGATCTTAGGAGGCCATCTGATATGCACCCCATGGAAATCGTGGAGGCAGTCGACAAACTTCAAGAGAGGTTAAAAGTAGTTCCCGGTGACGATATGATGAGCATAGAGGCTCAGAAAAATGCAACATTGTTCTTCAACATCTTGCTTCGCAGCACATTTGCCAGCAAACGTGTATTGAAGGAGTACAGACTCACCCGTGAAGCTTTTGAATGGGTTATTGGAGAGATAGAGTCCCGTTTTCTACAGTCATTAGTTGCACCAGGTGAAATGATTGGCTGTGTGGCTGCCCAGTCCATTGGTGAGCCTGCGACCCAGATGACCTTGAATACCTTCCACTATGCTGGTGTCAGTGCAAAGAATGTTACTCTCGGTGTTCCCAGGCTGAGGGAGATCATTAATGTCGCTAAGAAAATCAAAACGCCTTCACTGTCTGTCTACCTGAAACCCGATGTCAGTCAGACCAAGGAGCAGGCTAAAAATGTGCAATGTGCTTTGGAGTACACCACTCTTCGGAGTGTAACTCAGGCCACCGAGGTGTGGTATGATCCCGACCCAATGAGTACCATTATTGAGGAGGATGTGGAATTTGTCAGATCATACTATGAAATGCCTGATGAAGAGGTTGCCCCGGAGAAGATATCTCCTTGGCTACTCAGGATTGAATTGAATCGAGAAATGATGGTCGATAAGAAATTGAGCATGGCAGACATCGCAGAGAAGATCAACCTGGAATTCGACGACGACCTGACTTGCATATTTAATGATGATAATGCGGATAAATTGATTCTTCGAATCCGGATCATGAACGATGATGCCCCCAAGGGGGAGCTCCAAGATGAGTCTGCCGAAGATGATGTCTTCCTCAAGAAAATCGAAAGCAATATGTTGACAGAGATGGCTCTTCGAGGCATTCCTGACATCAATAAAGTGTTCATCAAGCCTGTCAAAGTAAACAAGTTTGAAGAAAATGAAGGATTTAAGACTGTTAATGAATGGGCTCTTGACACAGAGGGTGTTAATCTCTTGGCAGTTATGTGCCACGAAGATGTTGATGCCACGAGGACCACAAGCAATCACTTGATCGAAGTCATAGAGGTTCTTGGAATAGAGGCTGTCAGGCGTTCTCTTCTTGATGAGATGCGCGCCGTCATATCCTTTGATGGATCTTATGTGAACTACCGCCACCTGGCTATTCTCTGTGACACAATGACCTACAGGGGACATCTGATGGCCATTACCAGGCATGGCATCAATCGCAATGACACTGGCCCACTGATGAGGTGTTCTTTCGAGGAAACTGTAGATATCCTCCTGGATGCTGCCGTCTATGCGGAGACAGACAACCTGAGAGGCGTCACTGAGAACATCATGCTAGGCCAGCTTGCTCCGATTGGCACAGGGGGCTGTTCCTTGTACTTGAACGACCAGATGTTACAGCAGGCGATCGAACTACAGCTTCCAAGCTACATGGAGGGCTTGGACTATGGCATGACGCCGTCCCGTTCGCCGATCATGGGGACTCCATATCACGAGGGGATGATGTCGCCGAGCTATCTGCTCAGTCCAAACATCCGGGCTTCACCCATTTCAGATGCCCAGTTCTCACCTTATGTCAGTGGAATGGCCTTCTCTCCTAGCTCATCACCAGGCTACAGCCCTTCATCCCCAGGCTACAGCCCATCATCACCTGGCTACAGCCCCACTTCACCTGGCTACAGCCCCACTTCACCTGGTTATAGCCCCACTTCGCCTGGGTACAGCCCAACTTCTCCTACATACAGCCCAAGCTCTCCTGGGTACAGCCCTACGAGCCCTGCCTATTCACCCACCAGCCCCTCATACTCCCCCACTTCACCCAGCTACTCCCCCACTTCTCCCAGCTACAGCCCCACGTCTCCCAGCTACAGCCCCACTTCACCCAGCTACAGCCCCACTTCTCCCAGCTACAGCCCCACTTCCCCAGTCTACAGCCCAACCTCTCCGGTCTACAGCCCCACCTCTCCTGCTTACAGCCCCACTTCACCGTCATACAGCCCCACTTCGCCTTCATACAGCCCGACGTCGCCGTCTTACAGCCCAACTTCACCTTCATACAGCCCGACGTCTCCGTCGTATAGCCCGACATCACCTGCTTATAGTCCCACCTCGCCAGGTTACAGCCCAACCTCACCGAGCTACAGCCCCACCTCCCCCAGCTACAGCCCCACATCTCCAAGCTACAATCCTTCTTCGGCAAAATATAGCCCCTCACTGGCCTACTCACCGAGCAGTCCGAGACTATCGCCGTCAAGTCCTTACAGTCCTACGTCGCCAAACTACAGGTAAAGTGGGAGACTGCATGATATTTTGATTATTGTGTAGCAAGTTTTGCTGGTTAATGAAATAAATACCGGCGGAGAATGGGTTTGATTAAATGTGCTTCTTATGATTCTATGACAGCCCAACTTCGCCGTCACATTCCCCAACGTCTCCATCATATTCTCCTCCGAGTCCGACATACAGTCCCACAAGGTAAAAGTCAACCCCCCGCCCACCCCAATCACAGACACCTGCTATATACTTGTCATGTATAATCGCATCAGTCGTCTTTAGAAAATTATGAATCTGTGGACATCAGATTGAGATCGGATTGCGGAGGGGGTAACTGCTTGCTCCATTGTCTGCGGCAAACACACAGGACGCAAGATTCTTGTGTTCCTTGCTTGCTTGCTTGCTTGTGTTTTTTCCTTTATGTTCTTCGTTAATAAATTTTCCGATGGCTCACCTTGCGAGCTTCTTGAGGAGTATTTTGTCAGATTCAGTGGGTATTTTGTGGTTATTTCTACGACGCGAGATGGGCTGATTTCCCTTGTAAAACAAACTGTGCTTTTTGATTTTGCAGCCCGTACAACTCCGGCGCCAGCCCAGACTACAGTCCCAGTTCTCTGCAGTATAGGTACCTCTCTCTCTCTCTCTCTCTCTCTCTCTGAAATTGGCCGCATTCATAATGTTCATGTTCACTCTCTCTCTCTCTCTCTCTCTCTCTCTCTCTCTCTAAAATTGGACTCGTTTACAATGCTCATGCTCAGCCCGAGTGGGGGGTACTCGCCGACAGCCCCGGGATACTCGCCGTCTTCCACCAGCCAGTTCAGCCCACAAGCCAGCAACAAGGATGAGGGAAGCGTGCGACGGTGAGAGTGGAGGAGGGGACAACGAGAGAGAGAGAAGGCCGATCTCTGCCGAAACATCTCTCTGGCTGCATAATCCACATACTGTACGAGAGAGAACTCGACTCCCACCTCCCATCCGTCATTTCCAAGCATCCAAGGGTTATTGAGTAGCCTTCGAGAGGTCCTGACGTTGACGTCGGTCATAGGTCCGCGCTCCCCACCCCCCCGGCCCGTGGCTCATCTTTTTATTGTACCATATATGGAAAGCACTTGTAAGAATGTGCTGCCGCCGCCCTCCGGGCTGTGTGATATTCATTTCCGTCGAGGTTTCTGTTTCCTTTAGTAGCCGTCTTTCGGGGACCTTATCTTCTCTCTCTCTCTCTCTCTCTCTCTAAACGCAAGTGGTTTGACCAAGCCGGGTTTACGACCAAGCTCTTCATTCAGGACGACTGTGGAGTGATAAACATGCGTATAAAAAGTCAACCCATTATTGAATGGGTCCCCTATCTACCCACTATAGATTGGCTGTAGTCGTAGTCAGAATGCGATATTTTCCGGACCTAAGACTGCGTCTGAATCTTATAAAATTTCTGCATCAATTTTCTTCGTAAATTATTCGGGTAAGTAATAAAAATGGAAAAATAATAGAATTTTTTGGCGCGTTAGACTTTGTCTCGTTCTTCAACGGACCCTGCAAGATCTCATCTTCGGCTGCTAAAGCCGGCGGTCCCCTCCGTTGACGGGTTTGCCCGGGTCTACCCGTTGACCGCTTGATTGAATTGCAAACGAGATACCCACGTTTCCACGTCGGAGGCCCAGCTGAAGGACTCCTCTCCGGCTCTTATAAGTCCCTCCGCCCTCCTCTTCAACCCATCGTGTTCATCAGGCGGCGGTCTGCTCCCCTCCCCTCCCCCTCTCCTCCTCCTCCTCCTCCTCCTCCTCCTCCAGTTTCTCCTGCATCTGCTTCGTCTTCTTCTTCTTCTGTCCGCCGGTGCTCTGATCATGGACAAGCGACCGCCGACGGCGGAGGGCTACAGGGTCCTCCGGCTTGTGCCGAAGGCGGCCGCCATAGCCGCCGCCAAGCCCACCTCCAGCCCCCGCCGCAAGAGGTTCCCCGACCAAAAGGGCTTCTCCGGGGCTCTGGGCTCCGCCGTTCCGACGGCCGGGGACGGCTCAGAAACGCCCGAGCCCACCTCGCCGGAGGTCTCCTGCATGGGCCAGATCAAGGGCCGCTCGCCGGCGAGGCCTCCTGTGGCTGGGAAGCAGCGGAGGCGGCGGCGGGGGCCGCTGCAGAGGATCGCCAGAATCTCCGCGCAGTTGCTGGGCTTCTGCTGCGCAAGGAAATCACCCCCCTCGCCAGCACCGGCGCCGCCGCCGCCGCTAGGAGAGATCGCCACCTTCGGGGGAGGGCACTACGCCATGTCTTGTCCTGGCTTCGCGGCAGACTACTTCTCCGATGACTCGCCGGAGATGGACTGGGAAGACGACGACGACGACGACGACGTGGGCAGGTACCGAGAAGGAGACCATCATCATCGCCATGGCGGAGACGTCCTCCTCGCCGGTGTCTGGTATGCCGGCGACGTGGAGCCGAAGAAGGAGGTGAATCTCTGGAAGAGGAGACCTGTCCCCCCCCCCAGACCTCTGCAACTGAGATGAGAAGAAGGCGCCCCCATCCCCCACCTTCCTCCTCTTCTTCCTCCACCAACTTTTTCTTTTCCTTATTTTTTATCTACCCGATTTCAGAGGGGGTGGGCAGAATTGTAAATTCACGATACTATAATTTTTTTACTGGATTTCATAGGCATCTTTTTTTTTATAAAAAAAAATGATCTCCCTATCCATATTTTTCAGTAATTAGAGGAAGTAAATATCCGGGTTATAATAACAAGGATTTAAAAAAAAAAACCGTGAATCGTAGATGTATATTAAAAGAATGTTTTTTAAAGTCGAAAAAATATTTATCGACAAAAATAACCTTTTTTAGTCTGAATATAAATGACATGGCAGGATAATAAACTCTGATCAGCAGTTTATTGCCTAAAAGAACTCAATATTACTATAATAGTATTTTTATTTCCCATCGCGATGGTGTGATTAAACGAGCTTTAAAAATCATTAATTGGTGTTTTTATGGATGAAATACGAAAAGAAAATAAAGAGACTAATTCGGACGACGACTTGAATGGAGGTGTACGAATTTATGGCAAGAAAAAACGAAGCCCTTTCAGAAATTTAAGGCCTTTTTATTATCTATCAGAGTCGATCACGTGGGTGTCAAGCTGAGTTGTCGCTCCCCAACGGAGCCCACCGGCCCTACCCACACATCGCACGTGCGAGGACTCTCGAATCGTCGGAGACCATAACCCGTCCGCATAAAAAGAAAATGAAAAAAATTAACAATTGTCCGCTTTGTGGGAGCCTCGACCGTTGACGATTCGTGCGGTGCCCCTGCCTCTCTCTCTCTCTCTCTCTCTCTCTCTCTCTCTCTCTCTCTCTCTCGCTCTCTCTCTTCCCTCTCCTAGACAGAAGCCCAATTCTAGTTGCTCAGACTTCGAGCCGCTCGGTCCAAAGAGAGGATCTTGGATCTTTGGATCTTGGAGATCTCCGACTGCAGGATGTAACACGAAACACTCCGCGGAAATCGGAAGAGAAGACCGAGGGCAAACGGAGATATGTATTTGGCGATCGCTTACTCGGCAGAAGGGACTCGCTCTCTCTCGGAGGAGGGAAAGTTTCCCTTCTGAGGGAAGAGGAGAGAGAGGAGAGAGAAGGACACTTCTATTTGACGACGACATTGCCGACCATGCCGGCGCCCAGGTGGGGAGAGCAGTAGAATCTGTAGCTGCCGGGGATTTTCAAGACAACGCTGTGCTTCTCCCCGGGGCCGTTGAGGAGGACCTCCTCATCCATGGAGATCGACGACACGTCGACCCCCTCGGGGATGTCGTCTGGGTCGAACACCACGTTGTGTGGGTACCCTGCGTTGTTTATGAAGACGATCTCCTCCCCCGACGCAACCGAGAAGTCCTTGGGCACGAACTCCAGACCCCCGGTGTCGTTGCCCAGCTTCACATCGAACGCCAGCGCGCCACTCGCCAGCAGAGCGCTCGCCGCCGTCGCCGCCAGCGCCACGCCTACCTCCTTCAGCGACGCCCTTACGCCCACCGCCGACGCCGCCTGTCTCGCCGGCGCCACTGCCGCCGCTACCTTCGCCGGAGATGAACAAGATCTCAGACCCTGGAATCTAGGGACGGTGACCGCCACTGCCGCCGTCAAGCTCGCCATGCTCCTGCTGCTAACTCGGAGGAGACGATTTCACAGACGTTGGTGCTGGCAGTGGCGCGATAGAGCGGTGATTGGCCGATTGCCTGGGGGGGCTCCTCATATACAGATGAAAGGGGCCGCATTGTGTGGCTGCCATCGCGAGGGATCGGATAACGGAGGCCTCAGCCACCGGTGGGCAATCCGCAGCACCTCCCTTCCCATTGGCTCCGGTGCCGACGATATCCTCCGACGTGGCCCCATGAGGGCCAGGAGAGAACTGGCTTAAATGGTGACCCGCAGAGCGCCGGTAAGCTGCTCCGGCGGCGCAACACACCGTAGAGGAGCGCGAAAGCCGGGAAACTAAAGACATCCGATCTTCGGCCTGCTGTTCTTCTTATATGGCTCGGGCTGGGGCTCGGGGTAGTACAAGGCACCGCCAGTACATGGCGGGCTCGTACGACTCGGCCGGTTGTACTACCACCGGCGCGAGCGGTCCACGCCCACCGGTCCAGACAAATCAGTCAGTACTCACGGCCCCAGATGATCCTATCCTCCTCCTCTCCCCTAGTGTACTGGAAGTACAGTTTCCGAAGACAGTACGAAGGCGACGTGGTTGTAGATCGAATATCGGAGAAATTAGATGAGGAGCTGAGAATTATAGAAAGGTAAACTGAAATGCGAGGAAATCTTGATCGTGCACCTCCAAATCCGACGGCTCTGCGATGAACTGTCCTAGCAGGATCGGTCTCTGCAAGTTGCACTGATTTTGGTTTCGTCTAGTCAGGATTGGTAATGATCATATATCGAAGAAATTAGACAAGGAGATGAGATTTATAGAAAGGTAGATTGAAATGCGAGGAAATCTGGATCTTGTACGTTCAAATCCGACGGCTCTGCGCTGAAATGTTCGAGTAGGATGACTGATCAGTCTTTGAAACTTGCGTCAATTTTGGTTTCGTCTGGTCAGGATCAGTGATGATCATATATCGAAGACGTTAGATGTGGAACTGAGGATTATAGTGAGGTAAACTGAAATGCACGGAAATCATAATCTTGTACCTCCAAATCCGATGGCTCTGCGCTGAAATGTACGAGCAGGATGACTGATTGGTCTCTGCAACTTGCACTGATTTTGGTTCCGCCTAGTCGGGATCGGTGATGCCGATAGTCCTCGGTCTGGGAGGAGAAGAGACGAAATTGCTAGTTTCTGTGCTCGATTTCCTCACCGACAGTCTGGATAGCGCCACAAGTGAACGTAGTAAGTATCACCATGCTGGTCCGAGAAATCAGAGTGGAGATCAGCAATGGAAGCTAGGATCGAAGAGAGGATTTGATCACGCGGAGGAGACTGAGATTTGCCGCCAGAGAGTGAAAGACGTGGCAGCCAATACAAGGAGTGCAAAATCGAGGATATGATTGACGAACTAAGATCAGACACTACCAGGACAGGTTCAATCAATCAGGAGAGAAGATCATTCGTCTGATGATCGGACGAACTTACCTGAGGAGAGATCGTCTCCATCGGCGTGTGCATTTGGCCCAAGAGGAGCTCTGACAACATATGTTGCAGGCGAACCCTGCAGCGAGGGGATTCGGCTAAGAGAGACCACGCGAAGGCGGACACCGATCGAGAGGCGCCATCCTTCGAGAGAGACGAGGAGCCGGGGGAAGAGACCCTCGCCTCACACGTCCGGCGCGAATGAGGGAAGAACCCTAACACCATTCAGAGGCGATCCGAGCACCTGCAATCGAAGAAAACGCCGGAAGGAGGTTCCACTTCTCGAGAAACGGGGCGAGAGTGGCACGCAGAATCAGCAAACATCGTGGTCGTTCCCTAATCACTGCTCCGAGTCAGTATAATCGCAGAATTACACGAGCAAGCAAGAAGAGCAGAAAAAGGCGGGAAGAAAAAAAGAAACCGGAATGAGGAGATTTCTAGAGCATCCCCTAAATAGCTTTTTTTTTTTTAAAGAGCTTGTGACGTCATAAATTATCCACTCGCTCTCTTCCGCTCGATCTTTTTCACGCCTGGTGCTTAAACTGAATTAAATAAAAATATTTTTGATTATTGTATTTATGTAACACATAAATAAATAATAAGCACGAGTATAAATATTTCAAGCATAATTAATTCGATAAAAATATTTTTATGAATGAAGATCAAATGAAGAATAAAAAATAAAAATCTCTTAAATTTTTTGTAAAGGGGAAATGGCTGTCCGAGAAGCCCATTGACCAAATCTGACTCGACCACTACCATCTACTACGACCCACACTCTCCGGTTTAGCATTGACAAGACGGGCGGTCCGAACCGGGCGGTTTTCTCCTTCTGGCCTGCGGTAGGCCGACCGCGGCGGTTTTCCCATCCGGAGTCGGTAATTACACCGCACTCAATCCCTATCAGTATAAATAGTGCGGCTCTTAACGAAGAAAGTTGACGTTCAGCTTCGAAGATCGCTCTGCTTGTGCATCCGATGGTACAATCTCTTCGTCTTTCTCTTCCCATTTTCCGGCGTACCGCGCTTTATGCGGTTATCTCGTTTTGGCCTTTTGATGACGGTTATCTTTTTCCACGATGATTTTGCAGGCGGATTCTCCCCGGAAGAGGTAACACTATATTCCTATCCAATGTTTCTTTCGTATATTTCTTTCCATATCTAATGTCTACATTGTGAGAGTCTCGATCTTTCTTCTCTCTCTCCGTGCTTCGGCTGGCAGAGGGATTCCTTTTGGTTTCGATTGTTTATCTCGGGACGTTGTATTGTCCTGTCCTGGTCTGATTATACTTTGGAATGAAGACCAGAAGCAGATAGGCTAAATGGAAATGAAGTTGATCGCAGTAGCTACAGGAGAATGAGAGACGTTAGGTCGGTGAGCCATCGTCAAATCAATGAATAGAGGACAACGAGGAATGAAAGGAACACGAGTGAACAGTCGACCTGACTGTAAGGGCAATCTGGGAGATTGAAGTATGACCTGGATGCCGTTTTACGCTGTGTAATCTCAAGATGGTACATGAGGTCGATCACGACTTCAAAGGCATAGGGTTTGAATGAGCTTTTTAACAAAAAAATTAATTTTGTATTTGATGCAATCGAATTGCTTGAGGGGATTTTGCTTTGCTATGACTGTCACATTTGTTCACTTTGCATTTATGTAGTTATAAAAACATCTTGAGAGCCCGACGATTTAAGATCGTCGCATGATGGACAATGCTTTTGAGGGGTGATACATTATTTTATGTTTGGCCTCGCAATGTTTTAAACTTGTAATTTTCAGAAAGATCTTATTGACTTTAAAGGACTTAGCAACTTCCCTTTGGGTTGGTGTTTGAGAAAGCATTGTAAAACCCTATACATTAGAGAAGTCTATGTGATACTCCTTTGGCAGCAGACGTTTTATTTAGAATTCTTGCAGACATTCGAGCATTCGTCTAGTGGTGCTGTGGATGTTTACACCAAGACCACCGGGGGGTGAATCCAAGACCAAAACCAAACCCATATGGCCGCATGCTATTCCAAAAGCTGCATGACATATTTTGTTTTACCCATATGATCAACATATTGCTTCTGCCTTCTATGCAGTGTGATTCTTAGTGGGAAATGGCTAGTAGTTCAGAAAAATTATCTGCAGAGGATTTCACGAACCACTTCGAACTAATTAACGATTGTGTGAGTCTTTTGAGGGATTGGCCATTGATAACAGAGAATGGAAGACTTGAAGATCCTGTTTTAGTCAGGAAATTCAGAACTATGTTCATTGTTTCGAAGCCTAAGATTCTTTTTAAAGATGATTTATCTTTATAGGTTTTTCCTCCTTTCTCTCTTCATCCATTTTGTAACGTGTTCGCCAATTAAAAAATATATGTTTATTTAAATTCAGACTTTTATTTCTCATTTTTCATCTTCATTGTGTTTCATACATTGTTTCTTTCAATCATTTTTAAATAACTGTATTCACTTATTCATTTGCCCTTCTTTCAGTCGGGCGTTCATTTTCATGTTTTTCCCATCAAGCCTATGTCTATTCAGGGATGGATCAGGAAGAGAGATGGGGATAGACAAGGCGTTCGTTTGTCTGTGACCATTCGTTGTTCTCTTCTATTCACCACCATTATTTGCTTAATTTCTTCCTAAAAGATTACAAACCTTATTCTCCCAACTGTTCGCTGGCTCAACCAGCACCCGACATCAAATATAGAATAACGTCCGAAGAATATTTTATCATGGCATTGGAACCCTTACCGGTAAAACTAGTAGAATATGATACCAAAAATACTGTGTGGATGCTTTCATTTGTCAGAAAAACTCGTTATTCGCAAAACTGCATTAAAACAAGAAATCTAATGGTTGCCTGTAAACGTCACCTTTCTGGGTAGACGCCTCTTCTTTCTTTTTTTTTCCCTTTCCTGGATAAATCTGTGGTACATGAACTGCCTAAATCTTTCTTTTTCTGGCAAAACCCGGGTTTTGTGTGAGCGGCAGTCATTCTCCAAGCTTGACGACTGGTCTCATTTCTTGTCTCGAATGAATTTTACTGCCATCACACAATTTATTTGCGTCATAAACGAATGAATTGCCTTACTAACCTTTGAATGGGCGCAATTATCTCTCAGGTCTTACTCCCCTCGTCCCGACAAGGGGCGCCACCGATCCCACTCCCCATTCCCCTCACCATCCAGGCGTCGAGCCAGGTCCCGCTCAAGATCCGGCAGCGCCGGCAGGTTCCCCCCCTCCCCTCCGACCCTACTTTCTTAAGCTGTCCAAAACAGGGAGTTTTTTTTTTAATTTAATATATCCTTTTTATAAAATGACAGGGCCGAGGCCGAAAATCCCGGGAACACTCTCTACGTGACGGGGCTGTCCACTAGAGTGACCGAAAGGGACCTGGAGATCCACTTCTCCAAGGAGGGAAAGGTGCGTCCTTTCTCAGAAGAAGCGCGGGCCTCAGATTTCATCCGTCTCATCACTCGTCTTGCGCGTCTCCAGGTGGCGAAATCCTTCCTGGTGGTCGAGCCCCGCACCCGCATCTCCCGAGGCTTCGCCTTTGTGACCATGGACACCGTCGAGGACGCGGATCGCTGCGTCGAGTACCTCAATCAGTCCGTTCTTCAGGGCCGCTACATCACCGTCGAGAAGGTGCGCGCGCTTCTCTTCTCCATCTCTTCTTTTTCTTCTCGTCTTCCCTCTATGTTACCCAGTTGAAGGGATCATCCAGCTTCTCAGCATGACTGGTTTGCTTCCTTTTTTGAGGTCTCTGGTTACATTCAGAAGATGATCGCGTCAGCTGGGCATGTAGCGACCGAGCTGATGAGCCCAATTCATCTCAACCTTCCTCACCACATCAACTAAAAACACCAACCACGCCCCCCCAACTAAACAACCTCAGCAATCAACTCTCTCTCTCTATCTCTCTCTCTCAACAACAACAACAACAACAACAACACGAACAACAACTAATCGACGCATACTACTACTGGTCCCTCTTCTTCTCCTCTTCGCCGATTATTCCTCATTTATCGAAGATTTTTCGCCTCCCCGTTTCGTGCAATCTGTTCTTCTTCTTCTTCTTCTGGTTTCAGAGCTCCCACTTTCTCTCGTTCATGTTCACTAAACTTCTCTGAATGTCGTCTGCCTTCCAGTCGAGGAGGAAGCGCCCCCGCACTCCAACCCCTGGAAACTACCTTGGCGTGAAGAGCACTCGAGAAACCAGTAAGCTCCCCCACTCCCCCTCTCTCTCTCTGTGTTTGTCTCTCTCTCTTCATTTATAGTAATGCTTCTTGCTGTGTCGGCTGGTTTTCAGGTCGCTATTACGAGCGGAATGGGTACCGCGGTGGAGACTATGGCCGGGAGGACTACGGCGGCAGCGGCTACCGCCGGTCTCCAAGGCGGTCCTACTATCGCGGCGGCGGCGGCAGAGGGGGCGACTACTCCCCGCCTTACGGGGGAGGCGGGAAGTCGAGGAGGGAACGGTCCCGGTCGCTGCCGTATTCTCCCTACGGTAGCCCAGAGGGAGGAGGCTACGGGCGGCACCGCAATGTGTACGGCCGATGAGACAGGCCTTCTCACCGCGACACGGCGGCGCCGCCACCTCCCCTGGGAGAAGCCAGTGGTAGTAGACTGGTAGCGTTTTCGTTCGTGAGAAAGCTGTGGGCTTTTCTGTAGACGGGCCGGGCTTTTTTATTAGCTCTCTCTCTCTCTCTCTTGCTCGCTCTCTAAAAGGTTTTCTTCTCAATGTTTTTACGATTAAGGTGGTATAATTTGACTTAACGGTTGACTTGCGGCCGGACCTGAGGCAGAGAAATCGGGCCCGCTTTGCGTATGCACTGGAAGTGGAAATTAAGTTTTTACGATAAAAGATGGTACATTTGATTAGAGGGTGGATTTGGGCCGGGCTTGAGGCGGCGGGTTCGGGCCCAGGCCCGTTCTACGGTTCCAGAAACCCTGCTAGGACTAGGCCCCTATCCTGTGGGGAGATGAGTCGGCTCCTCTCCCCTGGGAAAACTCTACCTCTCCGGCGACGCTTCCCGCCATCTCTCTTCTCCCTCATCTCCTCCGAACTCTCTAAGAGATAGAAAGAGAGGGAGAGAGAGAGAGAGAGAGAGGTGAAGGGTGAAGCGCGGGTTGGGAGGGAGGGAGGAGAAGCTGCAAGGCCAGAGTGTTCGTTCACAAATGGTTGTGTCTTCACCTTCTCCGCCGTCGTCTCCCGCAGGTTTCCTTGTCCGCCCGGCTCTCTCCTCCCATCAGCCGGTCTCGTCTACTGCTTTTCTGAAGGCGCTGTTCCCCTTAGGGATCCGTCGTCGTCGTGCTTCGCCCTCTCGGATAGTCGCGACCTCGGCTTCCTACGGTTATAATTCGCCCCCGCCTTCCTCGAATGACGCGTTTCATCCCCGGCTGCCGTTCCAGTACCAGCCGAGGAACCCTAATTCTGGGGGACGGGAAGATTATGAGGATGAACAGAGCGTCGTTGGCGACTGTCTCGTCTTCGAGGAGGGTGCTTTCGAGGTTGGAGATCCTCTCGGTTCTCTCGACTCCGATGGTTCCGGAGAGGAGAATAGAGGGAGGCCTCAGCGAGCAAAGCCCATTGCGGAAGTGAAGGTCGAGAGTCTGGTGCCGGAGAAGTGGAGGGAGACGGTGGAGGAGATCAACATGACGAAGAAGGAGAAGCGTAAGATCGCTCAGGAGCTAAAATTCGGGAGCAAGCTAGAGAGGAGGAAGAAGCTCCCCATGCCCGACCTCGAAGAGTACCGGACCTACCGTGAGCTGAAGCTGTCCCAGCTTAAGCCAGTTTTCCTCGACACCCCCCGTGACTTTCCCCCTCCATCCCCAAAGGAGGTTGGTCCTCCCACTCCTTCAGGTGGGAGGGTGTCACCAAAGAACCCAAGGTTGGCCATCAAGGACGAGAGCTTGGATCGCATCTCCAATTTCTTCAACAGCCGTGATTATGTTCCCGAAGAGAACGATGATGACAAGAAACCAGGTGAATCCAGTGCTCTTACTCCTGCTCTTACTACTATATTCTAAAATTCCTTTTTCTGTTATTTGGTAGACATATCATCTATTTTTTGATTCCTTTTGTTGTGTTATCTCGATATTTCTCTTCAATTTTGTCAATCTAAATCCCAAGTAAATGGTTCAGCGCCGATAATTACATTCTAAACTTTTGTTTTTTCCATTTATAAACATGGTGGCAGTCATTTTATTTATGTTGACACTGAAATGAATAAAATTAATGGTTTAACTTTTTATGGGTATTTTAAATTGATAGAAATAATTTTAAACTACTAAGAACTCATAGTGGGTCAACATTGATTTTGATGAAATTAATCATGACTTTTATGGAGCTGACTTTTATAGTGGGTCGATGGGCATCTGTATGGAGCTGACTTTTATGCTGTTTAGTTCCATCCGGTCCCTTTTCTATAATAGTCCTTTTAAGAAAAATTGCGATTTCTAGGGAATTTCTCACCTCTTCTGGTCTGCGCACGTGCTTTCGATCTGCTTTTCCTTTGACCTGAGTTTTGCTTGATGATCTTTTACCTGTCTATTAACAGGCAAGAGGAAGCTCTTCACCCAGGAGGAAAAGATTCTCTTGAACAAACGGATACCTAATCTTGCAGATGCCACATCAGTGAGTTCTCCTCATTTGCTGGCCACAGTTCATGTAGATCACTGCATGATCTTTTCTATAATTGGGTTGACTTTTCACTGGCCCTTTTCCTAGCACGCCTGAAAAAAATACATAAGAATCCTACAAAGGTCATGTCTTTCAGGTTTCTCCTCCGGCCTAGATCAGGTCCAGACTGATTCTGGCTGTTTAAAAAAATAAAAAAAATAAATCTTGGAATGAAAAAAAAGGAAATTTAATAGACATCTTACTATTATTCTTCTACCGCTGCAAGAATCCTCACTCTTCAATCAGAAGTCTCCACCTGTAAACCCGTTTTCTTGTGGTAGAAATTACTGTTTTTCTGTCTTTTCTTGCAGATATTTAATGGATTTCATGGGTAGAGAAATGTAATGGATTTAATGGATAGAGAAATTTAATGGATTTCTTACTATTATTCTTCTACCGCTGCAAGAATCCTCACTTCTCAATCGGAAGTCTACACCTGTAAACCCGTTTTCTTGGGGTATAAATTACTGTTTTTCTCTATCTTTTCTTGCATATATGTGTGCTGTCGGAAGAAGATTTACTGCTCATTTTTAACCATATTGGCGTGATTATTTTCAGAGCAAATGGCTACCTCTGCATGCTTTTGCTGCGTCTGGGGAGTTTTACCTCTTGGATGCGTTATTAAAGCACAACGTGGACGTCAATGCTCCTGATAAGGTGGAGATCCAAGATTGGTTGAGATTAATATTTATTTATTTTCCGGTACCTTCCGTCGGTTTATAATATTTCATCAACGGCGGTATCTTCTTTGCTCCAGGACGGCTTGTGCGCCATCCACAGGGCGATACTGGGCAATAAGGTGGCCGTCTTCAACTATCTCTTGAGAGAGTCGGCAAACCCCTTTGTCCGGGATCAAGTGAGTGTTTGCATGGATTCATTTTCTGAACAATTTTCCCGGTTTCTGTTTAGATTTTAGTCCACATATCTTTGGGATCGAAAAAACATCCCATGTTTGGGACTATGAGCTAAGTTATTCACACAGAGGGGGGGGAGAGAGAGAGAGGGAGAGAGAGAGAGAGAGAGAGAGAGAGAGAGATAGACAAAGAGAGGGAGAGAGAGAGAGAAAGATAGATAGATAGACAAAGAGAGGGAGAGAGAGAGAGAAAGATAGATAGATAGACAAAGAGAGGGAGAGAGAGAGAGAAAGATAGATAGATAGACAAAGAGAGGGAGAGAGAGAGAGAGATAGATAGATAGACAAAGAGAGGGAGAGAGAGAGAAAGATAGATAGATAGACAAAGAGAGGGAGAGAGAGAGAGAAAGAGATAGATAGATAGACAAAGAGAGAGAGAGAGAGAGAGAGAGAGAGATAGACAAAGAGAGGGAGAGAGAGAGAGAAAGATAGATAGATAGACAAAGAGAGGGAGAGAGAGAGAGAAAGATAGATAGATAGACAAAGAGAGGGAGAGAGAGAGAGAAAGATAGATAGATAGACAAAGAGAGGGAGAGAGAGAGATATAGATAGATAGATAGATAGATAGATAGATAGATAGATAGATAGATAGATAGATAGACAAAGAGAGAGAGGGAGAAAGAGAGAGAGAGAGAGAGAGGGAGAGAGAGAGAGACGGAGAGAGGGAGAGGGAGAGAGAGAGACGGAGAGAGGGAGAGGGAGAGACGGAGAGCGGGAGAGAGAGAGAGAGAGAGAGAGAGAGAGAGGGAGAGAGAGAGAGAGAGAGAGAGAGAGAGAGAGAGAGAGAGAGAGGAGAGGGAGAGAGAGGAGAGGGAGAGGGAGAGGGAGGGAGAGAGAGGAGAGGGAGAGAGAGAGAGGAGAGGGAGAGAGAGAGAGAGAGAGAGAGAGAGAGAGAGAGAGAGAGAGAGAGAGAGAGAGAGAGAGAGAGAGAGAGAGAGAGAGAGAGAGATGTAGGGTGTCTCAAGACTGGGATTGTTATGGCTAGTAGAGAAATGAAATTTTCTATAAACAGTGAAAAAGTATACAGTGAACATAAGTAGAGATAAATGTGATGGACTGTGATGTTGGGCATTTTTTAAAATCGGAGATTTGATTTTTTTTAGTGTTAGGAAAAACGTGAATTTACCGGCTAAAAGTGCTGTAAATAGTAATTTTTTTATGGCTAAATTGTAATGAAGATAAACAGACATAAATGTGATGGACAGAGGCGATGACCCTTTTTTTAAACCAGTAAATTATCCTGAGATATCAGGAGGAGCTGGATTTCGTTCATTGCTCGCTCGCACTCCCGTTTAATGCATCAATGAGAGATGAGTCTACCGGTTCTCCCCTTCTGTGCGAAGCAAAAGCTCTCTCTCTCTCTCTCTCTCTCTCTCTCTGCTTGGCCTTCGTCTGGATCACACCGCCATGTCTTCCTTCTTCTCTGCTGCCACAGGATGGGGCGACCTTGATGCACTACGCTGTGTTGAACGCATCGACCCAGATCATCAAGATCCTTCTACTATATGACGTTGACATTGACCTCCCGGATGAAGTATGCCCTCCATATTTATTCCTTTCCCCGTTGACCCTGATGAGGGAGGGGGGTGGACCTCGGTAGTCTGAAGGCGTTCTTCCTCTGGGTTCTTCTTTCAGGACGGCTGGACCCCCTTGCATCTTGCTGTTCAGACTCTCAGGACCGACGTCGTGAGGTTGCTGTTGATAAAGGGCGCCGACAGGGCTTCCAAAACCCGGGTTTGACTTCTCCTCTTCGTAGAAAGTCAAACGAGATATGGGCTCTTTTTTTTTTTGAAATTATTTACTTTCGGTCTCTTATTGTTCTTCGTTTGGTGGTGTACCAGGATGGATGGACGCCTCTCGATCTCTGCCTTCACTCCGGCCATCACCTGAGAACCTTCGAGCTGATTAAGCTGCTCAAGGAGCCGCCCAGGTCGAAGCCCACTGGATGAGCTGCCGTCCGACGTGGCCACGCCGAGAGCTGACTCAGCCAGCCACTCACTCTCTCGGTGCCGACGGTATTCCCTCCTGCAGAGTTCATTCATTCTTCCTCTCATACACGTGTACAGTGCGACGGCGGCGGTATCACCAACGTGGCGTGTTCGATGTGTGCCGACGTCAGATGCCCCGCCAGACTACCGACCGAGGGGTTACTCAAAGAATTCACAGATTGCTTCGCGTGGGACTATCACGAGATGCCGGGGTTAGATCGATCGAATTGTATTGACGCCGCAGCAGCAAGAGAACAACAAGAGCACGTCTTCCCAAACAAAGCAGCCTTCAGCGAGTTTATTCTGGACTCAGCCCCACATCATCCACGTCATGCCGATTTGGCTCCGGATTCAGTTCATTTGGACACCTGCGGTATCCATTCAGCTCGGTTACCGCGGCGGCCGGTCGGCCGGCGAAACTGACGGCGGAGCGTCGGGATCTCACCACCATATAGGTCCCACTGAGCCGGTGACTGTATCCCAGTAGATGTGCTCCTAACGTCACTTTCTCGTGCGTCGACAACATCCTCTCGACGCGGGGGTACGAGAGAGAAATAAATCGGGGTCTTTTAATTATTTTATTTTCGCGGAGGTGAATTATTATAAAAAGGCGGGAAGATTTTTTAACAGCGTAGATGCTGTTCGATCGCCGGATTAGCGCTATCTAGGAGCGTTAGCATAGGGGGGGGGGGGGGGTTACATCGTCGATCTGCGGAAGGTGGAGGAGATGATCCGGATCCAGAGCCGGCACATGGCGCCGTGCGGTTGCCGGTCGTCGTCGTCGCCGGCAACGCGCGGTCCGGTGGACTCGCGATCGCACGTTTGCGCGGTGAATCCGCGGAATGCGTCGGCAACCTCGAGGCTCTCCTTGCGAGTCGATCTTGCCTCCGACGCGCTGCGGCGGGGGGGGCGGCGGCTCCGGCAGCCTTGTGTGGGGAAGTCAGGTCAGTTCCATCTCCCCTGCTGCAAGGCCTCAATCGGGGGCGACAGGGAGAGCAATGATGGCGGGGCCGGCGAAACGCCGGAACCGCGCGAGCCGAAGGACGAGGAAGAGTTCATCCAAGCGTCTCTCCTTGTTTCAGGTCCCTCTCTCTCCTCTCCCTCCGTTTTCCGTACACCTGTCGGATATCGCTATGCTGATGTCGACATGTGTCGTATAACATGTTCTGTGGAACACTGGCGTCGCGGGGTTGGGCGATGGCGTGTCTCAGATTCATGCTTGCTGAATGAGAGCTCATGATTTGTGTCACTGCCATTAGTTTGCCCTCAAGCTACATGGGTGATCACTTATCGTCCCGTTTATCTGATTGTGTAGAGATTTGGGACGGAATTGTTTCTCACTTTTTGAAATTCTGAGCAGGCATGTAGCGTCAGGGCAGAGGAGAGGTTTTAACTGTATAAAAGTTATCTGATCTTTTCACTGAGCTAATACGTCAGGATGTGTTGCTCGATTCATTTCACAAGTAATGATTCCGATTTCATTTAATATGTTTGGATGAGGTTTCCCTATTTTCCTTTTTCGACATATTCATTGATAAACTGAATCATAAAAATCTAGGTTTTTATATATCAAAGCTCTTTCGTTTTCCATCATCAATGATGTCTACCTCTTCTGTATCAAGGTGGAAAACTCGATACAATCAACAATTCACATCCATGGCTCAGATAATTACTTTTGTTAGTACTTTTTTGTCGTTCAGTCTGAAAGAGGCACATTTTTTCCCCTTTCATTTTTGCTTAATTTACTGGATTTAGAAACTTCTTCCCCGCTGTTAGGCAGGCACATACTATTCGTATGCACATTTTCATCATAGAAACCATTTTTTACATCACTTGGTATCCATTTCAGGATAGGTGCTTAGTTATTCATCTTACTCTACGTTGAATGCTATTGATCGTTTTTCTTTTCCGCTTGATGCTATGAAATTTGATAACATGAGTAATTTCTCCATCAAACTTCCTGAGGGATATAAAATTATATTTATTAGTGCAGAAACCATGAGACACTACAACTTGCGGAAGCAGGGGTTCTTTGAGGAGACAAGATGGTACTCCTCCAGTCAGATACTTCCTCTTTCTCTTCAGGCAAAGGGATCCAAACCTGGTGTTCGATCTATCGGCCATGGTTTTCTTCGTCAATTTCAGAACCCTACCATTTTCCTAAAAGTTGCTTGTGATGGAGACCTATTGTTGCCCATTATTGTTGGTATGCTGTTTCTTCTTTAGTGTGATCTTTCTGTGATTTTTAATTTACTTGTATTTCTGATTTGTACGTGAGCTATTTTTGTACAGGAGAGTTTGCTATAGAAAGACTTGTAGATACTTTAAGCGATGAGAATAATGAGGTAATGCTTTAACTTACTGTTCTGTTTATTGGAATTTAAAAGCAGATCTAGAAACTGACGTGGCATATGCAGGGATCCCTTGATCAATTCAAGTTCGTCAAAAATCTTGTGGGCACTCTCGGCTATGAGGTCAGACTGGAATCAAGCTCGCTATTTCATTATCAAATTATTTTCCTATTGGGCTTTAAATTCCTCTTTAATTCAGATGCACATAGATCGATTTGCGGTATTGCAGAAAATTTCAACGCAAAAGGCGTTACTGACAGTGCTCAATCATTGTTGAATTTTCAATCTGTGAAATGCTTGATAGTTAAACATTGAGTATGATTTTTCATTGCACATTTTTCTGTGAGAGTCAATGCCACTAATTTGCCGAGTTTCTTTTGTTCTTGATCATTATTGGTGCCGTTGTGGCTCTTTCGGAATGACCGGAGCTTTTAATCGGAAAACCTTCCCAACTCTTTAGACCTGCGATCATTTTATAGCTGTGCGAGTTATGTGGAATTCTTCAACTACATTTCACCTATTTTTTCGCATACTCAGGTAAAGATGGTGCGGATTATTAAGAGAGTTGTCAACACATACCATGCACGGATATTCCTGGGAAAGGTTACAAACAAAAAACCCCTGCCAGTGCCTCATCGTCAACATAATTTTAGCAGTATTATTACGTTCGGTATCATGTTTAACTAACTAATAACGCCGAATCGTTCCCCATTTTTTACCTTCGATATTTGCAATTTGCAGCCTTCAGAAGGAGCAACTTTAAGTATAGATTCACGTCCGTCAGACGCTATTCATCTGGCAATTAAATGTCAGGTATATCGACAAAATATGGCTATGTTTTTCAGTTTCTTCTATGATTATGCTTGTGCCATGGTACTAATAAGCTCGATCGATTTTTTATTATTTTATTTTCACGCATCCTGATCAACAGGGATGCCTCGTAGCCAGTGTTACAATTGGGTGTGGCAGAACTATTTGAAAAAGGATTCCCCCCCTACAGACAAATAGATAAACACGAATCGATTAATAGTTTGTGGGTGATGGTGATGGTGATGGTCCAGTCAACAAGTAAACATGATTCGAAGATACTTGGGCAAACAAACAAGACTGGATTTTTTTTCAGTGATTATAATTTTGTTCTCTTCAGCCGAAAAGAATGGGAACGGGATGTTAAATTGATCTGGCTGCTAACGATTGTCGAATCTTTTTGTGGTGGAAATCCCTCTCACTCCGATACCATGAACTGGCTCTAGCTCTTGAGTTTCATGGTAGGCTGAACCCGTTCTGTTCTCTATTCATGTCACATAACCCTGGCCAAACCCCCAGCTCGAGCCCGGATTATGCCCTAAATTACTTACTTTGAGGAGCATTTTGTGATCCATTGTCCGGAATTCACGAGCTGATTTTTTTAATTATTTTTTATTTATAAAAATTTTAATTTATTTGGGGCCTCGCCGCTGCATGGAAAATTTGATTTACACTGCAAGAACTTTACCCCAAGAAGCGTGATCATAATTTGATTAGAAAATGTGTCAAGTCAACGCACTCTGTAGCTGTTATATTGTATACATTTGATAAAACCACAAGAGACTACGACAACGGTCTTACCCCTTCGCAGATATTCTTTTTCTTAGTATGGACTTTGACTCTGTGACCGATTTTCTCACTGTTGCATTGATATCGAGTGCCTCTTTCTCTCTCTCTGAATCCTTGTGCAGGTACCCATCTACATAAGCAAGGACATCGTCCTCAAAGACGCTATTAAGATCGTCTACGGAACATGGAGAGGAAGCAGTGTGAAGACTGTGTACGACGTTTTGCTGGACAGGTAATGGGAACATTTTTAAAAATAAAAAAAAATGAAAATGAAAATGAAAATGAAAATACCCCCATTGTGGGACCCACATCCGAACTTCCCCTTCCAGTTGCTTAATAGGACTGAAACACTTTGACTCCCACTCCAGCGCGCCAGATGGCCCTGACGTGCTTGCTGAGGAGCTGGACCTGATTGGGAAGTTGAACGTGGCGGTCACAGAGGAGAGATTCGAAGATGCAGGTCTATAAAATAAGATCATTTATATATTTAATAAATTTAATCTTAGTTATTGTTAATGTTTAATCTTATTCGATTTAAGGAAAAATTGGAATCTCTCAACCCTACTTCGCTCTTTACTCTTGCAGCTACCTGCAGAGACAAACTTGCCAGGCTCCGGCTCAAGAGGCTCAACTCATAGCTTAGCCTCGGAGGTGCTTAGACCGCCCATCACTCTTCCAGATCACGGCCCCGATGGAGGAATGCTCGGATCTGATGGAAGATTCCTTGGGGAATCTACCCGCAGATCCGTCCTACCCGGTGGGTGCATAACGGATCGAAGCTTCTGGTTTCTCTTATTTTTATTTCCATTTTCGGCTCCGCAGGAATGCCCGAGGAAGTCCAAGGCCGCCTGCGGCTCCGCCCTCGGTCAACTCTGCTTGTCTGTACAGCCCGACCCTTCTGAAACCACCCGAATCTCCTCCCTTCTCTGATTCAAGTGTAAGATCATCGGATGGCGCAATCTGTAATTTCGTAACATGGTGTCGGGTGGCGCAATCTGTAATTTAGTAATATGGTGATTGTGTATAAAGTATGCAGATGCCACGACTCTCTGCGCCAAGGCTTATAGAATCTCTCTCTCTCTCTCTCTCTCAAATAGGCGTAGGTGAAAAGTCAAGTCAGAGTGGGGGCTCATCTGGAGTTGACTTTGAGTTACTTTGCCGGGTTTCCTTTAGTTGTTGCTTGGGTTACTCAAAAGTTGGTGGGCCAAGTGTTTTGGAAGCCTTAAGGATAGGTTTCAAACATTAAAAGGCCCAAAAAGGCCCAAAATCCCCGACGAAGAATGAATTTAATTTTTTTTCGTGATATTTTTTCTTTTAAGAGATTTACGGTTGATTTTAGACTATTTAAATAAAAAAAACCCCGACAAAGTTCCCTTCCTCCCACTTCTCTTTGCTCGTTGATTCATGTGTCCCCGTTGTGGGCATAAAAAATATTTTGACCGTTTTTAGGACGATTCGAAAAAAATGTTTCGCGCGAGATGAAAGAGTTGACTTTCTGATGGGTCAACTCCGATTGGGTTTTAAACAATAGACCTCGATGTAGACATAAATTTAAAAAATGAGGGCCTAAAGAGAAATTTCCCCCCCAATCAGTGGAAGGATTGTGGATAAATTCGAAAACTCGCAGGCTAGAAAAATCCCAATGTCCAGCTCATCACGACCATTCCACAGCACCGACGTACCCACCCTCCCCTCCCCTCCCCTCCCCTCAACCGTCGTCTGAACTGTTCTCCTCTCATGAGTCGCCACGCGTCGCCGAGCCACCACACCCAACGCGGTTGTGCTCCGGCGAACTAAAATGCCTTCCGAGATCATCCCTCGCGAGGAAGAGGACGCGTAACAGGGAGAGAGAGAGAGAGTTGGCGTAACAGGAAGCCCGTTCTTCCCGCCAGGAATTTTGGCCGTCGGAGGAGACGCAGAGAGACTTCGGGGGAGATGGGGCAATGCGCTTCCCGGAGGGCGAAGGGAGGCCGGAACTGGTGGGAGAGCTCGCCGTCGGCAAGCGAGACGAACGGGTGTCTGGCGGTGGCGAAGGAGCAGAGGTCGAGGTTCTACATCATCCGGAGGTGCGTCGTGATGCTGCTCTGCTGGCACAAGTATGGGAAGTACGGCTAGAGGTTATCTTTCCTCGAGAAGGAAGAATCCGGATGTCTTGTTGCCTATCCTCCTGTTTCGTCCGAGAAAAGATTTCATGGTTTTTCTGGAGATAGGGATGAGCTCACTTGTGTCCATTCTCGATGATGGAAATTAGCTCTCAGCTCGCATTCGTTGAAGGAATCTGGCTCGATGATGCAATGGAAATCTGATCCGTTCTAGTTATCTTCCTCTCGCTGATGGCGCTCTGGAATCCCTAAACCTAATCGTAATCCTCTTTTTCTCTTTCTCTGGAGAGGCTGCACCGCAGGACCTATTCCCTCAAAGCACAGTGATAGGTGTTCCCAATTCGTTGGCTCACCGTCGGTCCAGCTCTCTTAACATGGACGAACATGGGAGCCGAGAAGTTTACCCTGGAACGAGGGAGATTCGACAACTTCCTCTGGCAGAGTGAGTGATTGGTTCTACCAATCGATTCATTGAAGTCACCAATCGTATAATTTATTTTTTCAAACATATATAGATACTTGCATTGATGTTTATCGAATAGAATGATGGACGTCGATCGTCCAGCATCGCTTGCTCGTTCCAATTTCACTTTCGTGCATCCTTTTCAGCGTTGACCTTAGATTTCTTGGGCTTTTGAGGTGGATCTCCCCTATCCTTATCAGTAGAATCCTGGAGCATCATCCCAGGTGTTTTTTGCTCGCGATTACGCTTTTTCGGTAATCAAATCTCCTGCAATTATCAGACACTCATCGGATCTTGCGTGAATTTCTTACTGTATTAGATAATAGATTGGTTTTCCGCAGGGCTCTCTGCCTTTGGGGCGACGTCCTCCATTGGTTCTCTCCACCATAATGCACCATATATCTCTGATCATGTCTGGATTGGGAAATAATTCCCTAAAATAGCTCAGCTCCCCCGACTCAATCCTCCTGACAGCAGATGATGCCCCTGTTCTTACCATCATCACCTTGTGTTCTTGGAATCTGAGATGGATTCCTCTACTCTCTTTTTTTTTGATTCGGAGATTGTTGTAGAATATGGTTTCAGGGGTGAAAGGGCCCCTTAGACATGGGTTTGTCGAATTTTCTTGCATATTATTGGAATATAATGTCTGAAAGGGGAAAACATACTTTATGAACATTATCTGGGGAGGGGGGGGGGGGGAGTTGATGTCTGATCTGGGCTGGCCCTAGCCCAGCCCAAACCTTGGATTAATCGGGCCTGGGCTTGGGTTGATTCTATGCCTGAAACCTAAACCTTGCGACTTCCTATTGATAAGTTTTCATTATGATGAGTTAATAATTAGTAAATGATATATTTTTAGCTTTAACTCATGATAAATAGACTTATATTTGTGTTAAAATATGAAAAGTGGTTTTCAGTTGATTAATGTAAATTTTTGGGTAATTATGTGATTTTATACGAATTTATATGATTTTTACTGTCTTACTTTTGAAATAAATAAAGAAAAAGAAAAAGAAATATAAATATAACAAAATTGGGGGAACTCGCCGGCCAGTTGGGCCCACAAGTGGGTTGAAAGCGCAGTTGAGGAGTAGCCGCGAGTAGGGGCTTGAGCGGCTTGGACCGATAGGGGCACGTGTGCGTCACTCCCCTTCCACGTCATTGGTGGCCAGACGGCTGTGAGGCAAAGAGTGGTCGTACACATGGGAGAAAGAGACTTGCTTGCAAATATAACATTACTATATATTTGCCCAAAAATTCGACGCACAAGCGATGTGGGACTAAACTCGTATCATCTTCCTCAGAAAGGGCATGGCAACTGGTGTGAGTTCGAATCCTCTCAGAGTCAAAACTCATATTTTTTATTTGATTATCGCGACTTTCTTACATATTGCCAGTGAAGGAATAAGCAACCAGAATCGATGAATCATTGACAAAAATCTTGTCAATGCGATTCGCGGAATATTGTTACTAAAATTGCTGAACGATTCGCGATAAAAGGATTGCAAATCCATCGAGTAAATCATCTTCGATTGATCGATGAACAAGCCGTCATCGAGAAGAGGACGATCTGCTAAGAGACGAGTCGCCACCTCCTGAGAGCATACCAGTTGCGATGAAGAGCCTCCTCTTGCTATGTGAACTTAAAGATGAAGCTCCTTAACACGCGTCCAACCTCTATCTAGCTCCTCTCTATCAGGTGACAGCCGCCAGAGAGCCACAAAGTCATCGTTTTTCTGCTCCGTCGGGTGACAACTGCCGGAGACGATTCGACGACCCATTTCATTGATCTTTAGACTTTGCAAGGAGATCTAGAGATTGCCCATGTCGTCTTTGTCTAAGGAGAGCCTTTGAGACTGTGGACACTGCACGACGATCCTCCTGAACGCTCAGGATTCTAGTGCATCGTCGACACATCGCCGTCGCGACACCGGAACTCTGATTTCTTAATTTCAACTTACATTCTACTTCATTTAGTGATAATTTGTGTGATTTAAAATTTTCAAGATATACTTCATTTCATTACGATTCTTTCAGCTTTTATAAATCTTAATTTGATCAATTAAATTGTATGTAATTGCTTACATAAGAATCACCGAGCAGAACTTTATTTCTGCCTGATTTGTGTTTGTCAGGTGCTGATGTCATCTTGACGTCTGCACTCTTATTTCTTTTTTTCGTGAATTTTAAATATATTTCCTTTTTATTTCTTAATATAAATTTCATAGAAAATAGTATTCTTTGAGAATTTATTTAATAGTTATTAGATATTATATTACATCCTTGTGATCAACTTAGAAAATTACTATTATTTTTGGAAGTTTTATTAAATTATAATTGATATATTTTTCTAGAAATACTTCTAAATATTTAAAAATTTATATTTCTAGTTTTATAAATTTTAAATTTGTGTGATTTACTATACAATAGAGAGGGAGAGAGAGGGGGGAAAGAGAGAGAGAGAGAGGGAGAGAAAGAGAGAGAGAGAGAGAGGGAGAGAGAGAGGGAGAGAGAGGGAGATAGATAGAGAGAGAGAGAGGGAGAGAGAGAGTGGGAGAGAGAGAGAGGGAGAGAGAGAGGGAGAGAGAGGAGAGAGGGAGAGAGAGAGGAGAGAGAGGGGGAGAGAGAGGGAGAGAGAGAGAGAGAGGGAGAGAGGGAGAGAGAGAGAGAGAGGGAGAATGGAATGAGAGAGGAGAGAGAGGAGAGGGGAGAGAGAGGGGAGAGAAGAGAGAGGGAGAGAGAGAGAAAGAGAGAGAGAGAGAGAGAGAGAGAGAGAGGGAGAGAGGGAGAGAGGAGAGAGAGAGAGAGAGGGAGAGAGAGAGGGAGAGAGAGAGGAGAGAGAGATACAGAGAGAGAGAGGGAGAGAGAGGGAGAGAAGAGGGAGAGGGGAGAGAGAGGGAGATAGAGAGGGAGAGAGAGGGGAGAGAGAGATAGGGAGAGAGGGAGAGAGGGAGAGAGAGAGAGAGAGGGGAGAAGGAGAGAGGGTGATAGAGAGATAGAGAATAGGGAGAGCGAGACCCAATAATTGGGCCCAGGGGAGAGAGAGAGATATATGGAAGCGAGACCCAATAATTGGCCCAGGGGGAGAGAGAGAGGAGAGGGAGAGCCCAGGCCCAGAGAGAGAGAGAGAGAGAGAGAGAGAGAGGAGGAGAGAGAGGGAGGGAGAGGGAGAGAGAGGGAGAGAGAGAGAGAGAGAGGAGGAGAGAGAGGGAGGGAGAGGGAGAGAGAGGGAGAGAGAGAGAGAGATAGGGAGAGCGAGGCCCAATAATTGGCCCAATCCAACTCACCGAGTAGGAGCAAACCCACCCACTAACTCTCCTCTTCCACAGCATCTTCGAAGGGTCCCCGGAGGACTGCGGTGGACCCTTTATCGTGTTTCACGTGATCCGGATAAGGTACGCTTCTGTTTTTTTATTGGGGGGGCGCAGATATTTCGGCCTGCAGTCGCCCGCCTTCAATTCGCCCAAAGTCAACCGCGTGCAAGAAGCCAATCAACCCTTAGATTACGGCGCCCCTTGGAGAGGTCAAGGGCCAAAGGTAGCTCGCATCATATCCACGTCAACGGTTGGGACCAGCGCGCGGCGCTATCAGGTGCCGGCATCTTCAGGTCCAACCGCCGCCGTACGTCTCTTTTTGCTATTGGACGGTTAAAGCTTTTAACCGGTACTATTTACCGCAAACTATTTCAGGAAGTAGGATTTTGTCGGCAAATTTTATGCCGGAGATGGATGGACACGTGGATTTTCCAGGTGGGGCACCAGGCTGGCATCCGGTCATCTTTTGCCGAGTGTAACGGTCCGTCCGACTCGGTTCCCGGGGTTGACTCGGGGAGCTCAGACGGGCAAACTAGCTTAGCTGGGGACGGAAGTATTCGGGGTAGACGTTGACTCCTCAAATTAGAGGATCTTCTCCGACGCGGACGAGCCTCAAATTAGAGCTTTTTTAAGTCAGAACAAAGCTTCTCGAGGAGACCCAGAGGAGCCATGTGCGCGGAATGCAACCAAGTCAGCCCATGGCGGCGGCGGCAGACAGGCGGACGGCGTGTCGAAGGATGCCGGCGGGCGTGCCGACCGGATGAGGTGGCGGTGGGGTCTACGGTGTTGGCCTCCTCTGACGGGTCTCGTAGCTGGGACGCCCACGTGGTCGCGTTGACCAACACGCGATGAGAACTGGTTTAATTTGTCTCCTACGGGGAGAACGAGCCCAAATGGATTTTCGCCGCAACTATTTTTCTGAGAAAGGTCAACGCCGGTGACGCCATTTAGATCGACATTTCCGTCGCCGGCAGGGGCCTTCGTTCTCTGGTGTAACGGCTCTACTTGTGACCCTCTCCCGGACAGGATTAGAGAGGATAAGATGGCAGCGTCAGAGGAGGGGACTGTGAAGCAAGAGGCGTAGTCAACGCCGGCCAGCTGGCGTGAATTGGTGTACAAGCTAAGAGGGACCTCGGATTCTGCGAGATATTCCTCCCATCCTCCGTTCTGATCCGAACTTGGACGCCCCCCCGTCAACCATTCGATCGGATTATCTTATCCAATCGAAATCAAGTTCAAGATTTTACTCTTTCATCCGATCTTGATCCGACTCCGCCTGTTACGGCGGCGCCGCCGCCGAGGGGAGGAGGTCCTTGGCAGTGAGATGCTGGATCTTACTCGTTGAACGTACTCACTGACAGAGATTCGCGAAAAAAGTTGAGTTTTTTAAAAAAATATCAGGAACCTGGTTTGAGAGAGACCGTTTCTGGGCGCCGCCGCGGGGATTCGCCGCCGTTGGGGTGGCGGCGGCGGGCCTGATCTCCGGCGACCAATCCTAAGAAAGTCGTTTCTTGAATGCAACGGCAGACAATTCCGGCGATACCAACCACCGGGTAATCGATAATTCAATGTAAATTGGTCGGTCCATTGAAGGCCGAGCGCGTGTCGGCGCGCGGCTTCCCGCCGGCGGAGCCGGTCACCTCCGTCGCTTGGCGAGGGCCATCGTGATAGACTCGCCGCCGCGGCACCACGCCGGACAAGGAGGAGAAGTTTATTGGGGCTCCTTCTCGAAGGTGGGCAGCATATTCCGTGAACTTACCGCCGAGGTGAAAATGACAATCATGTATAAATATCACTGCCTCGACGACCATCTGCTATTACTCTCTCTCTCTCTCTCTCTCTCCCCTTGCCTTATTCTCTTCCTTCTCCGCCCATCGTTCTGCTCCATCCTCTTCGCTGGTGTCTCCGCGGTTGTTTCTGGGACCGGAGCTTTTTGGTCCCGCGAGGAATCGGAGATTGCGGGGTGATCGGGTGCGTTCTTGCGGGGGGTCTGCGTCGGTGGGAGGAGTGGGGGGAACCTTGATCGGTCGGTCTCCTGTTAGACGCAGGCGATGGCGATGGACGACATCGAGAGCTGCAGCAGCAGATCGGTGGACTCCTCGCCGATGCAGCCCCGGCAGCAGCGGTACAAGCTTGAGGTCTACAACGAGGTGCTCAGCCGCCTGAAGGACTGCGAGGAGGCACGCTTGCCCGGATTTGAGGACGAGATCTGGGCCCACTTCAATCGCCTCCCCGCCCGGTAATTCTCCCTCTCCTCTCTTCTTTCCTCGCGTCCCCGGTGCTCGGCCAGCGACGGGTTTCCTCAGTTTCTTGTTCAGGTTAATCTCTCCTCCTCCTCCTCCTCCTTCATTTGCTCCCAATTCTGCCGGGAGGAGGGGGGAGGGGGGGGGGGGGAGAGGGATTGAAGCATTCTTTTCAGCCCTCTCTGTGAGAAATTATGCTTCCCTCTTTCTCTTTTCTTGATCCGTCTTCTTCTTTCCGACATAATATGGGCTCCAGAGTTTTACTGCAGACGACAAGCCGTCGGAGGGAACCTTCCTGTCGGTTTTTCATCGAATCTTGTTGGAAGATTGAAGTGAGAAGGATTGCTCATCGTGCAGGTATGCGATGGATGTGAACGTGGAGAGGGCTCAAGATGTCTTGATGCACAAGAGGCTGCTGGAGATGGCTGCGGATCCGGCGAACAAGCTCCCCTTTGAGATTCGCATTGTTCAGGTGAAAGCCCTCTTGCTCGAGTTTCACTAGTTGACTTAGTTATTGATCGTTGCTCATGCCCAATTATGACAAATACAGGGATTCATTTAATCAGAGCAAGACAACGAATTGACCCCCCACTACTCTTCCTTCCTGTCGGAGGGGATGATGGGTTTCTGTAAGAAACGTTTCTAGGAACCTTGGATTTTACTGGGGCATTGGGTTGGTCTCAGAAATATTCCTATGGGTCCCATGGAGAGTCATATGGCAACTCTCTAGGGGATGATGGGTTTCTGTAAGAAACGTTTCTAGGAACCTTGGATTTTACTGGGGCATTGGGTTGGTCTCAGAAATATTCCTATGGGTCCCATGGAGAGTCATATGGCAACTCTTTAGGTAAGTTTCTAGAGGTGGAAAAATGTCACAAGTCTTCCATTCAACCCTGACTGATCAGTTGATCCTCATTCAGTGTTCAGTGATCGAGGCAGCCCCAAAGTAGTACCCTTGGTAATCACTTAGTTTGTGATTTGGCGATTGCTACTCATTGTGAAACACTTTAATCCGTGGTCAGAGGACATTCTTTAATCTTTTTGATGAGCCACTCTGAGAAACCCAGCCAATTTCTCTTAGTTCATTTGGTCTTCTCTTAGTTCTTTCATCCCAGGAATTGATACGCCATAAGAAAATAAATTGAGACATTTTTTTTTCTTGTTTCTGTAGGTTCCACCAGTTCAGGATTCCTCAGAGTCCAGTTTGAAAGAGGAAGAAGAAGATGCACAGAGTTCTACCACTCAGTTTAGTCGACGAAGGTGGCTGCCTTCTTCTGTCCTATATCATCTGTTCCCTCTCTGCTTTATTATTCTCCACTGTACTAAAGTGATTAAGACTTACAGCATTCACCCTCCTCCTGCTTTTGGTTCGTCTCAAAATCTTGAAGCCCTAGCTTCTGAAGCTAGTGGAGGACATGTCTATGATGGAGCCAGCGTTGCCAATACTAATGGGGACTCCTCCAGGTAGATCACTTTCTACAACTCTATGGTTATTACGCTTATGTGGTGTTTAAAATATAGGATGGCATTTTTGGAAGACAACTGTTGCCGTCCCATCCGAGGTAGGAAGTTGATGGGGAAACATGTCTTGACACCTAGGAAATCTTTAGCCTTTCTGAGCTTTCACAATGTGACCCATTAGCGGAACTGGTTTGAGAATCCTCCCCTTCGACTTGGATTGTGTTGTTCAGCTGGGCACGGCAGCCACTCTTGATAACATTTTTATTTTTTTTTTCGGCTGAGCACATCCAACCATCAAAACAGAATGTTGGCTTCAACCCAGTGCATCTAAGACTCTTTAAATGAGATTTGTATTGGGTTTGCATGGACAAGCCCGATACGGATTCTTTACATTCTTTCCTTGTTTTGTAAAGTTTCCACTGTCTGATTCCCTAACTTCATTTTTACTTTGGAATGAAGTTCGAACTGATCAATTATGTTCTACTGTGTGATGTTCTACAGGGCCATGCACGAAATTACTTTTGCTGCAGATGACAAGCGGAAGCTTCTCAGTCATGTAATTTCCTTTGTCTCTAATGGGCCTCATATTCACGATGCATATCCACTGCCTTGATCCACTAGGCTACATCCGATTTAGCGTTTTATTTAACTCCATCCGTCCTTGTGGGTGGATGCTGTGTTTTACGACATCACCATTCTCTCTTATTTTAATTTCATTTTTTAATTTTTCAATTCCATAAAACATCAGAGGTTTATCCATTTATTCAAAAGGATAAACATTGATGGCGCGAAAATCACCAATCTCTAATCACGGGGATGATATTTTTGGTGGATAATAACAGTGAAACTAATTTATAAGAAGAACCAAGAAATCGATGGTCCTTTTGAATTTTCAACGGTTGACCTGCTTTCTTCTCCTCCTGCTGGTGGTGGATTTTCGATGCTCGTATCCGCCATCCCATCACCATATCAATTATTGATTATAGACAAATGCATTGACGTTTTGCAGTTGACTTCTCTTTTGGGCGACATTGGCCTCAACATTCAAGAAGCACATGCTTTCTCTACAAATGATGGATATTCGTTGGACGTCTTTGTTGTTGCTGGATGGTCTGATGAGGTAATTTTGCATATTTCAATTCGTGCTCTTAATAAAAATGAATTTAATTGTGATTTTCTGTAAATATTTTTATAAAATAGTTTACTGAAGTCTTCCATCATTCTTTTTTCGTTTGGTAAATAGAATGGAAAGTTCTATAATGAAACAAAGCCCACAAATGACACAACATACTTTTATGAAGAATTATGAAGAATTAATTTCTTACTCTTAATGGAAATCATCTGTTGAAGAAGATGAATGACTTATTACCTAGGATCTTCTTTTTAGGATCCAAGTCAGTGTTTCCCGTCTGGCAGCCTGCCCTGTGTTGGCGACCGAAACATAATTTCATCCTATCCATATGCCCATATACCTGTCAACCTGAAGTTTTTATGGATCTTTATTAGTTTTTACTAGCACATTGACTACTAGATTAAGTAATTGACTTAATAATCAAAATTTGGGGAAATTTGTACTTCTATAATCTGATTTCACTGTCGATTCCTTTTTCTTGACAATTTTCCCTATGCTGATTTCGTGATAAAATCACATGGTTTCTTTCAGGAAACTGGGCAGCTTAGACGTGCGATTCAAAGCGAGATTCGTAAGGTTGAGATGATGACTTTTGTATATATTTTTTTAAGATGATTACTTAATGTTCATGCTACCCATTATATTCTTACTGTAAGCATAATTCTAAAAAATAGCGCTGTTCGCTTGTGCAATAGATCTCAATTCGTATACTCTTTTCTGCTCCTGGCTTTTCTTTCTTATTGTTGTCCGTTCAGTAGAGATTTTCTGTCCTGATCTTTATTGTTGCTTTTAAGTCATTAAGCTGTTTCTCAACTGAGTTATTGGACTTAAAAAACTATCCAATGTCAGAAACCATGTGCTGCTGCCTATTATAACCGGTCAACCAGGTCCCTAGTTGGAGTTTGCAATGTCGCCTTCTCACCTTCTTGTCTCCTCTCTCTCACTCTCACCAATGGCGGCGGCACCCCTGCTTTTGATTTAATGCCATTTTTTCGTATGGTGGCTGAGCTGTTATGTTTCAATTCAAGAGGCTAAAAGATGTGTCACATGCTGCCTTTTAAGTTTAGAACAAAAAGCTTTTTAAGTTGATGGCTTTTGACAACATTTTTCGATAATGGTAGTATGTCAACTGATTCTTTATCTTGTTAACGGATCTTATTGATGTCATAGGCTCAAGTACGGCTTTATTTCAACCCTGGAACTGACTGATGAAAAGCAGTTTTATTTGCTTTGTAATGCTGAAAATCCTGACCTACTAGAGTTTTCTGCTTTGTTACTGCTGTTGCGATGAGATGGGGGGGGGGGGGTGTTTTGTTGCTCAGTAGGCTCCTTTGTGGGTTTCTATCGTTCCTTTAGTACAAAGTATTAAAAACTTCATTTATCATTGGTTATCTTGTGTTTAAAATATTATTACCTTGCAGGAGGATGCTCCAATACATCATCAGGTCTTTCCTATCATGGAACACAGTCCAGTCATAGAGGAATCAGCTCTTAAAGCACTGCAAATCCCTACAGATGGGACGGATGTGTGGGAAATTGATGTAAAGCAACTGAAGTTTGGTGATAAAGTAGCATCTGGGACTTATGGTGATCTGTAAGTTGTTGTAATATGAACTGAGTTGTGTTTGTGTTAGTTCTACAGATTCACTACTTAAATGGTGGAAATCCTTTTCAGCTATAGGGGGTCCTACTGTAGCCAGGATGTAGCCATCAAAGTATTGAAGCCTGAACGCATAAATAAGGAAATGCAGCGGGAATTTGCACAGGAGGTCTACATTATGAGGTTTGAATTGAAAGATTTCTCAATTTACCTTCGATTCAGAATTCCGCGCAGTAGTTTGCCAGATCATGTTGGTTGAAGTTCCACCCCTGTTTGGAGTGATCATCATCTCGTGTCCTGCCGGTTGCCTTTCTCAATCTCGCAGACCTTCAACAGTAGGGTCACCTATTTGGAACTTGGTTCATGTTTAATCTCTGGAAATGTTGTAAACATTCATGTTAATCCATAGCATGTTCTCTGGCTAAAATTTAACGTTTTTGGATTTTTTTTGTTTAAAAAGAACCAATTTAGAAGACATCTGTGAAGAAGTAGCAAACCAGCTTAATGAACTTATAGAGACAGAAGAGAGCCAAGGTAGTCCCGTTCAACTGCTTGTGGAGGCTAGATATGCTAAACATTACAGAAACCGCATGAAAATATTTTCTGTTCAGTTTTTTTTTTTTAATGCATGTTCTTAGTTCTTGCATCCAACACGTGAAGAGAAAGAAAGATCCGTGCAGTTCTCCTAAGGAATTTGCTTCCTCATGTTTTGACTGCTGCTCCATTTATTACAGGAAAGTTCGCCACAAGAATGTTGTGCAGTTTATTGGATCGTGCACCAGGCCCCCAAATCTGTACATCATCACAGGTACGAGTGCTAGGGGTTTCTGGGGATGCGTTTCTGCCTCCTTTTCGTGAACTAATTCCAGTTCATGTGGCGCTTTTTTGCTCTCAGAGTTCATGACTGGAGGGAGTGTATATGATTTTCTTCATAAACAGAGGGGCGTCTTCAAACTCCCTGCTTTACTCAGAGTGGCGATTGACATATCCAAAGGGATGAACTATATGCACCAAAATAATATCATCCACAGGGATCTGAAGACCGCCAATCTTCTAATTGATGAACATGAGGTAAAGCCTTCTTCTGTGACATAAGTTAATGTAATGCTGTTGCTTTCACAGTTCTCATTTGATCCCATAAAATAAACACTCGAGTAATCTTGCATCTACATTTCAGGGTATGAATCTTTCTCAAGTTGTGGGTTTTTTTTTTTTTTTTTCACGTCTGTCTTTTCTGATGCCAGTAGGTCTGTCCCATGTGCTTTCAAGGTTGGCTCACGCCATGTCTCCTCGCACACTTTAAAAAAAAAACCCATTTCTTGATATAATAAAACAGAGGGTTTGCTAATGCACCTGTGTTTCATTGCTTCAGGTTGTCAAGGTCGCTGATTTCGGGGTTGCTAGAGTTAAATCTCAGTCTGGAGTTATGACTGCTGAAACTGGAACATATCGGTGGATGGCTCCTGAGGTAACTGGTGGATCCCTGCTATGATAATTTGGGAAAGATGTGTAACTGTTCAACTGTGACCAAATTTCGCATGCCAAAAAACATTGCAAGAATGGTCAATGAATGATCCCATCCCTATAGTTCCGGAAAATATTAATGGGAGAAGATGAAAGCCCATCATATTTATGTCTGATGACATGATTTGATGTTAAAATTAGTCCTTTCACAATCTGCATGACGAGGTCTGTTATTCTCTTTCATCGGTGAAATGGCTCTTCTTTCCAGAGATTTCATGCTCGCTGTATTCTTCGTTCCAGTGTTCTCGTCTCCTTTGTCTGTGCTCACCCCTCCGAACATTATTATTATTATTCTTGTTATACTAAAGAATAAAACATTCCTTTTGATCTAACTGACGACACTCGAAATCTTTTCATTTCCCAGGCTGGAACTGATCATCGACCTGTTCAATGCCTAAAATTATTCAATAATATTCAATAAAGATATTCTACTTCTTTCAATTGCTTGCTATCCATGTAATCAGCCTTTTTATGCTTTATTAATGCCATTAATTTTTTTTTGTTTCCCTGAAATATTGTAATCATTCGTCATCTTCCTCTCCTCGTTTGAAGGTCATTGAACACAAACCTTATGATCACAAAGCTGATGTCTTCAGCTTTGCCATTGTGCTGTGGGAGCTGCTTACTGGAAAGGTAGTCTTCCATTCCCTCCCGTGGTTTCATCTTACATGCTCAAGATCAACAGCCTAGTTAACTTGGGTTGCTCTAATGATTTCAGGTCCCCTATGAGTATCTGACACCATTGCAAGCAGCAGTCGGAGTTGTTCAAAAGGTATGACTTTGATTTCATCTGTTTATCGTTGCCCTAGAACATAATCACTCAGGGGACCTGTATTTTTATTTCGGAACGTGTTCTTGAAGGTTTCTATTGCTAGTCAGTCGCAGTATAGAATCCTTCCCGTGATTTCTAGGGTTTTCGAGGCCGAGCATTCCAGAAGATAGGTTTTCACCTAGGTTTTCCAACACGATCGTCACCTTCCCTCGTGTTTTTATAAAGAATCGCGTGCTTGAGCGAGGAAAGAAAGGTGGGGGAGGGGGATTCTATCTAACTCGTCCGGTGATTTCTAGGGTTTGAGGCCTACCATTCCGAAGAGCACCCATCCGAAGCTGAAGGAGCTGCTCGAGCGATGCTGGCAGCAGGATCCGAGCGAAAGGCCCGACTTCTCGGAGATCTTGGAGAACCTTCGGCACATCGCCAAAGAGGTACATCATTAAAGAGACCCTCCTTCCTCCTTCCTACTGCTCTGCTCCTCCTGATCATCTTTCTCACTTCCGATGAGGGGCGGGCAGGCAGGCGTCGAGGCCGAACGCAAGGAGAAGTCGTCTGGGATCTTCTCGGTCCTCAGACGAAGCCACTGACGACGATCAGTCCCGCCGGGGAATTTCCCATTCTAAGTAAATATCTGGTTGAATTGTACAGCAGCTTCTCCCGATGGGCGGCTCCCTCCCTTTTTCGCTCTTTTGTGCTCTAAATAGGCTTATATGCTTCACCTGTAGTCGTCGGATGCGCCGCCCCCACCACCACCAACACCATTTGTGTGATGCCGATTGATGCCAGTAATATCCTCCGCCCGGGTACTCTCGTGATTCTGTTCGCTGCAAGACGACTCCTTTTTTTGCCCACATCAATCCCCCATTCAGACTGCAAGATGATCAGGCTGCCCCTCTCTCTCTCTCCCCTTCGGACAGACAGGAGTTGATCATAGTCTGTGTCAACGGGGCTCGACTGGGGAGTCACCGCAGCACCGAAGGCTCGCGCGAACCGGAGAAAAGAAGAGTCGACGTATCGGCTGTTCGGGTTTAGATTCTGTTCGCTTCAAGACCCCTCTTTTTTTTCCCCACATCAATCCCCCTTCAGACTGTCCCTCGGACAGGAGTTGACCAATGTCTGTGTCAACGGGGGTCGACAGGGAAGTCACCGCAGCACTGAAGGCAGACATACCCTGGGTTGTTCGGATTTAGACAAGCCAGGTGTTGATCTCCAAGCTTCGAGGAGTCAAAAGGGAGAGTAAACGCTCTTGTTTCAGGAGTCAAAGGAGAGAGAATCATTGGGGGTTTGGGATTGTAGGGCTTTACCCTGGGTTAGAGGGAGCCCTTGCAGAAATTCTCGACGGCCCGGTGAGGGGCCGAGGAGGGGGTTTGGAAATAGTTTTCAACCAGCAATTGACGCGACTCGGTTATAACCTCACTGCCTGCGTCATTGCCCCAAGCGCAAAGATGAGGCGGATGTAAGCAGCAGCTTCCTAATTTATACTCATTGACCCTCCGTATTCCTTTCATTTACCGATGTGGGACTATATTGCCTGGCCACATATTACATGCTATTCTATCAAAATTACCTATTTTGGTTAATGGGCCGATGTATACCCAATCCCGTTAAAGCCCAATAAAAGCCCAGTGAGACTCAAGAAGAGAAGAGAAGAGGAGAGAGAGAGAGAATCAGACCTCTTGCATGACCCGGGCCCACTGACAACACCCCCTCCTTTCTCTTGCATGATTGTACCCTCGCTCAATTCGGCTGCATCTATTGTTTGGAAATCAGTGGGCAAGTGATGCATAAAAGGAAAATATTTTCATTACTTAATTTCCCATAAGCTAAAGTCAGTAACAAAAAAAGACATTTATCCAAAGAAATTTGTCTTTCATCAAATATCACAAAATAGATTTGTCTTGAGGTGGTTTCATTCATGTTGTGAGCAGAAGATACACCAGGCCTTTGAGATATTCGACAATCTCTGATCCTCCTAGCTTAGAACTGCCATAAACCCTGTCGACAAAGGTTATAGGAACCTGCAAGGTAGTTTTAAACGTGTGGATGATCAGACCAGAGATTTACTTACAGTCAGAAAAAAATTACACTAAGAACCATTTTATTTCGATCATAAGTCTTTCATAACAAGATAAATATAATAACAGGGGAGAGCCCTATTCCCCATTAAAAAAAAGTCAACGTTCAGGAGAAAAAAGATAGCCCTGAGTTAATTTTTTTCCCCAAATATCGCTGGAGAAATTCGAAAATAAGCTGTGCAGACCACAAATGAGAAGGAATCGATGAAGATTCCCCGAAATTATGCAGCAAAAGAATAAAATATCGCACCCACATAATTAGTTTTAAAATTTTGGATGATCAGACTACAGAGTTTTAGTCAGACAAAAATGCTAAGAACTATTTTATTTCGACAAAAAAGTCTTTCCTCACAAGAAAATATAACAAGGGAGAGCCCTTCCTCCTAATCTTTTAAAAGTCAACGTACAGGTGAAAAAAGATAGTCCACAGTTAAATATTTTTTTCCCAAGTATTGCTGGAGAAAGTCAACGAACACGAATGAGAAGGAATCGATGAAGATTCCCCGAAATTATGCAGTGAAAGAAGAAAACCCACATTACCATCACACCTGCAGAGCATGAAGAAGAAGAAAAGATTGGCCCCTTCATCATTGTTCAGAATGCAGTGGTACAGAAAAATTGATGATACCTACCCTACATAGGTTCATTAAAGTTTAATTGATTCACCTCTTCAATATGGTAGCCTTTCCTTGATGCTCTAACAATCATTTCCATCTGGAACACGTATCCTTTGCTAAAACAGGAATTGATGACATCCTCAAGAACAGATTTCCTGTATAGCCTGGGAAACAGAGGCGAACATTATTAGCCTTCTATCTATGCGGAAAAGCTGCATCTGCCGTTATGCGTGTGACTCACCGGAAGGAACCAGTCAAGTCAGACACCCCAGGCCATAGCAATGTTTGTGCAAGCACGTTGGCCCCTCTGCTTGTGAGCTTCCTCATGAGGTTCCAACCATGTACACCGCCGCCTCTAACATAACGAGTCCCAGTGACAATGCTCGCACCAGTCTCTGTCTGCTTCCTGATCATCACGAGTTTATTGGGGATTTACAAAAAAAAAATAATGAACATCTCATCAAGGCGTATCGAATATAATGAAAGATCAATTGAATTACTAAATAAGATGAATGTTCTTGGATTTAAAAAGCGCAATGGAGCACTGTCGATAAGGAAACTGCACACCAAATACAAAAAAACCACTAGTGCATGGGGAAAAACAAAAAAAATACCACAGTACAGAAGGCTACCATTCTTTTTCAGGACTTTAATCAATTTATTAGAAACACATGCAGAAAAAGGTTTCACTGAAACCATCAGACATTCCTCTTTAAGTAGCATCCTTTTTAAATACGTGCATCTAACCAATGGAGGGGTACTCCTCACGAAAATAAGGTAAGGCGTAGTATCGCAGTGCACCTGATGAAGCCTGGCAAGTACTTCGGCTGTAGAATAGGAAATGAGTTAATGAAACTCAGAGATATCTGTTTGGATTCATTTGAAAAAGTTATATTCTTTGCTTACATGATGAGATAAATCGGCATCCATTATCACCACAAAATCACCAGATGCATGCTTCAAGCCATGACGATATGCAGTTCCTGAAAATAGATCTATTTAAGAACCGTTCTCCATGCTGTTTCACAAGACGAAAGAGAAATGGGTATGTCCATACCTAGACCAAGTTTGCTTGGTCTTGGTCTTAATAGCTAAGTCAATTCATCATTCAGCAGAAGTGGAATGAAGAAAAATCAACAAGTGAAAGTCAGTTACTAGGAAAGTTTGCTAAGGATAACAATGAGTTTAAACCCTTCCAAAGAAGATAACACAGTGCTTACGATACGATCTTCCCCATAGACTTTCTGCAGCTGCTTTACAACGTCTTGGGTTCCATCAGGACTTCCATCATCCACAACAATTATCTCAAAATCTACATCACTAGAGTAGATAACCAAACAAAATCAGCAATGCCGGTTATTCTACCACTGTGCATAGGAGTCAGTCAGGATCCTTGGCAGTTTAGCATATGATAATAGTAATTAAAAATATCATCGGACAATAATATCAACACGGTGTAACATGGTCACCAAGAAATTTAAGGTAACTGAGAGAGACCTCATGGAATACCCAACAGTGGGTATTCCATAAAAAAAGAACAGTGGTTCTTTCCTTCATCCAGCCTAGTAGATAGTCAGGAATACATGAAAAAACTTCAATAGATAAAAACGAGGCAAAAAGGAAATATATCCTATTGAAGAATGGATAGATGACAATGATAGAAGAAAATCTAATGTAGAAATTGATAAAAAGTATAATTTCAAATAAGAGGATATGACGTCAAGAATCAGCAAGAGATGGGCTGTTTGAGCATAAAAATTAACTTTCAAAAAGCAGGACGTCCATATAATATGATCGACTAATGATCCGTCATCAGTAAAAGCTAAGAAGACTATTGCCATTACACTGCCAATGATTCATTCAACGCGCATCCTTGGTCCAATTATTTTCAGAACTGTAATCAACACTGATAAAGGTGGTGACATAACTCGTTGCATTCAAGAAATCAAGATACTGATGCAGTACATGGAGAAAATAAAGTCCAAAAAGCAGAGTTATCCGTTATTACCTCCCTCAGCTGCTAACATTTCACAATGAACATCAGAGAGAGTAAAAAAAATGGAAAACTGTATGCCCTTTTTTTTCTTATCTTTTTTTCACAGGGAGTGGAGGGTGGAGGAAGGGGGTTGTTGTCTTCAACTGAAGGCCCTCTGGAGACTGTAGAACAAACTGAGGATTTTCAAATTTTAAAAAAATAAAATTCAAGGACAATTCCTCTGCTATGAAAGGAGTAGCTATTGTCGTCCATGGATTAAAAAACACGGCAAGCATCTCAGACATTGTCATTCATAAAGAATCCATGAAACACGGAAGGACAATTTTTATTAAATAACGTGTCAGTATGATCTCACTGGGGTAAAAATCAATCCTGTCATCAATAACAATTAATCCAGTTAATAGAAAAAGGCTCCATCCTGTCATCAATAAGTGAGAAATTCAAAGGCTCCCATCTCTCTGGACTTTTAGGGAGAAGCCAGAGAGAGATCTTAGTCGAGAAAAAAAAAAAAAGGAAGAGAAATCACACGCACCCACATTCAGTTAATCCTCTTTAAGACTATGAACGGAACGTCATAACTATTGGTTATTAATAATGAATAGCAGAAGCCAGAGAAAACCAAAGGCCAACATGCTTTAATAATAACATGATAGGGCTCAGGTCAAAGATACAAAAAACCTCGTTTCATGAAGACATACTGTAAACGTAATCTGATCTAGCTCCAGAAGCATATAAGGAATTTGCATCGAATGAACTCAAAATCCAGTGTTTTCCTTCCGATTGTTGTATGAGATACCTGAGATGCTTGAAGATGAGGTAAGTGACGAGGGCGATGTTTAGACGTTCGTTATAAGTTGGAATGATGATGCTGTACTTGCTTCTGCTCTTCGTTCTTTCAGGTTTTGTATCCAAAACTTCCATATTGTCCAAAACTTCTTTCTCTGATGCTAATTCCCCTTTTTTTATCCAAGAAAAAAAAAATTAAGCCTTCTCGTTCATTTCAAAATATTTCATCAGTAAACTGATGGAACATTATAGGCATCTATTCTACGAAAAAACAACATTCAGGTGACATTGATGTTCATTTTCTACGGAAGAAATTTTGAAAAAGCTACAGGAAAAAAAACTGGCAGGATAATAACAGGTTTTGAAAAATAATTTATGCATACATCTTCAGGAGAAAACAAAATTTATAGAATGAAAATAGGAAACAACATACTGACCAGACTTATACTGGCGGATCTGAACGAAGCTATGAGAGAGAGAGAGGGAGAGAAATAGGATAAGGATGGCGGACGGGAAACGCCAATGAGGGGGTGGGCGGCAGCCGAAGAGACGAGGAAAGACAGGCTGCTCCGGCGGGGCAAAGACGGTGGATCGGGGCCTGCGTTTCCTTTCTTTGGTCAGTGACGAGGAGACGAGGAAGAGCTATGCACATGGATTTTTACAAATAAGACCTTTAATATTTCACATGCACTACAGTACCTAAAAACTATTTTTTTATGAATTGTACTTGGGCCCATCAGTCTACACGTGGACGGCCGGGCCGTTGCTGACGTAATTAGTGCCCGTTGTCACCACCCTCAGGCGCCAAAATGTCTCACCAGTGTGATCGTTCGGGAAGAACTCTTCGGCGCCACGACAATCTCCTCTCTCTCTCAGTCTCATGGTCGGTGGCCAGCAGAAGACATCACCGCCTTCGGTCGTCAGTTCCGTCCGCAGATTCTCGATCTCTGGAGGAGTCGCGCCTTCATCCGCTCAGTGGTGTCGTTTGAGACAATCAGGTGAGGAGCCCTGTTTCGATTCTGTTCTATTCCGTCCATCTCTCTCCTCTCCGCTGCAGACTGCTGGACGATGGCGAAGTGTAGGTCAGGATTTTTAGTGTGAAAGCGATGGTATCTGAGAACCTCTCCCGAGAGACTGGAGTTTGGCCGGCTGGAACTCTTTTGTTTTTTCTTTTTGCCTTTTTTGGAGTAGAAGAAATGAATCCGATCGAGGACAGCTGGCGGTGGGGGATCAGATCCCTGTGTCTTGTGTGCAGGACGAAGGTGTCGTGGTGAAACGTGATTCTCTTGCGTCTTTCAGCCATTATATATGGCCTGGAGGAGGTCGCGAATTTTGGACATAGCTAGAGCTTGCGTGCTTCTCCGACACTAGCTTAAGGTTTCTTTCTCTCTTATTCTCATCTCCCTCTATTCCATATCCAGTTCTCTTGTGCGTAATCCCTCTTGATATGGCGTCTTACGTCTTGAAACGAACGAAACGACCGCCGCAGCGATTCTTCACGAGTATTGCAAACCAGATTTTTCTTAAGGAAATTTTATTGTGGTTATACTTATTTATGGAGGGCTTCGTTAAGTTTGAGACTCCTTTGCCCTATGATGGAATTGGGATGCATCCACACTGGTTTTCCATATTTTTCGTCTCAAGTTATTATTCGGTACTCGTAAAATTGAAGTCTAATCATTAATTTCATTCATGACTGATGACGAATTATTTTTTAAACTGTAATATTCAGGCTTGCGGATGGTAAAAACCGCATTGTAGACCATACATTTTCACATCCTCTCTTTTGTCTGCTTTTCATGATTCTATTTATTTTCTCATTTCCTTACAGTACGTCATTTAATGCGATAATGACTCAAAGATGATAATAATTAGTATGAAATTAAAGAAACTTGATCTCTATCCAAGCGTTAGCATCTCTATCTCTTCCCATTCTGCTACCTTTTTGCATGGCCTTGAGACATAGCAGCTCAGTAGCCGTCTTTATTCACCAATGCAGGGCATTTCTTTGTGTTCGGCATTTATATTCGTCTCTAGAGCCATCTGACTCAGTTCCTGTGACCGTCATGGATCACGTAAATGACCTCTCTCTCTCTGTCTCTCTCTCATCCCATCTCTACGTTGTCTTCTGTCATGTGAATTATCTCTATTTGTAAGAATTCATTTATTTTCCTACTAATTTTTCTCAAATAATTAAATATGCAGGGCTCGGATGATACTCCACAAGGTAAGGAATATTTACGTCTAGTCTTAGCAGTAGTTCTTTGAAATTTAGAATGCGTTGACAATTTTTGTTTTACCTGTGACTCTAAAGTATGAGAATATCCGTTTATGTGTTTAGTTCTTTACATATAAGAGATGCAAATCAAGCGAAAAACAGAGCACGAGAGAGAGCATTTGCTCACTCAAATACTTTCTCACAATCTAGATTTTTTTTCACAGTGGAAAATATATTACACAATAAGTCATATCTTCTTGTCTTCCCTGCGGCGAACTTGTGCCAGGAAAGTTTTATAGGTACGGAAAGAAATACTACCCCTTCAAGAACAGAGAAAATATTCCATTCTTGGTTGGATAGATCCATCATTACCACGTATGAAGATAGGGCATTACTGAAGAATGAAGATAGGGCTATCATAAAAGATGAGAATAATGGAGAATGAAGAGCGGTTGAAAATAAAAGGCACTGGAAACTATGAAACATGTAAATGTCTTCAAAGAATACAGTTATTCTTTACTGCCAAGTTTGATGAAATCTTTCATTAAGAAATCATATCTTCAGAATTCAAGTCTGTATCAAGGAATACGAATACCCTTTCACTGTCCAGGTTCATCAAATCTTGATCAACAGTCTTTCATATATACAAATATGAAATAAGTATCAAGATGGGTGTCAGTTGTCACCCGTCCTCAAAAGGAAGACCACAAATGTGGGTTAAGAAAAGTATGGAAGAAAAGTAAATTTTCGACTAATTACTTTGAAATTATTTTAACATCCTCAAAATTTAAAAAAATTCAATTTTTCTTTTAATGACAGGTTGAAAACTGGAAATTTCAGATTTATTCATTTCTGTCAATATTCACCCCTTAATCATGACAATGGAAACATGTACCTATAGACCTAAAATTTTGTTTTAGTCAGAAAACTAACTTTAACAGGATGAAAGTCTTGAAATGTATCCATTTTCTCGTTGCTCTCTTCCATAACCAATTGAATTCATTTATTTTTCCAGATAATTCGCATTTTTTACACTGTACTCAATTTAGAATGAGAATGTGTTATTTTCTAGTATGAGTTTCCCAAACAAAAGGATCTGCTTGTCTTCGTAGTCCGAGAGTTCTTGTACAATACCTCTCTGCGTAATATAAAGCTTCCACGGATTGTATGTTTTCTGAATTAAGCATTATGTGTGGTGTAAGTCCTACCGCGACGTTCTTCTGCGCTCTTGATAGGCGGTGATCTTCATTATTTTACGCAGCCTAGGCCAGAGTTCGCAGTAATATGGAGGTAAGAACCATATCGATCACCAAGAGGCCCCTTAGCAGCTGAAGGACCTATTCAAAGACGATCAGACAGTAGTGTAGAGACTTTGCACAATCTCGAACTGAATATTGTGCCACTGTGCACCTAAATGATAGAAGAGCAAAAAACGTCTATTTTTGTTGAAATTGATCAGTAATTAAAGAATAAAATTCAATATAATCATATGTTCATGTCATGTCTCTGCATAATTTTGTAGAAAATGTCGCGACAGTAAGCAAGAAATGAAGCATTTTCACTAAGGTTTTCATACTAATAAATTTTAATTTTTTTAAATTGTATTTAGAAAATATTCTTGATGGTTGTTTTATTTTAGTTTCACACGTGTTTGTCACACGATTTTTGGTTTTTCTATTTCACGGTAGATGGAGTAATTCGAAGGGGAAGAGAAATACTTTTCCAGGTAATTCAATTGTGACCGGTACATTACATAAACTTTTCCATTTTTGTGTTTGTTCCTAATCTTAGGAAATATCATCTCACCACAAAAAAAAAAGTTATTTTACCAGTTTAGTCAGTTGAGAATGTGTCGTGCGGATTTTAGTTTCTATTGTAGCGTAAGCTAGATCTTGTAGTGTATGCTCCCTATTTCTTTTGATAAATACAAATTTCTATCTTACAGATCTATACATGTTACAGACCAATAAATTCATGTGAGGAGAAATACGAAAATTCGAGTCCCAAAAAACCATTTAGATAGCTCAAAGTCTGATTTAATCGACTTATTCGGACTTGTTACTGGGAAATATCTATGGATCACTATATTTTATCTCATGAAATTTCACATAAGATATAATACAAGGAAAAAATTTGTGAGATTTCAATGGATATATCAAGAGAAAGTGCGTGGACGACACATGTAGGGTTTTTGATCCTCGACTCTTTGATCATAAAGTGTCAGTTTTAAGTATTATGGCCGATAACTTAGGGACAAATTAAGCCCAATTAAATGCACGACTCAAAATCAGATGCTTTCCATGTTGTCTGATAATTTTCTTATCTGTGATTTTGTCTTAGCTAAAAATTTTCAAAAGCACAAAAGGATTGGCATCTGTTCAGATTCCCTGCTTTATCAAATTGTTCAATCCCATTGTTGAATGTTTTAATCACATTCTTGTATCTTGCACTTTTCTTTTATTTTACAAGAAGAGGTGAACCCGTGAATCTGTTGTGTCGGATTAAACTAATATCATTCCATCAGGCATTCAATTGGGAATCCCATAAACATGATTGGTGGACTAATTTAGAAGCGAAGGTACCGGACCTTGAAAAATCTGGTTTTACTTCAATCTGGTTGCCTCCTGCAACTCAATCGTTATCACCTGAAGGTTTGCAGATTTCTAACTGCTATGCCATCTAGCTTTCTTATTCAAATTTCCTTTTTCCATTGTGTTTTAGTAGGTTGATTGTACTTCTTTTAATATTTTTTTGAAGGTTACCTACCCCAGAATCTCTACTCCCTTGACTCTTCGTATGGATCTGAGAACCTTTTAAGGACTCTAGTACAGAAACTGCATCACCACAACATCAGAGCAATGGCAGACATAGTCATTAATCACCGTGTTGGGACAACGAAAGGAAAAGGTGGGGCATACAACCGCTATGATGGAATACCATTAGCGTGGGATGAACACGCAGTCACATCTTGTTCTGGCGGACTTGTAAGTTCTACTGCTAAGATTTATTTGCTTAAAATGTCGAATTCGAGCTCTTTTCTAGGTTCTAATGCATCAAATTCAGTCTTATGGTAAAATGTGCCAGACTTCTCAACCTTATCTCTTCAACATGAATCTATATTAGTGACGATAATCCGAAATTTTCTTTGTGCTGCATCTTATGAAATGTTCTTCAATACTCAATATAAGTCAAAGCATATTCATGAGAATCTATATTTTTAACCATTAAATCAGCTCTCAGAACAATAAATTAATGCACAAAAAGCTTTTTAGGCCATTGTGTTTGGCATAAATGAGGTTATTCTAAGTAACCTGGCGGTGCCTTGATGTGACCCAGGATTTTTTTTCCTCTAGCTGTAGCGATGGAAATTATGTATTATTGGAATTATTTATATGTTTAAACGGTGCAAAATTTTCCATGTCGATACTTACGGTAAGAAAATTGTCTCGATATTCAGTTTATTTTATTAACAGCATAAAAAATTGACAGGGTTACTACAAATAATAAGAAATTATATGTGAGATCTTCACCAACACATTTGATTCACATTGCAGGTGTCCTCAATTTGTGTGAGATTTGGATATATCTTATGAGCATAAGTAAATAATATCATCTCTAAAAGGGTTATTATTTTTAATGTAGAATTATACATTTAAACTTCATGTATCTTTTTTCATTAAAAGTGTTGTGGGCATCAAAATTATCCATAACCCTTTCAGATAAAATGGACATGTTAGGCCTCAAGTTCTGTCTTAGAACTCCCTGATGCTTTCACTCATCATATAAAGCCATGCAAAAAAGAAAAAAAGAAAAAAAAAAAGACCAGTCCTACAACATGAATTCCATTTGATGATTTTGTATCAGTAATAAATATGAATATATAAAGATTTAGCAAGGACCATGACAGAATATGCACAGCACTGCTAACACGTTTTCTAACTCCTATCAGCCGTTTCACGTGCAGGGGAGCCGAAGCACTGGTGACAATTTTGACGGTGTTCCGAACATAGACCACAGCCAAGATTTTGTACGGACAGATATCATTGAATGGCTAAGATGGCTTCGTAAGAACATTGGATTCGATGATTTTCGTTTCGATTTTGCAAAAGGGTATGCAATAAAGATATTTACCTCTTTAATTATATATATTTTTTCTTTAGGGAAGCTCGTTCAGACTTTCTTATTCTATACTGTGTAGATATTCTCCCAAGTTCGTGAAAGAATACGTAGAACATTCAAAGCCGATTTTTTCAGTTGGAGAGTACTGGGATAGCTGCAACTACAGCCAATCTAGCCATAGCTTGGACTGCGATCAAGGTACTTGAAACTCCCATCAGTCATGCTCTCCTTTTTGGTTTTATCAGTAAACTGAAATTATATCGGGAGGGAAACTGAAACACCTGAGAAGGAACTTCTTATTCGGCATTAAAAAAAAAAAAAACCTTTATAAAAGCATTCTTTTGTTTTAATCACATTTTTTGATTAACATAAATAGGCGATTATACTACAGAAATCGCATATTTTTTACCACATATTTAGCAGGTGCTTTTTAAAATGTGGAGACTAGGCTCTTATTTTTTTACAGCACCTGGTCTTATTTTTCATTAAAGGTTCATAGAGATGAACTGCACATCGCCTTTATTTCAGCCTACAATATAAATTAGTATTTATTCATTGGTTTTTGTTCCCTTATGTTTGTCTATTTCTTTAGAAAAACTAGGAACTTATGTCGATATTACCCTAAAATCTTCTTGGCAGCAAATTTTTTTTGGATGTAGCAGAGACGAAAATCCCATAAACATAATGATCAAGTGCTGGTCGGATGGACAGCAGAGGACTACCTATCATTAAACATTGCTCAAAATATTCAATCCATCGATGTTTCGTTCTTGTAAAATTCCTTGGGCGCTATGTTTTTCTCTTTTTAAATTTACTTACGATTAAATTAATTTTTCATAGACACCCATAGACAGAGAATTATCAACTGGATAGACAAGACAGGAGGACTCTGCACAGCATTTGATTTCACAACCAAAGGAGTTCTTCAGGTATCACCCCTACCTGTGCCTTTCCTTCTAACCCTGAAGAACCGATACCCCCCCCCCCCCCCTCCCTACCGGTGAGCACTCCTTCCCAATACAGGAAGCTGTGAGAGGCGAGTTGTGGCGCCTGCGCGATTCTCAGGGAAAGCCTCCAGGCGTGATGGGGTGGTGGCCTTCAAGAGCTGTGACCTTCATAGAGAACCACGACACCGGATCAACACAGGTGGGCCCCTTTTTCAGCATGATCCTGAATGGGAGCTGTTGGATTTTTTTTTTCCTTTTATATTCGAACCAGTAATAATTATAAAAATGATATCTGTTTCAGATATTGTCTTTCTTTATGTAAATATGAGAATTAGCTAATATCATATTGAAAATATTTTTTATTTTTTCAGAGTCATTGGCCATTCCCTTCCAGCCATGTCATGGAGGTGTGTATTTTTGTGAATACGGCCACATATTTTTGTGATTATATACGCTGATTATTATTGATTGAATATCCTAAAAATTATGATATCTACAGGGGTATGCTTACATTCTAACTCATCCGGGGATACCCACCATCTTCTACGACCATTTCTATGACTGGGGAGATTCCCTCCATGACCAGCTCGTGAAGCTGGTATCCTCACTCTCTCTTATTTATTTATTTATTTATTTATTTATTTATTAATTATTATTATTATTATTATTATTATATTTTATTTTATATCATCCACAATAACATACAGTTGACAGGAATATAATAATAAAATATTTTCGATGGTAATTATGCTTTTTTGAAAGGGGGGTGGTTTTTTTGTGATCCTCGTCCAGGTAGACATCCGAAGAAGTCAAGGCATCCACAGCCGTTCGATGATCAAAATCTTGGAGGCCCAGCCGAACCTCTACTCGGCGATAATCGACGAGAAGGTGTGCATGAAGATCGGGGACGGCTCTTGGTCTCCGAGCGGCAGCGAGTGGACTCTAGCCACCAGCGGCCACAGGTACGCCGTGTGGCACAAGTAAATGGGCCATCCGGGCTGTTATGGGCCGGCCCAAGTATGTTTTTAAGAATGTGATATATAATTATGATTGTATTATTCTGAATGCCTCTGACGTACTGGGCATCACTGTTCGAATATACGAGCGTATACTATTTCTCATTAAATTTATGCATTTTTTGGATCAAATGCATTATGACGGCAGTCAACGCATATGTCTACACATTCAAATGGAGTCGCTCACCCGCTTGTTCCAATTTAATGCTCCGCCTTTCTCTCTCTACTCTCTCTCTACTCTCTCTCTCTCTCTCTCTCTCTCTCTCTCTCTCTGTCGACAGCGAGGCCCCTTCAGGGAGATTAAAAGCGGGGTGGGGAGAGGCCCCCTTCTGCGCATAATGATCGGAGTTCCAGTGACGTCTCCGCCGTCCGGCAGCTTCTCCCTCATCTGCCGCCGCCGTGCCGCTTCTCCCCCAGATACGAGAAAAGGGCAGGTCTCGGCCGTACGGCACCGCCGCAGAGGAGGAGGAGGAGGTCTCCGGCGAGGTGGCGGTGGTGCAGGTTCTAATCATTCGTTGTAGGAGAAGCCCGAGTAGTCAGTCACCGAGAAGGGGGACGAGTCAGCAGCTCCGGTCGTCGCCGCAGTAAATGGTGGCGGGTTGGCTCGGCTTCCCCGCCGCGGTTGTTCGAGTGGAGTAATTGCTTGCGGATCGCAGTCGATTCGAGGAGCAGGACGATTGGTCCTTCCTCTTCCCCTCGCATTCAATGCACCCTCGCCCTACAAAGGGAACAATCCCATGCCGATCCTCTCCCGCTCTCTCTTTTTCTCTCTCTAGCTGTCCATCTCTGACCCTCTCGGTTTTTCAGCGCTATAAATCTGTGTGGGAGGGAGGAGAGAGTGGGACGACGGGAAACTTCGTCGGAGAGAGGGAGGGAGCTTGAGAAGGCGTCTTCGGGGACGACGGGGGAGAGGGAGAGGAGGGGGCGGGCTTTGAGTTGTGGCATGTTCGGAGGTGTAGCAGTCATCTGGGCTTCTCCAAGAGTTTCTCACAGAGGGTCGTTGGCATTCTGTCCACCTCCATGCTCCAGCAATCACGTTCAAGCTCTCTCTCTCTCTCTCTCTCTCTCTCTCTCTCTCTCTCTCTCGCTATCTCCCTCGTTGCATGCCTCCGGTGGAGAGAGAGGAGAGAAGTTGGCGTCTTGAAGGCTCCCAGGAGTGGGGGACATGGAGGTGGGCATCCTGCCAATCGAGCTCTGTCGGCTTCTCTTTGTGAAGCCCATGTGACCATCAGCCATGTTGATCCTCTCCTTCCCAGGTAACCCATCGAAGCTCCCTACTTTCTCTCTCTCTCTCTCTCTCTCTCTCTCTCTCTGTGGGTTCGAAGCAGTACAGTAGTTCATCCCAACTCTATTCCCGCGACAGCCTCCCTCTGCGCACTCTCCCCTTCATGCTTTCTTTTCACTCCACGTAAATCATAATCAGCCTGAACTCCGAGGAAATCTGCGCCTGCTCTTCCCTCGCAGGTTTTACAGTTTTCTCTCTCTAATCGGGTTTGAGTCCCTTGTCCTTCGTCTCTCCTGCGTGAACGCCCGTTTCTCTCGCCATTCAATGGGGGCGCAGCGCAGGAGGATCTCCGGTGATCGCCGCCTTCGCTCACCGAACGGAAACCTCCACCTCTTCTTTCCAACCCGGCCGGCTCTGTCCCGCAGGAGGATCATCCCCCACACTTCGAGTTCGACGGCATTTATGGAATGCCCTCCCCCTTAAACACCCCCAGCCTGCCCATTGCTGCTCCCTAGGGTTAGCGTTTTCATCAGAACCAGGTTCTCTGACAGACGGGAAAAGGAAGAAGAAGATGATGATGACGATGATGGAACGGCATGTCGGGTCACTGAATCTTTCAACTATTGCGGCCTCCCCGATACCCTAAACCCACCCTGCCCTCAATGAAGGAGCTCTCCGGTCGCCAGCTTTCCCTCAGATAATATATAAATTAAGAAATAAAATAATTCCATATTATTGAATTAATTGTTAATAAAATTACTAATTAAATATTCAAAACCTTAGAGACTGATGTCTAGGGAACTCAGAAGGCGACAATATTTGGGCTTTTTTGGGCCTACCAGAGCTCGAGCCCGGCCCATTGACATCTGAAGCCCTCTGGTTATTATATTTATTTTTTAATTCCCCGAAGCCGTTTCAATTACCGATAAATTCGTAGTTCTTTTTTTTCTGTTTCTCGGTGTAAATTAGTTATATTTAACGTTTAATCTAATGTGAGAAATATTATTAGCCCCACAAATATAGCTAATAGGAAAATAGGATTTTATAAATCATTCAATTTATTTACGGAGCGGTTAGAATGGAAAATATCTGGCCACGTCGCAAGCTGGAGATCAGTCGCACGGTAACTACCAAACGACCCGGGAATTTTAGGGGAAAAAAGGCCTCAACAATATTTCATTGTTACGTGGAGCCACGGCGGGGTCAGCCCAGCGGAGCGCCGGCCGCCTGCTTGTCGCCGCTGCCGCCGGCGGCGGCGGCGCCGCCCTCCTGCTGCTTCCTCTCGAATTCCTGAATGAGCACAGGGTCGACGTTCTGCACCGGCTCCCAGGTCGCCTCCTTGATGTCGACCCACTTCACTAGGTACTCCACCTTCCCCTCTTCCGCCCCTTCTACGGCGCCGGCCGCACGCCTCACTCCGACCACCGCCTCCGCCACGCCGTACTCCAGGCCGGCCTCGTAGTCGGAGATCAGGTCCTCTGCCACCCACTTCGCGCGGATCCACTCCCGATCGCCGCCGTCCTTCCACTGGACGAGGAACTCCTTCCTCTCGCCGTCGCCTCTGGCCTCCAGCACCTGCTCTACCTCCGCGAACTCGTACACCGCTGCCTCCAGTTCCCTAATCACCGCCTCCAGCGCCAGCCTCCGCGTGAACGTCGCCGGATTCGCCTTGGGAGTCGCCGCCAGCACCTCCCTCGCCAAATCCATCGCCGTCCTCCCCCGGTCATCTCCGGCCTCGGGATCCGCTCCGAGCTCGAGCAGCGCCTTCACGGCGGCCGGCCGCGCGTAGCCCGCCGCCATGTGCAGTGGCGTCAGGCCGCCGCCGGAGCGCTCTCGGCGGTCGACGTCGGCGCCGGCGCCGGCGAGGAGGCGGATGCAGGCCTCCGATCCGAGCCCCGCCACGAAGTGCAGGGCGGCGCGGCCGTCGGAGTCGAGCGCGTCGGGGTCGCGAGCGGTGGCGGGATCGGAGAGCAGGGCGGAGAGGGCGGCGTCGTCGGCCTTCTTGGCGGCGGTCCACCAGGGAGTTTCGTACTCGGCAACGACGTCAGCGGCGATACCGGCGGCAGGGACCCAGGAAGGCGCGTGGCCGTCCTTCCACTCGATCAGGAACTCCGTGGTGACGATATTTCCCTCCTCGTCGTCGGCTGCCGGCACGGATCTGCTCCCGATGATCTTGTTCACCTCGCCGAATGCCTCATCGTCCTCGGAGGCCCCGTCATCTTCCGCTACGGCTCCGTCCGGAGCCGGGAACTGCGCGGGATATTGGTCCTGGAAGGCGGAATAGCACCGGAAACATGGAGCTCGGAGACGTAGTGGGCGAACTGCGGCGGCGGCGGCGGCGGAGGAGGATGCGGCGTATTTGTGAGAAGGGGGCAAGGAAGAGGAGGAGGAGGAGGGGGGGGAGGTCAAGAGCGGGGGGCGGGAGAGCGAGGGATTCGCGAGTAGTGCCTCCATGAGGTGAGGGAAGGAGGAGGGAGTGGGCGGCGCCGCCGGCGGGAGACTGGTTTTGAGTGGAGGAGTGAGGGAGAAGATGAAGGAGGTGGTCCGAGGATAAGGAACCATATCTCCGAGGATCCGGTGGGCCCCGTTAGTTCCTAAATGGGCTTGGCCCATAACGGCCCAATCATACTCCCTCTCTCTCTCGCTCTGTCTCTCTCTCCTAGCGGGACGTTCTATTGGGCGGATAGCGGCCACGTAGCGGCGTCACCTGCGGCGGGCCTTGAGCGACGTCACCCCTCCCGCTTCCTCTCGCTATCCACAATTCTAACGGCGCTGGTTCAGTCCAAGCAAAAAGGGCAAAAATCTCTTCTTTCTTTCTTCCTTCCTCCGCTTCTTCATAAGCCCCCTTCGATCTGCTCAGCCCCGTCAAATTACCGCCTGAAGGGAGAGAAGCTTGAGAGGGGAGGGAGGGTATCGCTCATGGCATCCACCAGCTATTCCATTCTGTCCTCCACCGTCTCCGGCGGTCGCCTCCGCCGCGTGAACTCCAAAAGCGCCGCCTCCTCGGCCGCCGCTGCCGGCGGTGGAGGAGGGAGGTGGCGGTGCCACAGGCCTGTCCGATCGATGCTGCTGTTACCTTCTGACCCGGAGGAGAAGAGGCCCGCAGGCGGCGGCGCTCACCTGTTCCGCTTCTTTCCCCAGAAAGCTGCCGCGGCCGCGATCCTCTTCTCCGCCGTGTCCTCCCCCGCCGGCGCCGTCGACACTCTCCCCTCCCAGCAGCAGCCCGTCGCTTCGCCGCCGGCTTCTGTGGCGGAAGCTGTCCGGCCCGCGCCGTCTTCCTCCTCCGACCCCTTCGCCCAGTCCCTGCTCACCGCCCCGAACCCCAAGTCGCCGTCGCCGGCCGCCGCCGGCCTGCCGGAGGGCTACCAGTGGCGCTACAGCGAGTTCCTCAACGCGGTGAAGAGCGGGAAGGTGGAGCGCGTCCGCTTCAACAAGGACGGCGGCGCCCTCCAGCTCATCGCCATCGACGGGCGGCGCGCCGCCGTCGTCGTCCCCAACGACCCGGACCTCATCGACATCCTCGCCACCAACGGCGTTGACATTTCGGTTTCCGAGGGCGACGCAGAGGGCGGCCCTCTGAGCATCATCGGCAACCTCCTCTTCCCCCTGCTCGCGTTCGGGGGCCTCTTCTACCTCTTCCGGCAGGCGCAGGGCGGCGGCAGCGGCGGACCCGGCGGGTTCGGAGGCGGGCCCATGGACTTCGGCCGGTCCAAGTCCAAGTTCCAGGAGGTACCGGCGACGGGGGTCTCCTTCGCCGACGTCGCCGGCGCCGACCAGGCCAAGCTGGAGCTCCAAGAAGTGGTTGACTTTCTGAAGAACCCAGACAAGTACACGGCCCTGGGTGCGAAGATCCCCAAGGGCTGCCTCCTGGTGGGCCCTCCCGGCACTGGGAAGACGCTGCTGGCCCGCGCCGTCGCCGGAGAAGCCGGCGTACCCTTCTTCTCCTGCGCCGCCTCCGAGTTCGTGGAGCTCTTCGTGGGCGTGGGAGCTTCGAGAGTGAGGGACCTGTTCGAGAAGGCGAAGGCGAAGGCCCCCTGCATCGTCTTCATCGACGAGATCGACGCCGTCGGTAGGCAGCGAGGAGCGGGACTCGGCGGCGGGAACGACGAGAGGGAGCAGACCATCAACCAGCTTTTGACCGAGATGGACGGCTTCTCCGGGAACAGCGGAGTCATCGTCCTCGCCGCCACCAACCGCCCCGATGTTCTCGATTCCGCGCTTCTGAGGCCCGGCAGGTTTGACCGTCAGGTCACCGTTGACCGCCCCGACGTCGCCGGGAGAGTCCGGATCCTCCAGGTGAGTCCCTTCGGACACGGATGATTGTTGCGGCGTGCGATGGTTGACCTCCTACCTCAATTCTTTCCGCTTCTTCCGGCAGGTTCACTCGAGAGGGAAGGCGCTGGGGAAGGACGTTGACTTTGAGAAGATCGCCAGGAGGACCCCCGGGTTTACGGGAGCTGACCTTCAGAACCTGATGAACGAAGCCGCCATTCTGGCGGCCAGACGCGACCTGAAAGAGATCAGCAAGGACGAGATCGCCGATGCTCTGGAGAGGATTATAGCAGGCCCAGAGAAGAAGAACGCCGTCGTTTCAGATGAGAAGAGGAAGCTGGTGGCTTATCACGGTAAAATCCAATCCCCAGCCTCCCCTGGATTTTGATTTTTCAGTTCAATCCATACTCTGCTGCTTCGAACGTTGACTTTAATTCGGGGGGGTTTGCAGAGGCTGGGCATGCTCTGGTGGGGGCCCTCATGCCGGAGTATGACCCTGTGGCCAAGATCTCCATCGTTCCTCGCGGGCAGGCTGGTGGGTTGACCTTCTTCGCCCCCAGTGAAGAGAGACTAGAATCGGGACTCTACAGCAGGAGCTACCTGGAGAACCAGATGGCCGTCGCCCTCGGTGGAAGGTCTCAGCTTCTCCCTGAAAACCCTCCGTGGGATCCTCTCCGAGAGAGGAGCTTCTAATGTTCTTGCGGGGGACTTGCAGAGTGGCTGAGGAGGTCATCTTCGGGAAGGAGAAGGTCACCACGGGAGCTTCCAACGACTTCATGCAGGTCTCCCGCGTGGCGAGACAGATGGTGGAGAGGCTCGGTTTCAGCAAGAAGATCGGCCAGGTTGCCATTGGAGGAGGCGGTGGGAATCCCTTCTTGGGTCAGCAGGTGAGTACAGTCGATTAATGGAGAACCCTTTTCTTCTTCTTCTTCTTCTTCTTCTTCTTCGTCTTCTTCTTCATCTTCTTCGTCTTCTTCGTCTTCTTCTTCGTCTTCTGCGTCTTCTTCGTCTTCTTCGTCTTCTTCTGCCCTAACTGGGGCGAACCTGGTGTTGCAGATGTCGTCGCAGAAGGACTACTCCATGGCGACCGCCGACGTGGTGGACGCGGAGGTGAGGGAGCTCGTGGAGAAGGCCTACGCGAGGGCGAGCCATATCATCAACACCCACATAGACATCCTCCACAAGCTCGCGCAGCTCCTCCTCGAGAAGGAAACCGTCGATGGGGAAGAGTTCATGAGCCTCTTCATCGACGGCAAGGCCGAGCTCTACGTCGCCTGAGATCACAGAGGAGCCTCCCCCCACCCCCGCCCCTCTCTCCATTTCTCTCTCTCTCTGTTGAGTCAAACTCCTGAGACTTTCCACATTTGCAATATATTCCTGTAAACCAGAGACCGCCATTCTTTTCCACAGAAGGGTAGAAAAACGAAGAACAGAAGCCAAGTAATACAATGGGACAGATCAATGTTACACATATGGAGACGCCACCACCACCGGCCATCAGGAGCCCCTCCCGCCGCCCTTCTGCTTCTTCTCCTCCAGGGCCGCCGCCTCGTTCAGCATGTCGGCGGCGTCGCTCGGCATGTTCAGCTTCGCCAGCGCCACCGCCTGCATGTAGAACGCCGTCGGCCAGTCCGGGTACACGCACTGCGCCTGCATGGCGTCCCGCAGGGCGGCGTCGGGTTGGTCGCACATCAGGTGGCACAGGCTCCGCCGCGCGTACACCGTCGGCGAGATCATCGTCCCCACGTCCACGAACTGCCCCGCAAACACAAACCCATCAAACACCGAGATCGAAAACCCTAACTTGTTGCCATTACCTGTCATTCGCCGGCAAGAACCCTACCTGCGAGTAGCAGTCGATGGCCGTCTTGAAGTCCTTGTCGCGGAAGGCGAAGTCCCCGCGCTTCCTCGCATCCAGCATGTCCCGCATCTGCTGCGTCCACTCCTGGAAGGACAGCTGACCCGCCGCACAGAGACACCGCCATGAGATCTCTGAATTATCAAATTCGGCGAACAGGGAGGAGTAGCAGTAGTAGTACCTCGTTGGTGCCCTCGTCATCCTTGTAGTGGGTCGTCACCAGGATCTGATGGATGGCAGTGAGGTCCCTCCTGGAGCAGGCGTCGCCCATCGGCGAGAGGGGGCGCTGCGGGCCCAGGGGGGCCTCCTCCTGCTTGGTGATCCCGAGCATCACCTGGGAGGGCACCTGCGACCGAAGTAGGAAGAAGAAGAAGAAGAACTCGCACCAGTGGAAGGGGGGAGGAAGAAGGCGAAACCAGAGATGGAGACTGGAAGGAGAGAGCCCTCACCTCTGACCTCGTCTGCAATGGCGCGAGGGTCGCCACGAGGCTGACAGTGTCGGGCCGCTCTCGGGGGTCGTACTGCAGGCACCGAGAGGCGAGGTCAACGAGCGCTGTCGCCTCCTCCGTCGAGAACTTGCCTTCCAGATGGGAATCCATCAACAGGAGGATGTTCTTGCCCCTGATCATGTCCAGAGCCTGCATGCATGCTCATGGAGAACCGCGATCATCAGCTCATGTAAATCACCCAATCGATTGCTAACATTATATACTAAAAAAAGTGAATATTATCCAAAGTTCATAAACATGCCAATAAAAAAAAAAAAAAAAAAAGAAATTAAAACGGCTACTTAAAGACAAGGGAGCTAGCTGGTGAGAAAATTACGTGGCTGGGGGGTATGTGCTTCCCACTGAGAAGATCAAGAAGAACAGTCCCAAAGCTGAAGATCACACTTTCAGGAGTAACCCTACCTACAATAGAGATCCTTCGATCATTCACAGGTCAACAACAGAGTCAATGCCTTTGACTTTTTTTTCTCCTTCTGCAGCTAAAGGAAACCCGTGAATATTGCAGAACTGAAATGCGCATAAGTTGATGAAATCAGTGCATTCGGAGTATGTCTGTAAGATTGAAAATTAATGAATCAGCCGAGGAGATGGCTTTCAGAAACCCGACGTGTACCATTTCTGAGATATTCTGGCGGCGTGTAGGCAAGGTTTGTGCTGTAACTCTTCCCATCCCTGCTATTTTTCATCAGCCCAAAGCATGAGAGGCGGGGGTTGCCATCCTGCATGAAGGGCCCATAATCAGTAATTTCCACATCATCCGGTCAACGACAAAACATTGATTTTTCTCAAAAAGATTTAAAGAAAAAAGAAAAATAGGACCCTGAAGGGGGAATGAAATGCAATTATTCTTAGGGTAAATGCGCATATATTAGATAATAACTATGGGCTTGTTGCCTGCCTCCATCTGCCGTTTTTTTGGGCAACGACCAAATATTGACTTTTCTGAAAATGATTTCAAAGAAACAGAATTAGGGTCTGAAGGAGACATGAGATGCGATTAATCCATGGAAAATTACCATATTTTTACTATAAATGTGCTTGTCATGTGCCGCCATCTGCCATTAAATATTACACAAAATAATATGGCTATCGGGTACGATTTAATTAGAAAAACAAGCCACATCAGCCGGGCACCAGCTGAACAGGATCAGATCAGGCAGGGAACAGTGAGATTCTGGGCTAAGAAGAACCCAGAACCAAAAGTATAAATAATTGCTTTCTTATAATGCTAGAAGACCCTTCAACTGTTGGGGATTTTTGTCTACTCTTGGGACAGACAGGGATGCGAGGTTTAGGACCCACATTATCGATGCGTTTCAGGTTTTATTGATTGATTTATTTATTTATTTTAATTCCCCATTAAATACTTGGATTAACTATACACTCCCATATTTTTCCTCAAAGCACATATAACTCCATCAAAATGTGATATATGCTCCCACTTTATCCTCCCATCTCTGTAACTCCGAGTTTACTTCTGTGATAGCATGCCATGGCCCCCTCCCCTGGGAGGGCTCTGCCACGTGGACAGCATAAATGGGCCCATTAAGCCCAACATCACTCGGGCATCGCATGTGTTACCAGTCATCGGGCCATCCAATGAAAAACCAATCAGAAGCCAGAGAAATAGGCTAAACCTTATAGTTACATACTTATTCAAATAATAATCAGTACCGGACTATTCTCAATAAGGATCTTCGTCTTTTTCTTCCCACTTGACGGCTCCATTTTTAGCCTTAATTTTGCTTGAAACCCACGAAAGATTGGCAATGGCCATGATAATAGATGGATTACACAAAGACTGAGCTTCAAGCCCAGTGATCAAAATATAATTTTTAAGATCGAATATGGATGGAGGGCAACTAAGAGGTTGCCTAATTTAGCTACCCATTTCTCAGATTCGACTGTTTTCTCACTTTAGTTTGCAACCCGAAACGTTTTTTCCATGAGAAATGGTATCATGATGCTCCGTTTTTCCCATTTCATTCATCATTTATGCAGCTCTCCAAGAGCACCAGTAAAGAAGGGTTTTGCGCCAAAATCAACGAAAAAAACCATTTTTTCTAATTAGTCTGGGATTTTACCCAACTGCTACATGATGGCCATCAAGTCATGGCTTCTCAACCTGGCATGATTCGGTTCAACTCATAAGATATACTGACCACATTTTTCATAGTCACCACTAACTAAATATCGGATAACTTGCATGATTCGGTCACATGATTTTAGAGTTTTTTTTAACAGAGTCGCATGACCCAGATGACATAGTTGCCGAAAAATGCAAAATTAAAAAAATTCAAACTATTGGTTGGGATGAACAGGGAAAGAGTATATATATATATAATGCCACAAGAAAAGAAGAAGACAGAAGTCAGAAACAAATCAAAGTTGGTTTGAAACAAACAAGAACATGGTTGGGATGATATATATGCCTGAGCCGACCTTCAAAGTCAACGGGTAAATAATAAAAAAGATGGAATCTGAACATAGCACAGCTTTCATGTTGAAAACATAAAAGTTTTTGAAATTCAAACCATCTTTGATGTTGAAAAAAATAATGCAGGAAATGGGAATGGAGGCACGTTGTTATTTTTCCCCGAAGGGGGAGGGTTGTCAACTATCCTGAGACTTCACAATACAGGCGAACAAATATGGAGTCAACCGAAGCATGCATATGATGAGAAGTTTTCAGCAATCAGAAGCTTGCATATGACCAGGAACCAGCCATGGAGGATCCAATAAGATGGGCATTTTTGTGCAGGCATTTGCCTTGATCAAGAACAGATGCGAAAAACTAAACAGAAACCATGGTCGGGGTGTGGAGATTTCTCACCTCATCAAACAGCACTCTGTAGGCATTCAGATCATGATACAATCGCCGCCCTTGACTATTGCAGTAATCTAATGCTTCGGCAATACAGTAGGCAACCCTCAGACGCATCGACCACTCAATCGTTTGGCTCTCCCCTGTCAGACAGAAGAAGGGATGGTTCAAAAGAGAGTGATGGTAGCCAGAATCTAAGCCTTCCTCTCTCTCTCTCTCCCCCTTCAGAAATGGGGATGCTCCAAGAGACAGAATCGGATGCTCAAAGTGCAGCATTACAGGACGCGGCTATCTAATATCAACGATGGCCCTGGGACTAACCCGAACCCAGATCATGTTCATGCCTTTTGAGCCAAAGAAATAGGATGCACCGCAAATAGGGGAAGAGCAATATGGGGCCATCGATGAAGACCTCCGAGAAATATGCGATTTTCGCAGCGAATTCCTATCAACGGGATGTGCTACTTCGGATTCTAAGGACGTTCGTATGCGGCCCAATTGTCGGACACAGCCCGAAGTACGAAGAAAATGGCGGATAGAGAGAGGAAGGGGGGAGGGGGGGGAGAGGAGCTTCCCCTTCTTCCTGGAATCACGCACAGTGGAAGAGGTGCTTGGTGAGTGTGTCGTTGGGCATGAATTCCGCCACGAGGAGCCTCTCGTCGCCGTCGCAGCAGTAGCCGATCAGGTTGGCCAGCCTCTTGTGCCGCAGCTTCCCGACTCCCCAGGCCTCCTCCTGAAGGTGAACGACGCAGAAATCCTGTCTCAAAGGGTGCAAAATCCGAGCGGAAGAAGAAAGCCCGAAGGAATCGGAACCAGGAGAGAAGTGGGGGAGGGGCAAATCGAGGTCGGAGAGGGCGGGGAACTGACCGCGAACTGCTTGGGATCGGGCCAAGCCATCTTGCCGAACTTCTTCACGGCGATCCACCGGCGGTTCTGGAGGCGGCCCCTGTAGACGAAGTTGCCGGCCTTCTCCCCCCTCTCGGACACGATGTTGTCGGAGCTGAAATCGTTGGTCGCCGCCTTGAGGTCGGCCAGGGAGAACTCAGCGAAGGCCAGCACGCCGTCTCCCCCTTCGAGAGCGGCGCCGCCGACCCCAACGCCCGGGGTAAGGTGCGAGGCGGAGAGAGCGCCCCCAGGTTGCTGCTGCTGCTGCTTCTCCGGATACGTCTCCGTCAGGCAAGAGGAGCAGCACCCCATCCCTTCCGCTCCCCCCTGATTCAGCCCCTCACTCGGGCTTGCCTTCCTCCTTCCTCCTTGTTTCTTCCCCTTGGGCACGGCGGAGGAGAAGAGGGTCGAAGAACACAAGCGGCTGGAAGATGGAAAAGGGAAAAAAATGGATCTGTTTTGTGAATTACGATGAGGGCTCAGAGGTCTCCTTCAGCCGCCCGCCACGCTCTCCTTGGGAGATTTTGTCTGACCTTTTCTACCATTTTATACACAGCCGAGGGACATCTCGGCGTGCGCCCTCCACCGCTGTGCCTGCGGGCCTGCGCGCAGTCTAGAGAGGGGCAGAGGAGAGAGGGAGTAAACCATACGCCTCTGCTGGTTTTACAGATCCGGTAAAGGAAAAAAACCGATCCTTTCTGATACCTCGCTTTTGGGGCATTAAATTTACCTCCGAAGCAGATCGATCGCCTCCATCTCCGAGTCTCCGAGCAGGAGAACCCAACAGTACGCCGAGGGTAAAGGCTACAGCAAAGATAGCAGTTTTGGACGGCCTTCTCCTCTCTCTCTCTCTCTCTAGATGTGTTCTTGATCCCCCGCGCCCAGACAAAGAGTGTAAAGAGTCGGGTACTGTACTGGTAAAGACCACGGCCACAGAACTCCCGGCGACCGACTCCCCCTCCCCCTCTCCTCGGTCAACGTTCTTTTATGGTCTCTGTTTGTCCTTCGTGTGGGTCCCGCGCCAAACTCACCGCCGCCTCAGTTGGCACCAGCCCCCACGAGCCCCATCACTTCCCCCGCCCCGGCCCCCTGTCTCTCAGACAGAGCTGCCACGTAGCTGTAACCGGGCCAGGCCAGGGAGGATACCCAGACTAGGCCCCTTCAATCTGTGGGCCTCTTCTCTTTCTAGGTTCCATTTTCCCCGGCCCACCTTTGAATGGGATAATACGCCCCCAAATGCGTGGGGAACGTAAGTGGGCTGGAGGAGCCAGCCCAATAAGGTCGACTATCGCTTCCCCCCCCCCCTCCCCCACCCCCCACCCCCCCACTTTTTTTCTGTCTAAAAAATGGGCCGGGAATCGGTGGCCCAGCCACCAGCCTTTTTTCTAGCTTTCCCTCACGCGGGCCGCCACGGTCGGGCCTGGCGATGCCGGGCCAGTCCCGATTACACCACCGATGAGAGAGAGAGAGAGAGAGAGAGAGGAGACAGAGACAAATAGACACGTGGGAGTGTCAGGATTTATCTGAAATTGTTTAATTTTGGACATTTTAAAAATGCCGAGCCGCACGGGCGGGCGACAGAGGAGGTGACAATGCCAGCTCTGACCAGCTGTCCACAGTTTTGGATGACACGCGTCGGACGACAAGCGTGCTGATGACACGTCCAGGAACTGGGGGAAGAACAGCATCACCTACGACAGCTGATATTTCATTGGCTACTAAGCATTCGGACAACTGTGCGATCTGCCAATCACATGCCAGTACGTGGCATCAGGGCCCAATTCGGATAATTCCCCGCTATTTATTTTGCATTTAGATCCCTCAAAAGCTGACACTCCCCCCCCCCCAGATGTCATTGAAAGTCAGCATCGCAGTTTAACTCACCTATGGTGTCAGTGGAATCGCCTTAAAGACAGCTGTCCCTCTTACCAGCAGACAATCCGGAGTCACCCCCGAGTGACTGTGGGCCCATTTTTTTCTGTGTGCTGTTCCCGCCGACATGGCCGACGGCCGATTATCTCTCTGTTTCTGTCTGTCTGTCTCTTTCTCTCTGGGGTCAACAATCCGGTCAACACCTTGAACGATGGTCTCGATGTTACCATGGAAGACGCAGAGGGAACGAGTTCCCAGGATGCTCAGATTGAGCCGCAGAATCGAGCGTAAAACGGAAAGAACGGTCCGGGCTTTGAGCTCAGTCGACGCTAATCCAGAATTGATTCTCGACCCCATTTTCCGGAATCTTTCGATCGTATTTTCGAACAGAGTAGTGTACATGATTTACAGGAAAGGTGTGGGCTTCTTCTTCTTCTTCTTGCTGTTCATGGGGTCAAGACGTTGAGGAGGGAAACCCTGGCACCGATCAGGACTCTGTACACCGCCTCGCTGCCGCTCTCCAGCCCCAGCAGGCGCTCCTCCAGTTCCTTCAGCCCCTGCGACGCCCTTCTCATCCATTCCTCTGACTCCGCCGATGAACAGCAGGGCGTGGGGGACCTCCACCTCCGCCACGCTGTCCAGGAAGACAAGGACGGCGACTTGGGGGGAGCCGCCAACGCCGCGACGGCGGACGAGAGCGCAGAGGTCACCCCGTGGAAGACAGACGTCGACAAGAACAGGGTCGCCGACTTCACCTCCCTGAGGATCCTCGGCAGCTCCACAGAGTCTCCGGCGGGCTCCGCAGAGTCTCCGCCGGAGGCGGCGGCGGGGAGGACCGACGGCAGGGCGGAGATCTCCTTCTGAGCTCGCCGGAGGGACCTGGCGGCGGAGACAAGCCGCGCGCCGTCCCTCCGCCGGAGTGCTGCCTGGGCCTCCGAGCACAAGTCCTGGACCGACACGAGCGCCATGCGAAGCGATCCGAAGGCGTCGGCGTAGCAGAGCAGGTCGTCGAGGAGCCGCTCAGCCAGCGCGGGGCGGCGGCGGGGGCAGCGACGGAGAGCGGCTCCGATGCAGGGGAGAAGCAGGAGGTCGTCCGCCGCGAGGTGCAGTCGCTGCAGCTGGCTCAGTACCGAGCGGAGCCAGTCGGCGGAGCGTTGTCCAGTGGTGGGCGGCGCCGCCACATCTCCGGCGGCGTGGACCTCGCCCTCGAGCTTGGCGATGACCGGATGGCTGTGGCTGGGCAGGCTAGTGGACCTCTCGTGACGGGCTTTCTCCATCGGCGAGACCCGCCTCCCGTTGTTTGAACTGGTGGCCATGGTTGCTCTCTCTCTCTCTCTCGCTAGCTGTCTCTTCTTCTTCTTCTTCTTCGGACGGAGGGCTTGGTGATCGCGTTGACGACAGGAGGAAGGAGAAGGGGATTTTAAAGGCGGCGGGGAGTGAGCCTCGTGGTCGTTTAAGAGACGGGGTCGCACAAGTAGCCGGCGGGTCGCATTTTCGTCTCCTCCGAAGTTGTTCGGCGGGGATGGGACACCGGCGCCGCCGGTATCGCTACCCCGGGGCGGCCACCACGGGGACCATCCAACGGTGCAGGTCGCTCCCTGGGTCTCCTCGAGCACATCGCACGGCTGCAGCGTCGACACGTGGCGACTCCCCCCTTCCCCACCCGGGTGCAATCATCCAGGAAAAGGCCCGTGAAGTACGACTTCTCTGGACCACCTCCCTCAAAATCACCCTCATCCTCACCAAACCCACATCTCTCTCTACCTTCAACAGGCCCGCATGTCCCCCCCCCCTCCTCTCTCTCTCTCTCTCTCTCTCCCTAGGTACATGTACATATCCGATCTTATCTCTCTCTCTCTCTCTCTATCTATCCCTTCTAAATATCTACGAGTAATGTTCTAAGATAGGGGCCAAACCCAGGTCAATTAGAGGGCACGTGAGACTGGCCCCCGCCGCCCCCAACTAAGCTGCTCAGACACTCATGGATAATCTAGTCTACTCGGGGGTGGGAACCAGAAGCAGAACCAGCGGCTGGTGAGACGTACGAACTCCTTCTAGGGGAGGATTCCCATCACCTTAACTGAAACCCGCCATGGCCGAGGGAACGCACCGAGATTGGAAGTTCCGTCCGTCAATTGCCGCCCAGATAGTCTTGGGTGGTTTAATTCTTCACATATTCACATTCTGAGAGCGTCAACGAGATGAGATGAGCGAAAGAAATAATAATAATAATAATAATAATAATAATAATGATTATATAATTATTATTATCGACAGCCTACTAGGAGGCAGGGGAGACGGCCGGAGGAGGAGGAGGGTCTTCCGGAGGCAGAGCGGATGTTGATCGGAAGTCGAGATCTGGATAGACTCCCGGCGGCCGCTCTCGAGGCTGAATCGATAGGAGCTGGCTCGAGTTCCCCACAACGTCCGCCCATCCATAGTGAGGCTCGGCCCTTCCATGGAGAGAGAAAAGGACAAGAAGTCAACGCCAAGCCTTTTATCTCTTTGATTTGACCATGGGGTTTAGTTTAGGGTTCAGGCCAGGCCCTGAGGCCCAGGTTGGACACGGCTGCTCACTTACTCATAATAGGTGTCCTCATCAACGACGATGTCCCAGCTCTCTCCCGTGGTGCTCTTCCCATATTTATGTACGTTGCTGCATCACGAACGAGAGGATTGGCTGCCATCAGAAGAACAGTTGACTGAAACAGTCAAAGCGTCCAGAAAATGGGCGACGCGTGAGTTCTACGGAAAGAGAAATCATCCACCGGTAAGCTTGACAGAGAACAGTTGACTTTGAAAACATCCAGAAGCTTGATGGAGAACAGTTGACTTCAGAAATGGTGAACGATAAAGAACAATTGAAACCAAGAAGCATTTTTACTAAGGAGAAAAGACAGAGACTCGTATCGGCGGATTCGAATTGGCTGTGCTTTCAGGAAAATGGATAGGATTTCAGGGATCCCAAATAAGTAAAATAGAAATCATACTGTTTAGTGTTCTTGTTGATAAATCATCCAGTCTATTTTTCCTTCATTTCTTCTCTAGTGTGAAACTATTAAAATATCACCGTAGATTCGAACATGATCAGCAAATATATTGGCAATAGGATTTGAAACAAGAGAACCCCCCCCCGCCGCAAGGTGTTCATTCCTAGTTGGAATGAATGGAGAAACCTCATACGGGGGCAGGCAGATAAAAGGCACTTACCCATTCCCAAGGTGCTCTTCTCCCCAGGTTCTCGACCATCCTGGAAAATTGAACAACAGTTCAATTCGAAGAAAACCTCCCCTCTAAATAGTCTGTTAATCTTCTTATGAACAATAATCTGGTAATTGTTCAAGATTGCACACGCAATAACCACTTCCAAAAGAATATTTACAAAGATTATATTATTCTGACCATGAAACCATGCCAATATTTCAAGGAGTGATCGTGTCGTGAATGGCAATCCGCCGTTTATAAAGTTTGATATGGTAGATAATGTAACGATGATGACATACATAAATCCAATCACAGATTCGATCACTATACGTGGATCAGAAATAAGCAATAGCTTGAAATAAAGAGGTTCTGATAATTTGATGGTAATCAAATGAGCTAATGAGCAGAAGATGACGTTTTTTTTATTATTATTATTTATAATAATTTAACACAGGTTCCTAGAACAAATCTGAAATACTTTCCACGTTAATGGGCTCCATATGCGGTTAAAAAAGTTAAGGAAACATACGGTCGCCAGTTGGTGTTACATGCCATGTCTCTCCTCTACGAGAGCCTACTCCAGCATAAAATCTCTCTTCCCATTTGTCCCCCCATTTTGTACCAGTTTCTGTCTCTGCCCATTTATCTGTCCTGAGAAAATTAGTTAGAAGAATGTCACTTTTCTGCAGAGAAATCGTGGAAAAAATAACTTGGACTCCATGAGTTTCACATGAAAAACATACAAATACTATATCAGTGTATATATATACCAACAAGAGGTCACTTCTTTGCATAAACACAGCGTAATCAATGAACATGACCTTTCTATACCCGGCATATCTCGGATTTACGCCCTGATTAGCAGAATCAAGAGCCAGTGGAAAATTCTTGGAAAGCCCCAAGTCTCTCTGAATTAATGTTGTTATCCACACAACAAAGACATTTCTTGTTCAATATCTTTTGCATGAAAATCTTTATCTATAATAGTAACTGAAATATAGCTCAAACCATCTGTGCCGTGTTTGTCGGAGTTGAGTTCCCAATTCTTGATTTGCTCGGCAATGTAAATCCTGTCGTTCCCGCTCCATATGAAGCGCATCTATCCTCAAAGACTGACTGACGACCAGCCTAGAACATATGCTATTCAGCACATGCCATCGGCCAACAGCTAATAACTTATGGGACCTAAGTCTAATGATGAGTTTTATAATCAAGATATTCGACAAGGCTGTAAGTAGACTAAGAAAATAACAATCGATGAGATCCAACCCGGCACAAAATTAAACAAAGTTCTTGCCAAAGTTAAAGCCAAGTGAAAAATAATTTAGTATGGCCTATAAACTACGAATTAACAATTCCGGTACATCAATCATCACAAAAAACTACGATGATTTCAGATGTGTTGCTTCTGTACACAAACTGTTTCATACTTTCAAGCCAAGATTGCAGGTCACCAAACGAATACAATTATTTCCTCATCAGAAAGAAACACTGTGATACTGAAAGCTCCCCAGCAAAATAAAAAAAATGTGATCTCATCTATAATGGACCGAGCAGACATTCGGAAAAATGTAGTGGCCTGCAAAGTACCACGTTAAAGATATTATAATCAGGAAAAAGTACATTATCTAATAAGTGACATGATTCCAAAAGACTTTCACCAAGTTAAAGTAGTTCACATATGGAGCAGCACGAATAGCTTGAGAATGAAAGGTATTTATCATCAAATGAGAACTGAATATAAGAAAATATAAAAGAAAATGGGATATGAGCTTGAGAAAACCATTTAACGACAGATCCTCTCCCATCATAATGCTCTCCCCATTTTTCCCACCATGATTGTTCGTTCAAGCTACCGTACTTATGTGCTCCTTTCTCGGTCCACCCTTTTGCATCGTACTTCTCCCACCTGAGTAAACTCTCCGATTTTTGATAGTAGAGAAAACATGTAAGAATAAAAAAAGAATCTGCCAATGTGTAAGAAACGTGAATGAACAACTAAATTCAAGATTGACCTAAAAGATTGCTCACCACTTTTCGTACCATCCAGCCGCTTCAGTGCCGGATATTGCCTGTTTTTGAGCACTTCTCTCAATCCTTGCCAGATTGCTGTATTTCAACCAATAAATATTTCAACTATTCTCTATGACCTGTAATGTGGTACTCACTCTAAATTTGGAGTCACAATATCCGCATAAAAACTATGGCTCATTTAGCCTACGGATTTAGAATATCGTGTCCCCTCCAGAACTAGGTTCTCATGGTAGAATTAGGATGATCAAATTTTGGTTTTAACAACTTCTCTTTAAGCCTAGAGGCACTGACATCGCCAAAACCTAATAGGCTGTCTCCACAGTTGGCATGAGAACCAATGAAGTATAAATTCTTATCCAAAAGTGTGTACCTCCATTCATCTTGATAGAGGACTTCCTGCCATGTTTCCCACCATGAATCTCCTTTGGCATTTTTCCCAGACTTCTCTGCACCTGCGCAAACAAAAATGAAAAGAATCATTTAAAAAAAATAGCAATAGATACGTGATGGCAAGATTTTAGAAGTGAAAACGCGTCCCTTCCTTATAAGAGATTGGTTCAAAGCAAACTTAATTAAAAGGTCTAGAGGGATAACAATACCAAAATCCCTACTATGATATTCACCAAATCAGTGCATCTTGATGGCATTTTAGATGCAAACTGGTAGCCAATAGGTGACCTCACACGTTAGTCTAAAATTTAAAAGGGTGAAAGTAATGAAATACACCTCTTTAATTAGACAACTGGATTGAAACTATGATTGACATATTCAGTGCAACTTGATCCCAGCACCAGAGGACTCCCCAATTTGTGTGCAGAAGGAATTGGAGTATCAAGAACCAAGTTATTGGTTATCTAGAACCAACTACATGGATCTTATTCGTTTAGGTAAACCCGTGTTAATTATACTAATGAGACAGATCTAATGTGACTAAGTAATGTTGTAATAAGGGTATCTGCGTCTACGTCTTAGGTAGTACTTCATTTAAACAGATCTTGTGGAGAGTGTTGTTGCGGTGAGACAGTACAACTCAACAGACTAAATCCTCGAAGAGAATGCTTTCCGTCTACAGATGACCCCTATTTAAGGGACAAAACTTTATAAAGACAATTCTTCTTCACCTATCTTCAACTTCCAAAATTCTTTAACGTAATAAGATAAATAACGTCTCATAGTCAAAATATTACGTGAGTAGATTTCAAAAAAATTCGGACATGGACATAAAAGTTGGCATACGAGTTGTTACAGTTGAAACTAGGCTGATATTCTTTTGACTCAAAGTTTCAGTTTTTGATAGTACACAGACATTAAATCAATCATTATCTTTATAAAGTCATCAAGCCTAAAAAATACCATTTCATTTCCGAAAGTATTTGAAAACAATATTTGATTAATTCAAACTTGAAGCTCAACTGGACCAAGTTTGCTAAATTTCGGTGCAATTTAACATTTTTTTACGAACTTGAATAGTCAATTAATTAAACTAACTTGACCTGAGCCGTCATTTGCACTAGTCTGTAAAAATCCTAAAAATGTTTAAAATAGAAAAACCCTTATAAAATATGAGTATATCAATTATTGACTTTAATTGGAAAATAGTAAAAATAAAAGAAGTCCGAGTATGGACTTTACCATATGCATATTTATATATACCATTTTAAATCATTGATCCTGATCTCATTTACCACAATTATGACTTCACAAGAGAAGGGGAAAAGGAGAATTGGTAGGTGTAATCAGTACTAGTTGGAGGGCAATGACCAATGGAGATAATAAAGGGAGGATATGAACATCATGACGACAGGCAGAGAAAAGGACGTTTTTAGCGGCAAAATGAACGACAGTTACAATAGGAAGATTTTTCAAGCCATGAAAAAAAAATTGGAATTACGTGTTTATAAAAATAAATGAGACTCACCAAGACAAAATAAAGTAAATTCATGCATCATTCCAAATCCTCATTTTTTTAAAACAGATTTTTATCTGACTATACAGTAGAAGGATACTTCTCCAAAATTAAAGCTTATTACTGGGACGAGGAAACTGCTTTTTGAACACTATTCTCTTTTTACCCGATTAAAGTACCCCTACTTCATTTCAAATGCCAGCCACAAAAACATTAGGGGTCCTATGGGAATGCTCACCAGCCCATTGACAAGAGTCCTCTGGTCGGCATAAAATAAACGATAAATCATTTAAAAAATGTCATTCAACTTCCGCCTCATGCCTTTACTATTCTTATTGCAAGGAGCAGCTCCATGATATGAGATTTCTACTTTTCTATTTTCTATCTCATTTTAACCCAAAATTTTCTCAGTACGTAATAATGAAGATATCAAAAATTGGTGACTACATGTTCAATAAGTCAGTTCACCGTTATGTGAATTTTTTTAGGACGATTTGAAAATGGCCCTATACCTGAAAAGATAAACATCGATGATAGAAATGATTATTTTTTAAAAAATGCACATTCTGAATGGAAAAAGCACTGGCCAAAATAAATAATAGAGAACTCGCATATTTCTGTTATGACAATCTAATGGACGAAAAAGGACATTTTCCAAGAAACAAAAGGCCACATAACACAAAGAAAAGAGATAAGGCATGAGTAGTTGCAATAGTTTCCACAGTATCGCTAGTTCTATGACCAATAAATGATGTCATTGCAAGAATCAGAAAATCAAATTATGTAAAGAAAAAAAATCGGAGAATTGTGATACCTAATTCTTTGTACCCCGTCCAATCACTCTTCTCCCACCACTGTTAAAGAGATTTGAGAGACAAATTAATTCCTCATGTGGGTAAGACTGATCATTGTTCCCAAAGATGTATGAAAACCACAATATTTAATAGAGTAATAGTCCTATGATTTCTCTCCTAAAATAAATAAATAAATAAAAATATTAATCATTTCCCCGTCCAGTGACACAGGAATTACATGAAAACAAGAGACTTGTCATTTATAAAAAAACCCTTCGAAGAACTTTTTGGGCTTAGGAAATTTGTCACATATAATTCATACATTTTGACGATTCATGCATAGTGGACGCAGGCTGTTAAACTTGAACCATCAGGTTTCATTAGAATAGCCACCATGGCAAATGAAAAACTACATGAGACATTACGAGTTGGAATCAAGAAGAGATATTATGCATCACTTTGCTGGTACATGACTACATAACGACGTAGACGAGTGTCACCTCAGTGCTGAGTAGATTTAGTCTCTTGACTAAGGAGGATTGGTTCTACGTATGACCTAACACCACAATGGTCGCACCTCTTTCTCTCAGGCAAACCGCCACTATGAATTCCATTCTTAATTCTGTCATCCTTCCAACAGATTTTGGGCTGTTCAAACCGGCTAAGTTTTCAAGGCTCCAGAGCCTTAAGCTAATAATTCAATTAAAAGAATCATGTTTTAGAAACGTAACATAAACAATCAATTAAACATAAAGAGAAGAAAGTTCAGATGCAGCTACCTAAGTGTTCTTCTTGCCTTGTCTTGTTTCGCCTTGTTAAATAATATCTCATTTCTACTTCCACAACTTTGCTTCTTTTGGTTTTCAATCACATACATATTTAGTTGGTGGATCTATATTTATTGCATGTTCACCAGAGCTCCAAGAGAATTCATAACGAAAAAGCTGAATCGACCTTCTAAAAGCATTATTTAGTCATCTCTCAATATAGGCATGAAACTTCAACCCTTCACTCCAGCTCAAAACACCACTTTTAATTCATATTCGCTCAATTCAATCAACCATCTACTAAAGTCATCCACATTGTCATGGGACATTTTTCCTCATGACATTAAAAATATGTAATTTCCCTAGAACTCATTTTCAAAAATCATTCACTAAGGGAAACATACTTTATAAAACAAGGAAGGTTCAGCCTCGCTTAAAAAAACCACATCTGCAAGGGAACTTTTCGTGCAAAAATTGCTGCATGAAAAACGAACGAATATTTTTTCAGTTGAGATAGACTCAAGGAGATGAAATTTCTCAAAAACAAGATAAAATGCCGCTGGAAGTTGGCGACGATGTAGCTTCCAGAACAAAAGAGCTACCTCAGTATCTAGATATAGAACTACAGCATTTTTCAAATTTTGTTAAAGGTCGTACATATAACATTTGCCTTTTCTCTATGAACTAAGGAAATCTAGATCACAAATTTCAAGATTGCGGACATCATTGTCAAACCATCGCATAGGTGCAAAATCGCAGAGTCCTAGTTATGTCCATCAGAGTAGCAGTCGTCTAATTCACATATCTTCCAACTAACCAGATAAAACTCACCTAAATGTTCACTAAAAATCCAGAATGTGTGACATGATATTTCACCCATAAAACATCATGATCGACAGCTGCATCATAAATGTGTGATATGATATTTCACCCATTAAACATCATGATCTCGGACTTAAATTCCTAAGAATTTTAGTTCATCTCTAGGGTCAAATTGATAAATTAGAACAGCAACCAAATAAGTTGCAAACATCAAGATCAATTAATCATGAAAGTCAAATAAGACAAGAACCCAATGAAGAGGTTGCCAAGATAGGAAATTGTTGTTTCATTAACCATACAAGGTTGCCAAGATAGGAGCTCTTCATGACTCACAAAAGACCTGGGTTTTCCCTTCAAAGAGGGTGTGCCAGCAGGCGTGCTTGAAAAATTCAACAAAATAACAAACGAAAGTAAGCATCTAGACAACCACATAAAAAAATCGGGTAGAAAAACCCATGGGTACTTTAAAGAGCGAACAAGATCGTGTGAATTTCTTGTTTTACATTTGCATAATAGGCCTAGCATCAAGGTCAGGGGAGTAAACCAAGAAGGCAACTATCTTCTGAGGCTATTATCATCTGAAACCCAAACATGTGACTAAGTCTGAGAATCTTGAGGTTAAAACTTGAAGCATTAAATTTTCCAAGTAAAAGGGATATAGAGATATTATAATTTTTTTTTTTTTACCAGAAACAGTAATGTACTTGGTACTAAATTTTAGAAACGAACGAATCCAAAATCTCACAGAAATTAAAACATCAAAGTAATAAATAAAAAGTGTACCGTTTCTCTCCACTCTGTCGAACCATCATGTAATTGACCTCCCATTTTAGCCCAACGACACAGGTACCCATTATCACCAAGAATTTCTCCACTTTCTCGATACCAGGTACTACCATCTTCATTGGTGCCAGACTCATTGACAGTTTCATTTAACAGGATGATCCCCCAATCCTTCTCACTAGCAATACCAGTGTCTTTGGCAAACACATAAAAATAGTCGACACATTTTTTTAGTGACAGAATGATGAATAAAGAAGTCTCAAACTAGAAAACAACTTTGGAATTATTCATAAAGAAATCCAGTAAAATCAGAAGCGGAAAGAAGAGCATGTTGATTCGCAAGCAGAAAAGGGCTCCCGCCGGAATCATCCCCAACATTAAATTAACCAAATCTAACACATTTCAAGCATGTTCCAAGCAGATGAAGCGGCAATTAACTTTATGATCAGACCTCTTTTAGGAGGTGTATCACGAGACTGTGGGGTGGCGTTTCTTGAACTGCACATTAGGCAGAAATTTTGTTGTTTGGATGCACCGAAGGATCTAAAAAATAAGAAATTAAAAAAGTCAGAAACACTCAGGTTTTTCGATTTACGGATAGTGACAAAAGTTACCTTCGCAACCTGCTTTTCAGCTACACGAGTATATCGATTGGTTATATCAAAAGAATGCAAGAAGTAGGCTTTCAGCAATTTATGACGGTTTTTACCATCATTCAGAGGGGATAGTCACGAGTTTACCAAATTGCTGACCCAAGAAATCCTGATTAAAAGTTCCTAAGCTTTGGGAAGGACTGACCAGATAACCCTCTTGTAGTCGACATGCAAAATAACCTAATTGGAATTTTCAGACTGGCTCTCGATTTAAAACGCAATTGATGCAGCGTGGTTTATACTAGCATAACGAGGCCTCTTCCACGGGATCTGATAGATCCCTACAGATCACACATCTAGAAAAAGGGAAATTCGTTTCAGTCCGACTGCAGATTCAGACCCTTTCTAGAAACCAACATTGTCGGAGGATGCTGTACCCAAAACCCTCTGCGTCCATCTATGAGAGACAACTTCCGGCTTATTCCAAACTTTTGACCGGCTATTGCATCTCTCCTCGGCTAAAAGATGCAATGCACGTCTTGACCGATAGCCAATGTCCAAATGAGAGATGATAATAATTTACCGTGGAGACGAGAAGGCTATCGCCGGAAGCGCCCACATCAGGTCACTCCGGACGCTCTTTTTCGCCTCGAGGCGCCATTCATCTGCCTTGTCCACGGCCGAGGCAGCCTTCCGTTTCCCCGGCCTCCGGAACTCGGGGGAATCTCCCCCGCAGTACGCGATTCCACGCGGCAGCTCTGCCTTCCCCCCTCTGGCCATCCGCTTACAGAAGTCCGGGCCGTGGGAAGGCAGCAACAGAAATACCGAGCCCACTGAGCTGATCCCAACCTCCCGTGGGGAGGCAACAGCAACGAGGCCCCAAGAACCGGCGTCCATTGCCTCCCCAAACTACGACAATTCCATCCTGACAATCAGAGAAGAAGAAGATGATCCTAAAACGAAGGGTGCCGCGGATCTCTACGCGGCGGAGTTCGAAAACTCGAGCAGGAAAAACCTCCCTCGGCAGAAGAAAACTCGAACGGCTCCACAGCCTCTGCTCTTCCCGGCGAAGAATCTCCCCCTCGGCGGCAATGCCGGTCGGCCCCGCCGGAGACGCTCGCCGACGGCGGAGGAGTGGCGGCGTCCCTCCCCCCCTACGTGACTCCCCCCCACTCCCTGCCGCTTGTCGGGGAGGCGAGGCGCTCCCCACGACGTAACAACCATACACATGAGCTACTAATTCGGCTAAGTCTAAACGACGCTCCGCTGTCTTCTGATCCCACTCCGCCGCCTTGGTCCTACTCTGTCTGTGGGACCCACAGCCTTCCCTTGTGACCAAAAAGCCCCTCCACGTGGATCTACGCCCCTCTCTCTCCCCCCTCTCAAACTTACCTCAATTTTACAAATAAAAATAATATATATATGCACTGGGGGACGGAATATCCGAAAAAAATTAGTTACGCGCCAAAAGTCGATTCCGAGAATGCATTCTGGCATCCTCGGGATCGTCATCGTCCTCGTCCTGAAGAACCCCGGAGATTTCACAGATGCAGGGAGAGGGGTTCTCGTGGAACTCGCCGCGGCCGGGCCTCACCTCGTTAGGCTCCCCCATGAAGCCCCTCTGATGGCTGCGGACCTTCGAGGCGAACTCTTCCCAGGTTATGTTCCCCCTGCTCTGGAACACCGAGTACAGTTTCTTCGCGTTCGGTCGTATCGTCGTCTTGTGCCCAAAATACCTCCTGAAGATCACAACCAGTTTCCGTAAACAGCAAGCAACACAGAGAGATAGAATAGAGATAGAGATCGAGAGAGAAAGAGAGAGAGAGAGAGAGAGAGAGAGAGAGAGAGAGAGAGAGAGAGAGAGAGAGAGAGAGAGAGAGAGAGAGAGAGAGAGAGAGAGAGATAGAGATCGAGAGAGAGAGAGAGTACCTTCGACCGGCTAAGATTTTGGCCATGTTACCGTTGTTGTTGGCGACGAAGGCGTCGCTTCCGTCGCAGACGATGAAGTCGAGAGCGGCCATCTGGGAAGAGAAGGGGGAGAAGGGGGCGAGTTCCTCCCGGCTGGCGAGTGACTCCTTGGAGTGGAGATTGGGGAAGAGGGCCTTCAGGGGGGTCAACGTCTCTTCCCCTCCGTAAACTTCCCCGGATGCCACGTACAGGTGGACGTCGCTCCCATAGCCCAGCGCCCGCAGCATGAGACCGACTTCCTCGGGAGTCAACGGGCATTTCCCGTGCCTTCTTTCCTTTTCGGGGTTGCTGGTCTGTCATATTCACAAAGAAGAAACATGCCGGCTGCTGCTACAGAATGCTCCTTTAAAATAAATAAATAATAATAATAATTAAAAAAAAAGAACCTGGTCAGGGGTCAACCCATCTTACATGCAGAGTCTTCCACCTCTTCCTAATTGCACCCAGTTCTCTGATTTCCTTCTCTCCTCCCCCGTAGTAGCACCCAGAGAAGGCAAGCATGTCAGCCTCAAATCTGTCACCAGGGGACCCAAAAAAAAGAAAAAAAAATAAATCAGAATAAAAAATATATATATATACAAAAAGGATTGAAAATAAAAATGATTGATTTATGTATATTATATACTATATTTCTTATACTAATATAATAACAATAATATTAGTATAGGTTTAGTCAACGTGAGCGGCATCAAAGGGCCCCGCAGACGTGTACCTCAGATGGAGGGCAATGAAGTTCTTGCTCTTCATCTTCATCCTCTCGATTAGTCTGTTGCCCATTTCGAGTATAGGACCCGTGAACTTCAATGCGTGATAGTTCACCCGGCATCTAAGCTTCTGCAGATCCTTTTCCAACTTGTTTGCAAGGCTGTAGTCAAATTTCTTGATCTGGACGACCTGGAAATTGAGGATGAAATCAGACCATCGAAATAAAGCATTTAATGCTATTCTTTTAAAGTAAAAAGAAAAACTCGTAATTCGATCGAGTTGTACATAAAAAAAAACAAGAAACTGGTGAAAAATGTAAAATACGAACGCCATGAGCCAAGAACTAGAAGATCCCAGTTGGTTTTTGCCAGAAGAAATGGGAAGCGATTGACTGTATTTTGACAGAGCATTAAAGGAAACAGAGGAGATAACAGATTATTATACGCATTGTTTGCCTAAATTTGAGCCACAAAATCAACACAAAGAGGCGTCGAGTCATTCATCCACTAGATTCAAAGGGATGCTGAATGGGGTGAAAGTTATGAAACATAATAAATAAATGATTTGATGCCGACTCTGGACAACTAGGCAGCCTTCTCAGAGGTATATCCATCGCTAAAAACAGGGCAGGAGAACAATGAGGTAAAGTTTTGCAGTCTGATGGGATTGGAATTGAAGCCCCACTGAGCAAGAAAAATCTCACGATGCAATGAAGATAAAATCCCTCGGTTCTCTGATCAATGGATAACTGTGTGGGTACTTCAATATCTGAAGCATCAAAGGGATCCCATATCTCCTCTGCCTTTCATCCTATTTGGACAAATCATCACTGAGATGGGTTATGCCTTGGAAAAGGCACTAGGATGCATGCATTTCAGCAGTTTGCCGATGATACTTCACCGTCATCGAAATGACAAGGAAAAACCCAAGTGAAGATAGTTCCAGGCTAGAGAACTCGGCACTTACATGCTTCTTCAGAAGGGCAGGTAAGACACGATTCTGATAGCATCTCGGAGTACACTTCTTTGGAACACGGATGGTCCACGGATAGAGAGATGCTTTTCCACTCTTCCTTGGGAGCTGTTTTATAATTCTTACATCTTTTGAGAGCGATTCAATGAACCAGTTGACATCAAAGATGTCGGAGAAGTTGCTGCATTGGAACGCAAAGGTGGGATCAATGTTCTTCAGATTAGTAGTTCAAAAAACTGATTAGATCCCCTAATGTTGTGATATATTCTGTACTTTAATTCACATGTTCGGATGTTGTGTAATTTGTGGGCGATTTACCCACATAACGCGAGAGTATGAATGGCATTACTGTCCTGATCTCTCGTTCGGGCTTTTAATAGGTGAAAATTGAAGAATTAACAGAGTAAATAGTTTGAAGCAAACCTCGAGTCTTTCCAGAAGGATGTCTGGTCCAATTTAGGAACAACGAGCGTTGCATTCAGAATACGAGCTACGACCACCCCATCGATTATCTGTAAGGAAGGAAAGAATGTGAAGTTTTCCATTAATTTAACAAGAGAATTTCGGTCTCGTATTTCGCGCTCAATGTTATTGACCCATCACTGTGGCCTGATAATTTTACGCGACTCAATCATTGGCAGGCTACAGAAAAATTTCTAATGCCGGCGATAGTCGTTCCTATGAATACTCTTGAAGAAGAAACAAACTTGGAAAACCCAAATAGGAGGCGGAAACTGTACCCCAGTTCTTTGTTGGTTTAAGCCTCCATTGGTTGCGATCATCAGGAACCTACTGGAATATGTGGTAGACCCTGCTGCTTCAAAGAACACAAAAATCTTACTCCCGGAGTTCTAAAGGAAGAGGCATTATCAACACGCTGAATGACCGATTTAAGTGCGTCAGATATAGAAATTCCAAAAGAAACTGAATATACATGCAAGATCTAATTAAAGTCGAGAAGAAAGTCGATGAGATTTCATCGCTCATTACCAAATTCGCTGCTCGGTTCGCTGCAGCCCTGGTAATTTCTGGACAGCTTTGATTCCCAAAGATTGCTCTCCGAGCTGTCATCTCCACTCTATGGTTGAAAACTACGAACATGTTAATACGAACAGAGGCAAAAATAGCATTTATGATCTGTCAGATAAACCACCAAAAACATCAGATTATAATTGTTAAAAAGTGATAGAAAATCCATCCGGCACATCGAAAGTCCACGCCCCCGATAATTTTCTCTCGGTTCCGACGGCGTGATCATCGAACTGAGAAGTCCTCACAGGAAGCACCGAAATGCATGTAAACCACGGGAAAAATATATGAAAGAGAAAAGAAGAATGTCGAGAACTCAAAGAAAAAGACAACACGACTTTACCAATATCGGCGGGGTGGAACTACTCAGGACGTGGCGACCGGAGCTGGGAAAGGCGGGGTGATCGATCAGCGGAGGCCCGAGGAAAGAGACCAATGCGAGGAGAGCGAGGAGGACGACCGCGGCCCCAGAGACGAGCGTCGCGGTGGAGAACCACGGAATCCGACGCCGCTCCTTCTGGCGGCGCCTTTGGAAGGCCATCCGGAGAGAGCGGCTGTGCACCCTCACCAATCCCATGTGAGGTTGGGAGCGTAATCACCTGGAGAGATAGGAGGCGTGCCGCCTGCTCCACTACCTGCTCCTCCCCCTGCCCCGCTTTCCGACCTCCTCTCCATCTTCTTCTTCGTCGTCATCATCATCTGGGGCGGGAAGGATGACGGACAGCACCGTCGACCGGAATTCCATTCTGAACGGCAACTTGGAGTCCGTAGCCGAAGAACCAGTCCAAAACTACACATTTAGATTTTATAAAACGGTATTTTTAGTTCTCCTATAAATATGAAACAATTTTATTAATAGGCTTCACTATTATAAAATTTCGCGTATGGTCTTTCTCATTAAGACCAGATGCCCTCCGTGTCCTTGACCACAATTTTTTTACTTTGACTCGGGGTAACGCAATTTTGTAAATTCCTTTTCTTTGGGAAGGTGCTTTCGAAGATGATCGTAAAAGTAAGCTCCAAAATTATGAAAAAGGTCTGGAGAGCGCTGACGAGGGTATAAAGATATTTATGAAAATATATGGGAACTCAAAATTAAAAATGATATTTAGGGGAATTGTAAGAAAAAAGGAAGAAAATATCCCCAAAAAATGATGTCCATCACCGGGCCCGCGTCCAAATCGCTGGGAATCCGAACCGACGTGCCCAGACGGCAACAAACCGCCGCGGTTGTTGATTCGTGCTAAAGCCATCCTGCGGGCCCGACCAGACACTTCCTCCTGCCGACGCGCACGCGTTCCACCTGATCACCGCTACGTACCAGTCTGGGCCCACGCCCACGAAAACCGCTTTAGGCGACGTCCAGACTAATTAACAACCCAAATCACCGCTTATCCAACCGCTGGAGAGAGAAAATAAGAGACGGTGATGAAAGAGAATGAGAGAGAGGCGGGGGCGTTGTGGGAATAAACTAGTGAGGGGTGGTTGACTTCCTTTTTATTGGTCCAGTCGTTGGGATGTAGCGCGTCTGTCAACGGCTCCCACTGGCCACTCGCCCGTCCAATCACCTCGTTGATTTCCTCGATGCGCAACCGGGCGTCCCTCGTCAAACTCGGCGAGTCGGTGGGCGGCGAGGCGACTGGGTAGGATCGGCCCGTCCACATGTTTTCGGGCGTAGAAATTCACGATTTTTTAAAATAGAGTTTATTTAAAAAATCCTCTCTCTGGCCTCATCTACCAATCGATGCCTGTGCGACAACCAATCGTGGTGTCAATAGTCAACCATCCACGACGTTTAAAGATACGTATCCAATTAAAAGTCAACCCATGGGAATATATTCGGTGCATATATTTTTTATAATTGAATTTTTTAATATGTCATAGTCCGTTCGCGAATATTCTTAGTGTGACTGTGAGATAATTAGTCCTATATTTTCTACGATTATTACTAATAATTCTCTTGTTATTATTATCATTATTATTATTATAATTATTGTTGGCACCAAATGATGCTGACCATAAATTATTCACGAATTTTATTTTAAGGATATTATAACAATTTAAAAATAATATCTATATTTTTGGGTTTTTTTAATTTTAAATTTCTGAAAATGATTGAAAAGGGGTTGTAGATTGATGAACACGTGGATAGAGGTAAAATGGGCCAGGCCGGAGTCAAGCCTTGGAAGCCCAATTTAAACCACGTGTCTTATTTTGGGTACTTATGGGCCGTTCGAGAAGGGGCCCAATCCTTCTTTATAGGCCCATCAAACGCCAGCCGGCCCAAAGCGACAGCCGTGGACGACCGTTGGATGGAAATTACGATCAACGGTCAGACAAACGAGGATCAAGTGGACAACTGCGGCTCCATCGATCGAGGAGGAAAGAAGGGTCCATTAATTGGACGGCTGGATCAGAATCTTCTGACCCGCCCTCCCGTGCCTCATTCTGATCGGACCGTTAAACCAGCCGACCAGGGGGGAGGACTTTAAGCTGCTACGTACGCTACCTGTTAGTCCTCCTCGAGCCCCCCCTCGCCCGACCGTGGCGGATTTCAGAGCTCTCATCAGTCCAGTGCCGTAGATTGCTTCCTGAGGAGGAGGGTGACGAGCGGGGAGTACTGAGCAGTCCACATCGTACCTTATCTCTATGTCTTGCTTCCTCGAGCCTGTTCTGTCATCCGCTCGGTGCCTTTCTTCTACCTCCCCCACGGTGCTCTCCCATCGGGGGTTTTGCCGTTGTCCTTCGGTCTCGTTCTCAGGCTTCCCAAGGAAGAAAGGCCGATGCCGAAGGATACTGCGCGCAGCCTCCGACGGCTCGGCCGCTGCTGGCGGAGATTTCAAGCCCCCGAATGGGACCCTGGTACACCTCTTCCGTCCATCCCCGTTTGTTTCCGGCATCGAGTTTACTGTTTTTCCTGCGAGGAACGAAAATTAGCCGCGTAGTCCGTCTCCCTAGTAAATTTTCGCTCGCAACAATTGGTTTGCATGGTAATCATCGTGCTTTCATCTTTTTTTATTTTTCTTTTTTTATCCTTCGAATGTTGTTTATGCTTTAGGGCTCTCAAGTGTTGAACTAGTGGAAGACTGCATGTATTGGATATTATTTTACTTTTTCCTTTGGATACTATGAGTCATTTCTTTATTTCCTTTTACTTCATACGGTCTGCCTAACCATACAGCTACTACAAATACCTCATAACTATTTTGTCTGCTACATTAAGGCTGAGTGTTGGTCTTCTTGTCTACAGAGCAGGAGGGACATCCTTCTGGAGTACGTAAAGACTATTCAACCAGAATTTATGGAATTGTTCGTGAAAAAAGCCCCTAAACAGGTCAGACACCACTGCCCTTTGTAATGCCACATGTTTTTAAGGGTTAGTTTTTGTTTTGCATTATTACAGGAAGAAATGCATGCCGATCATCTGTCTGCCTTGGTTCAATTTATCCACTCAACTTCGTTTTTGATGCATACAGGGCTGCTATAAGTTGTGTGTGGATTCATTTTATTCATATGTAATGTCTCTTTAGGTGAATATGAAAATATTCATGTATTTCATTTCCTTTTTTTTTCTTTCTGAAGGTCGTTGAAGCAATGCGGCAGACAGTTACAAATATGATTGGAACACTTCCTCCCCAGTTCTTTGCTGTGACTGTTACCACGGTGAGATATCACCAGGTTATTCATCATTTGGTGTTCTAGCATTCGGACTCTTGGAGATGTTTTTTTCTTTATTGTTGGCTGCCATGTTGTACAACTACTTTGATGGTAAGCAATCTGGTCGAAAATGCGGGGTACAAATAATCTCTTTGATATCTGGATATCAGTTAATCACTCTAACCTCTTCAGTTTTATTGTCCTGACGCCTTCCACTTTATTGGGCGTAAAGCTCTGTTAAACTCAATAAGAATTGTGTGGTTCTGGCCTTCATGAGTGCCCATGAGAGGGTGATTGCAATAGCCTTGTAGACTCTCATAGTTGGTCTTTGCTGGAAATTTCCAATATTCCAATGATATTTCTATTTTAGGATGCATAATGCTGAAGAGATGGACTTGAGTAGACAGATTACTGGCTCTAAATTCTATCTAATAGACATTTATGTGGCTCCTCTGTCTAAGTAGTTGGCATACATATCAGATATAGGAGTGCCCTTTCTGTGGGTTTGTTGACGAGACTCCTGATCATATTATCGTAAAATGTCCATTTAGCAGGGAAAATGGTTTGCCAGCGCGATCTGACTTGTCCATGATTCATACAATTGGTGGAGTCAGCCAACCTAGGGTTTCCCAAGTACACTGGCCTACAACATGTGAATTCTCTGTCAGGAAAAAAGTCATATTCTTGTATGATTGTGAAAACAATAAGCACCATGTTCATTGATCCTCCATCTTACGACTAATGCATGGCCTGCATGCTAACAGTTGCAGTTTATAATATCTTCTAATGAGTGGGATTTGTCTTTGTTTGCTTGCCTTTCAGATAGGATCCATTACCTATATCATTGTTTTCTGCCTGGTAGCTTCTAAGCTGTTGCGTATGATACATGGAGAGCTTTCGTGAAGATCGGAATCCACTGTATTTTCTTGGATGTGGTTCTATTCAAGCCTATACCAAAGCGTCTTCATAATGGGGGAACCATATATAAGTGGAGAGAAGCATTGCAAAGTGGGATATCCTCATAGTTTTCAACCATTAATTTGGCAGCGTATAATGTGTCACAAAGTTTTAGAAACTGGGATCTCTCTATGCTATTCTCGTCATATGTTCCTCAGAAGTGATTGCTCCTTCTGCACATCGCCAGCTTATTCACAAGTGACGACTTTTAGTACATAAGTATGTCGTCAAGAGAGGCATTCATCTTGTGAGGCATTCTAGAAAACAGAAGATAAAAATTCCTGCACTCGTACTTGTAACACTTCACAAACCATACCTCACCAGTTCTGTTTTCCAATTCGTCATAGCTGTCGCTTGTGAGCCTTTCCATAATCCCGGCATAATTTCTATCTGACTTCATGGCTGTCCTTCTGTGTTGTTAACTTTCATCCGAAAAATCTGCGAACATTTGTAAATATATTATGTTGTTCCGAGATGACGAAAAAAATAAACATTATGCGTCTAGATGACATTTCATAATGTAAGTTCCTCTTTAGTGAAACTGGCACTGATACTGTACAATATCTTCATGAGAATTTGAATTTCTTGCTAAAGTTCACAAAGTCCTAGGACCATATTCAAGCTGCTTCCATATTCATTCCTACATGACTAGTACTTCCTTTCATCCATTTGTGTCAGTCAACAAATTTTATCAGTCTAATGGTCCTTTCTTCGAACACCTCTTGATTTCAATAAGCCTGATAGGGATTGGAACTCCGTAAGGCAGGTGGAATGAGGGAGGATATATAGAAGGAATTGTCGTTCTTTTAAGATCGAGTAAAAAATTCAAGTTGTTAACGGAAGATGGTCGCAAAGAAAAACATGTCAGAATAAAGGGGAGAAATTTCGTATTTGATAATGGAATCGGACACTATCTGCTATATCATAATGATTAAATAGAGTATTTTGATGGGCGGTACATGCCCTTCGGTACATGCCCTTCTGTATGAATCAATGAATTTTTACCTGAAATTCACATGAGTTCCTGTACAGGAGAGTAGATGCTGACCCTAGGAGCTGAATTTATGTTCAAACCCTCTCAGGTGACTTGTTGAATTGTTTCATTTGATGCGCATTAGCTACTTCATAAGTTGGTCTTCACCTCAACAACATTAGTTCTTACCCAGGAAAATAGGGATCAACTCAGGGAGATGGATTTATGTTGAAATACATATGAGCTACTTGATAAATTGACCTTTATCTCATCTACGTAAGTTCTTGTATAGAAAAATGGAGATTGACTTCGGAGTTGGATTAATATCGAAAGTAATCAACTGATGCATTTTTGCCAGAATGCCTTTCACTGGCGTGAGCATTTCAGCTCTTGGTGATCAGTTGCTTGATGATGCTCTTGCTTTTAACTTTTTATTCACGTCTTTGTAGTAATGATGCATTATCGATTATGTCATACTTGTTCGCATCAGATATTTGTAGTAATGATGGTAACTTACAAAAAAAAAAACTGAATCTCACGCTTTTTTTTCATAGGTTGCAGAAAATCTCGCACAGCTGATGTACAGTGTCATGATGACGGGATATATGTTCAAGAATGCCGAATACCGTTTGGAGCTACAACAAAGCCTAGAGCAGGTTGCTCTTCTGGAAACAAATGAAACCAAGGTAAACTTGTCCTTGCATTGTTCTGGGCTCACAACATAGATAGTAGGTCTGAAGAAATATGACAAACTTGTTCTGTCTTCCTGGGCATATGACCAAACATCCTTAATGTGTATTGCAAGTCAAGGAATAAATTATGAATGCAAGCTGTAACTTTTTGTTCCACCAGGAATTTCTGTCAATAGAAATAATTTATCTTATATTCGTTCCTGGATGAATGATCTCAACTCACAGGAGGTTGGCCCGTAAAGGTCAACCCTGGAAGCTAGGCTAAAGTTTCGTCACCTACAAACAAATCAGCAGGAGGGTAAGGTCTCGCAAGGGTTCCTTGATGCGACTTAGTAAACTGTGTAGGAATGATTGTAGCAACACACTGGGGGCTGTGGGGAAGGCAGCCAAAGCTCAGAGGAAAAGTCAATCTAATGCTGACTTCTTTGTTGACGATCATGCTGTGCAAAACGGGCCAAGTCAATACAGTAATGATGGCCTTTCTCTGTTTGCCATGGAAGAGAAGGAACTCAGAAAAGTTCAACTTTCCTGTACCCCTTTCAGAGAGAGAGAGAGAGAGAGAGAGAGAGAGAGAGAGAGAGAGAGAGAGCTCTTGATTTTTCCGCATTAGGCGATATATCTTGCATTGACAGCATATCAGATTTTCTGGAGTGGTGCATATATATATATATATTTATGCGCATTGAGTGGTGCCCATGTTATTCTGCAGTCCAGAAAACATCACTGGATAAGAACTTCTCATTGATTCTGGATCTTTCTGTTTCAGCGTGGATGCATTTTATCTTTATATGGTTTTGGGATCGTTACAGGATGATGTAGATTATGCGCCCGGGACACAGAAAAAGGTGAAGGGTGAAGTCATCAGGTGGAACAAAATCTCCGGCCCTGAGACAATTGACGCAACCAAGTACATTGAATTACTCGAAGTAGAGATCGAGGAGCTGAAGCGGCAGGTGGCTAGGAAATCTACAAATGGACAAAATGAACTCTTAGAATATCTCAAGTCCCTCGAACCCCAGAATTTAAAGGTAACACGCTTCTCCTAGTCTTCAAAGAATGTGAACATATTTCCTCTGAATCATAGAAATATATTTGTAATTTCTGACGTGGCATGTATGTGATGAACGCAGGAGTTGACCAGCAGTGCTGGAGAGGATGTCGTGGTGGCCATGAATACTTTCATAAAACGCCTCCTGGCGGTTTCAGATCCGGCACAGATGAAGGTGTTGACCTTGTGACCTTGTTCACTCGCATTACGTTAGATTTCCTTTGGGCATTGGTAGATTGAAGGAAAAGTCTTATAAAATACAGTCAAGTAGGAGCAGCTGAATCTCCGGCGGCCCAAGAAAGTCTGTGATAAGAAAAGTCATTCTCTCTCTCAGCTGCTCTCTCTCTCTCTCTCTCTCTCTCTTCCTAGGTTAGAGTTTGATGTTTTTACTAAATTGGGGTCTATTTTCTGACACATTTCGACCGTGGCTTGTAGACGACCGCGACAGAGACGAGTGCTCCGGAGCTGGCCAAGCTGCTGTTCTGGTTGATGGTGGTTGGCTATGGCATCCGCAATATTGAGGTTCGGTTTGACATGGATAGGGTTCTTGGTGCTCCTCCAAAGCTGGCTGAGCTCCCACCTGGGGAGAACGTCTGAGAGATTTGGGGAAAGATATCAGATGGCCGGAGAAGAGGAGCTACTTCGTGCAAGGCGCAGCAGCTCCGACAGTATGTGATCAGAAGAACATTAGCATCATTGTTTATTCTTAAACTACCCGAGGAAGCCATGTTCCGTAGATTTGACTTGAATTGTGATAGGAAAGAAAAATAAGTGGATGTATGTTGACTGCTTGGCTGATAGTGAAAAGGGTGACCAAAATTTTGTTTCACTGCAAGAATTTGTCGACCTGATACTCAGAGAGAGAGAGAGACAGAGAGAGAGAAAAGAGGGCGAAGACTGACACTCAGTTGAGACGAACGCGTCTAGAGTAAAAGTCAGCATCGTCTTGATAGGACCCTTTTCTGATAAGTAGTTGATGCTTCCGACGGGAGGTTAGAAGAGAGAGAAAAGGGTGAGAGAGTGAGAGAATAATATAGAGAATAATAACAGCGAGAGAGAGAGAGAGAGAGAGAGAGAGAGAGAGAGAGAGAGAGACAGACAGACAGACAGACAGAGACAGACAGAGACAGACAGACAGAGACAGAGAGTCGCCGCGTGGCTGACGAGGGATCGACAAAGAGCCTGTTGAGACAGCGCGTCTATTGAAAAAAAATCAGCATAATCTTCTTGAGTACTCTGTTGTGTTATCTAGGGGTTTTCTCTGGAGGTCCCTGTGGGATGCCTGAGAGATTCTCCCCATAAGCGGATTGTCCCCCCAGAAGCCCGTTTCAGCCATGACGAAGCCGACGGTCTTCGGGTTCGTCCTCGCCGTGCTGGTCGCCGCTCCGGCCTCTGTCCTCGTCGCTCTCTACCGGTCGGAGGATCTGGACCCGGCTCCGCTCCCTGGGGGCTCCAGCGATCAGACCAGCTCCGTGCCGGAGATTCACAGCTGCATCCTCAAGGCGTCCGAGAAGGTCGGAGAAGGGCTCTTGCCGGGGCCGGAGGACCTGGCCTACGACGCCGCCTCCGGATTCCTCTACACGGGTTGCGACGACGGGTGGATCAGGCGGATTAAGCTGCGGAAGGAAGGGGAGACGGCGAAGGAGGGGGTAGAGGATTGGGCGTATGTTGGAGGGCGGCCGCTGGGAATTGCTTTCGGCCCCGACAAGCAGCTCCTCGTCGCCTCGGCTTACAAGGTATAAGACTCGATTCCTTCATTTCCAAAGCAGTGATGGAACGTATTTCCAAGGATTCTTAGAAGATTTGGTGTCTGAGGGCTTGAGCAATTCATACTCGAAGATTGTAAGATGCTTTATCTGCATGGATTTAACGCTCTAATGTGAATATCTCATCTGGATTTAACCCACTAATGAGACCATGTCATCTTACTAGAATCTCCGTCTACCTATGCTTTTGACTTTAATCTAATGTGAATATCTATATCTATTGTTTTGACTTTAATAGTAATGAACTATTCATAATAATAGTTAATAATTAAAATTTCATAGGTATTCGTATGATGGGAAAGTTTTATATTCCAGTCATTTCTGCCATATCGGAGTCCTAAATGCCATTGAATAATAGTTTTTTAACTCTAAAATCGGCGGTCATGTCGGCGCCGGCTTTTCAACGTCACCAGGCCCGTCCAAGAAATTAGGAAATCTCTACTTTCCCTCCTGGGCAAACCATTGATGGCATAATTTGTAAATGGGTTTTCTCTAAAATATAATGTCGTCATCATATCATACGCTTTTATGTTACAATATTGTACGAAGATGATGTTTTCTAGTATTATATTTTATATAGGTTAACCTTGCTATGATTGGCGATTACAGGGGCTGGTGAGCGTCGGCGAGGACAGGGCGGTCCGCCTACTGGCGGAGGAGGCGGATGGTTTGAGATTTGGTGTGGCGGACGGCGTAGACGTCGCCTCCGATGGCACAGTCTACTTCACCGACGCATCCTACAAGTATAACCTCGCGACCCACATGCTGGATATCATGGAGGGCCGGCCACACGGGCGGCTGATGAGCTTCGACCCCGCCACCGCCCGCACGGAGGTGCTCCTCAGCGGGCTCTACTTCGCCAACGGCGTCGCCATGTCGCCAGATCAAGGCTCGGTGATCTTCTGCGAGACTCCCTTGTAAGTCTTCTGCGAAACCCTAGAGTTTATCCGTTCAGTTCCTTCCTCGTCCCCACAGTCCATCTATCGCACTCATCCTCGAACTTCCCCCTCGCAGGAGGAGGTGCAGAAGGTACCACGTCCGCGGAGAGAAGAAGGGAGCCGTGGATCACTTCGTCGACAGCTTGCCCGGGTTGCCAGACAATATCCGATACGATGACGAGGGCCGTTTCTGGATCGGTCTATGTGCGGTAACGAGACCTTTCTTCTGTTCCTCACAGCTGTCCTCCGGCGAACTCGTCGGCTCCGGCCATAGTCAACTCCGATCTGATCGTCGACTGACTGTCTACCTTCAGGGGAAGAGCAAGAGCTGGGACCTCATGCTTCGGTATCCAATGCTGAGAAAGATGGTCGTAGTCTCATCGAAGCTCGCGGATTTTTCCCACCATGTGCGGAAGGGTGCCGGCGTTCTGTCTGTGAGCTTGGAGGGAGAGCCGCTGGCGCTGTACACAGACCGGGAACTGTCGCTGTCTACCGGCGGCCTCAGGGTAGGAAGACATCTGTACTACGCCTCCCTAGTGAAGAGCTACATCAGCCGGATTCCCCTGGACGAGCTCGCGGCAGGCAAACAGTGAGCTTCCGGAAGGTAAAGCCTCAGTCGTGGAGGTGACTGTACTTTCTCTAGTTCGGACATTGGGTGCTGTAGATGGAGTTAGACATCAAATGTAGCCGTTGGGGAGAGGCTGGAACATATACAAGTGATTAGTTGACTGCCGAGCTATCACACCTTAACGTGGCGGCCATCGAATGTCTTTCCACACTATTGGAAAACGAGGGTCCCACAACATATTTCCATGGGTTATAATAGACTCAGACAGCACAATGGATCGCTTCTTTCCCCACCGCCATCTCCCTCGGAGATGATCACAACTTATGGTCGACATTATTGTTTTACGCGATACTTCCACTAGAAAATTTTCTTATCTTCTCGATGAAATCTATTTATATTCTTCCTCTAAAAATATAAAATCTAAATATTTATTATCGAGGTCAGATTTGGTGACACATTTATGGTTATCTCATACAGTTTTAGATTGCATTTTGTTAGAACAAATGGCCTACAAATTGGTATCATAATGCATGTGTTTGATTTTTTTGATAGTTCACCTCTCAATTAATACCTTCAAATGCTTGAAAGTGACAAAAAACTCCCACTTTTTTCGAAAAATATATATGGAACTTCTTTGAGACATCATCAATAAATGTCAACAAATACCTTCCACCACTTTTCAAAATAATTAGAACATAACCTTAAAAGTAATAGTAAATGTACTCCACAACGTCCTTATTCATATGAACAAATGTACTAATTTTCATCATGCATTGATTACCACACAACATACGGTACTCACGGAATTATAATTTCTCAGTCTTTCGACCAACCAAAAAAGTCACTTGCTGAACTCGATTATACTTCTTTTACTTTTATGACCCAACCGCATGAGGCTAGAGTTGGATAGGATCATCTTAACTTCATCTCAAAAAAGCTCTTCTCATCACGGTGTTGGCGTGTAGATGGTAATGTCACATACCAATTTTATTTTCATCATAATTAATGTACCTCTAGAAGGAAGCCGCTCGGTAGATTGCAACAGATTCTCTTAACATTTGTATGGTTTTAATCTCAAGTGGGTTCTATACATATAGAGATGTTTTCCTTACTTTTGTCAAACCTAGACTTTATGTTACAATTGTGATGAAGCAACACTAAATTCCATCCAATACATATGGAAAGCCTTCGTTTGCAGTAGGGGGCCTACTTCACCAAGGCATAAAATCATGTTTGTCGCATTGAACTTCGGCACTGAACTTCCAGCAAGCCAGAGGTGTAGGTCTAATCCTCCCACAATATGCCGCTAGTCACCAGCAATAACTTTTGTATTTTCCCATGCGTGGCGGTTAACTGTCATAATAATGTTCGGGAAAGTCTTTTAGTCTGTCCTTCTGGCTCTCTGTCTTTCTACACCTCACTTCACATGGCTGGAATGCTGTGTTCCCACGTCTTTGTCAACGGTATGGTGTGTTGGCACTGGATTATCAGCTTTTTCGTCTAGAGGCCCTAGCAATGTTTTCAGCAGGCATCCTCAAGTTGTGCTTGTAGACGCCCAGGAACCTAACAATGTTTTCAGCAGGCATAAAATGTTTTACAGGACAAGGAGAAGATCTGCAGAGGCATTCTCCTTTTAATGAAGTTGAGACAAAGTTTCAGAATTCCAAGGTTCCTGGCCGAAGGTTCTGCTAATTCTTTGTCTGAAATATTTCGCACAGATGCAGCCGAACGTCAATCACTACACCGGGAGTCAGCATCCTAGCGTCTGAGGGGAGATTCGTACCGGTTTCATGCATATATCATCTTTGGAAGTTCTGCACGTACCAGGAATCCTGGCACTGCTCAAATCCCAGAACTGTAACTATTGGTGGTGTGAGTCTGGCTATGAACCGCCTCCTCCTGTCTCAACTGTTTGGGATATGTGCGAGAGACCCTCTTCCATCTGACTCGCTTGGAGACGTCCGAGGAGTGAGGGGCGGTGACACGGTTTTGTACAAGGAGAGAGGGAGTGAGAAATGAGGGAGGTTGAAGCCGTCACCTCCGAGATGTGTGGGCTCGCCCGCTCGTAGATCACGATATCTCTTTTTAGGAGATGGTTATCTTTTCTTATTTTTTATAAATAAGACATGTATTTTTCCTTTTTTGAATATGACGGATGCTGTATTTTTTCTTTCTCTCTCTTGATTCCATTATCTCTTTTCATCAATTATCTTTTTCTTTCTTGATTTCTCTCCTCTCTTCTATTGCAGGTTAATTCCTTATAGAAGGAGATAAGAGTCAATTGCTGACTCTCCAGTGTGTGACTCATCTCGAGGATGTTGAGATGTGGATTAGAAAGTGTATGGTGAAAGTTCTATTTTGATTATAATTCTTAATAACTTAGTGATTTATCTTCTATTTGCTCTCATTGATATTTAAAAAATTAAGTATTTTCTGTTATTGTGAACATGTGCTTACATATTTATTCCTGATAATGAGAATGTTATTTGAATCTATATTGTCTACGACAGTGGCCACATCAACCAAGAAGGTAGTTGATCTAGCGCTTATGTACCATTATTAATGTGGCTTGTCTTTTTAGATGACTCATTAATATTGGGATTAAATGCAGGCGAGGAGATAAATGTTCCATAAGTCTATATTAGGCTTTTGCTGTAACATGGACGATATCGATTCGAAAGGATTTCGATGAATTCAAGTGTTTCTTTTAGTCTTTTAGTGGTTTGTTAAACTCCACACAGCTCCTTGCCTATCATCTGCCTTCCATCTTTATCCATATTTCAAAATCAAGTTGATAGTCTTATGAAACTGTCACTAGTTTGGGCTTAGTAGGCAGCTCTATGTTGGGATAAAAGGCGTACAATGAGGCCTGGTATTGCAGCTGAAGAAAGGAGCATGAGATAATGTCCACAAGGTAATAAATTATATAAGGAGAAATGTCTAGAATAAAGGCATCGCGAATGAAATACGGGACGGAGAGGTTAATACGCCATTTATCCCCACTTCCAAACAGGAAAGAGAAGGACCACAATGAATGACGAAACAAAATACAATAAATGGTGGAGAAAGTAAACTAGAACCAAAGTTACCAAGGGTGGAGAGTCACCAGAGCCCTATTTGCCGCCGGAGATAAAAGGGCGTTCGTCTCTTCTCTAATTTCTTTTCAATTTCCCTATTTGCTAGAATAGACAGGTTGACCAAGACAACCTTACACACTGAAGTCACCGCCGTCTAAGCCCCGCCATCAGCAACGGGCAGATCTCTACCCCGTAGGTTCGCCCCCCGCTTTTTTACTCGGGTGGACGACGACCAATTCTTAGAGGGTTACCGCTAGCTGGTTCAACGGATGACGACAGGAAGGACCGCAAGATGAAGGCGGGCCACATTCGGATGGAGAGTAGCCGAAGGCTACGGAAATATTTGTTTTCGGAGTAGATAACATTAAGGTTTGAGTATGACAAGACAGAAAACGTGGCCGGGTGGCGGGCATGAGCCACACATTTGGCCTTCAAAGATTTCAGAGTTGATTTCTCGTGGCAAAGAAGTGGTCATCATAGTTTGAATCATGATTTAGTTGTTAACAGTGAAGTAACAAAATGGAATGGGAATCGTGCATCAAGTGATTCTATCAGTTAAGTACGACATTAACTAGTCTTATTCTCGGGCATCCCTTTTCAATAAGCGAGGATAACGGTCTCTCAGTCACTATTGAATTGCCTCATCTAACGGACTCAACCAAGGGATGATTGGCGATATATGAATCGACCCACGTTGTAGATCGGGAGCAGCCACAGTTCAATGGGCTGCTGGCTGTGGATCGCGGCGGATTATCTCTTGGCAGGGACGGGCTAGCGCAAGTGTATTTGTGACGCCCCCACTATTGAGGAGGGGGTACCATCTCCGTCCAGCCCCTCCTCCACAGGGATCAGACCAGCAGAACCGTGCCATCAGGCTCCTACTTCTCTAGCTGACCATGGTCAAGTTCAGGGCGTCCACCGTCCTCGGCTTCATCCTCGTCGCGCCTCACCCCGATGACTACTCCGATGGGACCATCTCCGTTCCGGAGGTCCACAGTGGCATCCTCAAGACGGCGGAGAAGGTCGAGGAAGGGCTCTTTCTAGGCCCGAAGACTTGGCCTTCGATACCGAGTCCTGATTCCTCTGCACGGATTGCGACAATGAGTGGATAAGGCAGATTATGCCGCGTAAGGAGAGGGGAGACGGCGAAGGGGGGTGGAGGAGTGGGCGTATATCGGAGAACAGCCGCTGGGTCTCGCCGTCAGCGTTGACAAGCAGCACCTCGTCAACTCGGCATACAAGGTACTGACGGAGGCCGGTTCATTGCTCACACATGTAACAACTGATCTGTTCACGAAATTCGATCGATCGTCAGTTTTTTTGAGCTTTATGCCAGTTATTGTGTCTCCAGATGTGTGGGAGGCTAGAATTTTTGGCGGGGAACAGGTGGCGTTTGGTCACCGTGGACTTGTTTCGCCGTCCGGTGGGGACGAAGGCCGTGGCAAGGCGCCGTCCGCCTTTAAAATTGTCTAGTACCCATCTACATAGCAGGATTTCTTCCGATTACCTGTTTCGTGTCGCTCGGTGGCACGTCAAATGGAGGGAAGGTTTATCCTACAATACCTCATGATTACCTTGTGTAGTACCTTCACAAGGAAAGTATGAGAGGGAGAGTGTCGACGGAGGCTGAAGTATGATAAGACAGGTAAAGGCAACGTAGATAAACAGGATGGGGGACCTTGGATTTATCCCAAGATTGAGAGGCAATGTAGTGATCCATTCACTGGTGTAGTAGAGAGAAATCAAAAGTCTCTATACAATAAGAAAGCCAACTCATTTGTTGTACCGTGACCATAAATATTTCGAGTAACAACGTATAAACATTGGTAAACAAATATCTGTTGACCAAACTGAGCCCAATCCGTGGACAACTGACTTATCTTAGAATTTCTATAAATAAACCTTAAGATTCCGGCAATGGCTAAACAGCCGGCATAATACACGATGGCGAATAGAAGCAGTATCTCTCTCCCACTTCTCTTGGTTCTCTTCCTCTCCCTTCTTTCTTCCTGTTCCCCTTCCCATGGCTCAGTATCATCAGGTCCAGAAGACAACACGAAGGTAGGTGCAAGGCTGGGCGACATGGTGTAGTAGTTTCAGGGATATAGGATGCGGGGAGTTTGATAGCTCATGGGTTTTGCGCAGCTGTACATCGTTCACATGGGAGAGAAGCACCACGAGGACCCCGACGTCGTCACGTCTCTGCACCATGACACTCTCTGTTCCATTTTGGGAAGGTTTGCGCGCCGTTACATCATTTATTTGCTATCCTTGGTCGTGTTACTCATTGATCTCATTGCTAATTGAACGTGGATTCTCAGGCTTCGCTTCGATGCTTACAAACTCTCAAGTAAAGAAACTCGCAGGTAACATTTGTATAAGGTCATGCTGGATTTAATTTCAATGTGGATAAATATGTATAATTATGGCTATCATTAAGTGAATACCCATTAAAGTGATTCATAAAAGTTTCAATATTTACAATTATGATATCTATATAAATATAATTATGTGTAGAGACCAGGTTCTGTTCTAATTTTATGATGGGTTAAATTAAAAAAGGATGTCAAAATAAAAATCCCTCAAAGTCTTTTAGGCAAGAGAAAGCTTTGGATGTTGTAGTTATAAGACTTTGGGGGATGGGTTATGTTGGAGTTGATGAAGAGGAATCTGTAAATTTACTCATACTTTCCTTCGTACAAGTGATTCATATAAATCTTCTAGAGAAAGCTCTTTTGTCCCATAAAATAAAATATCACGGAAGCTTGAATAAGATGGCGGAAGTGACATAAGTTGTAGGGAACATAGGTCTTTGTCCATATGGTATTAGCATCTAGAGCCTCTAGCTCTGCGAGTATATTTTAAATAGGTCAAGATGAGACTATAATGGAGTACCTTCTGACATATGAAGACCAAATAATAGCTGCTTGGCTAAGTTTCGTCGAGTGATGGTTTTAGCCATACATAACTCTTTGAGCTTCTGCCATAATTTATAAGCCTCGGTCTCCTTCTTGATGTCACGTAGGATGTCATTTGAAAGATGTAATTAGATCTGGGTTAAGGCCTTGCGGTTGACCCATTTTTTCTTATCCTCATCCCATGATTGTGGCATTGTGGGAAAGAGGGCATCCTCTAGATTGAGCTGGCCCAAAACGGCCCACATCTTGATTTGCCATGATATAAAACTTGTCTTCCTATCGAGTTGATGAAGCTCCGCCTTCGTTGATGCCATGAGACCTTTAAACTAGCTCTGATACTAGTTACAAGAATAGAGTAGATGTGTTAAAGGTCCGCAGAAGCGATCACGAGAAGAAGATAAAAAGGCAATCTCAATAAATGAGGATCAACGAAAGGATGATTGGTCTTCGACGAAAGGAAATCTCCTGATTGGTCTTCGACGCGCCTCCTTTGAACACTTGTCTAGATCCCAAGCATCCCTTTTAAATAAATGAGGATAATGGTCTCTCGGTCACTAATGAAGTGCGTCATCTAGAGGACTGAACCAAAGGATGATTGGTGACATATGAATCGATCCGCGCTCCAGATCGGGATAAGCTGGCTGCGGATCGCGGCGGGTCATCTCGTGGCAGGGACGGGCTGGTGCAAGTGTATTTGTGACGCCCCCAACATTGAGGAGGGGGTTCCATCTCCATCCAGCCCGTCCTCCACAGGGATCAGACCAGCGGAACCGTGCCGTCGAACTCCCTTCTCTGGCGGATCATGGCCAGTTCAGGGTGACCTCGGCTTCCCCGATGACTACTCCGATGGGACCATCTCCGTCCCGGAGGTCCACAGCGGCATCCTCAAGACGTCGGAGAAGGTCGCGGAGAAGGGCTTTTGGCAGGCCCGGAAGACTTGGTCTTCGACGCGCCTCCTGATTCCTGTACACCGGTTGTGATGATGAGTGGATAAGGTGGATAAGCTGCACAAGGAGGGAAGACGGGGAAGGGGAGGGGGGTGGGTGGAGGAGTTGGCGTATGTCGGAGAACGACCGCCGGGTCTCGCCGTCAGCCCTGACACGCAGCTCGTTGTCGCCTGGGCATACATGATACAGAGACCGTTTACTTTGCTGACACAACTACTGATCGGTTCACGAGAGTCGTTTGACCGTTGGTTTATTTGCGGTTTATGCCAGTTGTTGTGCATCCAGAGGTGTAGAGAAATCTCGACTGGGGAAGGAGCTACCGATGAAGACTAGAATTTTAGGCGGACCAGCTGGCGGGGTGTCATGGGACCACCGGGGTAGGCCCTGGTGGGGAGGTTATAGACACCTTTCCATACCGTGGTGATGATGTAGTAGAGAGAAATCAAAGGAACAAAAGTCAATTCAACTGTTGAACGGTGACAATAAATTTATTTCGCATGATGACGTTTAAAACATGCTAAACATCATATTTGACGATATAATATTTTGAAATGTACATTGTCGAGGCCAAATTTTATTTCCAGGACCGCAATATCACGACTCTTCAGGATCATCATTTAAATGCATAATTCCCATTTGGTTATTTGAGCTCTGGTGATACCCATTTTTTTTCCAATTTCTAATGACATTATTTCCGCAACTTTCTGTAAATATATCCCCTAGGGGCTTCTAAGCGTCAATGGATGTGGGGTGGTGTATCTGCTGGCGGAGGACGTAGAGAGACCAACCGGACGGCCAATTGCTGAGGTTAAAACAGAGCGACGGGCGTGGAGGATCGCGCCCTCTACTTCCCTAATCGCGTCGTTGTCTCGCCGGGTCAAGGATCTGTGGTCTGTCTTCTGTGAATCCGCCTTGTGGGTTTTCAGTACTCTGATGCCGCCATCCCTACACAGAGAGTTCATCTCGCACCGCCTCACCTTGAGACTGCCCCGTTAAGACGGCAGGAGAAGACGCAGAATATACCACGTCCACGGTCAGAAGAGGGGAGCCGTCGATCGGTTCATCGACAACATCACTGGGCGTCCGTCAGAAACGGTTCCCTGGTGGACCGGTTTTATCCTTTGAGGGTTCGGCCGCCCTTAAGACCAACAAATTATTGGTTAAATTTCTATTTCGTTATTTATTGGTCAACATCGGATCATACACTCTCTCTCTCTCTCTCTCTCTCTCTCTCTCTCTCTCTCGCTATATATATATTATCTTGCATCGCGGTCTTCAGAACTAAACGAAGTACTAGAACTAATCGAATCGGTAACCACTTCGCTAAAAGCATGAATGTCTTCGGGGCATGTAGCATTACTCTTTCTATAAAAAGGCCCCTACTTGACCAAGAAATGGAGGTAGATTCGTCATGTCGAATATTAGATCAGGTCTAACAGCGTGCACTCGTATCCCCGCCGAACTGACCAACGATGTGTGAACTATATTTTCCATCTTCATTCTATTCATAAAAAACAACCTGATGAAAGCCCTGTGGAATAAATGCAGAGACCGAATTTAAAAATGGGCAGAAACGTTGGTCCCGAGACGACGTGAACCCAGGATCCAGTCATTGTGTCACGGGATCAAGATCGACCCACCCCGATTATCGCCTCCCACCGGCCTTTGTTGCCTTCGCCATCACCAAGCAGCCTCTTCACGTCGCGCGGAAGACCATTTCACCGATGTATAACATGTATTCTCTCTCATCCTATAATACAGAAGGAGGAAGGAGGACCCCACGAGCCTAGATACGAGAAGCTTCGGGAGTAACAAGTCTCCTCCAGTGTGAACTCCTTCGATGAAATCGGAACGGTATGCTGGACGTCTTGGACATTGATGCATGTTCAAAGGAACTGAGCTAACAACGTCAAGATCAGGTGCGTGACCTTCTTGCGGACCCTCCAATTTAATCTTCGAAACTCGCAGACTTCCTTTGTCGGCATTGATTGAATCATCCATCTGACTCAGATCGATGACCTTAGCGGATGACCTGGTAAATTTCTAATCATTGACCGGGAACCTTTAAAAGGATACGTTTACAATGTCATGAAAAATTTGTCTGGTATTTATTGCCCAAGATCGAGTCCAATACGTGTACATCTTGTCTCGCACTTTCTATAAATAAGCCTCAGGGGCCTCTTCGACAGAGGCCACACAGCCGCCATAGAGCACGATGGCGATTATAAGCAATAGGTCTCTCCCTCTAATCCTTGTCCTCTTCCTCTCCCTTCTTTCTTCCTGTTACCGTTCGTATGCCTCAGTGTCATCAGGTTCCGACGACAACACGAAGAAGGTAGGCTCTCGGCTGACCAACGAGGTAAAGTAGTTTCACAGGAAGAGGAGGAGGGGAGTTTGATGGCTCATGGTTTTCACGCAGCTGTACATCGTTTACATGGGCGAGAAGCACCACGAGGACCCCGAAGTCGTCACGTCTCTGCACCATGACACTCTCGCTTCCATTCTGGGAAGGTTCGTAGGCCGTTACATCATTTCTTTACCTTGCTTTGTCGTGTTACCGACTGATCGAATCCGTAATCGAACATACAGCAAGGAGGAAGCTCTTGGTTCGATTATCTACAGCTACAAGCACGGATTCTCAGGCTTCGCCGCCATGCTTACAGACTCTCAAGCGAAGAAACTCGCTGGTAACTTTTGTGTGTCATCAGAGAGAAAGAGCAGAGAGAGAGAGAGAGAGAGAGAGAGAGAGAGAGAGAGACAGAGACATAGAGACAGACAAGGAGAGAGACAGAGAAGGGATGAGGGAGAGAACGGGAGAGAGCGTTTACGTTTGAGCGAATGGACAAACCGGAGACTGTTTAAGAAAGCGCAGTGGGTTTAGGAGCACAGCGTCAATGGAGTTTTAAAAGCTACATCTCTTGGGGATATGATCAAAGTCTGGATCATACATGCACTGTTTTCTTAATAAAATAATAATCATTGACATCAATCAAATCAGATGCTCACAAAATCGGATTTCAGGGATGACGGGAGTCCTCGGTGTGAGGTTGAGCCGAACCCTCCAATTGAGTACGACGCGTAGCTGGGACTTCCTCGGGCTCAGTTACAACAATCCTCCTTCCCAGCTCCTTCACAAGGCCAGGCTAGGCGACGGCGTAATCATCGGAGTCGTCGACTCAGGTAGACCCCCTCGGTACTCTGTAACTCGTTCTCGTTTGGCTGGCGTTTATCATCTCTACATTCAGTTTGGCGTACTAGTGTACTATTATTGGCCTTAATAAGAAGGATTGTTTAGAGGGTAAAATGGATGTACTATGGATGTGCAGGAATATGGCCGGAATCCAAAAGCTTCGACGACAGTGGCTACGGTCCTGTTCCGGCACGGTGGAAGGGAACGTGCAAGACGGGGAAGGAGTTCAACGCTTCCCACTGCAACCGGAAGATCATCGGCGCGCGATGGTATGCAGCTGGTGTTGATGAGGTCACATTGAAAGAGGACTACCTCTCTGCGCGCGATGTGAACAGCCACGGTACCCACGTAGCATCGACGGCAGCTGGATCCTACGTGCGAAACGTGAGCGTAGGTGGAATGGCCGTTGGATGGGCGAGAGGCGGGGGCCCCCCGTGCTAGGCTGGCCGTATACAAAGTTGCGTGGGGGCAGAAAGGCACGGCTTCTTACGCATCGGTGCTGGCAGCGATTGACGACGCCATACATGACGGCGTGGACATTCTCTCCTTATCGTTGCGCACCCCAGAAGACTCGTGGGGCTCCCTGCAGGCTGTGCTTAAGGGAATCACCGTGGTATACTCAGCCGGAAACGATGGTCCGTTTCCTCAGACGGTGGAGAACACCTCCCCATGGGTAATAACTGTGGCAGCCAGCACGATGGATCGGTCTTTTCCCACGGCCATTACCCTCGGAGACAATGTTACCCTGGTGGTCAGTATCATTGCCTCACCCTGGTGATTTCTTATCTAGTCGATAGAAACCCGTTTCCAGCCTTTCTTAATGCAAGTAAGGAAATCTATCTTCTTCTTTCAGGGTCAAGCTACATACCTTGGGAATGCGAATTTGAGCGGGTTTACCGGCATCACATATGGTGACAGGTCACATGCCCCGTTCCTTGCGTACTGCTTTATTTTCAGCTAGATCTAGTAAATTTACATTTGCATTTCTTAGTTTAAACGAACCTCGTCTTTCTGATGCAGTTGTGACAACGAAACACTGAAGGGCACCGAATATAGAAGAACAGTCGTCCTCTGCAACCCGGGACTAAGAGCATCGAGAGACCAGATATCTTTTGCGGCGCAGAACGTTCGGAAGGCTGGAGGTCTAGGTCTAATCTTCCCACAGTACACCACTAACATCCTTCCTCAACCCGACGATTTCCCGATCATCCTGGTGGACTGGATTGCTTTTCAGCAAGTAGCCGAATACCTTCAGACCTTCAGGTAACCACGTTCCTTAAACCCTTTACCTCTTTCTCTCCACCCCCACCTCACTGATGGATACAGCGTTTTCCCTCTGACTCACGCCTCGCTGCTGGAATGCGATGTTCCATCCATAGGGATTCTGCCAAGGTGAAGCTGTCTCCCACGCGCACTGTAGAAGGTAAGGGGATCTTGGCACCGAGAGTAGCAGCATTCTCGTCCAGAGGCCCCAACAAAGTCTTCCCCGGAATCCTCAAGGTGCGTCTATAGTATTCAAAAGATAAGGTTTTACAGGAGACGAATTTTCCTTGACGGAGAAAGGATCTGCATCGACATTCACTTTAGTGTAGTTGCATCAAATGTTCAGAGTTCCAAGGTTCCCGCATCAAGGTTCCGCTATTTGTTCTTTGTCTGAAATATTTCGCACCGATGCAGCCGGACATCGCTGCACCGGGAGTCAGCATCCTCGCCGCTGTACGGGATTCGTACGGTTTCATGGATGGAACATCTATGGCCACTCCACACGTATCAGGAATCGTGGCACTCCTTAAATCCTTGTACCCTACTTGGTCCCCCGCCGCTATAAAATCGGCCATTCTGACGACCGGTATGTTCTCTCAATCCCGTATCGATGTGCGTCGTTTCGTTCTCAACATCAATCTATTTCTCTTCGCAGCTTCGGTTGTCGACAAAGATGGCGTGCCGATAGTGGCGGAGGGCACACCCCGCAAGCTCGCCGACCCTTTCGACTACGGGAGCGGTCACATTAATCCAGAAAAGGCAGCTGATCCGGGGCTTATATACGATATCAATCCGAAAGATTTCAACGAGTTCAAGTGTTCTTTGGGTTCTTTACTGGTTTGTGAAACTCCACAGCTTCCTGTCTACGACCTTAATCTGCCTTCCATCTCTATCCCTGATCTCAAAACCAAGGTGACGGTGTCAAGGACCGTCACCAATGTGGGCCCAGCCGACAGCACTTACGTCGCCATAGTCGAACCCCCGCCAGGTGTCCAGATGGAAGTTCGACCATCAAAGCTCGTCTTTGATGAACGCACCAAAACACAGAAATTCACCGTTACATTGACGTCTGTTCGCATGATACAGGGAGTGTACACATTCGGAAGCTTGACTTGGAAAGATGATACTCATACGGTCAGGATACCTATTGCAGTTCGCAATGTAATCAAGGACTTCTATGCGGACGTCGCATAGTGGCCCAATTAAACGGAAGACATCCATTATAGTCTTGTTAGTACGTATGGGTACGAATAATACCGATGTTTGTTTCATACTTTTATGAGAATAAGTAATGGAATAGTTGTATGTCGGACTATAAGTTGTTTTCATTCACAAATTTGTCCATCATATCCTTGTGATAAAATTCTCTCACTTGTGTAATGTATTTCTTGAAAAAAGTAAAGAGGAAAATTGAAGAATGGGAATAAAACAAGATTTAATGTTGTTTGACATTTTTCATGCATCAATGAATAGTGTCTTTTTCGTTTGAAGTCATATTAACATAAATCATCTAAATAGATGGTGCAAGCATTGGCTACTACCAATAAATATTATAATTTGAAAGTTTGAGTTGGAAAAATCATGAAAAAGGAATTTAAATCTAACGAACTTTCCAACAATCTCTAGTCAATGCAAAGGTTCTTCCTTTCTCATTCTCAAATTAGATCATGATTATCAATATGAATAAACTTGTTAAGATATAAAGAAAAACATTTTTTTCCAATGGTTTGGAGATATTGCAACTTTAAGATGCACCAAATAAATAAATTTTCATCCAGTTATATAGATGAAAAACTCTAGAAATAACTTGGTAAAAAAATTAAAGATAGTGGAGAGTGACCAATGAACTACCAGTAAGGATTTAAGAATATTTAGATATTTAAATATCATTACATAGAGATATGAGACATGAAAAACTTCAATGATATATTTTTTTTGATGTAGTATATGCCATTATGCTCTAATTTTAGCACAATCTCACTCATTATATGAGTCTATAAAACATTTGAAGCACGTAAAACGTTATGTAAAAAAATTGACACAAAATGATAAAGCAAAATAAGAATCCAATGGTCTCATTTTAAAAATAATTAAGACAAAGATATGATTTATGAGAAAGTTCCATTCATTTGGTAAATCAACAATAGTTGATTTATTTGTGGTTTTATATAGGGAATTACTAGAGGATCCAATATAAATTGTGGTGCCATTACTCATGATCCATACCTCCAATATTTGAATTTAAAAGGCCTTTACCTCAAACATTTACTTTCAATGATGTAGATATTTATTATTAAGTGTCTAGAGAGAAACTTGATGATTCTAAAAGAGTTCAAGTACATGCATACTAGTGATCATGGCCAAATGGAAAATTGATAAAAGTTTCATTGCCTTCTCTCTTTCTATTTTTTGAGCTTCTCATTGATGTCATGAGTCCAATGAAATAACTTCTTCATTAGAATTAATATTTTTCCCAATGAAGTATTCTAAAGAAAGTCATTCATAATGCTAAGTTCATTATTTTGGTAATTCACAATAGCACCATATTATTGTATCACCTTGACAAAAGGATTTTTTTGTCTTTAATTGTACCATACACTTCAGTAGATCATCTCTTGGACTCTACACACATCAAACAATGCAAAGTTCACAACTATTTCTAGGAAATATATTGGATCAATGTGATGCTTATTCGATAGAGACATGAAAGCTTAATTGATCACTGTGGACTTAAAAAAGAGATGAAGAAAAATATGAGACATAATGATTGATAGAGACATGATCCAAACAATAAGTATGTCACTAAGGAATAATGTGTGAGAGAGACTTATGGCGTTCTTGAAGCTGAACTCCATAGTATTTATGTTATACACAATGAAATAAATGTCCCCTACTTCACAATGAAATAAATGCAAATATGAGAGAAGGAAAGGAAAGGAATAAGAAGAGGATATACTAGGGTTTAACATTGTTCATAGAATGCTCCCTCTTGGGGAGAACATTTGAGAGATTTGGGGAAAGATATCACATGGGTGGAGAAGAGGAGCTACTTTGTGTGAAGTGCATCAGCTTTGATTGTATGTGATCAGAGGAATAATAGCATCATTATTTATTCTTAAACTACTGAAGGAAGCCATGTTCCATAGATTTGACTTGAATTATGATAAGAAGGAAAAATAAGTGGATGTATGTTGACTACTTAGATGATAGTGAAAAGGGTGACTTAAAGTTTATTTCATTGCAAGAATTTGTGGACAATGTTGAGAGAGAGAGAGAGAGAGAGAGAGAGAGAGAGAGAGAGAGAGAGAGAGAGAGAGAGAGAGAGAGAGAGAGAGAGAGAGAGATGTAGCTCAAGACATAAGTTGAAGTCTAAACTTTGAATTTGGGCTCACTTATCATAAATTTGGGCTATAATGTGAAAGTGCTGAAAAAGGGCCCCACATATGTCACTAGTGGGTTGGTTAACTAAATAATAATTAATAAATAATATAGTTTTAGCCTTAACTAAATAAACATATATTTATGTTAAATTAAAAAAAGTGGTTTTTAGTTAGTTAATGTGAATTTCTGATTAATTTTGTGATTTTATACAAAATTATATAATTTTTATAATATTATTTTTAAGATAAATGAAAAAAATAAAAGAAAATAAAAATATAGAAAAAGGGGAGAACATGCCAATCAGCCAAGCTTACAAGTGAGTCAAAAGCACAATCGAGTAGAGCTATGAGTAGGGGCTCAAGTCACTAAGGATGGACCGATAGGGGGCATGTGTGTGTTACTCTTTTTCCATGTCATTGGTGGCCAGTCAAACGTGGGGTAAGGAGTGGTCATACACATGCGAGTAATATTGTATTACTATATATTCATCTCAAAATTCAATGTATAATTGACGTGAGACTAACTCGGTAGCCACACCTTTCTTGGATTATTTTAATCATTTTTATCTCTCAAATACCTCTTATTTATCAGAAGGAGGTACCATGATGACATCACTTTATAAGGGTATTCACATACTTTTTCACTCTCTCTTATGCAAGTGGGAGACTAGCAAGGGTTTGAATCATACTAGAGCAAAAATTAATATTTTGATCTGATTAAATCTTAATTTTCTTACAGATTCTTGTTAAAGGATTAAGCTGCTAGAATCACTTAATCATTGACAAGAATCTTGTAAACTTAATTCGTGAAGTATCATTTCTAAAATTATTGAATGATTTTGATTAAAAAGATTGTGAATCTATCGAGTAAATCATTATAATCTGCGGGGAGAGAGAGAGACCTTATGCCTATTCATTGTAAGAATTTGCAGACCTGATGCTATTTGTGTGTGTGTGTGTGTGTGTGTGAGAGAGAGAGAGAGAGAGAGAGAGGCACACACACACACAGTGTGGCTGACGAGGGATCAACAGATCAGGAAGAAAACTGACAAGCTGTTGACACCCATGCGTTATAGAGTAGAAGTAAGCGCAGTCTTGTTGGCTATGCTATTGAGTTATCTCGGGGTTTTCTGGTGGGGCATGGACCCTAGCCCCCCATCCGCGACCACGATGTCATTGGACTCCATGTCACCTCCTCCAGAGACCCCGCAAACTATCGAGGCCACTCGACGTCGCCGCCGGCAGACCCGAGCTCCGGATCCGAACTTCTATTACTATTAGGATTTACCCATATTTAATTTTCTTTTATTTATTTTACGTTGTAATCCTCTCTCTCCTCCCGAGGCCTATAAATAGGCCTAAGGTTTCTATTGAACAGCGGTTTCGATCTTCATAAGAATTTTCTTATACGAGAGATCGTGCCTTAAGGGATTCGTGTGACTACTGCTGCCTGTGGCTGCGGCTGTCTCGCGTCCCCCCCTCCCCTACCCTATGGTCAACCCTCTTTGTCGTCGCTGGCGGGTCTCTCTGTCAGCACTCGTGTGCCAGACAACTACCGATCAGCGTCCCTCGGAGCGCCGGCAATGCGCCGCGTACGAGCCTCCCGCGGGCGCTCACGCGTCCCGTGCATCCTGTCCAAGCGCTTGTGCGTCCCGCGCCTGGTGGACACGCCACGGCGACTCGCCCTACACACCAACCTTCCACCATGCACATCGACCGTGCACACCCTGCGCGCCCTGCTCTGCTCAACATCGGACTTAGGTCTCGGGGCACTGCCCCGAACCCCGCAAGGGGGCGGCTTCCCCCCTTGACCCCCCCTCCCCCCCGCCAACTAACCACGTAGTTGGATCCACGACGAGCTCGTCTTCTTCTGCTCTACCATCGACGTCAACATTGTGGCGTGGAAACGCCGAAGGTCCCCTCTCAACCCTCTCTGGTGATCGTGTGTTTTGATTTCATCCTGTCTTTCCTCAAACGTGTTTCCACCACCAGGGATCAAGACGAGCCGAGTGGGCTGCGATTTCCTTGTTTGGAGGCCGACTAAGATTTTTAGATGTGGAGCTTCTTTTATCACGGTGACCTGAGACAATCCTCCCGCCTTTGATCGAGGAACGGAACGGTCTTCTCACCTCATCACAGTCGGTTTTCAAAGGTTCGGATCCAATCGTGTGGGAGTTTCGTGGCTTGTTATTTACCCGTTGTGTTCCCTACCCATTCCATCCGCGTCAGTCATATTCGTCCTACATCATTTTCTCTGGAGGTCCTAGTGGGACGTCGAGAGCATCCTCAAGGTGTCAAAGAAGATCAGAGAAGGGCTCTTGCAAGACTCGGAGGACCTGGCCGAAGACGCCGCCTCCGGATTCCTCTACACGGGTTGCGACGACGGGTGGATCAGGCGGATTAAGCTTCGGAAGGAAGAGGAGACACCGAAGGAGGGGGTAGAGGATTGGGCATATGTCAGAGGGCATCCGCTGTGAATTGCTTTCGGCCCCAACAAGTAGCTCCTCGTCGCCTCGACTTACAAGGTATAAGACTCAATTCCTTCATTTCCAAAGCAGTGATGGAGCGTATTTCTAAGGATTCTTGGAAGATTTGGTATATGATTGGATGATGCATTATCTCCATAGATTTACTCTGGATTTATCTGTCTAATGTGAGTATCTTATCTGGATTTAGTGCTCTAATGTGGGCTTGGCATCTTGATAGAATCTCCGTCTAACTATGTTTTGACTTAATTTATTACTAATTGTGTAGTTTTTGCTCAGGAGGGATAATAAGTTATTAATATTTAAAATTTCATAGGTATTTGTATGATAGGAAAGTTCTATATTCCAATCATTTCTGCTATTATCGGAGTATGTCGTTGAATAAAAGTTTTTCACTGTAAATTCGGCGATCTTGTCGTGCCCCCTTTCAACGTCACCAGGCACGTGCAAGAAACTAAGAAATCTCTACTTTCCCTAGTGGGCAAACCATCAATGGAGTAATTTGTTACTGGGTTTACTAGGTTAATAAGTTAGATTCCGGACGGGTTTTTCTAAAATATGATGATGTCATCATATCATACGCTTTTATTTTGTAAAGATGACGTTTTCTAATATTATATTTTATATAGGTAAGCCTTGTTCGGATTGGCGATTCAAGGGGCTGCTGAGTGTCGGCGTGGACAGGGCGGTCCGCCTACTGGCGGAGGAGGCAGAGGGTTTTGAGATTTGGGGTGGCAGACGGCGTAGACGTCGCCTCCGACAGCACAGTCTACTTCACCGACGCATCCTACAAGCATAACCTCGCGACCCACATGCTGGATATCATGGAGGGCCGGTCACACGGGCGGCTAATGAGCTCCGACTCCGCCACCGCCCGCACGGAGGTGCTCCTCGGCGGACTCTACATCCCCAACGGCGTCGCCATGTCGCCGGATCAAGACTCGGTGATCTTCTGCGAGACTCTCTTGTAAGTTTTATCGCGGTGGGAGATCTGTTTTATCTGCGAAACCCTAGAGTTCATCCGTTCGGTTCCTTCCTCGTCCCCACAGTCCATCTACCGCCCTCGTCCTCGAACTTCCCCCTCGTTGGAGGAGATGCAGAAGGTACCACGTCCTCGGAGAGAAGAAGGGAGCCGTGGATCACTTCGTCGACAGTTTGCCCGGGTTTCCAGACAACATCCGATACGAGGACGAGGGACATTTCTGGATCGCTTTCTCTGTGGTAACGAAACCCTTCTTCTGTTGCTCACAGCTCTCCTCCGGCAAACTCGTCGGGTCCGGCCGTAGCCAACTGATCTAATCGTCAACTGAGTGTCTGCTCTCAGGGGAAGAGCAAGAGCTGGGACCTTATCCTTCGGTATCCAATGCTGAGAAAGATGGCCGTAGTCTCTTCGAAGCTCGCGGATTTTCCCCACCATAGTTCCCCTTCCTATGCCTTAGTGTCATCAGGTGCAGATGACAATACGAAGAAGGTAGGTGCACGGCTGACCAACAAGGTAAAGTAGTTTCACAGGAAGAGGAGGCGGAATTTTGATGGCTCATGGGTTTCACGCCGAGAAGCACCACGAGGACCCCGAAGTCGTCACATCTCTGCACGATGACACTCTCTCTTCCATTCTGGGAAGGTTCGTACGCCGGTGCATCATTTCTTTGCCATGCTTTAGTAGTGTTACGGACTGATCGAATCCCTAATCGAACATGCAGCAAGGAGGAAGCTCTTGGTTCGATTGTCTACAGCTACAAGCACGGATTCTCAGGCTTCGCCGCCATGCTTACAGACTCTCAAGCGAAGAAACTCGCTGGTAACTTTTGTGTGTCATCAAATTCGAAGAGCAAATAATCTGCGGGGAGAGAGAGGGAGAGAGAGAAAGGCAGAGAAGGGATGAAGGAAAGAGCGGGAGATAGCGTTTACGTTTGAGCGAATGGATAATAGGAGACTGTTGGAGAGAGCGTAGCGGGTTTAGGAGCAGAGCGTCAATAAGTTCGTATGGAGGTTTCAAAAAGTAGCAACTCTTAGGGATAGGATCAAAGACTGGATCATACAGGCACTGTTTAGGTAATGAAATAATCATCATTGGCATCATTCAAATCAGATGCTCACAAAATCGAATTTCAGGGATGACGGGAGTCCTCGGCGTGACGTTGAGCCGAATCCTCCAATTGAGTACGACGCGTAGCTGGGAATTCGTCGGGCTCAGTTACAACAGTCCTCCTTCCCAGCTTCTTCACAAGGCCAGGCTAGGTGACGGTGTAATCATCGGAGTCATTGACTCAGGTAGACCCCCTTGATACTCTGTAACTGGCTCTTGTTTGGTTGTCGTTCCCCGTCTCGTTTGGTTTGACGTACTACTGTGTTATTATTGATCTTAATGAGAAGTAATTTTTAGTGGGTATACCGCATGTACTGTGGGTGTGCAGGAATATGGCCGGAATCCGAAAGTATCGACGACAGGGGCTAGGGACCAGTTCCGACAAGGTGGAAGGGGACGTGCAAGACGGGGAAGGAGTTCAACGCCTCCAATTGCAACCGAAAGAGCATCAGCGCGCGATGGTACACAGCTGGTCTGGATGAGGTCCATTTAAAAGGGGATTACCTCTCTCCGCGCGACTGGAACGGCCATGGTACCCACGTAGCATCGACGGCGGCTGGATCCTACGTGCAGAACGTGAGCGTAGGTGGACTGGCTGCTGGATGGGCGAGAGGTGGGGCTCCCGAGTTAGGCTGGCCGTATACAAAGTTATGTGGGGGCAAGAATCCGTTTCAACTACCGCATTGGTTCTGGCAGCCATTAACGACGCCATACATGACGGCGTGGACGTTCTCTCCTTATCGTTGGCGACACCTGATGACTCGTGGAGCTCCATGCAGGCTATGCTTAAGCGAATCATCGTGGTGTACGCAGCCGGAAACTATGGTCCGATTCCTCAGACGATGGAGACCACCTCCCCATGGGTTATAACCGCGGCAGCTAGCACGATTGATCGGTCGTTTCCCACCGCCATCACCCTCGGAAACAATGTCACTCTGTTGGTCAGTACCATTGCTTCACTCTGGTGGTTTCCTATCTAGTCGATAGAAAGACATTTCGAGTCTTCCTTAAGGAGCGTAAGGAAATCTATGTATGTCTTTCAGGGTCAAGCTAGATACGTTGGGAATGAGAATTTGAGCAGGTTTCCAGGCATCACATATGGTGGCAGGTCACATGCCCCGTTCCTTTCGTACTGCTTTAATTTCTGCTAGATCTGGCATATATACATTTGTCTTCCTTAGTTTAAACAAACCTCGTCCTTCTGATGCAGTTGTGACAACGGAACACTGAAGGACACCCAATATAGAATAACAGTCGTCCTCTGCAACCCGGTACCTACAGCACCGAAAGACCAGCAAACTTTTGCGGCACAGAACGTTCGGAAGGCTGGAGGTCTATATCTAATCTTCCTACAGTACACCACTAACATCCTTCCTCAACCCGACGTTTTCCCGACGATCGTGGTGGACTGGGTGACTTTTCAGCAGATACTCGAATACGGTCAAGCCTCCAGGTAACCACGTTTCTTAAACCCTTCACCTCTTTCTCTCTCCCCTGATCTCAGTGATGGAATACAGATTTTCCTTCTTACTCTCTCTCTCTCTGCCTTACCCCTCGCTGCTGGAATGCGAAATTCTATCCATAGGGATTCTGCCAAGGTGAAGCTGTCTCTCACGCGGACTGTCGAAGGTGGGGGAGTGTTGCCACCCAGAGTAGCAGCCTTCTCGTCCAGAGGCCCCAACAAAGTCTTCCCCGACATCCTCAAGGTGCGTCTAATAGTTTTCAAAAGTTAAAAGGCTTTACAGGACACAAATTCTCCCAGACGCTGAAAAGACCTGCATCGGCATTCACTTTTTACTGTAGGTGCCTCAAATTTTAGGAGTTGCACGGTTCCCGGATCTAAAATATTTTACATCAATGCAGCCGGACATCACTGCACTGGGAGTCAGAATCCTAGCCGCTTAACGGGATTCGTACAGTTTCATGGATGGAACATCTATGGCCACTCCACACGTATCAGGAATCGTGGCACTCCTCAAATCCTTGCACCCTCTTGGTCCCCAGCCACAATAAAATTGGCCATTCTGACGACCGGTATGTTCTCTCAATACCCAATAACTGTGCGTCTTTCCGTTCTCAACATTAATCTGTTCTCTTCACAGCTTCGGTCGTCGACAAAGATGGTGTGCCGGTAGTGGCGGAGGGCACCCCCGACTACGGCAAGCTCGCTGACCCTTTCGACTACGGCAGCGGCCACATCAATCCAGACAAGGCAGCTAATCCAGGGCTTATATATGATATCAATCCGAAAGATTTCAACGGGTTCAAGTGTTCTTTCAGTTCTTTACTGGTTTGTGAAACTCCACAGCTTCCTGTCTACGACCTTAATCTGCCTTCCATCTCTATCCCTGATCTCAAAACCAAGGTGACGGTGTCAAGGACCGTCATCAATGTGAGCCCAGCCGGCACCACTTACATCGCCATCGTCGAACCCCCGCCAGGGGTTCAGATGGAAGTTCAACCATCAAAGCTCGTCTTTGATGAACGCACCAAAAGATAGAAATTCACCGTTACGTTGACGTCTGTCCGCAAGATACAGCGAATGTACACCTTCGGAACCTTGACTTGGAAAGATGATACTCATACGGTCAGGAGTCCTATTGCAGTCCGCACTGTGATCAAGGATTTCTATGCCGACGTCACATAGTGGTCCCTTTAAACGGAAAACATCTGCCACAGTCTTGTTTTTTTATCTCTTGGTGTTAATCATGGCGATGCCTTTCTTTTATACTTCAATAAAATAAGTAATGTGATACTCGTTTGTTGGTCGGACCATAAGTTGTTTTCAATCATAATTTTTTCCATCTTACCCTTGTAAATTTTTCTCACTTGTCCTATGTATTCCTGGAAAAAAATAAAGCGGAAAATTGAAGAATTCAAGATAAAAGATTTAATATAGATTGACATTGTCCATGCATAGATGGTACAAGCATTGGCTACTACCAATAATGTACGAGGAGTATATTGCTACCCAATTATACGTCAAATACCCATTCAGGAAGAAAAAGTACTGTTGGCATACTAATTTCTCTAAGATTTAATCAATGAATGGGAGAGGGAAGTGATCTTTCTTTGCTACATCATTGAATCTTCTAGAGTCTACAGATTCTCCCCCTTATATTTAGCTTGGTATGTAGTTCCTCGCCTTATTACTTCTTTAGTACTACATACATAGATTTGACCTGAGTAGAAGATTATCCCTGCATCTAACCATTTTATCAACTCCTTAACCACCTCCACAATATTGAGGTTTAGCTAGTTCTATGTTTTCCTACTAGGTCTAGCATCATCATCAGTATATATATGATGGATACATATACTTGAGTTAATACTTCAACCATTATTAAAAAATGTACTACTTTTATACTATCTAAAAACCTCTAGAATGATATTATCTCAAAACCTCTAGAATGTGTACTTCTTGTTGAGGGGTGAGATGAGAGGCTATAATCACTAGAAGAGTTTGGCTAGGGCCTAAATATGCATACTTCCATGAGGTTGGTAGGGGTTTCAACATTAGAGCTAGTGGGTTCTATAGAAGCGGGTCCAAGGTATCTATTTATACTATTGAGGAGAGCTCAACCTATGTGGTGTCATAAATAGCCCTAAAAGAATCGAATAATGGATTGATCTCTTCTGTGTTGCTCATTAAAATGTATTTGTTACACACTTATTTATAATATCTATAGTCTGACACTCTTCATCTCAACTATTTGGGTATTTAGATGATCAAACACTAATTGGTACTTTGTGACCAGCTATATATTTGTCAACCATTCTTGTTTTATAGTTAACATAATATTTTGCCACGATGATGAATGGTTGAAAAATATTATAAAATTTACAGGAAAATAATATTTCTTTACTTCAACAGCTACATCCTCAAGAAAACTCATACCCATCTATCTACTAATAGTAGGACAGTAGTACCCATCTATCTTTACCTATACTGATTTCAGTTCTCCCATATTAAAATATTTATATATATAGGTAATCAAAAGATTGACACTTTCACTATCTTAAGTAAAGTGTAGTCAAAGGTAACACTTCTTATGTTGTGTGAAATTAGTGGGCCTCTTGGGTCCTTAACCTTTTGTGGGAGTTAGCTTTATAGAATTGTGCTATCATTCTCAAGGGTTTGACCTTTTTAGGTCCTCTACCCTACATGCAAAGTTCTTTCAAATGCTTTGCATATTATGGGTTGTGCCTAACTACATGTACTAGAAGAATGGTCACAATCACTTCATCACATACCTTCATTGATTTGTTATTCAAAGTTGGTTTCTTCTGTGATCACAGTTCAAGTGCTTGTGGGAAAGGAATTAGAGGTTTAGTAGTCCAATTTGATTCTACTCCCTCTACACACTAGCCTCATGCCCTAACTTAGAGAGATTTTTTTTTTCATCACTAGCAAAGTTTTTATGTGAATTCTAAGGGGTTAAGGTGTGACCAATATGAGGAATCACTTTTCAATCTGGTTGGAGGTATCAACACTCTTATTGCTTTGATATAGGTCTTTTAAGACTATTCTACTCTATAAGGTTGTCACATCTTTCGACATGCTTATACCATTTTGAACTAGGTGAGATTAGAAGCCTACTTTATGGGGCCATGACAAATGGTGATGTAAACTTAGGGGGATAAGATTTCTTTAGATTACTTGTAGTTGGATTAGGAAGCTGATCACTTTCCTTGTTTACAATCACTTCTACTATCCTACTCATTTCGCATCTAAGTTGTGTCAAACTGTATTGCTACTACAACATCATTTGAATGATCATATCTTGGGTCTGATCACTACCTTGGGATCCTTTATTTGCTGATGTATGGATGGATTTGGTTGAAGCCCTCTAAAACTAAATAGGCTTCTAGTTTTGATGTTGAAGTTGTGGTGTTGGCCTCTAGTTCAGAAAGTTCTTTCAAGAGAAGTTTAGGATGATTCCTCCACCCAAGGTTATAGGTATTAAAGTATGGGTCATATGTGGGTTTGGGATATTCATTGATGACTTTGAATTAATCCTCTAGGTGAAAATGATTGGTCTATATGTGGATATTTTGACTCAAAATGGGATGGATCACTACAACTAGAACATGTCACATAAGGTGGTGTAGTGAGAGTTGATGAGAGTGGTGCCCCATAATGATGTGTACAAGTTTGTGCTAAGGAATAAGGTGAGTTATGTTTCTTACATAAAAATAATTTAAGTTTTTCTTGTATTAAATTCACCCTTACTAATACTATTAGATTTCATCTACCTCTTATTCAAGCTCTCAATCATGGTACTCTCATACTTCAATAAATTCCTCCTTTCTTTATTTATTTTGACTATCTATCATATATTACAAAAGATGCACGATTAGTAGAATTCTTATTGAGTGTCTCATAAAACTAATAGACTTCATCTTCATCTTTATTCATGAAACTACTCTATAGGCCTAATCAACTATCTATCCATTATGCTCAATCAATTTATACAAAAATGCCCTAGTGATTTGTCATTTTGGTACTTGACGTGACTTAGTCATTATATAGTAAATCATGTAAATTTAAAATTTATAAAACTAGAAAATATGGATTTTTAGATATTTATAAGTATTTTTGAACAAATATATCAATTATAATTCAATAAATATTCTAGAAATAGTGGTAATTATCTAGATTGATCACAGGGATGTAATATAATATCTGACAATTATTTAGAATTTTTTTTTTCAAAGAATACTATTTTCTATAAATTTATATTATAAAATAAAAAGAAAATAATTTAAATTCACGAAAAAAAGAAATAAGGGTGTGGACGTCAAGATGACGTCAGTACCCGGCAAACACGAATCGGGTGAAAATAGAGTTCCATCCGATGATTCTTACGTAAGTCATTATAGGTAATTTAATTGATCAAATTAAGACCTATAAAAGCCGAAAGAATTGTAATTGAACGAAGTATATTTTGGTAAATTTAAAATCAACAAATTATCACTAAATGAAATGAAAATTAAGTTGAAAATAGGAAAATAGAGTTTTGGCATCGCGACGGCGATGCATCGGCGATGCACCAAAATCCTGAGTATTTGGGAGGATCATTATGTAGTGTCCACAGCCTCAAAAGCTCTTCTTAGACAAAGATGACGTGGGCGATCTCTAGATCTCTTTGCAAAGTTTAGAGATTAATGAAATGGGTCGTCGAATCGTCTCCGACGACTGTCACCCGACAAAGCAGAAAAATGGCAACTTTGCGACTCTCTAGCACCTGTCACCCAACGGAGAGAAGCTAGATGGAGGTGGGGCGTGTGTTAGGGAGCTTCATCCTCAGGTTCGCGTAGTAAGAAGAGGCTCTTCATTGCATCCAATATACTTTCAAGAGGTGGCGACTTGTCTTCCAGCGGATCGTCCTCTTCTCGATGACAACTTGTTCATCGATCAATCGGAGATACTTTACTTGATGGATTCACGATCTTTTTATCGCGAATTGTTCAACAATTTTAGTAACAATGCTCTGCAAATCGCGTTGACAAGATTTTCGTCGATGATCCAGCGATTCTAGTTGCTTAATCCTTCATCGGCAATTTGTAAGAAGTTGCGATAATCAGATAAAAAAAATATGAATTTTGGCTCTAGGAGGATTCGAACCCGTACTGGTTGTCTGCCCTTTTTGGGGAAGGTGTGATGGGGGTTTAGTCCCACATCGGTTGTGCACCAAAGTTTCTGGTGAATATATATTAATATTACATTTTCCATCAAGTCCCTTTCTCGCATGTGTACGACCACTCATTGACCCATATCCGGCTAGCCACCAATGACGTAGAAGGGGGGTTGCGCACATGTGCCCAATCGGTCCAAGCCGCTCAAGCCCCTACTTGCGGCTACTCCCTAACTGTGCTTCTAACCTGCTTGCAGTCCCAGCTGGCCAGCAGGTTTCTCCCATTTTGCAATTTTTATTTTAATTTATTTTTCTTTATTTATCTCAAAAGTAAGATTGTAAAAATCATATAAATTCATGTAAAATCACATAATTACCTAAAAATTCATGTTAATCAATTAAAAACCACTTTTCACAATTTAACACAAATATAAGTTTATTTATCATGATTTAAGGCTAAAAATATATTATTTACTAATTATTAACTCATGATAATGAAGACTTATCAGTACCCTATGACATAGACATTTCCTAAGAAATTCCTTAAGCTTGCCCTCATACTTCATGGAATGGTTCTTCAAGTTATTCTAATAAACTAGTGACAGCCTTTGTCATAGCATGTTTTTTTCCCTAAGGATAAAATTTGCTAAGGAAATTCTTACTCTAATACTTACCATATGTCTAATTGACTTCATAGTGAAGAAATCAACATCAAACTTTTTCTTTCAAAGAGTAAGGAAACAATTTCATTCTTATTTCTTCTATAGATATCTTTGGCATTTGCATCATAACACAAATATATAAGAATTGCTATGTCTTGATGTGGCTCTTCATTTGCATGTCTGTGAAAAGTTACAAATATTTGGAGAGTACTATGCTTAATTTCAAATTGGATATTGGGATCCATAGGTGTCTTAGTATGAAGGTTAAGTCTAGTATTGGTTTCGTGTAAAGGACTTAACAATCATAAAACTTAGGGATTCTTATAGAGGTCAACTCAATGTCCACATCCACTCTCCAAGAACAACGTTGTTCTTAGATTCCATTAGTTATGATTGTCCAATTATACATCATTAATTATTGGGCTTGCTTTCATAAAATAATACTTGAAATCTTCTTTTAAATTTACAACTCTAGAAAGTCAACAATTGTTTAAAGGAACATCTCTCAACAACTCTAGGAAGTTTTTCTCACAACAAATATGAAAAGATTTCATTGTGGGTAGTATTATGGAGATGATAGACTCTAAGCATTTCTAAATTTCTGATGAATAGGATGATATCCATTAACTTGTAGTTATTGTCTTCTTGACCAATAAAGAATCTTCTAGTCAAGAAAGTCAACTCAATTCAATAGAAAATGGTCAACTAGAGGCTCAACCTTTGAGGTCAACCCTTCCAAGAAGAAGTGCAAGAATCAAGGTTCTTCCACCTCAAAGAGTTCAACTCCAAGTCAATCGACACCTTCCTCCACTCTTTGATCCAACATGGAATATTGGATTCAAGACTAGTAGATCCCTACCAACAAGCAAAAGGATCCAGCCACAAAGGATGGGCCAACAAGAAGAAGCAATAGAAGAAGAATAATGGGGAGAAGATGCCACATCATCCTCACGCCCCTCCTCTCCTTAAGTGGGGTGCCATTTCAACCAAGAGACACCACATGGCATCTCTCGAGAAAGGATGTTTTTTTCATCCCTTTCCTCTCTTTCTCTCTCTATGTCATGGAAAACCACCCCTCTCCCTTTCTCCTCCATAAATTTTACGGCTCACGTTACATTTAGGAGACATGATTTATTGAAATAATCAGGAAGTTCATCTTCTCACCTTCTTAGATTAGTTCTTCTTCCTCTCCCTTGTTCACCTCTTGGATTAGGGGTTCCTTTTCTCTTTCGCTTGCCTCTTGGATTATGGGTCTCTTCCTCTTTTTGCCCTCTTGGATTAGGGAGACCTCTCTCTCTTCCTCTTCTCCCATGTTGTCTTCTTTCCATCCCATCACTAGCCCTCCCTTTCCTCTCTCCTATCACCGCAGCTGTTCCGCCTCCTAGTTGTCTGCCCTGTCGCCGCCGTTCTGCCTTCCAGCCATCCACCTTGTCACCAAGCCCACCTTTCTTTCCACCCCCACTGTCGCTGCCATTCCGCCTCCTCGCCATCCGCCCTATCGCCACCATTCTGCCTCCTCACCATTCACCACGTCACCGCCATTCCTCCTCCTCATCCGCCACACCATCGTTCCTCCTCCTCGCCATCCGCCCCGTCGCCGCTGTTCCACCTCCTCCCCGTGCGCCCCGTTGCCGCCATTCCACCCCCTCGCCATGACAAACCCTCTCCTTTCTCTCTCCTATTGTCGCCACGAAACCCCTCCTTTTTCCTCTCCCGCCATCGCTATCATTTCGCCCCTTTTCTCCCTTCCCCTTTAGTTATTATTTAATTATTCACCCTTGATTCTCGTCACCATGAGAACTCTTTCCTTTCTTTCTTCCGCCGTCACCACGTACACCTCATTTTGTCTCTCTCTCTCTCTCTTCCCTCTCCTCCATTATCATTTCCTTTTCCGTTGAATCTGTCCTATCCTCAGCTCCTAATTCTTCCCACCTATCCCGCCTCTTCCATTCTGAATTCCTCCTCCACACCCTTCGCATTCTTCTCTTCTGTTTTCTAACCCTCTTGAGAATCAATTCAAAAATTGTGGATCTCATGCCACTAAAATCAAGAAAATCAATTAAGAATCTCCTTTGGCAAGGTACGTTGATTTTAATTTTCTTTATGAATTGATCATTATCTTATATCCTTACTCCTTATAAGAATTGAGTGAACCATAAGATAGCCCTCTCTTGTGCCTTTATCAATGATCCTAATACCCTTAAGTGAAATTATATTTGAACCCTTGAAAGTGAGATTCTTATCAAGTAATTATGATCCTAATATTTTCTAAAATCAGCAAAATTAGCCTACTCATAATTCTCCTTAATTTGCCCAAAGTCAATCCTAAATCCCAACTTTTTTTTCTATACCAGATATCTCTCTTTCATCTTTTTGGTCCCACATCAATTGTCAACACAAACCTTATTACCTTTTGCTTGAATTTTCTATAAGGAAAATTTTTGGATGAAAAAGAGAATTATTTTATGTTAATTTGGCTGTTGGAAGAAAAAAGTATTTCTTGTGAATTCTTATATGAAAATCTTCTTAGGTCTCCACAATTTCTAACAACTGTTTTCTGTAAAATAAGATTAATTTAAACAATCGAGAAACAGATACAATATGTTCTTAAATCAATTTGGATATCCTTGGAAGCAATCAATATGCGGTTCATATATCAATTAACATTTATAACCAAATCAGGTTGCTTCATATAAATCTATTAAGGATCTAATATTATAAGAGTAGAACTAATAATGATTTAATATCATTAAAAAAAGACTAATAACATATATCTTGATTAGATAATGATTTAGCAATCAAATGTTATTTGAATCAATTAAAATAAAATATGATCATTAACTTAATAACTTAAATCATGATCTCAATATTTATAATTAAGGTTTCAATGCTTCAAGATACCTAAGATGATTTTATAAAAATATATTTTATTTTTTTAAAAAAATCTTGTTCGATTTAATAAATGTTTTGAATTCAATTGATTAAAATAATGTCAAAATGAATCAAAATTAATGATCTAATGTCACAAGTAGAAACTAGATTGGGTAAGTTTTCATATCATATTTTACTTTTTGTTGTTTTATTGACTTTGATGTGCTCATCATTACTTAATATGACATTATGCATATGGTGTTTCGAAATTATGCATATCGATAATTCACACCTCAAAATGATTTGATAGAACAAGATTGAAGTCACAACTATCTCTAGCAAAAACAAATATATTGTTTTCCTATAAAAGAATGGGCAAAAATAATTGACACACCTTTGAATGTCAAAAAAATAACTCTCTTTGAGAATTTATTGTCCCATCCAAAATAAGTGGTTTATATACAATTTGAAAGCAAGAAGCAATGAACTTGGAGCGTCGATTATGATGTAGAGAAGAATCCAACAATAATGAGAAGGTTTAAGGCTCTTATACCATACCATATTATAGAATAGAAAAAGAGGGTAGTGTTATGTGAGAAAAGAATAGTATAATTACCTTCTTTTTCAATATATGTCTTCATACATAGAATGATTGACACATATTGTTTACACATCCTAAACTTGATACAAAGGTCAGATAGTGGTGACATATATATGATCAGCTCACTCAATTGGGCTTCAATGGAGTTTGACTTGAAAGCAGATAACCTATACTTGACTAATGGCTGCCTCCACATAAACCACCAAGAGATCTTTGCCCTATACCCTACCTCTCAATTCTAGTCGCTGGTTCCCTTTATTAGTAGGGTAGATGATGACGAATTGTTAGTTAGAGGGCTCTTGGTGGAAACCAAGACATGTTTTGCTTGTTGGGGGCTTGGTTGGAGTTGTACTTCATCATGGGAATGACTATAAAAGGAAGACATTACACCCAGATGGAGAGTGATGAATGCTATGGAGAAATAATGGTTTTGAAATAGATAACATTAACATCTAAATACAACCTGAAAAAAAGTGGCAGGTGACAGGTCATAAGTAAACATTAGCATTACAAATATCTCTTAGTCGATTTATAGTGACAATTAAGTGGCCATCATACTCTGAATTCTAATTTAGCTCATAGTACCCTCTTACTAAAACTGAATAAAATGAAACAATTTGATGATTAGGGTGCTCCACAATTAATAAATTGATTAGATGTGAATCAAGTGGATGCTCTCCATACTCTCAATGGCAACTATAAATGAAAGCAGGCCTACCAGGATTACTCAATAACAATGTTGTATGAAATTATATAAAAAAAATAAAAGACTCAAATATAGAAGGCAGAGAGTTTAGAGATAACCCTGTCACCAGAACAAAGAGTTTACTACTAGAGGAACACGAGAGGAAGTTGTTAACTGCTTATGAATAGTTGACTTATCCTCGACCATTGACCAAAAAGTTGAACATTGACCCTTGTCGTTGACTGTTGACCGCACTGGCCTGGCTGTTATGTAGACGGGCTTGAGCCAGGCTTAGCGGACTGGTGTGGACTAGGCGGTCCGAAATGGTTCGGACCAGGGAGATGGCCTGGTGCGACTCAAACATCCGAGATGGTTCTGACCGGAGCGGTGGGTTGGCTCGGACCTGGTGGTCGAGGAGAAGCGGACCGGTAGAACCGGTCGGATCCAGAATCCGAACCAATAAGGATTAACCCTAGGCAGGCCAGAAACTGACGGTACCCGAAACGGGCGGAGCGAGGCGGCAAAAAGGGGTGCCGGGCGAAACAGCTAGGTTGGCGGGCGGTAAAAGGAAGGGCGGCGGCAGCGGCGGCAGCGGCGGAAGGTGGCGGTGTCGACAGACGGCGGCGTCGATAGCGAACCATTGCGAAGGGGGGATAAAAGGTAGGGGTGGATAGGGATCGTTGCCAACGGGGAGAAGACAGGAGGGCGGTGGGAATAGGCGCCAGGAAGATGCTGGACGGCGACGATGGGCGACGGCAGCGTTGGAGGGTTCGCTGGTGATGGATGGGGAAGGGTGGAAAATGGACGATGTTTGAAAGGTACCGGCTTGAAGACGGGCGGCGACGGAAACAGGCGAACGGATATTGGCCCTCACGGCCTCTCCTTCACGCAGTGCGGTAAGCACGACCGTCACGGTCGCTCCATCACGGAACGAAATAGGTAATTCCTCAAAATTTTATCTGCTGTTCTTAGGGCTACGTAAGGTTATTTACAATTTTTTCGATGATTAAAAATATAAAGGATTAAATAAGAAAAAAATGCATTAATGGGCTTGGGCCGAAGTGTTGACGAAGTGAAGGTGCTAGCTCACTTCTTCGATCCCCATCACAATGGGAGTGGGGATCGTGTGTCAAGTGATTCTATCAGTTGATTGCGGCATTAGCTTGTCTTAATCTTGGGCATCGCCTTGAAATAAGCGAGGAGAACATTCTCTCAGTCCATGAAAGAACTGCGTCATCTTGCTTACATAACCAGAGTATGATTATTAATATATTTAATCCAATCGTGCTCTGGAACAGCTACTGTTCAATGGGCTGCAGGCTATGGATCGCGGCAGGTCATCTCGTGGCAGGAACGGGCTAGTGCAAATGAATTGTGACGCCCCCAACATGGACGAGCGGGGTTACATCTCCATCCAGCCCCTCATCCACATGGATCAGACCAGGGGAACCGTGCCATGGCTTCTACTTCCCTGACCAACTATGGCCAACCATGCCGGCCTCTGTCCCCGTGGCCGTTGACCGGTCGGAGGAACTCGACCCCGCGCCTCTCCCCGATGACTACTCCTATGGCACCATCTCCGTGCCGGAGGTTCACAGTGGCATCCTCAGGACCTTGGAGAAGGTCGCGGAAGGGCTCTTGCCATGCCCGGAGGACTTGTGTTACACCCTTGCGCGATGGTTAGACGTGCGGCACGGCGCTCATGTGGTCGGCCCACACCAGCGCGGACATGTTGGGCTGCGAGGTTAGTGAGTTGGTCCAGTGCGTAGAGATGTTGGGCTACAAGGTTAGTTGGCCTGCCCAGTTAAGCTGTTATCTCAGGAGAACAGCTTACAACTACCCAATGGCACGTGTATAGGGTCCCACGCAGTCAAAGATCCCTCGTTAAAGGGGATGGCGTGGTAACGTTAGTTTGGGGTCCCACCGTCCTCATAAGGCGGAGTGGTGTGCTCCGGTTAACGGGTGCACGTGAGTGGGTGGCGTTATTCTCCCCTGCCAGCGTTTTACGATTAGAATGGAATTTCATGGCTTTTAGTCGAAGTTTCCGCAACCGTCACGGGGAGGGAGAAGACCGGTTGGCTGACCGGGGGGTGCCCAAGGCCGCAGGCAGGCAAGAACCTCGGACGTAAGCTCAGCCCACCTGTGTGACACGTCCCCCTCGGAGACAATGTCACTCTCGTGTTCAGTATCATTGCCTTACTCTATGCTTCCATAACTTGAAGGTTTCCTATCTAGTCGATGGAAATCAGAAACCCCTTTCCGGCGTTCCTTTAAGCAAACAAGGAATTCTAAGTATTTCTCTCAGGGTCAAGCTCTATTCCATGGGCATATGCATCTGAGGGTCATGCTTACAAACATCAGGTCACATGCTACAACCCATGCGAATTGCTTTAATTTCAGCTGAGTTTTGCATATCTGGAGGTGTTTTCCTTAGTTTTGGCGAATCTCGCCTTCCTGATGCAGTTGTGACGAAGAAACACTGAAGGACATCCAATATAGAAGAACAATCGTCCTCTCAATCCGGAACGTATAGCACCAAAAGACAAGCTCGATTTTGCGGTGCATAACATTCAGAAAGTTGGAGGCCTAGGTCTAATCTTGCTACAGTACACCACTAGCCTCCTTCCACGATCTAACGATTTCCCGTGAGTCGAGGTGGACCTGGTGTTCAGCAATTAATCGAATATATTCAGATCTCCAGGTAACCACGTTCCTTAAACCGTTTACCTCCCTCTCTCTGCCTCACGCCTTGCTGCTGGAACGCGATGTTCCCTCCGTAGGGATTCAGCCAACGTTTAGCTGGCTCCCACGCACACTGTAGAAGAAAGAGGGGTGTTGGCACCCAGAGTAGCAACCTTCTTGTCCAGAAGTCCCAACAAAGTCTTCCCCGGCATCCTCAAAGTCCGTCTATAGTTTTCAAAAGATAAGGTTTGACGGGACGCGAATTCTCCTGGACGGAGAGAGGATTTGCATCGGTATTCTCTTTACAGTGTAAAAGAGAATGCCGCTACTTGTTCCAGAGTTCCAAGGTTTCAAGGTTTCCGCATCAAGGACCAGCTACTTTTTCTTTGTCTGAAATATTTCCCACCGGTGCAGTCGCACATCACTCCATTGGGAGTCAACAACCTAGCCGCTGTGTGGGATTCTTTGGGTTTCAAGGATCGAACATCTATGGCAACTCCACACGTATCAGGAATCGTGGCACTAGAGAAATCGTTGCACCCCATTTGGTCCCCCATCGCTATAAAATCGGTCATTCTGACGACCGGTATGTCCTCTGAATCTCCTATCGACGTGCGTCGTTCCGTTGTCAACATCAATCTGTTTCTCTTCACAGATGGCGGAGGGCACCCCACCCCCCCCGAAGTTCGCCGACCCTTTCGACTATGGCAACGGCCACGTCAATCCAGAACAAGGCAGCTGATCCGCGCCCTATATACAATATTAATCCGAAAGATTTCGACGAGTTTAAGTGCTCTTTTAGTTCATTCTGGTTTGCGAAACTACACGGCTCCCTGTCTACGACCTTAATCTGCCTTCCATGTCTATCCCTGATCTCAAAACCAAGGTTACGGTGTCAAGGACCATCGCCAATGTGGTCCCAGCCGGCAGCACTTGCATCTCCTCGTCGAACCCCCGCCAGGAGTCCAGATGGAAGTTCGAACATCAAAGCTCGTCTTTAATGACTAAACCGAAAAAATAACTTCACTGTTGCGTTGACATCTGTCCCCAGGATTCAGGGAGTTTACACCTTTGGATGCTTGACTTTGAAAGATGAGACTCATGCATTCAGGATTCCTGTTACGATCCGCACTGTGATCAAGGATTTCTATGCGGACGTAGCATAGTTGTCCATTTAAACGGAAGACATCGGTTCTAGTCTGTTTTTTAATACATGTGGGTGAATCCGAACTGTCGATTTCTTTATTTCATAACTAAAAATACGTGATATGAGACTTGTATGCATAAAAATATGTTGTTTTTTTTTCACAAACGTGTCCGCCTTGTCCTGAAGGTAAACTCCAAACTAAGGAACTTTCCAACAATCTCTTGTTATAGCGGTAATTCTTCCTCTCTCATGGTCAATTTTAAATGTCATTCCCAAACTAGATAGTGATCATCATTATTGGTCTACTTGTTAAGATGCAGCCAAAACATATTTTCCAATGGTTTTGGAGAAAATATTTGCGACTTGAAGATCTAGAAAATTGATAAATTTATCTTTCTATTTTAAAGATGAGAAAGTCTATAGAAAGTATACCAAAAAAAATTCAACGATAATGGAGAAAGACCTAGGAAAAATAATAGATTTAAGAATATTCACAAAAATTTTGACCTAATAACTTGGATGCATGATATGTCTAACAGTTCAATTTGAAATATTTAATTACCTGTCATAAATATTATACTATCATTTTAGCGCAAAGCCACTCTATTGTAGGTTTCTATAAAAATTTCACGTTCGGACAGGCAATTGGCACAAAAAGAGGAAGCATAAAAAAGATTTCAGTAGTCTCATTTTAAATAATTTCTTAACACCAAGGATTATTTATAAAATTTATAAAACAGGTGATTCATTTGAGTTCTTATAGGGAATTACTATAGGAGTCATTATAATTTGTGGTGTCATTATTTATCATACATATTTTCATTATTTGAATTTAGAGGATCCTTATCTTGAACATTTACTTTCATGTGTTCATGTGTTAGCGAGAGAGAGAGAGAGAGAGAGATTTCGACTTCCAACTATCGGGAGAAGTGGGACGTTCTGTTGTAAAAAATGAATGGTTCTCTGTGTTCAGATGGTTGTAGTAAGAAAGAAACCTCACGGTATGTTGTCGAGAGAGACCACGTGGCTGCGTCACCTTCACCGACGAGAGATCGACGGATGAGGAAAAAATTGACAGCTGGAATGCGTTGACCCTTTGTTTGGCCTGCACGATTCGACACCGGAGTCCTCGCCGTGCTGATCGCCGCTCCGACAGGGAACCGGGCCGGAGCGGCGACCAGCATAGCGAGTACGAACCCAAGGACGATTGTTCCGCCGCCGCACACCCCGGAGACGGATACCGTTAGCTTCGTAATGGCTGGAAACGGCCTTCTTTTAGGACGAACCATTTGCGCGGAGGATCTCGGCGTCTCCCGGGGACCTTCACAGACAAGCGCAAGAAAACCGAACAGCCCCCGGTCGTCACGTCATCTATCTCCACAGTCCAGACGCACGCTCACTCCTTTACCCCGTCCTTCGCCGTCTCCCCTTCCTTCCGCAGGTTGATCCCCGTTGTCAACCCGTCGTCCCGTCGCGTGTAGAGGATTCCGGACGCCGCGTCGTAGGCCAGTTCTTCCGGGCCTGGCAACAGACCTTCTCCGACGCCTTAAGATACCGCTCTGAACCTCCGGCGCGGACATAGTTTATCTCTGTAGTCTCCAGGGAATGGGGCCGGCTCAAATTCCTCCGACAGTAGAGCGCGACGAGGCTTCTCGTTTATCTCTGGTAGCCGGAGACTGTTTTCTTTGCTCATAGAAGTAAAGACTCGTCTGTTCACGAAATTCGTTCCACTGTCGGTTTCTTGCGGCTTCTGGCAATTATTGCGTCTCCAGAGGTAAGAGTTACTGATGAGGCCAACAATTTTAGGTGGGGACAAAGGGCGGAGGCAAAGCGTTATTTGCCGTTAAACATACGCAGCACCAATCTACACCGTAACGGTGCATCCGCCGAGTACCATTCTTCTGTCGTTTAGCGGGACGTCAGACGCAATTCAGGTTCCACCTCTCTCACGAGGAGTGCAACGTAGATAAAGAGGATGGAGACAGCTTCATCTCAAGATTGAGAAGCAATGTAGTGTTACATTCACTTGTGTAGAAGAAAGAAATCAAAGGAACAAAAATCAATTCAATTACTGTACGGGGATAATAAATATCTCGCATAGTCGAGTTCAAGGTGCGAAACAAATACTAATTAGCCGAATGTTTATTGGCCAAATATTTATTGTAAGAGTCCAACGCGCGCATTTTCTAACGCGTGCACAGCTGACTTGTCTCGCAATTTCTATAAATAAGCCTTAGGCCTCTTCAGCAACGGGCACACAGCGGGCATAATAGAGCAGATGGCAAAAAGAAGCAGTAGCTCTCTCCCTCTTCTCCTGGTCTTCCTCCTCGCTCTTCTTTCATCATGTTCCTCTTTCCATGACTCAGTGTCATCAGGTCCAGAAGACAGCAAGAAGAAGGTAGGTGCACGGTTAACCAACGAGGTAAAGTAGTCTCACAGAAAAAAGGGGGGAATTTGATGGCTCATGGGTTTTAAGCAGCTGCACATAGTTTACATGGGCGAGAAGCACCACGAGGACCCCGACATCGTCACGTCTCTGCACCTTGACACTCTCTCTTCCATTCTGGGAAGGTTTGTGCCGTTACGGCATTTCTCTGCCCTGTTTCGTCATGTTACCGACTAAACAAATCCCTAATCGGACATGCAGCAAGGAAGAAGCTCTGGGCTCGATTGTCTACAGCTACAAGCACGGATTCTCGGGCTTCGCCGCGATGCTTACCGACTCTCAGGCGAAGAAACTCGCAGGTAACGTATGTGTGTCATCAAATTCTAAGAGAGAAAAATCTTCAGTGAGAGAGAGAGAGAAAGAGAGAGAAAGAGAGTTTTCGATGGATGATTTTCCGCTTCATCTGTTCAATCATTGCTCTCTGGTCAAGTTGTACGAGGGAAAAATCTATACACAGAGAGAGAGAGAGAGAGAGAGAGAGAGAGAGAGAGAGAGAGAGAGGTTACGTGTTAGAGAATGAAGCAGTGAGCGTAGCGGCTTCAGGATCATAACGCCAAGTTTTTTTGGAGTTTTGAAAAGCAAAAATCCTTTGGGGATGGGATCAAACATTGGATCGTGCATGCACTGTTTAGGTAATGAAAGAATAATCGTGAACATAATGGAAAACAGACGCTCACAATATCTTATTTCAGGGATCAAGGGAATTCTCGGGGTGAGGTTGAGCCGAAACGTCCGGTTGAGTACGACACGTAGCTGGGACTTCCTCGGGCTCACTTACAGCAATCCTCCTTCTCAGCTCCTCCACAAGGCCCGGCTAGGCGACGGTGTAATCATCGGACTCGTCGACTCAGGTAGACCCATTTGATACGCAGTAACTAGCTCTCGTTTGGCTCGGGATTTATCAATGATCTTCATACTCAGTATTTTTTTGGTGAGTAAACCATATTTACTGTCGGTGTGCAGGAATATGGCCGGAATCCAAAAGCTTCGACGACAGCGGCTACGGCCCAGTTCCGGCACGGTGGAAAGGGACGTGCCAGACGGGGGACACCTTCCATTGCAATCGGAAGATCATCGGTGCGAGATGGTACACAGCTGGTGTTGATGAGGTCCATTTGAAAGGGGAGTACCTCTCTCCGCGCGACCTGAACGGCCACGGTACCCACGTAGCATCGACGGCGGCTGGATCGTACGTGCTGAATGTGAGCGTAGGTGGGCTGGCTGCAGGGTGGGCGAGAGGCGGGGCCCCACGAGCTAGGCTGGCCGTATACAAAATTTCTTGGGGGCAGGAAGGAACGGGGTCTACCGCATCGGTGCTGGCAGCCATTGACGATGCCATACATGACGGCGTAGACGTTCTCTCCTTATCCTTGACAAGCGAAGAAGACTCGTGGGGCTCCCTGCAGGCTATGCTTAAGGGAATCACCGTGGTGTACGCAGCCGGAAACGATGGTCCGTTTCCTCAGACTGTGGCGAACACTTCCCCATGGGTTATAACCGTGGCAGCCAGCACTATAGATCGGTCTTTTCCGACGGTCATCACCCTCGGAGACAATGTCACTCTTGTGGTCAGTAGCATTGCCTTGACGCTTCCATAACTTCAACGCTTCCTCTCTAGTCGATAGTAGTCCCTTTCCAGCCTTCCTTTAAGCTAACAAAGAAAGCTATATTTCTTCCAGGGTCAGACTATATACCATGGGAGTGCGGATTTAAGTGGCGTGTTTGTGGACATCATATATGGTTATAGGTCACAACCTCCTACCCTTGCACATCTTACTTAAATTTCATATAGTTTAACATTATATGCACATCGTTTCCTTAGTTTCGCCAAACTTCGCCTTCCTGATGCAGTTGTGACGAAGAAACACAGAAGGCCACCCAGTTTACAGGAAAAGTCGTCCTCTGCAACCCGGGACCTACAGCAACAATAAATAGGATCGCGCTTGCGGCACAGAACGTTGTGAAAGCTAGAGGTCTAGGTCTAATAGTCCCACAGTATAGCACTAACTTCCTTCCTCAATCCGACGATTTTCCGTGCATCATCGTGGATTGGATCGTTTTTCAGCAAATACTCGGATACATTCATTCGTCCAGGTAACCACGTTCCTGAAACTTCATAACTCTCTCTCTATCTCTGTGCCTCACGGCTCGCCGCTGGGATGTGGTGCTCCATTCACAGGGATTCTCCCAAGCTAAAGCTGGCTCCCACACGAACTGTAGAAGGCAGGGGGATCTTGGCACCCAGAGTAGCAGCCTTCTCGTCCAGAGGACCCAACCAAGTCTTCCCTGGCATCCTCAAGGTGCGTCTGCAGTAAACAAAAGACTAGGTTCTGCGAGATTTGAATTACCCCAGACAAAGGGGGGGATCTGCATCGGCATTCTTTTTTTAGTGTAGTTGCATCAAGTTTTCCCGCGTAAGGTTCTGTTACTTGTTCTTTGTCTGAAATATTTCACACCGATGCAGCCGGACATCACAGCACCGGGAGTCAGCATCCTAGCCGCTGCGGGGGATTCGTACGGTTTCAAGGATGGAACATCTATGGCAGCTCCACACGTATCAGGAATCGTTGCACTCCTCAAATCCTTGCACCCTACTTGGTCCCCCGCCGCAATAAAATCGGCCATTCTGACAACCGGTATGTTCTCTAAATTCCCAATAACTGGGCGTCGTTCCGTTCTCAACATTAATCTGTTTCTCTTCACAGCTTCGGTCGTCGACAAAGATGGTGTGCCGATAGTGGCGGAGGGCACCCCCCGCAAGCTCGCCGACCCTTTTGACTATGGCAGCGGCCACGTCAATCCAGATAAGGCAGCTGATCCGGGGCTTATATACGATATCAATCCGAAAGATTTCGACAAGTTCAAGTGCCCTTTCGGTCCTTTCATGGCTTGTGAGGCTCAGATTCCCGTCTACCACTTGAATCTGCCTTCTATCTCTATCCCTAATCTCAAAACCAAGGTGACAGTCTCAAGAACCGTCACCAATGTGGGCTCGGTCGACAGCAATTACATCGCCGTCGTCGAACCCCCCCCAGGGGTCGAGATAGAAGTTCGACCATCAAAGCTCGTGTTTGATGAACGCACCAAGAGACAAATCTTCACTGTTACATTGACATCTGTCCGCAGGATTCAGGGAGTATACACCTTCGGGAGCTTGACTTGGAAAGATGTGACTCATACAGTCAGGATCCCTATTGCAGTCCGCACTGTGATCAATGATTTATATGCCGATGTTGCATAGCTCTTCGATTATACAGAATATATCTGTTGTAGACTTGTTTTAGAATGTATTGGTGTGTGTTAGGGAGTGTGACTAGTTTTAGGACTTGGCCTGATAACATAGTGGAAAGAAGAGAGCACGAGGATAGAAAACCACAAGAAATAAATGATATCGAGAAGGATAGATGTGCTGTAATAAGGAACCACGAATTTAATGCTGTATAAAAAGACAAACATTCCTCATAACCACTAAACAAGGAGAAAGAAAATATCTAATAAAATGAGTAACAAACTACTATTTTCAGACCCCAAGGAGAAAGGGTTTCCCATGCCCTTAATTTTTGTCTCTCACAATTTCTCTATCTCCTATCCCCCCCCCGGCCACCTTTTAATCTGTATTGCAAAATGGTTATAGACTGGTTTTGTGCCTGAAACTACTCCTAGACAAAGGTGACAAAAAGTGAGATGTGGTCCGGATGGACCTCTCCTGAAAGACAGGTTGACCAAGTCACCCGTATGAATCTCCACCCTGACTTGGTCAGCACAATCATCTTTAAATTTTCATACTAAAAACTTCATCATCTTCTCATAATAGCCCCATAAATAAAAGCTGCATACCTTCTTGAAACAGGAGGTTAATTTCAGGTGGTGTAAATTCTGATCCAGTTCAAACAATGTAGGAACATGTATGATGGAAAATGTTTTGTTAACATGTCTACAGAATTATCTTCAGTACCAATTTTTTACACACTAATTTCTCTATTGAAAATTATATCATGGACTAAATAATACATGTTATTAAGATGGTTTGTCCGTTCATGATATATCTGATCTTTGTGACATGTATTGATAGTACCCAGTAAGTACTTAAAAACTAACTTCACTATATATGTGCTCCACCCAAATTAACCATATAATGAGTAAAAACATTGGCTGCATGTGATATATCAAAATCCATTCAAATCATACTATATAAGAAATATAGATACTATAGTGATAAGAAATTTAAAAGCTTACAATGAGTAGTGAAATGGGTATTAACATGCTTGACATCCCACATGTCAAAATGCTTAATTTGCTTTCATCCTGATTTCTTCAAATCTCTATTTCAAAAACAATTTTAGCTGCTCCCAAATCATTCATCTCAAACTTACTGTTGGGCAAAGCTTTTTACCTATTAACCTTAGTTATATCTTTTGCTGCAGTTAACATGTCACTAACATAAAGTAACAAAATAAATGAAAGAACCATTTGAAAAATTTCTGACATAAACATAATCATCAAATTTACTCTGAAAGAATTTATATTATGTCATAATTACATTAAATCTCTTATACTATTGTCGAAGGTAGTTTAAGGTCATATAAAGATTTCTTGAACAACAAAATATGATTCACTTTTCTTTCAATAAGAAAGCCTTTATATTGATGTATATAAATTTATTGTTGAAGATTACCATTTAAAAATGATCTTTTGACATCAATCTACTTTGACTCTAAATTAAATAATACAATTAAGGATAATGTCACATGTGTTGAACTGTATTTAAAAAATAAAAAGTATTATTGTAATCAATACCTTCCACCTAAATATGGCCCTTTGCAACTAACCATGCTTTATATCTAGCATCATTAGTATTTAGACTGCTCACTTTTTTATTGAAAAGCCATTTGCAGTCAATGATTTTCTATCCATTTGAGTCTTTCATCAACTCCCAAATCTGATTTTTCATGGAGAGATTAAATTTCTTTCTCTATAGCAATTAGCCACTTGTCCACATCCCTCATGAGGTATGACATTTGAAAATTTGAAAGGCTCATTAGAGTCTAAAATATCCTCAGCAATGGTCAATACTTAAACGACCATGTTGGCATAATCATACCTGAATAGTGGTCTAGTATCACTCCTTGATCAATCTAGAAATGAGAGTAATTTGTGGAGAACTCCCTATCATAGGTGTCCCAAGCACCATAATTTACTCTTATTGGGAATACATTTTGTGTGAGCCTAAAATTTCGAACTCCACCTATTTTGAAATATTATTATGAAAATCTGTATTTTTTGAAAGAAAAATCTCTTGTTTGAGATGTAAAATTGCAGATATAAAGGCTTGTGACATTTCAAATGTAACATTTCTCTCAATTAAAGGCTTATGAAACTTGACATCAACAAGCCATAATCTATATCCTTTGACTTCAAAGACATAATCAAAGAAAATACATTTCTTTGCTCTTAGATCTAATTTTTCATCAATCAATATGGACATAACCCAAGCAACTGAAGTTGTTAAATTTAAATAATCAAGGGGACTATCTTATTCGATTTCTTCAAGAGATTTGAAGTCGATGGTAGATGTTGAAGATTAATTCACAAGAAAACATGCTATGGACACTACTTCGATCCAAAAGTATTGGTCACCTAAATTAAAAAATATATAATGGGATCTTTCTAGTAGAATTCTTCTCATTTTTTTTACCACAACATTTTGTTGTGGACTATACTAAATTATCATGTGCTTGAAGATACCTTCAATTTTGTAGAAAGTATTAAATTAAGTGGAACAAAACTCAAAGTTGTTGTCAATCCTCAACCACTTTATAATACATCATTTTTATGCTTAAGCATGACTAGCTAAACTTTTTAAAAAAATTATCAATGAATGATAGAAAATAATAGACACCTTCTTTTGAAGGGACACAAAAAGGACCCCACAGATCTGGGTAAATATAATCAAGTGTACATTTAGTATTGTAAGTTATTATCTGGAACCTAACTTTCTTATGCTTTCTAAAGATGTAATGTTTAGAGAATTCAACTTTATCAATACTTCATTCACAAATTAAACCTTTCTTACTCAATAGATTCATTCATTTATTGCTCATATGTCCCAACCTCATATGACATGATTTAATGTGTTCTTCAATCATAAAGGTAGATGTTGTTGTAGCTGAATTAGAAATCATGGTCCCTAATAAGGTTTAAAGGATACCACATCTTTTTCCCTTCATCATAGTGAAATCTTTTTTGCTGATTTTCATAAATTCATCTTCATCTAAATATTTGCAGCCATTAACTTTAAGAGTATCCAAAGAAATAAGATTTTTTTATTAAGTTAGGTGACTTGACTTAAACATTGTATAATAAATCACGTAAAATTTAAATTTATAAAACTAGAAAATATTAATTTTCAGATATTTAGAAATATTTCAAAACAAATATATCAATTATAATTAAATAAAAGTTTTCAAAATAATAAGGAATTTTTCAAGTCAATCACAAGGATGTTATATAATATCGGGTAATATTTTTTAAAAAAATCACAAATAATATTATTTTTTTATGAATTTTAGACTAAGAAATAAAAATAAAATATATTTAAAAATTCATGAAAAAAAATAAGGGCGTGGACATCAAGATGACGTCAATGCCTGAAAAGAATACAATTTAAGTAGAAATTGAGTTCCACCTAGTGATTCTTACGTAAGTGATTACGAATAATTTAATAGGTCAAATTAAGATCTGTAAAAGCTAGAAAAATTATAATTGACTGAAAAAGGTTTTTAAAATTCAAAGTCACACGAAAATATTATTAAATTAAGTAAAAATTAAGTTGAAAGTAAGAAAGGCAGAGTTTTGGCTTCATGATAGCAATCATTTGAATTTTGTGTTCATGAAGATCAACGAATGATGTCCACGGCTTCAAAAGCTCTTTGTGGACATGGACAACTTGAGCATTCAGTATATCTCTTTTTGAAGTTCAAAAAATAATGGTGGAAGTTAAAGTAGTTAAAAATAATAATAAAATAGAGTTCCAGTGTTACAATGCTGATGTGTTGATGATGCATCAAAATCTTAAGCATTCAAAAAAATTGTCGTATAATGTCTATAGCTTCAAAGGCTCTTCTTGGACAAAGATAATGTGGGTAATCTCTAGATCTTTTTGTAAAGTCTAGAAATTAATGAAGTGAGTTAAATAGTCTTCGACGACTATCACTTGGTGGAGTAGAAAAATAGTGACTTTGTAGCTCTCTAGTAGTTGTCACTCGATAGAAATGAGTTGGATGGAGGTGGGACATATCTTAAGGAGCTTCATCCTCAAGTCCACATAATAAGAGGAGACTTTTCATTGCATCTAGTATGCTCTTAAAAGGTGACAACTCATTTCTCGATAGATTGTCTTCTTACTAACGACGATTTATTCATTGATCAATTAGAGATGATTTATTAGATAAATTCACGATCTTTTTATTTAAAATCATTATGTAATTTTAATAACGATGTTCTATAAATCATGTTGATGAGATTTTTACAAATAATTGAGCCATTTAGTAGCTTAATTATTCACAAAAAATCTACAAGAAAATTATGATTTAATTAGATAAAAATATAAGTTTTGTTTATGGTAAGATTCAAACCCTCACTAGTTGTCCACCTACATCAAAGAGTGAAATAAGTATGCAAATACTCTTATAAAGTAATGTCATCAAGGTACCTCTTTTTGATAAACAAAGGATATTTGAATTATAAAAATTATTAAAATATTTCAAAGAAGTTGTGACCTTGGGTTTAGTCCCACACCGATTATGTGTCAAATTTTCAGATGAATATATAGTAATATGAGATGTGATAAGTAATGAGTCCCTTTCTCGAGTGTGTACAATTACTCTTTTCCCCATGTCCAATTGGCCACCAATGATGTGGAAGGGGAGTGACACACATGTCCCTTATTGGTATGTCCTTAGCCACTCGAGCCTTTGCTTGCGGCTTTACTTGACTATGCTTCTAACCTACTTATGGGCTCAATTGAATGGCGAGTTCCCTCTTTTTTTTATATTTTTATTTTATTTTAGTTTATTTTATTTATCTTAAAAATAGGATTATAAAAATTATAGAAATTTATATAAAATTATATAACTAGCCAAAAAATACAAACTAATTAAAAATTATTTTTTTATATAATTTAACACAAATATACGTCTATTTATCATGAGTTAAGGTTAAAATTATATTATTAATTAATTAACTCATGATAATGAAGACATCATTAAAAATATCCCAAACATCAAATAATGTTCTCATAATACTACTAAATATTTTGATGTGAACTAAACCAATATGAATTAGTCTTACATGAGACTCATTCTGTATTGAGAAATCTCCACTATTGATTTGTTCATATGTAGATAAGTACTTTCTATTTGTGGTCGTATGATGTAAACAACTCATATTTAAGGTTCAATCATCTTTAAATCTAAGAACATGAGAAAAAAAATTCATGATTCTCATCTTTAATAACACTAACTTATGTTGAACTTTCAACATGTGTGAACTTGTCATTTTCTACCTTATCTTGAGTGTATAACAATAAGCCTTCACATGTCTCTTCATGGAACAATAGTTATATAATTTATTTCTAGTTTTTGACTTAGACTTAGACTCTCTTTTACTTTTCTCATATTAATTTTTCTCCTTAGGTCATTGTTTAACAACAAAACCCTCGGATTGTTGTCCTTTCAAGAAAACAATCAAATGTCTATCAACTAAATAGAGAACATTTAACATCTTCAATTGATATGGTATCTTTGTCACAAAATAATGTTCAACAAATGTCCTTATATGATTGAAATAAAGAGTAAATTGAAAACGTGGTTTGGTTTTCTTCTTTTACTCTTCCATCAATACTTTTAAAATCCAATAAATTAGAATTGAACACATCAAAATTATATTTATTTATTTACTTTTTGTAATCCTCAAAATGAATAGAAGTTGTTTCAAAAATAATTTGATGGTGAGTGATCTGGTCATATATAAAGATTCTAGTTTCAACAATAATGTAGTCATTAAAGTTTCATGAATGACCTCTTAAAAAAGTTCATTTAATAAGCTAAGTTGAATCACAAATAAAATCTTCTCGCTTAATTCTTATTTTGCTTCTATCTATATCAAACTCAGTATTTTCTCCTTACATAATAGTGCTTAATGCAGCCCTTGGTGGGTCAAACATGCTTTCATCTTGACATGTCATGTTTTGAAGTCAATACTTTTATCAAACTTTGTAGTATCAAACTTAGTAGACATCTCACACGTCTCTAGATATTGAAGATAAAGGTCTAATGTTGGTGTTATGCCTAAATATGCTTTGATGCTAGTTTGTTAAGGAATAAGACTTGATTTAAGACTTGATTTAAGACTTGATGAGATTAAGGATGGCCTAGTAACACGTAGAAAGAGGAGAGCACAAGAAAAGAATGCTCACAAAGAATAAATGATATGGAGAAGGATAACTATGTTGTAATAAGAATCATGAATTTAATGTGATTTAAAGAGCACAAACATGCCTTACGATCACTAAATAAGGAGAAAGAGAAAATAAGGAATGAATTATAAAGGTAAATAGAGTGAACAAAACAGTAATATTTGCCACCTAATGAGAGAGGAGGAGAAGCTAGAATCCTATTTTAGTCCCCAAAGAGAAAGGGTTTCCCATGCCCTTGATTTCTATCTCTCACAATCTGTCTCCCTATACTCTCTTGTAATATTCGTATTAAAAGTTTGGCTTGACTATCTTCATACTTGAAACCAGTCCTAAACAAAGGTGATAAAGCTAGGATGAGATCTACACAGACCTCTCCTAAAAGACTAGTTGACAAAGTTACCATTATCATGTGCATAATGATGATGCTTAAGAAGTAATGTGATACTTCCATACAGGAAAATAATATGTTATTCACAAATTTTTCCATCTTCTCTTTGTGGTAATATTTCTCTCTTTCACTATGCATGATTCAAAGGGAAATAATAAATAAAATTGAACAATAGAATGAAAAGAGGATTTGATGGAATTTGACATTGTGTATGAATCCATGAATATATTTTCTATTTTTAAAGTTCTATTATGTTGCACTATCTAAAAAATGTTAGAACACTTGCTACTATCAATATTGATTAATGGGAACTATCTAATGATTGTTGCTGAGAGACCATATGAACCACTTTTGCATATTAGTTTGATCATAGACTCAAGATAGAATTCATTTTTGAACTATTAAAAGAACAAGTATCCTACGTCAAGTGGTTTTCTTAAACTCTTTGATCCAATCATATTTCTATCAGTGAGTGTTTTCTAGTTAATATGAGATATTCTCTCTTTAATTTAGAGAATTGTCTTGAGAAATCTACTAGACTTTATTTGCCTTCATCTATTTTTTCTGTCCCATGACAATTTGGTATCAAAGCCTTAGGTCATAGACTATTTGCATATCTTATCTCTACATGCACACTAGATCATGACTTGCATACTCTATAGGGGAGGATTGACCCAATCCTACAATAGATAGAGATATCCTCCCATGCAATAAACCAATTTTGGACATGATGAATTACTTAGACAATGTAAACAAAAAAACTAGAATCTAGTAGAGAGCTTGAAAGTCCCATTGACTGAAATATGAGTCCTACTCAAAACATGATAAAGTTTGAAATTTTCTAAAAAATAATTGTCAAGGATGGAATATGTATAATGAGGAACCCTTAGACCTTATTGATTCTTACATGAATGTTAGGATAAAAATACCTATAATTAATGGCTCTCAAAATTCAAAATTAAGAGGATACAATGGGGAACTATTTTGGGTAGTACAAGATATGAGAGACTAGGAGGATAAAATTCATTGATTCAAAGCTCATTATACATGCTAAAACATTTTGATGAGCTATAGATTTCCTATTAGAATGTAGAGGTCAAAAACCTGTAGACACTTAGGCCTTAATGAAAAGTAAATTAAGAGAGAAATGTTTATCTATTAACCATAGAACTAAAGTATTGAATCAATTATAGAAGATTGTATAAGAAATTTACTATGCAGTAGAGTCTGTAACCCAATTCAATGAGTTCTTACTTAATTGTGTAGTAGATGAAGACCTAGTATTACTTAATCTCACTTTATGAAAGGATGAAGAGAAGACCTTAAGAATGAACTATTTATTATGGATATTCACACTTTAGATGAAGCTCTAGATGGTCCTTAAAGTTTTATTATCTAAAAAAATATTATTACATTGGTTACTATTAACAAATATTAAAGTATCAATTCATACTTTTAGTTAGAACAAATAAGTGAACGTTTTGATGTGGCTTAGAACATTAAGAAGGGGATGGATGAATTGAATTTTTATGATTTATGTTTTCTACTTTTGTTTTGTCTATGAGTGTATATGTCAAAACAAGTTCTCACATAGCTTCTCTACTCTAGGTATAGGTTTACTCTTAGTCTCTCTCTTTCTATGTAAGTTCACTTTAATCTCTCTCTCATCACCACTAAGAACATAGAATTTTTATATTACTTCACTCCTCACTATACTATATTAAGTCTTAGAGGATCCTTTCTACCAGAGTTTTAATATTTTTTTCTGAAAATACAAGTTGATTTCATAGGATCATTGACCCAATCACTTCAATCTATTCTATGTTGATATCACACCCCTCATAAACATAATATGACTCTCAATATCTTGTCTTAGTCAAATATATTAGTCTCTTCATATATCACACCCTTTAAGGATAACACAAGCTATTAGCACATTGTGCCTTCATCTAAACCTCTCTCCACACATCATCCAAGTACCTTAGGACTTGACCGAGAGAGTCCATATTTAAAATAAGATTTGACTAAAATCACTATTGTAGAATAATATATTTGATGTATCTTTTAGGTCTTCTTTGAAATGTGTAACAGTTTGACTTTAATAAATAGAGTAGGTTCTTCTTTTGGTTCTGAATAAATGTCATAGAAAGATTTCTACATTTAAGATTAGGTCTTGTTCTTCATAGCGCCTTCCTTATATTCTCTAATGTCCTCCTATCTTTTCATCACCTAAAAAATAGTGACAAAAATTCAAATTTCTTCTTGTTACTTTGCATGCGTCTTAGTGACATTTGCTTGTTCTTTGATTTAAAGTTTATTTTTCTCACATTAATTGTCCTTGAGATTTTGTTTTCAGATTTTTTTTATTTTAATAATGAACATTCTTTCTTTTGGGGTAATAATGTCATTACGTTTGTCATTTTCTCCACATACTCTATTGACATGTTACTAACTAGAATGTACAACACTATTCTTATCTTATTTTCTTACTTTGAGGCTTGTTATTATCACATCAACTATGATTGAAACTTGTTCTAGAAATATATGAGTTATCAATTATCATCTTTAGAAATCAAGGTCTAGTTCAAATCACTCTATTTACTCTGTCAATTTCTCTACATGTTTTGATGACATGTTACCAGCTATGATACATGACAAAAACTTCTTGCCTTTCATAATGGTTTCATATGAACAGTTCAATTTTTGTTATTTTATAAGTCCTAAGCTTAAATCTAGTCTAAGACATTGATCCTTTAATACTTTTTTATATTTCTCTACTCAACATTCCAATATGTTGTCCCTAAGGTTCTATTTTTAAATTTTACCAATGACTTTATTTCTTCCTAATTTTTAAATATTTTTATTACAGAGGGCTCTACTTTTATGTTGCTTAACTCTTGAGTTTTAATCTTGTAGTTGACTTCATATTCTTTAACTTTTTAGTTGTTTTTCTTTTTTAGGCTTTCAACTTTCATTGCTTAGGTTATGAGTTTGAATCTAGTAGGTGACTATTTCTTAATTTTTCAGAAACTTTATCACCTGTGTTCACATCTGATTTTCTACTTATATCCAAATTATATGACATTACATTAAATTTTATGTAAGATTATTTTAAGGATATAACTCATTAGATTCGTTTGTGAGGTATAATACTATTTGACTATCATCAATGTATACCTTGAATATTTCTCAAAAATATCAAACTTCTAACACAGTTTTTATGAAGTAAATTTATTATTCAGAAAATATTTGATAATATTCTGTAAATCAATTTAAATAAATTTTCACTTAGAAGTGACAAAGTGGAGGGTATCAAAAATAATAATAATACTTTTCAATCTAATAAACTTTTTAACAATCTCTTGTCAAAGCAAAGATTGTTCCTCCCTCATACTCAATTCGGTCATGATCATCAATATTGGTCAAGTTATTAAGATGGCAACCAAAAACACCCTTTCCACTAGTTTTGGAAAAATATATTTTCTACTTGAAGATCTAGCAAATTAATGAAAATTATTATTCTATTTTAAAAATGAAAATTTCTATAAATAATATTAGAAAAAAAATCAAAGATAATGGAGAATGACCAAGGAACTAGTATTAGTGATTTAAGAATGTGAACATAATTTTTAATATAATTACATAGATGCATCATATGTTCAACAATTAAATTTGAAATATTTGATTATGTAGTATGAGCATTATGCTATCATTTTAGTCCAATCTTACTCTCACTTTATAGAGTTTATGGAAATTTCTAGGTATGTACAATTTCACATGCAAAAAAAATTGGCACAATAAGGGCAAGCATAAAAAAAATTCCATGGTCTAATTTAACAAAAAATTTAGATACCAAGAGATTATTTACAACATTTTTCATTCACTTGGTAAGTTTTTAAAATGACGACTCATTGGAGTTTTTAGGTAAGGAAGCACTAAGGGAATCAATATAATTTTAGATGCCACTATTGATCATACATGCCTCCATTATTTTAATTTAGAGGATCCTTACCTCAAACATTTACATTCAATGTCACAAACATTTATTATTGATTTTCTAGAGATAAAGTTTGTGCTTCAAAACGAGTTTGAGTACTAGCATTACATTTTCACACGTTATTGAGAACTTTGGGATTAAATTTTATTTATATTGTAGTATTCTAAAACAAAATCATTCATTGCAGTGAAATTGTCGGTCAATGACATTCAATATATATATCCACAAGTCACAAGATGTCAATCCATTGTATCTATAATTTGCTATAATGTTGTGACGTCGAAAGAAGGATTTATTGTGTTGAACTGTACCATAATGGTTAATAAACCAGGTCTTCCTCCCTACATGTAAGGCTACCAACATCAAGTAATGCAAGGTCCCACTATAATTTCTAGCAAATGGTATTGGAAAAATATAATGCGTGGATTACTAAAATAATGAAAATATTAAGTACATAAATGGTTGAAAATCTGTTTCATTTAATGATTGGATCACAATGGGATTAAAAAAGGGATCAAGAAAAATTGAAGACATATAAGGATCACTTGATACATGATCCCAGCAATAGGAAGTAAGAAATCGTGTGACAGAGAATTGTGATGTAGCTGTAGCTGAAATCCATAGTAGCTATTGTAATATGCCCAATTTTCCAGTGATAAACCAATAGTAAAGATACCAACTATTTTGGTACGTATGCCCAATCTACTTGGTATATCACATAGGTATCCACGATTAAATCTAGAAATACTGTTTTGTCGTAAAGATACTCAGGTGTCTTGAAAAGAGAGTTGAAAGGACTTGGGCAACAGATTTGACACTCTAATATGGTGTAAAGGAATCAAGCAAGGAGAAAAATAAGAAACGAAAAAGGATTTAAGTAAATGTAGCATTTTGCTTCCTATAAAAAATTTAGAATTTTTTTGCCAATAAGAACTTTTATTCTATGTATATTGAGATCCAAAGTTCTAACATTCATCATTAAAAAGTACCAAACTAACAAATGAAATTCAAATAGCAAAATATTATTCTAGCTTGTCAAATATTCAGTTGACTTCATTGGTAAGAGCAATCTATGTTAGTTGATTATTTTCAGGCGAAACCAAGAAACCAATGTATACGGGAACTTAAGCAGAACCAGACAAGTGAAGACCAGGTGGATGATGAGACGACTGAGACCGGTTTGTGCCAGAAGGCTAAACCAACATGAGAGAGAGAGAGAGAGAGAGAGAGAGAGAGAGAGAGAGAGAGAGAGAGAGAGAGAGAGAGAGAGAGAGAGAGAGAGTTTTTATATAAGGCATGATATCGACGTCCAAGTATCGTGAGTAGTTGGCTGCACTGCTGTAAGAAATGAATGATGCTCGTGGGTCGAGACAAACCCCCACATGGCTGGAAGAAAATTGACAGCTGGAATGCGCTGACCTTTGGTCAGGCCTGCTCAATTCGGTGAGGCCGCCTCGATTCGACAACAGAGACCAACTGATACAGGACGGGGGCCCAATCTAGACCTAGACGGCCCACTAGAGGACTCAAGTTCTCCAATGACGTCGCTCTGAGGTTTAACCGAGCGACGGGTGTGGCGGAGGTGCTCCTCCACGGCCTCTACTTCTCCAATGACGTCGCTCTCTCGCCGGATCAGCAATCGGCGGTCTTCTGTGAGTCCGCCTTGTAGGTTGTCACTACTCTGATCTCGCAATGCCTACGCAGACAGTCCGTCTCCCACGGCCTAAATTCGAGATTGCCCTGTTATGACGGCAGGAGAAGGTTCAGAAGATGCCACTTCCTCGCTCAGAAGAGGGGAGTCATCAAGAAGTTCATTTACGACCTCCCTAACTTCCCGATTTTATCCAAGCGTAGAGAAATATGCAAGCACAGAATCACTACAACAACGGAAACATAATTCCTGGACTTCAAAGAAGGCAAATAACTGAAGATAAATTACTAAGCTATGAAGGAATCCAATGAGAGCAGGTTTTCCACCAAAAACATCTCCCAAACAAAACCACGTCTCTTAGACAAACAATGGCTCCTTCTTCACTTCTATAAAAACTCTACCTATAATAGAAATGAACAAGAAGGGGCCGAACAACAAAGGAGGAAGAGGGGGAGAAGAGAAACAAGAGGAGGACAAATCTCATCCCTTGGCAGCAGCAAACCGTCGCCCTAAATTCTCCCAAAGAAACAAGGGCGAAAAGGCCTAAACTCGATTGGAGGGCCCGCCCACATATTATGCGGGCGGTTTATCAAACCGATCCTTGACCTGAGACTTTATTAACAAAATAAATTATTACTTTTTCTGTGCCGCACAGACCACAAAAGTCAAACTCTGGTCAAAGACAACGTGCTTGGACGGCCAAATCGGTTTTGGGCTTCTATTATATTTTGTAAATACATATTTCAGTCATAATTTAAAAAATATTTTTCTTCCCCACAGAGAAACGAAATTAGAATTGCCTGAGGAGGTGCTCAGAACAATATGAAGTGCTAAAACCAACCGATGTTTCTAATTTCCCATGTTTTTCGCAACAGGTCTGACGGGCGATGTCCTCATCACAGGGCACTCCATTCAAGCAAGCGAGGAGCTTCCTGTGAACGAACACGGATACGAGCAAAGTTCGACAAAGATCGGGAACCTTTCAAAGAACACGCATACATTACCATCATCAAATTTCTCTGGTATTTATTGACCACGATCAACTCCAATACGTGAGCTGCTGGCTTGTCTCGGACTTTCTATAAATAAGCCTTAGGCCTCTTCAGCAACGGGCTCACAGCGGGCATAGAGCACGATGGCGAAAAGAAGAAGTAGCTCCCTCTCTCTTCTCCTGGTCCTCCTCGCTCTTCTTTCTTCCTGTTCCTCTTTCCATGGCTCAGTGCCATCAGGTCCAGAAGACAGCAAGAAGAAGGTAGGTGCACGGTTGACCAACGACGTATAGTTTCACAGAAAAAGGAGGGGGGAGTTTGATGGCTTATTGGTTTTAAGCAGCTGCACATCGTTTACATGGGTGAGAAGCACCACGAGGACCCCGAAGTCGTCACGCCTCTGCACCATGACACTCTCTCTTCCATTCTGGAAAGGTTTGTACCCCGCTACATCATTTATTTGGCTTGCTTAGTAGTGTTACCGACTGATCGAATCCCTAATCGGACATGCAGCAAGGAGGAAGCTCTTGGTTCGATTGTCTGCAGCTACAAGCACGGATTCTCAGGCTTCGCCACCATGCTTACAGACTCTCAAACGAAGAAACTCGCTGGTAAATTTTGCGCGTCATCAAGTTCGAAGAGCAAATAATCTGAGGTGAGAGAGAGGAAGAGATACAAAGGCAGAGAAGGGATGAAGAAAACAGCAGGCGAGAGCGTTTACGTTTGAGCGAATGGATAACAGGAGACTGTTGGAGAGAGCGTAGCGGGTTTAGGAGCAGAGCGTCAATAAGTTCTTACGGAGTTTCAAAAAGTAACATCTCTTAGGGATAGGATCAAAGTCTGGATCATACAGGCACTGTTTAGGTAGGTAATGAAATAATCATCGTTGACATCATTCAAATAAGATGCTCACAAAATCGGATTTCAGGGATGAAGGGAGTACTCGGTGTGAGGTTGAGCCGAACCGTCCAATTGAGTACGACGCGTAGCTGGGACTTCCTCGGGCTCAGTTACAACAATCCTCCTTCCTAGATCCTTCACAAGGCCAGGCTAGGCGACGGTGTAATCATCGGAGTCATCGACTCAGGTAGACCCCCTTGGTACTCTGTAACTAGTTCTCGTTTCGCTTGCGTTTATTATTTCCAGATACCAATTGGGGTACTACTGTGTTATTATTGATCTTAATAAGAAGTATTTTTTAGAGGGGAAACTGCCTGTACTGTGGGCGTGCAGGAATATGGCCAGTATCCAAAAGCTTCGACGACAGCGGCTACGGCCCAGTTCCGGCACGGTGGAAGGGGACGTGCAAGGCGGGAGAGGAGTGCAACCGGAAGATCATCGGCGCGCGATGGTACACAGCTGGTGTTGATGAGGTCACTGAAAGAGGACTACCCCTCTGCGCGCGGTTTGGACAACCATGGTACCCACGTAGCACCGACGGCGGCTGGATCCTACGTACGGAACGTGAGCGAAGGTGGACTGGCTACTGGATGGGCGAGAGGCGGGTCCCCACGTGCTAGGCTAGCCGCATATAGAGTTGCGGGGGGGCAGAACGGCACGTTGTCTACTGCATCGTTGCTGGCAACCATTGACGGTGCCATATATGACGGCGTCGACGTTCTCTCCTTATCGTTGAGCTGCGAAGAAGAGTCCTGGGGATCTCTGCAGGCTGTGCTGAAGGGAATCACCGTGGTGTACGCAGCTGGAAACAATGGCCCGTTTCCTCAGACGGTGTCAGACAATTCCTCATGGGTTATAACCGTGGCAGCCAGCACGATGGATCGTTCTTTTCCCACCGCCATCACCCTCGGAGACAATGTTACTCTGCTGGTTAGTATCATTGCCTTTATCTTAGTTGACGCTTCCATTACTTAAAAGGTTTCCCATCTTGTCGATAGGAATCCCTTTCCAGCCTTTCTTCAAGGAAACATTACTGCACCGGGAGTCAGCATCCTAGCTGCTGAACGGGATTCGTACAGTTTCATGGATGGAACATCTATGGCAACTCCACACGTATCAGGAATCGTGGCACTCCTCAAATCCTTGCATCCTAATTGGTCCCTCGCGGCAATAAAATCGGCCATTCTGACGACGACCGGTATGTTCTCTCAATCCCACATCTATTTCGCTTCACAGCATCGGTTGTCGACAAAGATGGTGTGCCGATAGTGGCGGAGGGCATACCCCGCAAGCTCGCTGACCATTTCGACTATGGCAGCGGCCACATTAATCCAGAAAAAGCAGCTGATCCGGGGCTTATATACGATATCAATCCGAAAGATTTCAACCAGTTCAACTGCACTTTCAATCTTTTGGTGGTTTGCCAAACTCCACAACTTCCCGTCTACCACTTGAATCTGCCTTCCATCTCTATCCCCGATCTCAAAACCAAGGTGACAGTCTCAAGAACCGTCACCAATGTGGGCTCAGTCGGCAGCACTTACATCGCCATTGTCGAACCCCCGCCAGGGGTCGAGATGGAAGTTCGACCATCAAAGCTCGTCTTTGATGAAGGCACCAAGAGACAGAACTTCACCGTTACGTTGACGTCTGTCCGCAGGATTCAGGGAGTATACACCTTAGGAAGCTTGACTTGGAAAGATGAGACTCATACAGTCAGGATTCGTATTGGAGTCCGCACTGTGATCAAGGATTTCTATGCGGACGTTGCATAGCTCTCCGATTGCATGGAACACATCTGTTGCAGTCTCGTTTTCTATTGTATGGGTGTTAAACGATGTCTTTATCTCATAATTTATTAACAATAAATGACGTGAGACGCATGTCGGGGAAAAAGTTATTTTCATTTATAAATCTGTCCAGCTTCTCCTTGTGCTAATTTTTTCTCACATTTGCTATGTATTTTTAGGAAGGCCACAAGATTTTTCTTGAGATTTATAAGATTGAAACATCTAAATAAAGGGCACAAGTACTAACTATACTACCAGTAAATCGTAAAATGTTATTTCAAGGTTTTAATTGGAACGCATCAGAATAAAAAAAAATTAGAATGAAATGAACTTTCCAACCATTCTAGGAAATGCAAAGACTCTTCATGTCTTACTCTCAAATTTAATGTCCTTTTGAAATTTGATAATGATCATCAATATTGGTCAACTTGTTAACAAACAACTGCATCTCTTACAATGTCTTTCCTTTTTAAAAAATATTTGCAAATTAAAAATGTAGCAAATAGGTAAAACACCATGTCTATTTTTACAATGAAAATTTCTACTAATAGTATAGCAAAAAAAATTCAAGTATAGTGGAGAGTGGCCAAAGAACTAGTATCAGTTATTTAAGAATAAGTTTTTCAAATTACAATGGTGCATGATGTGTCACACTTCAACTTGATTTTTTTCGTGTAGTATAATCCTTATCTATCATTTTAACCCAACATCACTCTTCATTGTATAATTCTATGAAAATTTTAGTGCACGTACAATTTCACATGCTAACAAAAAATTGACACAAAAAGATCAAATAGAATTGGATTCCATCAGATTCGTATGAAATTTCCCTTAATTTGGAAAAAATGGCATAATGGTGATTCATTTGAGGTTTTATACAAGGGACTACTAGAGGAGTCAATATAGTTTTGGTGCCAATATTGATGACACATATCATTGGCATTTACTTTCAACAATTCAAGTTATCATTAATTTTCTAGAAAGAAACTAGGTGCTTCAAAAGGAGTTAAAGTACAAGCACTACATTTTCATTCTTGTGATGGTGCTCACGATCAAATGGAAATCAATGAAAGTTTCACTACCTTAAATTTTATACTTAATAAGCTTCTTATTGATGTCACAATTGTGAAGTCATATTTTGTCATACAATTCTAACTCTTCTCAAAGCAGCATGATATTCTCTTAGTGCAGTGAAATAATCTTCTTTGGAATTAATTGTTTCCCAAATTAGTATATTCGAAAATAAAATCATTCAACTTAATGAAACTAGAGATCAATGGCACCCAACACATACAACACAAGTCACAATATGTCAATCCATTGTATTTGTAATATGCTTGAGTACCTCATCATCGCATCATCTTTAAAAGAGTAATTTTTTATTTATCTAACTGTGACATAATCACAATTAATCACATCTTCTTATCTATATGTGAGATCAACATCAAACAATCGAATATCCCACATCTATCTCCAGGAAATGGTCTTCGACCAATATGATGCATAGACTATCAAAATAATGAAAACATGAATTACATTTAAAGGGCAGAAGAACAATGTATGAATTTAACTCTTGTTTTTTTCATTTCTTGATTTTTTTGCATGATATTAAAGCATAAAATATTTTCATGGAGGAATGGCACTAAGGAATCATGTGAGAGACAGATGTGTGATGTTGTTTGAGCTAAAATACACATTAGCTATGCTACATGCCCAATTTTCAAGAGATAAAGTAATAATAAGCATACCAGCTATATGGTGAATATGCCTGATTTCATTTGATTTTGTAAGCATAGCGCATAGGTATGCATGATTACACTTAGAAGTACTATTTGTAAGCAAAGATACTTGACATCTTGTAAAATTATTTTAAAGGTTTGTGAAAAATATTTTTACACTTTCATATCGTGTTAAAAAAGGAATAAAGGAAGAAAACAAGATTTTAATATGTCTATTGAAAAGATAAAGAAAGTTTTATTGATTAGTAACTTACAATTTTAGTTCATATAAATTGAGATCAAAAATACCAATTTTTATTACTCTAAAATACCAAACAGCCAACTCAAATATTGAAGGATAAAAACTATAAAATTAAATTTAGAACTCAAACAATCATCCACAAGTTTTGATCAATGTAGACAATCTCTAGTCATCTGCAATAAGAACTAAGATGAAGGAGAATGTAATGCTTTTGTGGGCCATTAATTTTTCAAACTTACTTTAGCCCTTGTAACATGGATAAATTGACTTCTTTGGTAAGAGGAATCTATGTAAATTGCCTATTTTTTAGAAAAAAATAAGACTAACATTTCTTTAGTTGTTTAGATTTTAATTTGCTCTATTCTTCAAAGATAATTTATTTTACATTACTACTCTTTCTTAGCAATCATAATGTGGCCTTTATATCACTATACTCTCAACTCAAGCTTGCATAACATTATATACTATTCACTAGCTCACCATTCTAAGTTCAATCTTAAAATTATATTGAATCATCACAATAGTGTTTTTTATTAATATGCTTATAAAAGTATGATCCTTCATAACATGTGCAAAAAACGTAAACTTTTGTGATCTTGTTTTTGAAGATAAGTTTTAAATATTGGAGGCATCAAACATTTTTTCAAAATTGTGTTTCTTAACTAATTCTTCAACAAATATGTTTTGTTGAAGAATTAGTTAACATCGGAGAAGATTGTCTTTCAGTATATTTTGTTAAACAATTATTAATATGTATGAGATGTCTATTTCTAGAGTAACTCTTTCTTTTAAACCATATATGCAACAAAAGGACTTTCATTCTTTCCAGAAATTATTACGAATAAATATTAGCACAACACTAAATGATTATATAATTGGATATTCTTTTCTATTGTCATGACCTTTTAACTATATTTGAAAACACAAAATTGTCCATCCTAAAAATAAATTCAGAAAAATGGAATTGTCAGTTGCCTCATCATAATTTAGAATGAATGAGGATTTTTAATTTCAGACTCAAGATTTTATTGATTCAAGCCAAAACTATGATATAAGTGATTATTATTTTAATATTTTCAAATATTTCCAAAACATTAGTTTCTAAAACACGATTCATCCAGCCAACTCTCAAGGCGTGCATGGATTTAGATAATTAAAGCTTGTGTTATTTATCTTATTAAAATGATGATTTCACATAACCACACACTCTAACTCATCAACTTATATTCAAAGACCTTTGATTGGAAGAGTTTCTAGCAACTCAATTCAAAATATGGAGTAGTAATTATAGATTGAAGTTCATTCCAAAGTCTTGAGTAATATCTCTATAAATGACTTGAGAGAAAATATTGAATAGTTAAGGTGGGTTGAATGTAACTTGGGTTTTAGTTGAACAACCTTTCTCAAAATTTTATGAGTTTTTACGGATTAAAATCCCAATAAATATTCCATCTCTTGCGTAGTATTTTAATACATTTATTGCATCAATTAATTATGTCATATAATTTTTACCATAAACTAAGCACCAGCTACATATTTTTAAGCTTTAACAGAACTTAATCTGGACGAGTTCGACTGAGCCTCATCGTGGGCATCCGACTCCGTGAATTCGTGGGCTCACGTGTCAGTCGGACCCTACCGCACTAACGGCCACCCCCGCCCCCCCGCCAAACCACGGACGACTCTGGATCGTTTCGCGTTTGAATTCTGGAGGCCTATCCACCGTCCGTTTGTAGAGAAGAGGAATATGACCGTTAGAGTGAAAATCTTCCCCTTTTTCTCTCTCTATCTCTATATCTTTAAGAGGCCGGCGGCAGAGGAAGAGGTTGAAGACGCACAGCGAAGGATCGCCAGAGAAGAGACGCGGGGATACGGGTATCAGTCGCTGAAGGGGATCTTCCCATCTTCATCACCTACGCCACGCAGAAGGTGAAGAAAACCTCCAGTCCTCATCCCCAGGACGCTATTATTAGGATTCCGCCTCCCTCCGTACCTCTCTCCTTCCCTCCCTCTCTCTCCCTATCCATCCATGAATCGAGCAAGGTCATCGCTGGACAAGCCGCCGCTGGCGGTGTCCCCGCGGAGACTTCGTCCCCGCCGTGGCCCCCGCTCTGATGCCCCCGCCGGCGCCGGTTGCGGCGCCGCCGTTCCCAGAACGTCACCAGGTACCCTCTGCAGAAACGGCCTGCGCAATAGGACTATCGATCTTGGTGATTTATTTGTATGTTTTGAAGTTTAGCCGCGCCGTCTCCAAAGGAAGCCCCGCAACTGCGCCGCTCGTGCGCGCTAGAGGAATCGCCGCTGGTTTCACAGTACGAGAGGATCTCGCAGGAGCTACAGGCCCTCGTGCAAAGGGCCAAAGACAATTTCCCCGCCGGCGATACCGCGGAAGGCTTCGCCTCCGTTGCCAAACTCGCCGCCGGCCCCACGAGCCCTTTCTTGGAGAGAGGGCGGCTATACGAGATCTACTCGGCCAGGAGGAACGAGCGGCTGAAAAGGAAGATGGAGGAAGCCTTCGAAGAGATGGCGCCCCGCCATTCCGCTGCCGAGGCCGACCTGGGTAAGAGAAAGAGTGCGAAGAGGACGGAGAGTCTGAGGAAATCGGCGCCGGAGAACTTCCTTTCCGGTCCGGCATCCCGCCTGAGGTCGTCCGTGACGACCCGCGGCAGCAAGGGGTCATCCTCCGTCCTGAGGAGTAACATGAAACTCAAAATTGACGGGGAGAAGCTATCCTATTTACAGTCTGACCGCAGGAAATGATCACAGACAGTCCATCCGCAGAAACCTCGGTTTCAGTCTGCGATCTGTCCTCAAGCTATTTCTCTTTCAGAAATCCCTATAAACTCGAGTATGTTTTCGTATCTTTTTCCTTTTAAATGAAACCGGGGCTGCTTTCTCTCTCTATCCAGCGGCGAAAGGAAAGAAAGCAGGTCCTACAATGTCGGAACTCTGAAGACATTGCTGCCCTTCTCAGGCCCTGTGCTCCTATGTAAAGGGAGGGCGGACAGATTGTGAGTTTCTGTTGCCAACTAAATGCATCGTACCGCTAAGTACTCCTCGTCCTGGTGATCTACGCGCCATGTACTCTTCGAGCTCAGGCCCGGCCTGCACAATCCTCGTCGCCCTCCTCCATCCGTCCTCCATCACCAGCCTCTTGGCGGCCGCCATGGACGTCTCCCCATCGTCGTCGCAGACGCCGGGTAGCAGCACGGCCCACGTCTCCACGTGAGGAGCAACGCCGAGGTTCAGCATCTCTGCGAGGACGTCGCAGGCCTCCCCGTACTTGCCCACGGCGCAGAAGCCCTTCACCAGGGCGTGGAAGACCGAGAAGTGGGGGACCAGGCCCTTGGAGATCATGTCCTGTAAGTAGTGGCTTCCCTCCTCCGTCAGCCCCCGGCTGCACAGTCCGTTGACGAGCGTAGTGTAGGTCAATAGGCTGGGGAAGCAGCCGTTGTCCGACATATCGTCGAGCAGCTTGCAGGCGTCCCACGGGCGGCCCTCTCGGCAGAAGCCGAGGATGACGGTGTTGTAGTGGACGACGTCCGGGTTGCAGCCCTTCACCTTCATCCTGCACAGAAGCTTGTAGGCCTCCCGGAGCCTCTTCTTCCTGCAGAGGCTGTTCAGAAGGGTGGAGTAGCTGAGGGCGTCGGGGACGTAACCCTTGTTGAGCATGTCCTCAAGCAGGTCCACTGCGGATGTCACCTGGCTCTTCCTGCAGAGGCCTTGCATCAGGAGCCTGTAGGACTCAACGTCGGGGGTGAGGCCTCTCTTGAACATTCTGTTGAACAGGTCGTAGGCGATGCTCAGCTTGCCGATCCGGCAGAAGGCCCCGATGAGGACGTTGTGGGAGCGAACGTCGGAGGGAACGGCCATGGCGTCGGCGGACCTAAGGATGTGGAGGGCGGAGGGGAGGTGGTCGGGCCGTGCCGCGAGGGCGGAGAGGAGGCGATTGAGGTGCCGCGCGCTGGGGCGGCACCGCGTGTGCCGGAGCATGTAGCGGAAGGCGGATGCGGCGCGGTCGGGGAGACCAGCGTCGGCGTAGACCTTGATGAGGGCGGAGAAGAGACCCGGGGACGGGCTGGGCAGGCGTCGGAGGAGGGAGTCCGCGAGAGAGAAGTGACGAGCACGGGCGAGCTTGAGGATGAGGACATGGAGGGAGGAGTAGGACCTTGGGGAGGAAGGAGAGAAGTCATCGGGCCGAAGGGAGGCGGCGAGGGAGAAGATCTCCTTTGCGAGGAGAGGGTCTGACTGGGTCGCGATCAGCTTCCGGAGGCGGGCGGGGGAGCAGTCAAGTGGCAATTTCAGGGGAGGCGGCGGCGGCGTTACCGGCGCCGGTGCCGGTGGAGGTTGCTCAGAGGAAGAGGATAGAGAAGTTGACGGTGGGAGAGGAGACAGAAATCGGAGCTGAGGTCGCAGATAGGTGACCGTTCGATTCAGAAGCTGAGGAAGCATTTGACGTCCTCCTGAACCCTTCTTCTACCTCGCCCCTGCAAGCTTCCCCGAAGAACCCAGGGCAACACATCGGAGGGAAAGGAGTCGGAAATCCAACGGCCAGGACTGAAACCCGAGCTTCCACGCGGATCGACGTTCTCTACCGTCGATAAGCCTTTCATCGACGGTCGCAAATCTCTCCAACAAAGCTCCGACCGGCCTCTATATCATCCCCCCGTCCCCGTCCTCCTCTCGTCGGTCGTTCTGATCTCGCTGCCGTCTGCAACCTCAGCCGGAGAAGATGTCCGGTCGGGGAAAGGGAGGGAAGGGGCTGGGGAAGGGGGGGGCGAAGCGCCACCGCAAGGTCCTGAGGGACAACATCCAGGGGATCACGAAGCCGGCGATCCGGCGGCTGGCGAGGAGGGGCGGCGTGAAGCGAATCAGCGGCCTCATCTACGAGGAGACCCGCGGGGTGCTCAAGATCTTCCTGGAGAACGTCATCCGCGACGCCGTGACCTACACGGAGCACGCCCGCCGGAAGACCGTCACCGCCATGGATGTCGTCTACGCCCTCAAGAGGCAGGGACGGACGCTCTACGGATTTGGCGGTTAGATCTGGTGGAAGATCATGAAAGGGTGGGGAATATTTGGTTATCCCGCCCGCTCCTCCTTCCCCCAACTGTTACCTTCGTTTCTCTATCGAATCTACGATGGATGTGATCACTGATCCGCCATCAGGATCATCCGAAGTGAGGTCTGCAACATTAAGCAAGCCTGTTCAGATGATGATGACGTAGAATGTGTTTCTTGGGTTTGTGTTCATTCGTAGAAACGATAAGAACAGATGATCCAGCAATGTGCAGCTTCGTGGATTTCTCCTATTATCAACTGGAATCATACCCTAACCTCCGACACAAATCCCTCGCGACATGGAAAAAAAAGCTCGTTCATCCGTCACAAATCCCTCACGACATGGACGCAAACCGTCTTGAATGAATTCCGATCATTTCGAAATTCTGGGGCCTCTACAAGCTCCAGATTCCGTCGTCTGTGCTTCCAAATCCTGCAAACATTAGAGAGTCAAATCTCAGATTCAAAGCTTTTAGTGATGATCAATGGTTTCGTTCGCAGAGGCGTGGGGAACCCATTCTCCTCCCTCTGCCACGGAGACGCTAGGCAGCGGCGCGAATGGAGGCGACACGAAGCCCCTGCCATCAGCCCCGTCCCCCACTGGCGGCGGGGTTACGGCGGGCACGTCAGAAGAGACAGGCCTCCGCGTGACACGTTTCCTAGAGCAAGGACGACAACAGCCTGCCAAGTGGACTTGCAGAGCAAAGAGAAATTCAGCCTCTTTGTTTGCACCGCCGCCGCCGTACAAAGCCCCTCTTTCTCCCAGTGGTTAATGACAATTCCCACAGTGGTTCCGTCATCTAATCGTCATCGTCAATCTCCAAAATCCCCTCCCCACTTTGTGCACCCTCCACCGCCGACGTCTGGATTCCACCACCTTTCCTCTCCACCATCGCCACCGTTCTCCTCTTTGATAATCCTCCCTCGGCCCGCTTCATCTCCTCTCCCATGCCCGCCGACGAGCCCACAGGGTCACCGATGAGCGGAGAAGGCGGCGGCGGCGGTGGCAAGAACGCCGGCAAGGGCATGGTCTACCACCACCGTCCCGCCGCCGGCGCGGCCAAAGCCGTCTGCTACGGCCTCCTCGCCCTCATCCTCCTCGCCGGCGTGACCGCCCTCGTGCTCTACCTGGTCTACCGCCCTTCCAAGCCCCGCTTCGCCGTGGTCGGCGCCGCCATCTACGAGCTCAACGTCTCCTCCGCCCCCATCTCCACCGTCTCCGCCAGCATGCAGATGGCGGTGACAGTCCGTAACCCCAACAGCCGCTCGGCCATCTACTACGACCGCCTGGTGGTCTATGTGACTCACAGAGGCCAGGTCATAACGCCGCCGACACCGCTGCCACCGCTGGAACAGGAGAAGGACAGCACGGTCGCGATGTCGCCGGTTCTTGGCGGCGGGCCGGTGCCGGTGTCCCCCGAGGCAGCGGCGGGGATCGCGGCGGCGGAGGCTTATGGCGTGGTGGCGCTGCGGCTGGTGGTTGCGGGCCAGATCAGGTACAGGCCCGGGCCATTCCACAGCACCAGGGTCGGCATGTTCGTCAGGTGCGACCTCGTGGTGGGGCACCGGAGAGGCGTCTACGGCCAGGTGCCCCTCCTCGGCGGCGCCGACTGCTCCGTCGACGCCTGAAACTCTCCGAGAAAAGCTCTGGATCGCCGCCGTTTCCAGTCTGGGGGAATTCGGCTCCGGCTTCTTCCAGAAACCATGAAGGGTCTGTGAATTCCTCCTCTCTCTATCGTTCATGTCGTCGGCGACCTGTCACTACAAGTCTGCCTTCTTCTCCTCCTCCCTGAATAATCTCCGGAGCTCCGACGATCTTCCCTGCTTCTCCTCAAAGGAGGAGACGATCGGTCGATCGAAACAGAGCCTGGAAAAGAGCCCATCGCCACCCCTGCGAGTGGAAATCACGAGGAATTGGAGAAGATTTTCAGAAAAGCCTGTGAATTCTGTCGATCAACCCCCGAATGCGTGTTTATCGTTTTGGTCGGGCGTAGGTCATTAGGCCCTACGACTCCGACAAGGCCCCAACCCGGTCCGATCAAGAAAAATGCCCGAATTAAAGGCTTTGGGCGGGGCCCAACCGTCCGAAAAGCACCACCTTTAGCTTCGGTCTGGGCTCGTCCAATTGGTTCACTTCCTCGCAAAGCATGGCCCATCGAACCGGACCCAATTGAGGACCCGGCCCAGATGCCGATTGCCACCGGGCCGGGCCCTATAATTTTCCGCCCCTCACTAAATCAGGCCTGGAAGCCGGCAAGCACCATCGAATATTGAGTGCCATCACGTTGAAAGGCAGACACAGGGGAAGATAAGATGGCTTACACCTTCCTAGAGAGAGAAACGGACGACGGAGGAGTCAACTCGCCTCTCCTAATCAGGTTCTTCTTTCCACACGAGCGGCTTCCCGCCGTCGACGCCGCCATCCGGCGACCCACCACTACCTGCCGCCGCCGTCGCGGTGGTCAAGCACTCTGTCGCGGGTGGAGAGCCTCCTCTTTTCGCGTCGGTGATGTGATCTGTCGACCGCCGGGAGTCCAGTGAAGGCCCGGAAGTTGCATCGAACTCGATTATTGACAATAAAGACGCCGCCTTTAGGCTTTCTAAGGGCGCGTACACGGAAAACCCCCGTCTCTCTTGACAAATGGTGTCGCTCTTCAAGCAATTGCCCCTGCTGAGACCGGAGACGAGTAGGGTAGGTAGTCAACGGGCTAGCTCAGCTCCCGGAGGAGATAGAAAGACCCTGTCTGTGCCAGCGTGCGCGGGCCGCTATCCATTAAACTAGTATGAAGAGACATCCCCACTTGCTGCGCCTGCTCCCAGATCACTTTATGAAGTAAGAATCTCAAGAGGTCTACGACACCAGCGAGACTTAATCCATGACCAGGCATCCGCCTTCTGCATATCCTTCGGGGGGTTCTCCCGATGCGCCGTAATCTCTCCATATCTCGTTTGGTTAGTTAAGCAGATGTCGCAGCTTCTTGCAGAAGCCTCCCCCAAGCACTGCGCCGAGAGGGGGCTGAAGGGGAAGCGGCTCGGCAGGAGGCTCCTCTGCGTGCTCTCCTCCTCCTTCAGCACCGTACTCTCCCTCTTCCTCCTCATCTGGTTCATCCTCCGCCCCACCAAACCCCAGTTCTACGTCAAGGACGCCGGAGTCTACCAGCTCAGCCTCTCCCCGCCTCGCCTCCTCAACTCCACCGTCGAGTTCACCCTCGTCTCCCGCAACCCCAACGAGCGGGTGGGCGTCTACTACGACAGCCTCCGGGCATACGCCGCATACAAGGGCCAGAAGATCACCGCCGACTCCGCGTTCCCGCCCTTCTACCAGGGCCACCAGGACACTAACCTTTTCTCCGCCTCCCTCTCCGGCGCCAGCGTGCCCGTCGCCGCCTCCTTCGGCTACGAGCTCGGCCGTGACCAGACAACCGGGAAGCTGCCCCTCGGCCTCAGGCTGGAGGGGCGTGTGCGGTGGAAGGTCGGCACCTGGGTGTCGGGGGAGTATCGCATCATGGTCGACTGCATCGCCATCGTCGGCTTCGTCCCCAGCGACATGTCCAGCCCCCTGAGCACCAACCAAGGTAGCGAGTGCTCCACCAGCGTCTGATCACAGCGACGGCCCACGCCCTTTAGATTTCCTCTCCGTTTGCTGCCCAATAACCTCCGCCAGTGATGTATATAATCTCCGTTTGCACTCTTGTTATATCTTCATGGAAGCGAATAACTACTGGTCGACTGGATGATTAGATCTCGGTCTTACGGCGCAGCTGTGTTCATGGGTTCTTCACTGTGGATGGCGATGGGGTTTGGGAGGGGCCTGGGGATGGCGATGAGGATGAGACCTCGGCGCCGCTTTGGTGGTGTATTGGGGAGGGGAGGCGTTGATGAGATTCCCTCAAGTACCCGTTTGACCAGAAAAATACAGAAGACTGTTGGATTTGTGGGCTGAGGAATCCTTGTCGTCTCCTTGACAAGCGCCCCCCCCCTGCCTTTCATCATTGATGTTACATAATGGGTGTCCCACTGCTCTCTCTCTCTCTCTCTCTTTCTCTGTATTTATATATAAATATGTTTCTGCTGCTATCTCTCTCCATCTATGTAGATATGAATATGAATATATCTCTCTTCGTCATTCCATCTCTAGAGAGAGAGAGAGAGATGAGTCCGGCGTCGTTGTTCGAAGCTCTTTGCTACCTAACGACGGAACAGGAAGTTCCTTACCTGCCAAGGAGAGTTAGGTAACAGCGCTACAGTTCGATCGATGTCCTTCCTGTTTAGGTGGAGTTGGTGGCTGCTCGCGTCTCGTGGGCCGGCCCAAGTGCATGAAGATTAACTGGGCCCACATTTGGGCCAGAAAATCGGCCCAGGTTAAAATGCCCGCGGTCGGTAGGGGAGAGAGAGAGAGGGAGAGAGAGAGAAGAGACGCGTTGGGGAGTAGTATTTGATATTATATCGCTCTTCTCCGTGGGCCTTGGTCCAAACGCACGTGTGCCTATATGACGTCAGTTATTAAATCAACGGCTGAGATTTTGAAGCATGATAATTTATTTTCTATTTTTTATAATTCTACCAACCCGTCGTCGAGGACTCCGTCATCTTGACCGGTTGGAGATCGCCAGAGGGTTAGAGAGAAAGGGTGGGAGGGGGAGAGAGAGAGAGAGAGAGAGAAGATCTAGGAATCCTCCGGCGAAGCTTCTCTCCCTGCTTCCCGGAGCTCGCCGTGCCTTGACCTCGGCGACTATAACTCCCTCCTGTGCCTACACCTCTCCCTCTCCCTGCAGCCTTCGTCGGCCCGCCCGCCGCCGTCGTCGCTGCCGTCGTCGCCGGCCAGATCCCAGTGAATCCCCCCGGGGCGTTGGGCCACATGGAGAGCTCGCCACAGGAATCCCACTTGATACCGAATCCGAACGCCTTCACCTATCACTCCCCTCACCCAGTGTACGCCATGGCCATCTCCACCTCTCCCAGCTCCTTCTCCTCCCCGCGGCTTGCCCTGGGGAGCTTCATCGAGGACTTCAGCAACCGTGTGGACGTCGTCACCTTCGACGACGAAGCCCTAGCGTTCAGATCCGACCCCGCGCTTTCCTTCGAGCATCCGTACCCCCCCACCAAGCTGATGTTCCACCCCAGGCCGCTCCCCAACCAGACGGGCGCTCTTCTTGCGTCCTCCGGCGAGTACCTCCGCCTCTGGCAGGTCAACGACGCCTCCTCCGCATCTGGACCGTCGATTGAGCTCCGGACCGTCCTCAACAACAGCAAATCGAGTGAGTTCTGCGCTCCTCTGACCTCCTTCGATTGGAACGATGCGGAACCCCGGAGGATCGGCACCTCCAGCATCGACACAACCTGCACCGTGTGGGATGTGGAGCGTGGCGTAGTTGAGACGCAGCTGATTGCTCATGATAAGGAGGTTTATGACATCGCCTGGGGGCAAGCTGGCGTCTTTGCCTCTGTGTCCGCCGACGGTTCTGTGCGGATCTTCGATCTTAGGGATAAGGAGCACTCCACCATTGTGTATGAGAGCAATAATCCAGACACACCGCTCCTGCGGCTCGCGTGGAACAAGATGGACCTGAGTTACATGGCGACGCTGCTGATGGACAGCAACCGGATCGTCATCCTCGACATTCGATCTCCGGCTACTCCTGTGGCAGAGCTGCAGAGGCATCAGGCGAGCGTGAACGCCTTAGCATGGGCCCCCCACAGCTCCCAGCATCTGTGTTCTGCCGGCGACGACGGGCAAGCACTCATCTGGGACCTGCCCATGAAGCCGACAATGAGTCAAGAGGACATAGATCCAAGGCTAGCGTACACGGCTGGCGCCGAGATCAATCAGCTGCAGTGGTCTCCCGCTCAACCAGACTGGATAGGAATTGCATTCGCAAACAAGGTTCAAGTCCTTAGGGTCTGATGAATGTGGCAATTGTGTTCAGTGAGTAGCTTAACAGCTGTTAGTTATTGCTGCAATGATGTCTCACGCCTCACATCGTTACAAAGGGGATCTAAATGTATGTGCTTGTTATGATGGATTTATCGATGTTTTAATGATCATCTAGTTGATGTATACAGAAATGCTGTATTGGCAGATGAACTGGGTAGGGATCCTGGTTTTTGTGCTTTTTTATCGAATGAACATACAAAAGCAGCAGCTGTGCAGTTTTTTTGTTTTTCTAAAGAAACAAAAGAAAAAAAAGATGATCCCACGTTGCCTCTTCTCCATTCGAATTTTCCATGGTATTGATCACAACCGAGGATTTTCCAGGGCCACATTAATATATTTTTATGAAGCCAATAACCTGAAAGTTTCCGGCCTTGCCCTGATTAGAAGAACTTGTGGAGTTAACCAGCACCTTAGCATTGGAAAATGAGATAATCTGCCCTGAATTTAGATGAAGTGATGGCACAACTCTTCAAGCCGTTTTACTTATTCTCTTATAATCTTGAGTCACATAATCTACACCTAAATCCTCTCTATCTCTTAAATTGGTCTGGCTTTCAGATGAGTAGAAAGATTTCACGGCATCCCCCCAGGACTGATGTCCCATGTCATTCATGCTTTGGTTTGAAAGGTATAGTTTTTGGATCTAATATCAATGCTCACAGTTAGATCATCCACCTCATGTTTGTTGTTCTTATTAATATGCTCGCATTGATTTGGGCCAAGTTTGGAGTTCAATAAAGTTGAACCCACCCAGCTCACAACGAATTGAGTTTGGCATGGCCTCTCCTCAAGGATCAAAAGGGTCTTACAAATCACCTTAGAATCAATCAACAATCGCAGGAGTATGAATTGGATACAATGAAAGGAAACTTTATATGTCTATATATATGTGGCTGTGGATAGGACATGGTAGAACATGATACACGGGTTTTCCTCCTGCTGCTTCAAATAATCTGATACATGGGTTGATGATAATTTTGCCCAGTCATTAAGCATTGAAATGTTTTCATATGGACATTAAAAATTGAAACACGCAGTTTTATTGGAATCTGTGGCTGTTGTATCTCATGAATCAATCGCATGGTTTCCATGGCCTCATTCGGGACGAGTCTTAATATCAATAGCCGATTTAGCGTCTTCATGTTTCAATGGAAAAAAAAAATTTATATGATATGACAGAAGCCTTGAGGGGACTGAAATACATATGTATCAAGATTATGCATCATAATTATCCAAAAAGGCTATAGATCAGGGTTCTGTGGAAATCAATTAAACTCATACAGATCAAGAAAATTTCTGATAACCGGATTTAGATTTCTGGGGATGGCACTAACTCACCCATGTGGAATCTCATCTCTTGTTTGGCAAACAGGAGCAGCCGAATTCATCATATGCTTTCAAAGAATCACATCTAATACGAAACAGTGGTGTATTTTTATATTTTTACCCATATTAATTGCCTTAGATTTCTGGGTTTTGTTTACAAAAATGGCCATCCCATCCACGATTTTAGGGTTAAAAGCATTTCATCTACGAAGGATTGCATTCGGATCCACATACCCACCGCCAAATCATAAGCCGTTCATTAACTTCTGTACAAGGTGCCTTACAAAAACTGGCGACTCCTGGGGATGATCAGTCCATTCCATCATTGAGCCTGAGAAGGGATTCCTTGTGTCATCTCATCTTCTCTCCTTGTTCTAGTATCATCATCCTCTATGCAGTGAAATAAATCTCTGTGGTTGCATAAATGGGACTGCTACACTTACTATCCGTCAGATTTCAGTTAGCTGGGGCAGTAATCACTTGACATGAAAACTGAAGACGACGATTTCAGTAATCACTTGGATGCATACGCTAGATTCTTTTGATCACCCGACAAAGTCATGTAAGATGAATTTGCCCGATAATTTGGCCCTTTCATACTTCCTTTAATTTGGGATCATTTTCACCGCCGATAATTAATAATCGGAATGATGAGTGAATTGTGGTGGGATCTACTGTCGACATGATGAATTTTAAATTTTTATTTATGGTTCCAATTTTCTTATTATTTATTTCATAATCTTTGGTTGATTGCATCACTTTCTGGTAACTAGTATTTGTTACCTAGATTTTGCTTAGACGAACTTACTTCTTTGAGTATTTGTGCAGTTTCTAATGAATTTTATGTCTTTTATGAATATCGTGGATAATCAAATGATTTCAGAAAGTAATTAATTTTTATCCTAATTTAGCAAGGTTCATATTACTCTAGCCTATTGGTTCAACGTTGCAGCCCCATTTGATGTTGCGTAAAACCCATTGGTTTCCTAGTTAATGAAAGGGCCCATTAATGCGGTTTCCGGTCGTACGGGCGGCCCATTAACGTAATGGGCCCCCATTGGATTCAATGGGTCTAAACTGATAAAGATCCGGTAATGCCCACATGGACTATGGACGGAACTCAAATGGTTTTAGTGGGCCAGAACCCCACTCCCTCTTATTACTCGCAACTGTCCCATTTCAATCAATGGCCTCGTTTTTATGGGCCCTGCGTCTTGAAGGCCCCCCAGTGGAGTACAGTAGCCAACGGATTGATCGGGATTCTGGCGTATTTGGTGGACAAACACCCACCCAACAAAGCTCATCAGTGACGGTTAGGGTTGAAAATGACGCGTCTATAATGAGACTATGATCTCCGAGTTACCGGCCTATTTTTGTGTGTTTTTAATGTTGGAATATTTCCAAAAGGGGTATCTTTCAAATAAGAGAGGGCCCAATGGGAGATCATAGTCTTTGCCTTGAACTTGCTGCATCAGAGGATCCAATCTTAATCCACCCTCCTAATCGGGAAATCCTGTCGGAAACATTATTGGAAACGATCTCAGTCAAGATTTCAGTCCAATCATGGTGGTTCTAATGTCGCCGGACATCCACGAAGGTTCTAGGTGGGGCGTTTCAGGGTCTATAATGGCTCGATTAGCCTTCTGTCTCCGGTCTCTATCGGTCGGTCCCCTACTCAAAGCAATCCGAAGCACATTCACATCCTATCTCTCTCTCTCTCCCTCTCTCTAAAACGTGCGTAGCTGGCAGTCCCATTCGATAGTGAATGCAGGTCCACAGTCCCGGAGCCCACGCCTTACGAGACCACCGTAGTGCCACCACCAATTGAATGGTCGATCTCTGTCTTTCATGAAGGCGAGAGTGGAGGGGCCGAGCCTAGGATTCGGCCATGTCCGAGTTCTGGCTCCTTTGGCAGGGCTCTCTCCAGTAGCAAGCACTCTTCATACAAGAGACTGGGATGTTTCAGCTCTTAATTGTCGTGTTCTTATCTTATTTACCACTCGGATAGCGCGCTCCGGTGAACCGATACGGATCTCGGCGGAAGTTGACTCGCCGCGAAGCGCTCGCCACGGACGGTGGAGTGCCGCCGGAGGGCCGCACAAGTGGCAGAAGAGTCGTCCGATGTACGGCATCAGGTGGAGACAGAGGACTCCGGTTTCGGCAGGCCAGATGAGACCACCGACGCGTCCCACCAAGGGATGTGATCGGAGGAGGAGGACAGCACAAGAGGAGGGCCACAGTTGGAATTGTAATGGCGTGGCTGCTCCGTTTGCGGCCACCGACCGTTGACCTGTGACGGCGACCGCGGGAGAAGACCTGATCAACGCCACCAAGGCCTCTCCTTTTCCATTACCATTACCACTCTTCAATGCCCACCATCTGGAGGCTCACAATAACAAATGATTCGGCGCCGCGTGAGCTCTCCCTGCCCCCATCCTATTTTTTTTTATAGTGAAATAATCAGGAAATATATTGAGATAAGTCAACGTGCCGGAAATTAACCTTCTTTAAGGCATCATCTGCGCCACCCTCCTTATATTAATTGAGAGGGATTTTGGAGCCGACACAAGGGGGGGGACGGGAGGGCGCGGTTAAAGATTTCGTGGGGTCTTGCTGAGATTTCAACCGGGCACCAGCCTACCCCCAACGTATTATGCATCCCTCGTTGAAAGCTCTCTCCTCTCCAAAGGTCTGGTCTTCTTTCCCCTATGATCCGCACGAGATCGAGCACAAGTCAACGGAAGCTTGGGGGAGCGGGAGTCAAGCTTATCGCAGTGACGATCACCACCCAAGAACCCCGGAGATCATCGTTCCGGAGGGGACCGAAGCCGCCGGAAGTTTGAATCCTAATCGGCTGGTAATTTCACGCAATTTTCCGGTGCGACGGCGCCGGAATAAAGGCGGCGGGAGACGCCATTGAATGAGGCCCACTTGCTGCTGCGTTCCTCGTGCCCACTCAGACCACCGTATTCTGACGAGGATCGATTCTTTAGCGTTCCGCCTACCTCCAACAGATGCATATCACGTACTGTGAGCAAAAGCCAAAGATGCCGATTTGCTCCTGGCGGCCTCCTCGCTCCCGTTTCACCCCGGTGAAGTGGATGGAGGCTTCCAGGGGGAGGAGTCCTTTCAGTCGTGTCACATTGGCGGTGGAGAGACCGAGGCTGGCAGGTACGGCCAGGATTCTCCGTCACGAAATAAGGAGATCACTGCATTTAATACCATTTCGGGAAGCCGTAGATCCTCAACGTGACAATATGAGCATCATCTTTTTATTAACTTGTGAGAAGTGCGGACAGAAACTAATCTAATAACCTTTTCCCTCTACAGCGGTTCAATGAATGGATCCTCCCCGCTTCCCGATATGATTCCCCGATGGCTATGGCGACCGCCGGTGGAGGCTCTGGCGACCGAGGCCAAGCTCCGTCCGGGCCGCGGCGGCAATTCATAGCTCGTTTATGTCACGTGGAGAAATAGAACATGGAGGGTCTCTATTCCGCAAAAAGCAGAGAAAAAGACCTGCCGGGAACAGACGCGGCTGATTCGACGTCTGTGGACGAGCGCCGCCGCGGTCTTGTCGTGGGCTGCTCTGCTCGCCAGGGAGGATGGGCTGACGGGGGCCCGCGGACTTTTTACGGAGAGGAACTGCTGGGCTCGGCCCGCCCGGCGCGGGGGGGATTTATTCCCCTGGAATAATTCGGAACGTCCGGCGATCTGCCGCAGTCCCTTTCCCCGGCGGGCCGTCGGGGAAACCCTTGAGATTTTTTGGCGGAAAAGTGGGCTTTTCTGGCAAAGAATATTGGATAAGATCTCATGAAATATGTCAGACTTATCTGGTCTTGACTCAGGTGTGCTTTACCAGAGCCACCCAAGCGCTGAAGAAAGCCTGGATTTTTGGGCGGTCGGAACCGCCCCTCGCTCACTGGAGAGAGAGAGAGAACTCCGCTCTTCTTGCTCGGTCTATCTCCCTCCGTTGACGCTCCTCGCAGGCGCAACATCGTCTCGCTC